>OX451219.1:61168520-61783649 GCA_949628195.1 Phasia obesa
TATATATATATATATGAATATTTGCAAGGTCTCCACAAACGATGTTTGTGTGTGATAACAGCAGAAGAAAATCGTGAAATAAAAAAACAATTGTTTTTATTTTATGCTCATATATTTTATTTAATATATATATATATATATATATATATATATATATTTTTTTTTTACCTTTTATAATAAAAAGCTTTTAATTAAAAACGAGAAGTAAGTATTTACAAAAAAACAACGAATACGGCGAAAACCAAGTTTTGTTGAACCGTTAGCGGTTTTACTCGTTAGAATCCAAAATACAAATTTACAAAAGGAGTAGAATTTAGATCCTAACAGAGTCACATTTAATTAGTAAAATTCATAACCAAAGGGTTCAACCTAAACATTGCCGGCCACCTTGCAATAACACAGTTAAATGCAACATAAAAAGATAAATTTTAATTCGTTTTTTTTATTTTCAAATTCAAAAGTATGGTTTTTACTACAGATCCGCCAACTGAACTGAATTAAGGGATGGTTTTGAGCAGACCCATGAACTGATTAAATACAATTTGATACGATTATATAGGCGATTGGCCAGATATAACCCACCCAAAAATTGTATATTGGGCCAGTGGACAGCCCGGACACGAATAAATTCTTCCGGTTAAAATTTGTGAGCTCAGTTCCGGACCGAGCACCAGTGCAACCTGGCCTGAGTGGTAGAACGTTGGATCTGCCAGCTGCATGCCAGGAAAATATTCCCGAACAGTCTCTGCAACGGTCTCTATTGGGGTTTTTATACCCTTCATTTTTGCAACTTTTGCCGTCATGGACACTCTTTTGAGAGGATCATATACGGATTGAATGGTTATGCGGCAATAGGACCCCGTGACAGCAATTTTGTGATTTCGAACTAGTGGTTCGCTTATATAACTGGTGCTACAGCAGAAGTCTAGTGCCGCACGAACCTGAATCTGCCGATTCCCCAGATGAAGCTTCACCTGCAGTGTTGGCGAAAAGTTCACCACATGGCGCAGTGGTAACGATGGTACACTGGCAATGGGTGAAGGCACAGTATTCACAATTTTATTTTTCCGACCTTTCTTTAATATTTTCGTGCCCTTTTCTTCAACCTCTTTCGGGGTATGCAGCAGACTGTTATGATCCACCTGACACTTGTTACCGTGTGATTGCTGGCCAAGCAACGTGAACAATGGCCCCAAATCAACACGTGACGCAATTTCTTCTCGTGGGCTAGCTGGCGAAAACGAAAGCACGCCCTGAGAGGATGCGTTTTTTTTGCAGAGGCTGCAGCTGGGTGCACTGGAACCTGCCCTTTTCTTCGCCCGCAAATCATTTTCCGGACCAGAACTGTCTACCAAGCTGGGGGATGTAATTGACCCAGGATCTACAACTTTTGGTACCGCAACAGGAGGCTCATTTGGATTACAAAGGGTTGGTGGAGCTTGAGTTTCCACTGCCATTGAATCTGTTGTTGACCCTGGAGCGCTGAGTGCCACTGTTGCTGGATCTGTAAGATCTCTAGTAAGGCATCCTCAAAAATTGTTGGTAAGGTAACCATAGTACTAGGAAACAATGAGGATTAATAAATGGTAAATATATATAAGTAATTGGTCAAAATGACCAGCTTCGTGATTGGTCGTTTCACAACCCCGTTCTCTGTGCGAACGTCCGCGACGCGAACATGATCGTCACTTCCTGGATATGTTTTAATTACGCGACCTAATTTCCAGGAAGTTGGAGATAGTTGTTCATGACGAATAGCAACCAAGTCGTCTACGGCTATGTCCCTTTCGGGAAATTTCCATTTATAGCGTTTATGCAAGTTATGAAGATACTCCTCCTTACATCGTCGACAGAATTTATGAGAAAATGCCTTCATCTTGCGATAACGATTCACTAAACCTATGGCCGATTCGTATACAGATGGTTCTGGTGAGGCCAATATTGGACCACCTATTAAGAAATGGCCCGGGGTTAGAGCTACGGGCTCATTAGGATTTTCTTTGATCAACAATGTTGGGCAAGATCATGGTCATATGAAAAGTAAATTTGTTCCGAAAATTTTTTAAAAAATTTTTTTCGAAAAATTTTCTGTAAAAATATCTTTGAAAATGTTTTGTAAATTTGTTTGTAAATATTTAAAATTTGTTTTTATTTTTTACTTATTAATTTATTCATTCACTTATTTAACCACACAGAAAAAAATAATACCATAAATTAACGATAAAAGCAATTTTCGAAAAGCAGTTAACTAATTTGAAATTCATAAAAAGAATTTTTACACTAGTAGTTATTAAAGACATCCTCTCAAAATGTTTCACCTGCAGATATTTTAAAAACGAATCGTGCTCCAGTGTAAAACAACCACCTAAATTTCTTCCGAATCCAATTTGCAGCCGGAATCTAAAGAAAAAAGTCCTGTTAACACTAGTCGGCTTAAATCAAGCATCGAGACATTAGTACATTCGTTAAACAGTTTTATGAGCTCTATGAGCAGCACGATGCAAGAAATGGTACGCATGCAATCTACAGCGGTCAAAAAAAGTATTCGACATACATAGATAAAATTTTATTTGTTTTTAATAAAAACAAATTAGATTTTGTTTAGTGTCAAAATTGACATACAATTCTATTTACTAAGGAACAAAGAATATAATTCAATAAAAAACATGAGATCTTTACAACTACTAATACAAAAAGACATAATACAATTTAAGCTAAAAACAGAAACAAAAAAAGTATTCGACATTTCAAAAATTACTTTAAAATTAAACTCTTATTGATATTCTAGTAACGAGTTGGTCTTCCTTTGCGTCGTATAACTTCTTTTAAACGTTCAGACATAAACTTTACCAATGACATTGTGTATCCTGGATTAATTTTATACCATTCGTCGTGCAGAAATTCTTTCATCTGGTTTTTATTTGTAAACTCGCGAGATCTCAATTTCTTTTCCATATGACTCCAAAGGTGTTCAATTCGGTTAAGATCTGGAGATTGTGGCGGAGTTTTTATCACTTCCTGGCAGTTGTACAAAAGCCATAGTTTTGTATTCATTGCAGAATATTTTGGATCAATTTTTTTATTATTTTTTTTTTGCCTGCAAGTCATAATTTTTCTGCGCTTGGACACAAATTTTTCTTCAAAAGGTCAATGTATTTCAAATGATCCATAATTCCATCAATGAATGATAAATAACCCACTCCTAATGCCGTCATACATCCCCAGACCATAACACCACCTCCACCGTGTTTAACCGTTGGCACCATATTTCTTTCCTCCAACTCTGTATTTGGTTTTCGATATACTAGAACCCTACCATCACATCCAAAAAGATTATATTTGCTTTCTTCAGCAAAAATTACATGCATCCAGAACTCTACTGGCTTATTTGCGTTCTTTTTGGCGACCTCTAATCGGATATTTCGATTTTTCTGTGAGATATGAGGTTTCTTCCTAGCTGATCGTGGAATCGAATCCTTGTTTTGCTTTTCAATTTTAACGATTTTTATAAAACGTACTATTATCTCACATCTTCAAATATTATTTATTTTTGTAACTTATAACACATTCTCTGCAATAAATAAAATACAGCTAAATGTTTAAAATTGTTTTCTGCATGTAACACAATAAATGATTTTTAAAAATAAGATTTTCTGTCGAATATTTTTTTTGACCGCTGTATGTTGATGCACGCGGTACTTAAGAGTAGTAGTAGAGCATCGGAGGTTCGGCAATATTTATAAAGGCACGCCTAAAGCGCCATCTACTGTGTGATTTCTATACATAAAAATAACCAACAACACTTATGTACCGTTAATCACAATGGACCAACAGGTCTCCGAGTGGATGTGCCATGTTTGGCACAAACCTTCCAAACCTATGTACCGTTAGTGGTTAACTCGTTAAAAATAAAAGATTTTCCAACAAGGATGTAAAGAAGGTATCAAAATGACACTTAAAGAAATTTGTAAACCCTAAATTTATAAAGATTTCGTACATTGCCGGCGACCTTGCAACAATTAAGTTGTTGCAAACAAAATCTATATAACAAATAAATAAAGCTTATGGCAAAAGGTAACTATAAAATTCGGAGCCAATAAGAACTCTTTTTAAATATAAATAATGTCCATATGATTTGTTGCTATTTTTTTTTTTTTTTTTTGTTTTAAATTTGTCTTCATATATTATGAGTCATGAAGGACTGCAAATCATTTTATTGAGTCATGAGGGACCCCTAATAAAATAATTTTATTGAGTCATGATGGACTCCAGATGTTATAAAAGTAAATGAATCATGAAGGACTCCTGTGGACTGTATAAAAAAGTGTGTACAAGTCTACAATGTTTTTTTTTTATTAAAACAAATTTAAAATAAGGTTTTTTGAGCCATGATGGGCTCCTGTTGCGATGTTGAAAAACAACCTTTAATATGGTTATGGGCCCGAGATAGCCCATCTAAATATAGTGTATTGGGCAAGTGGCAGCCCTGGGCTCGCTTGTATCCGACCTTTCGTTATTAGCGGCACGACTTCAGGACCTAAAATCAGCACAACATTTCCCGAACGGTTGAAGTTCGGATCAGCTAGCTGTAGGCCCTGGAAAGACTCTAGTAACGCATCCGTGACCGTGACCGTTTCAGAGGGAGTTTTAATTCCACGCATTTCATGAACTCGAGCGATAATGAACAGGCGCTGAGAGGAGTCATGGATGGATTCTGTTTTCATTCGACAATACCGTGTTTTACGCAAAAAGGTCTAGGCAAGACTTCTTTAGAAACGCATCAAATTGATACCGGTTATGCAGTGGCAGTTAAGAAAAAACACTACCCAGTGTCACCCGCCGTCTAGAAACTGATGTATGGGGAACTGGATAGGATGTTATCCTTGGGAGTCATTGAGCCTAGCGAGAGCCCATGGAATAATAGAGTAAAAGGGAGAAAAGGTCAGAATTTCTCTCAACGTGCGTAGGCTCAATGAACTCACCGTGAAGGACGCCTATCCGCTTCCTCATATTGAAGGGCTTCTGAGTCGTCTGAGTGATACTCATTATATATCCAGTATAGATTTGATTTTGGCAGATACCGCTAGCAGAGCCGAGCCGACAGAAAACAGCTTTCACCGTGCTTGGAAGACCCTTGTACCATTTTACGGTAATGCCTTTAGGGTTGTGCAACGCGGCCCAAAGGCTATGCCGTTTAATGGACAAGGTGTGTTTGTGTATCTGGACGATCTGCTGGTGGTATCATCAGAACTTGAAGAACATTTCAGAGTTTTAGCCGAAGTGGCACAGTGTCTGGGCAAGGCTAACCTGAAGATAAATGTCAGTAAGTCCCGATTTTGCTGCAAGGAATTAAAGTATTTAGGATATATTGTCGGAGAAGGAAAACTCAAGCCAGATCTAGAGAAAGTTCAGGCCATCCGAGAATTAAAATACCCGACCACAGTCAAGCAAGTTTTATGGGAACCACTGGTTAGTACCGACGATTTATTTTGGATTATTCGACCATAATAGCACCTATTACCGACACGTTAAAAAAGAGCAAGAAACTAGTTTTTACATAGGAGGCAAAAGCAGCCTTTGACAAACTGAAGGAGATGTTAACGACTAGTCCAGTCAATACACATCCGGATTTCAACACGATTTTTTATATACAATGCGATGCTTCGGGCGTAGGGATGGGAGCCGTATTATTTCAGGAAGGGGCCCAAGGTGAATAGCCGATCGCATTTTTCTCGAAAAAAATCACCTCGGCGCAAAAAAACTACTCGGTGATAGAGAGGGAGTCTTAAGCGGTAGTAGCAGCGGTCAAGCGGTTTCGACCGTACTTCGAACTCATGGAACGATGAAAAGAATTCGGGAGTGGTATTACTGGCCACACATGAACGCACATATACACCCCAATCACGAATAATTATTCCCATGAAATTTTTCTATCGTGAATGATTTCTTCCGTAAAATACAAGTAAATTGTTATTGGAATCATTCACGATAGAAAAATTTGGACCTTAAGTCAGATCGAAAAAAGGCAATAGCTTTATCGTCATTGTTCTAGATTATTTTTCTAAATTTGTTTTCTTAAAGGCCACGTCGAAGACGAAATCGAGAAATGTAGTAAGCTTCCTCATTCAGAACCGCTCTGATCGGATTTTTTTTTTACCACCAAGACTTACGCGCAGACGAAGAGTGGGCGAAAATGACACAACTTGTCGAAGCGGTCTGCTACTAGGAGACGACCCGGATTAGACGCGAGTCTTTGACGTCTTCTTACCGGCATTCTTGTGTTCGCTAAGCCAGGTGTTGTGGTTTTATTTACAATGTTTGCAAGTTGCAGTACTTCTGAAATTTTTCCCCACATGACCACTCGACAAACACCGACCACAAAGAATGTGGTCGGTGTTTGTCGCAACTTTTTCTCAAGTTTCATGTCTCGAAATTTGTGGCAGAAGCGAACTGGATGGTTCCTTCCACAAATTTGGCATTTAGAACGTCCTACCGAATTAGAAGCGACCGGTGCCGACCCAGATGCTAGGTCATGCGCTCGGACAACCGAAGCTAAATTCAGAGCTTCCACTTTCCCGCTGGTTGGGTTATTTTGAGCCATCATATCAATTGTTTCAACAATAATATTTGTTGGCGGTGGAACAGGCTGAGGTTCCACTATGATCTATGTTGGATGTGCCGGAAGATTATTGGATAGGCCAGAAGGATTTGGCTTCAAAGAAATGGCAGTAGCAGTAGCTTCCACTTTCCCGCTGGTTGGGTTATCTTGAGCCATCATCTCAATTGTTTCAACAATAATATTTGTTGGCGGTGAAACAGGCTGAGGTTCCACTATGATCTCTGTTGGATGTGCCGGAAGATTATTGGATAGGCCAGGAGGATTTGGCTTCAAAGAAATGGCAGTAGAAGTAGCCTCGCTGGTTTCCATTGCCTCTTCATAATCCAACAGACCGTCATCAAATAAGTCGACAATTGCTTGTTTGGCTTTTGTTTGGGCTTCCATGCTTCTAATAAAAATATGGGTTAGTTTTGAAAGATTGATAAAAGTGATCTGAAATTATTATTGATCATTTAAAACAAGAAGTAACAGTAACAGTAACTTCCCTTTAGGGATGTTTCGATTTGTAGCGTTTGTGTAAACCTACGAGATATTCTTCTTTCCACCTCTTACAAAATTCATGAATTAAGGCCTTTACTTTGCGATATCGATTAACTACACTAATCGGACTTTCACATATCGTCGGTTCCGGCGGAGCCAATATAGCCGATACCATCAAAAAATGTTCCGGTGTCGGAGCAATCGGTTCGCCAGTACTGTCAGGCATGGGACATAAAGGACGAGAGTTTAAGCAAGCACAAAGGTGTTCAATTCGGTTATGATCTGGAGATTGTGGAGGAGTTTTTATCACTTCCGGGCAGTTGTACAAAAGCCATAGTTTTGTATTCATTGCAGAATGTTTTGGATCAATTTTTTTATTATTTTTTTTTGCCTGCAAGTCATAATTTTTCTGCGCTTGGACACAAATTTTCCTTCAAAAGGTCAATGTATTTCAAATGATCCATAATTCCATCAATAAATGATAAATTACCCACTCCTAATGCCGCCATACATCCCCAGACCATAACACCACCTCCACCGTGTTTAACCGTTGGCACCATATTTCTTTCCTCCAACCCTGTATTTGGTTTTCGATATACTAGAACCCTACCATCACATCCAAAAAGATTATATTTGCTTTCTTCAGCAAAAATTACATGCATCCAGAACTCTACTGGCTTATTTGCGTACTTTTTGGCGACCTCTAATCGGATATTTCGATTTTTCTGCGAGATATGAGGTTTCTTCCTAGCCGATCGTGCAAAAGCAAAAGCGAGGAAAAGCAAAATCGACAAAAAATGAGTGATGTCGAATCCTTTTTTTGCTTTTCAATTTTAACGATTTTTATAAAACGTACTATTATCTCACATCTTCAAATATTATTTATTTTTGTAACTTTTAACACATTCTCTGCAATAAATAAAATACTGCTAAATGCTTAAAATTGTTTTATGCATGTAACGCAATAAATGATTTTTAAAAATAAGATTTTCTGTCGAATATTTTTTTTGACCGCTGTATGTTGATGCAGGCGGTACTTAAGAGTAGTAGTAGAGCATCGGAGGTTCGGCAATATTTATAAAGGCACGCCTAAAGCGACATCTACTGTGTGATTTCTATACATAAAAATAACCAACAACACTTATGTACCGTTAATCACAATGGACCAACAGGTCTCCGAGTGGATGTGCCATGTTTGGCACAACCCTTCCAAACCTTCCAAACCTATGTACCGTTAGTGGTTAACTCGTTAAAAATAAAAGATTTTCCAACAAGGATGTAAAGAAGGTATCAAAAGGACACTTAAAGAAATTTGTCAACCGTAAATTTATAAAGATTTCGTACATTGCCGGCCACCTTGCAACAATTAAGTTATTGCAAACAAAATCTATATAACAAATAAATAAAGCTTATGGCAAAAGGTAACTATAAAATTCGGAGCCAATAAGGACTCTTTTTAAATATAAATAATGTCCATATGATTTGTTGCTGTTTTTTTTTTTTTGTTTTAAATTTGTCTTCATATATTTTGAGTCATGAAGGACTCCAAATCATTTTATTGAGTCATGAGGGACCCCTAATAAAATAATTTTATTGAGTCATGAAGGACTCCAGATATTATAAAAGTAAATGATTCATGTGGACTGTATAAAAAAGTGTGTACAAGTCTAGTATGTTTTTTTTTTATAAAAATAAATATTTATTAAAATAAATAATGTTTTTTGAGCCATGATGGGCTCCTATTGCGATGTTGAAAAACAACCTTTAATATGGTTATGGGCCCGAGATAACCCATCCAAATATAGTATATTGGGAAAGTGGCAGCCCTGGGCTGGCTTGTATCCGACCTTTCATTATTAGCGGCACGACTTCAGGACCTAAAACCAGCGCCACATTTCGTTGAGTTTCTTCTTAAACAACGTAAGCGATATTTTTTCGAAATTGAAATAAATAACATTTGCCACCAGACTACATTCTCATCTTAGCAAGTTTGTATGAAAAATAAATCCATTTTCAAAACCTCGTAAGCGCCATACAAATGACATTTGCATGCAAAATATAATGGTTTTTATATTTCAAGTTGGAAATGTTAAAGTCTCAACCACTAAGTTTTTTGTATTTAATATTAAAAAAATCTTGAAAGTTGCAGGTCAATTGGAGCATTTTTAGTAAAGTTAAAGTTTTTTTTTGATAAATACAAAAATAAATGTTTTTACACACAGAAATTTGCAATTTGCTGTTTGCGCCAAAACCACGTAATTGACAGATTTGGCTACAATTAATTGTAAGTAACAAATTTAAAAAAAAAAAGTTTGTATACCCTTCAGGGAGTCGCACAGCCATGTTTTGCAAAAAAATATTTTGAAACCCATATTAAAGAAGTTATTAAGGTTTTTTTTCGTTTTCTGAAAAACGACTTCTTAGCGCTTACGTGGTTTAAAATAACCGCAACGATTTCCCGAACGGTTGAAGTTCGGATCAGCTTGCTGTAGGCCCTGGAAAGACGCATCCGTGACCGTTTCAGAGGGAGTTTTAATTCCACGCATTTCATCAACTCGAGCGGCAATGAACAGGCGCTGAGAGGAGTCATGGATGGATTCTATTTCCATTCGACAATACCGTGTTTTACGCAAAAAGGTCTAGGCAAGACTTCTTTAGAAACGCATCAAATTGATACCGGATATGCAGTGCCAGTTAAGAAACAACACTACCCAATGTCACCCGCCGTCTAGAAACTGATGTATGGGCAACTGGATAGGATGTTATCCTTGGGAGTCATTGAGCCTAGCGAGAGCCCATGGAATAATATAGTAAAAGGGAGAAAAGGTCAGAATTTATCTTGACGCGCGTAGGCTCAATGAACTCACCGTGAAGGACGCCTATCCGCTTCCTCATATTGAAGGGCTTCTGAGTCGTCTGGGTGATACTCATTATATATCCAGTATAGATTTGAAAGACGCTTTTTGGCAGATACCGCTAGCAGAGACGAGCCGACAGAAAACAGCTTTCACCGTGCCTGGAAGACCCTTGTACCATCTTACGGTAATGCCTTTAGGGTTGTGCAACACGCTTGCGTGAAAGGGTGTTTGTGTATCTGGACGATCTGCTGGTGGTATCATCAGAACTTGAAGAACATTTTTTAGCCGAAGTGGCACAGTGTCTGGGCAAGGCGAACTTAACGATAAATGTCAGTAAGTCCCGATTTTGCTGCAAGGAATTAAAGTATTTAGGATATATTGTCGGAGAAGGAAAACTCAAGCCAGATCTAGAGAAAGTTCAGGCCATCCGAGAATTAAAATACCCGACCACAGTCAAGCAAGTTTTATGAGAACCACTGGTTGGTACCGACGATTTATTTTGGATTATTCGACCATAATAGCACCTATTACCGACACGTTAAAAAGAGCAATAAATTCGTTTTTACATAGGAGGCAAAAGTATCCTTTGACAAACTGAAGGAGAAGTTAACGACTAGTCCAGTCAATACACATCCGGATTTCAACAAGATTTGATTATATACAATGCGATGCTTCGGGCGTAGGGATGGGAGCCGTATTATTTCAGGAAGGGGACCAAGGTGAATAGCCGATAGCATTTTTCTCGAAAAAATTCACCTCGGCGCAAAAAAACTACTCGGTGATAGAGAGGGAGTGCTTAGCGGTAGTAGCAACGGTCAAGCGGTTTCGACCGTACTTCGAACTCATGGAACGATCAAAAGAATTCGGGAGTGGTATTACTCGCCACACATGAACGCACATATACACCCCAATCACGAATAATTATTCCCATGAAAAACTCCCAAATTTTTCAATTGTGAATGATTTCTTCCGTAAAATACAAGTAAATTGTTATTGGAATCATTCACGATAGAAAAATTTGGGAGTTTTTTCATGGGAATAATTATTCGTGATTGGGGTGATAAATGAATACATCAATCGGTGTGATAGCTGCATGGAGTGTAAAACCGCGAATAGAATATTAAGACCACCAATGGGAAAAGAACCGGATGCAAGTAAACCTTTTCAAAGAATATACATTAACTTTGTTGGACCTTAAGTCAGATCGAAAAAAGGCAACAGCTTTATCTTCATTGTTCTAGATTACTTTTCTAAATTTGTTTTATTAAAGGCCACGTCGAAGGCGAATTCGAGAAATGTAGTAAGCTTCCTCATTCAGAACCGCTCTGATCGGAATTTTTTTACCACCAAGACATACGCGCAGACGATGAGTAGGCGAAAACGACACAACTTGTCGAAGCGGTATGCTACTAAGACACGACCCGGATTAGACGGGAGTCTTTGACGTCTTCTTACCGGAATTCTTGTGCTCGTGAAGCCAGGTGTTGTGAACCTTTTTGCAATGTTTGCAAGTTGCAGTACTTCTGAAATTTTTCCCCACATGACCACTCTACAAACAAAACTTTCTCAAGTTTCATGTCTCGAAATTTGTGGCAGAAGCGAAGTGGATGGTTCCTTCCACAAATTTGGCATTTAGAACGTCCTACCGAATTAGGAGCGACCGGAGCCGACCCAGATGCTAGGTCATGCGCTCGAACAACCGAAGCTCACAGCTTCCACTTTCCCGCTGGTTGGGTTATCTTGAGCCATCATCTCAATTGTTTCAACAATAATATTTGTTGGCGGTGGAACAGGCTGAGGTTCCACTATGATCTCTGTTGGATGTGCCGGAAGATTATTGGATAGGCCAGAAGGATTTGGCTTCAAAGAAATGGCAGTAGCAGTAGCTTTCACTTTCCCGCTCGTTGGGTTATCTTGAGCCATCATCTCAATTGTTTCAACAATAATATTTGTTGGCGGTGGAACAGGCTGAGGTTCCACTATGATCTCTGTTGGATGTGCCGGAAGATTATTGGATAGGCCAGGAGGAATTGGCTTCAAAGAAATGGCAGTAGAAGTAGCCTCGCTGGTTTCCATTGCCTCTTCATAATCCAACAGACCGTCATCAAATAAGTCGACAATTGCTTGTTTGGCTTTTGTTTGGGCTTCCATGCTTCTAATAAAAATATGGGTTAGTTTTGAAAGATTGATAAAAGTGATCTGAAGTTATTATTGATCATTTAAAACAAGAAGTTTGGTAATTGGACGATTTAGTAACCCGTTATGAGTACGAGTATTAGCGACGCGAACGTGTCCGTCAGTACCAGTGTAAATCTTTACCACTATTCCTAGCTTCCACGATGTTGCAGGCAATTGTTGGTTTTTGACGACAACCAAATCATCAACAGTAACTTCCCTTTAGGGATGGTTCCATTTGTAGTGTTTGTGTAAACCTACGAGATATTCTTCTTTCCACCTCTTACAAAACTCACGAATTAAGGCCTTTACTTTGCGATATCGATTGACTACACTAATCTGACTTTCATATATCGTCGGTTCCGGCGCAGCCAATATAGCCGATCCGATCAAAAAATGTCCCGGTGTCGGAGCAAGCGGTTCGCCAGTACTGTCAGGCATGGGACATAAAAGACGGAAGTTTAAGCAAGCCTTAATTCTAGCCAAAATAGATAACTAGATTTATCTAACGTAGATAACTCTGCAAATGTCTAACGGAAAGATTTAACCTCTTTCCGCTACAATATCGTACGGAAATATGTTTATGGCATCTGTTGTTCCTTTGCGGCTAAAATCTGATGTTTCCCTACACTGGATAAATCCACGTCCGTCATCAGTGCATTATTGCCGACCAATAATGTTTCAGTTTGCAAGGGAATCGGCAGAACTCATAAGGACCACGGTGAAGGACATTGAAGAACAAATAAGCAAGATTAAGCCTACAAAGCTGCAAATTGGAGAAGGAAAATATATTGAATACAATTACGAGTTCCACCTGACCATGGTTGACGGAAAAGTCGTAAACGAACTGACAGGAACAAAATCAACAATGTCATGCCCGATTTGCAAAAAGAGTCAGAAAAACTTTAGTAATTTAAACGATTCTACAAATGAGGAGAATTACGAATATGGAATGTCACCATTGCACGCAAGGATTAGGTGTATGGAGTTCTTGCTAAAACTGGCGTATATCCTACCACAAGAGGAGGAAAACTTCGATGAAAATACATCAATAAAGGATAAGGAAAATATCAGAAAGAAGCAAATACAGGATGCTTTTCTTAAACAAGTTGGACTAAAAGTAGACTGTCCCAAGCACGGATATGGTAACTCAAACGATGGAAACACTTCTAGGAGATTTTTTGAAAAGATGAGGCAGTAACTAGAATCACTGGAATTGACAATCAAATCGTGAAAAGATTGGGAACGATCTTGGATGTTTTAAACTGCAAAGAAAGTGTCAATTCTACAAAATATGGAGAATATGCGTCGAATATACTGCATCTCTTTTAGCAGAAATGTATCCACAGAAGAAGTTGACCCCGACTGTCCATAAAATATTGGCGCATGGCAAAGATATAATTGAGTACCAGTCTTTTCCAATTGGAGAGCTTTCTGAAAAAGCACAGGAGTCTCTTAACAAATTTTATAAAAAATATAGATTGCAGAACACATTCAAATCATCAAGGGTAAGGCAAAATGAGGACCTCCTCAACATGTTGGCAGCATCTTCCGATCCACTTATTTCTTCCCTGCGGCATGTGAAGTCACGAATAGGGTTAGAAAATAATTATAGTTTAGAAATGGTTAGTCTTTTAGATATACCTTCTCTTACTATTTGTGATAAATATTTTACAGAAAATTGAAAAAATTAATTAAAAAAAAATTATTTTTTTTTTAATTTGTTGGGTAATAATTTAAAACATAAAACCCTAAAGAAAAAAAATAAAAACAATTTAAAAATGTAAAAATAATTTTTTTTAGTTACCATAAAATTGATTTTTCTACTAATTTTAACTTTGATAACCCATAAGTAGGCCCCTACAATGCTTAGCACCCTTTCCAAACGCTAATTTCATAGGCTGAACAGTTATCTATCATATGCTGTTTAAACTGTTGAATTATCTTATTCGGTTCAAAAGATATGATTTTTGCAACGAAAAAACTCAAATGGCGTCGTCTTGTGTTCTTAGCGGGATATTTTCTATATTTCAACCAATTTATGCTTGGTCTGGTTGTTGGTGATACGATATTTTGTTGGTTCCATATATTGGCAAAAGTGGGTGAATGGTCTGATGATATTTCTAGTGATGCTTCAGCTTTAATAATTTCTCTTGAAATACCCTTAGTCACGCCAAAATCAATAACATCCGGTATTTTTTGTCAATTAATCATTTCTCTTGATATACACTTAATCACGCCAAAATCAATTTTTGAAATTGTGTGAAACAAAACACGAGTTTTTGGAGTTATTAATCGTGATCCCCAAAATTTATGTTTATCGTTGTAGTCGCCTGATGCTATGAAACAGGGACCTAGTGATTTGAAGAAGTCGCTATACTGACTCTGATACTTGAAATCTAGGAGGTGAATAAATTGAAGAAATATATAGATTGCATTTTTAACATTTCTTGCTTCATGTTACCCATAGAACTCATGAAGCCGTTTCCTTCCAGACGACAATAGTTGACAGACGGTGTTTGTTTTTTAGGTTCTGGGGGTGCAAAATTTGGTTGGGGTTAGTTATCAGTGGTGCTTTATGTACTGGGTTATGATTGTGTTTTAGCATGTCAGCGTATGAAACATGTTTGGTGGTTGGTTGGGCTAGCTGAGGATAATGGGAATATTGTGTCTGCTTAGGAGATGTAATTAATCTATGAGACGACTTTCTTACCATAGAATAAACCGGGCAGCCCCTGTAATTTGCAGTGTGGTTTCCGCCGCAATTGAAATATCTCCAGGATCCAGTTCTACGCGAAATAGTGGTTGGGGGACACGTTCTCGATTTTTGAGATTATCTACATGTTTTACCCTAATTCCGCTTTTTTAAGGCCAGTTTTTATTTCAGCTGGATCAACGTATGTATCTACACCTTTAATTTAATTAATTAATTTTGCAGCTTTCAAATTTGTATTCGATAACTGCCTTCATCAATAAATTGCATTTTTGTCTCATCTCTGTTTCCACGCTTCATCTGAATTACATAAAATGAGTTGTCTGCAATCAGTGAAACTAATATATTAACGCGTTCGAGTTTTCTCTCTCAAATAAATTGGAGGCGGTTTAAACGACTTTGGTAACAGTGTGGGTTCGTTTGTTTCGCTATCTAAAATTTGTGAAATGGTTTTCGAAACGTAAACCATTATTTTCCTATCTTTAGGTACCCCGTTTTAATACAGTGATGTATCTATCCATTCCCACTTGCGTCTTAAGATTTTCTTTACTAGTTATCCATGTTTATTTTGGTTACACTGTGTTCAGAAGGCGACTTATTTTTATTTAGTTTGTTTTCATCAGCTAACAAAAGCGATGAACAATATTGGGTATGAAAAACTTGCTTACAAATTATAAACAAATTGTTTTCAGTTTTTTTGTTTTTATTATTTTACTATTGTCTACATATTTTTTACTTAAATTTGAAAGGCTGATTACCCTCTATGTCATGAATTTATTGAGGAAAAAAACAAGGGAGACTTGTCTGCACAGGAATTTATTTATTTTGTATTTCGGAATTAAAAGGTAAAAGCAATTTCAAAAAAACTTTATCAAAACTGTACCTGTGCTAACGCAAAACCAAGTCATGAAACTTGGCCTGCCCAAATTCAGTATCAATACATTATTTAAGAATATATATAAGTGCAAAGGAAAAAATGCTCATCAACTAAAATACAATAAAACGAAGTTATTTGAAAAATGCATTTATAACTTCTTTTAGAATATACGTTTAAAGAAAAATATAACAAATTGAGGTGTTATCATTTTTTTCTTCCATTATAAATTAATTTTTCTAATTTTAGGTCATTTATCAACTTTTGTTAGACTGGGTAAGGAATGCAGATGGAAATGGAACTGTAGGATATCTTACAACTAAGCTTTGGAATTCTGGTCATCGCGAATGTGTCTATCGGCTCAAATCGTTGTGGAAGTCTAATTATTTTTTACAAACAAATATCCCTGACTGAACAACATAAAAATTACTTTTTAAGTTTATAGTTTTTACATTTTTAGTGTGACGGTATTTTTTCTTGTGTCTGGCGTTAATTACAAATCTTTTAAATTTAATACAAAACTTAAAAAAAACTTAATCGCCTTATTTTTAACCCGAAATAAAAAATACTACATATAATCCTAAAGTTCTTTTGTGTTAAGTAGGAATCAACTATGGTTGTTAACGACTTAAATGCATTTAAAAATTAAAAATTTTAATTTTTTAACATTGCACAGTGGGGCAGAATCAAAATATTTTGGAAATAACCTAGTCATTTATAAACGGCTAGGCTGATTGATCAAAAAATTGACATGAGCATAACAGAGGAGTATCTGAACTTAAGTTTTAAAGGTGGGTACCATACACCATCTAGCGCTGGCGCTATGTGGTCTCAAAGTTGGGAACCTCGCACCTGAAAATTCTTTTACAGCTTGCGATTTCTTCAGCTTTTTAAAGTTTTTATATATTCCTTACGAAAATTAAAAAAAAAAAAACGTTAATGACCTTTTTTGGGCTAAAGTACACAAAAATGCAATAATATTTTTTTAAATTGAAAATCGTATAGTTTTTAACCTAGTAAAGATACAATCTTCAAATTTATCAAAAATATTTAGATTTTGGCTCGCTAACTATCATAAAAAATTTTGAAAAATTGGGCAAAAATTGTACGCAATATTTGGGAAAAACTGTACCAGGGTAAATTATTAACTGAAGAAATGGCAAGCTGTAAAAGAATTTTCAGGTGCGAGGTTCCTAACTTTGAGACCACATAGCGCCACCTCTGGAGAGTTAAAACTTAAGTTCAGATACTCCTCTGTTATGTTCATGTCAAATTTTGGATCAATCGGCAGTTTATAAATTATTAGTTTATTTCCAATATATTTTGATTCTGCCCCACTGTGCATTGGTGAGGTTTATTCAAGATACTGGACAACTTTTGTTAACACCGATATTACCTGTCGGCTTAGGCGAATTTGTGTTCAGAGATACAAAAAGAAAGGAAGTTATCTTAAATAGGTTCATAAAAAATGTGTTATTCATTTTTTTAATTATAGTGTGCGTGAAATACAAGAATTAAGAACAAATTGGTTTATTAACTATTATGATATAAACTCAATTTTATTTAATTTCACCTTTTATTCTTAAAAATTTAAATTCTTGTGTGTAACACAAATGGCGTTCAAAACAACCAGAATGTTTTTTAATTAGCCAAATAAGTAGCGAGCAATGCTTAAAAAAGTTAACCGTTAACGGTTCACCCGTTAGAACCTGTGTAGAACCTCGCACACAAGGGTGTATAAAAAATGATTTGCATAAATCCCGAACAGTGTCATGGTTGGTTAAATATATTATGTTTCTAATTAAACACTACCCAAAGTAGATAGATACGAAGAATGCTAATGACGGACGTAGCTGTCTAGAAAATGCATTCCATTCTGCTAGTGTCTAAAATTATATTTTCCCAATAGTAATCACCTAATTTGTAATTCAAAATTATTCTTTCTTAGAGAGAATAAAACGAATTTAAGCTAGACTTCAAATTACATCTCCATATTTTTTTTTTTCAAAAACATATATATTTATTTGGTCCACCTCAGAAATGAAAACACCAAATAGTGTATTGTAAAAGGCCATATTTGGGTTCGAATAAGTGCGGCCTTTCATAATTTTATGTGCGACCTCTGGGCCTATTACCAGTGCAATTCCAGCCGACTTATTACAGTTGCTGTCTGCGAACTGCATTTCCGCAAAATTTTGCTTTATGATATCCGGAGTCGAAGCACTGAATGCCTTGCCTTGCATTTACCGTACTTACCCATACTATTACAGTCACGAGTCGTGATATGCCGATAATTTATGCATTTATTTTTCTATGATTTGCGAGCCCGAGGTTCCCGTGCTATCTGATATTTTATCAGATCTCCTTGAAGTGGTGGTAGTCTGATCTATAGGCAATCAGACTGTATTATTGGTGGACTGGATTCAAAAGCCTCAACAACTAATGGTGTTGCTTCCGAGGCAGCAGTAACAACAGATAGTGCAGGCATTTTCAGGACGGCAGAAGTTGCTCCAGGATCAAGACTAGAGTCCGGCTCGGCTGCTCGATCCTCCAACTTCATTGCTTCTTTGTAATCATTAAGAGGAGCATCCTCGAAAATGTTTTGTAGGGAGTCCATGATACTAGAAAACAACGAAGGTTAGCAAATATAATTTTAAATAGATTTAACTAGTCAAAATGACTAGTTTTGCGATTGGTCGCTTAATAATTCCGTTTTCGGTACGTACGTCAGCGAAGCGTACGTGATTATCACTTCCTGGATAAGTTTTTATAGCTCTACCAAGTTTGCAAGAAGTTGGTGCCAGTTATTCATATCTAAGAACAACTAAGACGTTAAACGTAACATCCCGTTCGAGATATTTCCACATATAGCGTCTGTGGACACCTGTCAAATATTCTTCTACCCAAGGGAGACAATAGTGCTGAGCTAGTACTTTTTTCGTATCTATTGATACATAAATGTGATTAAAAATTTATGTTTTGGGAGAAGCCAAAACATAAATTGATGTTTAGATCAAATTCAATATGACACTGCTCTACGTCGCACAGTGGCGCCCGTACAGCAAACGAGGTTGCAAAAACCAACATTTTCATGAGCGTCCACGAAGTTTTGAATAAACCCATGTTATAGGAAACTTTTTAACGATTTGAAATATGCCACTCTTAATAATATCACATTTTTAGTTTAGAAGATATAACCGTTCAAAGGTGACCGACTTTCGGTGTTCAAAAAACACACAATTTTTAGTCAATTTGTTGCGATTTCAGGTGTAATATCACGAAAAATAGGTAACGAATCGCCATATTTTTTTGTTTGTATTGATTGATGTATTTATTAAATGTATAATGATAAAAAAAAAATAACTGTTTGCTTTGTGTTTCTCCTGTTAAATCACTATTTAAAAACTATCCGTTTTTCACTATTTTTCAACTTTGACGGAAAATAAAAAAAATCAATATTTTTCTATATTTGCCATATTTGCAAAACCTGTTCTTTGATTATTTCTTTACATAATTCAAAAGGTTTTATCTGCCTGTACGTGCCCGTTTGGCTTCTAGAGGTAAAAAAGGTTAAAAAGATATGGTTGCAGAAATTGTATGGCGTCCATCCCTTACATGTTTTGACTGACAGTAGTTTTTTTTAGTAGTAAATTTTTAGGCATGGTAGCATAAGCCTATATATTGCAAAATAAGCATAATGCCTGGATTAGTCTACGACTGAAAGTTGGCGCAACAATTACTGAAACCATTATACAATTTAAGTACTGGAAACATGGCGTTGAACAATTTAAAATTATTTGAACTGTTTAGAAAGTCAACCACACCAAAGTTTTTCACGGAAGCTACTTTAGAAGAACATGGTAGCTTATACGGAAATATTGAGAGAAGCGAAGTTATAAAAAATAATTTTTATCTGATATATGCAAATATTAAGGCAAAATGGATGAAATCTAATCGAACCATTCAGAACTTCAACTCCAAATACGAGGACTGGCTTAATGAAGACACCATCCTGGCTATATTGGCAGTAGATAAACCCACCACATCAACCAGAGGAGCAAAAGGATGGCAAAAAAAGTATTGAGGAGTGTTCAATTTTCACTAGAAAGAGGAAACTTGGCGATGCCACCAATGACTTGACCACGAAGCATTTATCGCACGCGCTAGCTATTAAATATACAAAGGATAGTGAAAGAGTTAGGTCTCAGATAACCAAATCTGTTGCTGATGCAAGCCCACTGCGACTAAAAAGGATTAAGGAAAGCATTCCCACGCCCACAAACGCACACATTAAAAAGTATGGTTCCGAAGAAGCCTTGGCCTTGTTTATGGACTTAGAACTTTCCAAAGAGAAATATGAGAAACTACGGGCATCTTTAACGCGACACGGCGCTGACGTTTTACCCGGATACAAGCATATTACGCAAGCCAAAATAAATTCACGACCACTGCATACGGAGTTTACGGAAGTCTCTGCGATAGCCAATCTGCAGGATCTCATGGGCCATACAGTAAAACGGTTGTTGGAGAGTCTTCCTGAAAATGAGGTGAAAATTCTTCCTGAGAAGTTGACATTGATCAGCAAATGGGGCTGCGATGGATCATCCGGACAAAGCGTTTATAAGCAAAGGATATCTTCCGATGACGCTACAATATCGGACGGAAATATGTTTATGGCATCTGTTGTTCCTTTGCGGCTAAAATCTGATGTTTCCCTACACTGGAGAAATCCACGTCCGTCATCAGTGCATTATTGCCGACCAATAATGTTTCAGTTTGCAAGGGAATCGGCAGAACTCATAAGGACCACGGTGAAGGACATTGAAGAACAAATAAGCAAGATTAAGCCTACAAAGCTGCAAATTGGAGAAGGAAAATATATTGAATGCAATTACGAGTTCCACCTGACCATGGTTGACGGAAAAGTCGTAAACGAACTGACAGGAACAAAATCAACAATGTCATGCCCGATTTGCAAAAAGAGTCAGAAAAACTTTAGTGATTTAAACGATTCTACAAATGAGGAGAATTACGAATATGGAATGTGACCATTGCACGCAAGGATTAGGTGTATGGAGTTCTTGCTAAAACTGGCGTATATCCTACCACAAGAGGAGGAAAACTTCGATGAAAATACATCAATAAAGGATAAGGAAAATATCAGAAAGAAGCAAATACAGGATGCTTTTCTTAAACTAGTTGGACTAAAAGTAGACTGTCCCAAGCACGGATATGGTAACTCAAACGATGGAAACACTTCTAGGAGATTTTTTGAAAAGATGAGGCAGTAACTAGAATCACTGGAATTGACAATCAAATCGTGAAAAGATTGGGAACGATCTTGGATGTTTTAAACTGCAAAGAAAGTGTCAATTCTACAAAATATGGAGAATATGCGTCGAATATACTGCATCTCTTTTAGCAGAAATGTATCCACAGAAGAAGTTGACCCCGACTGTCCATAAAATATTGGCGCATGGCAAAGATATAATTGAGTACCAGTCTTTTCCAATTGGAGAGCTTTCTGAAAAAGCACAGGAGTCTCTTAACAAATTTTATAAAAAATATAGATTGCCGAACACATTCAAATCATCAAGGGTAAGGCAAAATGAGGACCTCCTCAACATGTTGGCAGCATCTTCCGATCCACTTATTTCTTCCCTGCGGCATGTGAAGTCACGAATAGAGTTAGAAAATAATTATAGTTTAGAAATGGTTAGTCTTTTAGATATACCTTCTCTTACTATTTGTGATAAATATTTTACAGAAAATTGAAAAAATTAATTAAAAAAAAATTATTTTTTTTTTAATTTGTTGGGTAATAATTTAAAACATAAAACCCTAAAGAAAAAAAATAAAAACAATTTAAAAATGTAAAAATAATTTTTTTTAGTTACCATAAAATTGATTTTTCTACTAATTTTAACTTTGATAACCCATAAGTAGGCCCCTACAATGCTTAGCACCCTTTCCAAACGCTAATTTCATAGGCTGAACAGTTATCTATCATATGCTGTTTAAACTGTTGAATTATCTTATTCGGTTCAAAAGATATGATTTTTGCAACGAAAAAACTCAAATGGCGTCGTCTTGTGTTCTTAGCGGGATATTTTCTATATTTCAACCAATTTATGCTTGGTCTGGTTGTTGGTGATACGATATTTTGTTGGTTCCATATATTGGCAAAAGTGGGTGAATGGTCTGATGATATTTCTAGTGATGCTTCAGCTTTAATAATTTCTCTTGAAATACCCTTAGTCACGCCAAAATCAATAACATCCGGTATTTTTTGTCAATTAGTGATGCTTCAGCTTTAATCATTTCTCTTGATATACACTTAATCACGCCAAAATCAATTTTTGAAATTGTGTGAAACAAAACACGAGTTTTTGGAGTTATTAATCGTGATCCCCAAAATTTATGTTTATCGTTGTAGTCGCCTGATGCTATGAAACAGGGACCTAGTGATTTGAAGAAGTCGCTATACTGACTCTGATACTTGAAATCTAGGAGGTGAATAAATTGAAGAAATATATAGATTGCATTTTTAACATTTCTTGCTTCATGTTACCCATAGAACTCATGAAGCCGTTTCCTTCCAGACGACAATAGTTGACAGACGGTGTTTGTTCTTTAGGTTCTGGGGGTGCAAAATTTGGTTGGGGTTAGTTATCAGTGGTGCTTTATGTACTGGGTTATGATTGTGTTTTAGCATGTCAGCGTATGAAACATGTTTGGTGGTTGGTTGGGCTAGCTGAGGATAATGGGAATATTGTGTCTGCTTAGGAGATGTAATTAATCTATGAGACGACTTTCTTACCATAGAATAAACCGGGCAGCCCCTGTAATTTGCAGTGTGGTTTCCGCCGCAATTGGAATATCTCCAGGATCCAGTTCTACGCGAAATAGTGGTTGGGGGACACGTTCTCGATTTTTGAGATTATCTACATGTTTTACCCTAATTCCGCTTTTTTAAGGCCAGTTTTTATTTCAGCTGGATCAACGTATGTATCTACACCTTTAATTTAATTAATTAATTTTGCAGCTTTCAAATTTGTATTCGATAACTGCCTTCATCAATAAATTGCATTTTTGTCTCATCTCTGTTTCCACGCTTCATCTGAATTACATAAAATGAGTTGTCTGCAATCAGTGAAACTAATATATTAACGCGTTCGAGTTTTCTCTCTCAAATAAATTGGAGGCGGTTTAAACGACTTTGGTAACAGTGTGGGTTCGTTTGTTTCGCTATCTAAAATTTGTGAAATGGTTTTCGAAACGTAAACCATTATTTTCCTATCTTTAGGTACCCCGTTTTAATACAGTGATGTATCTATCCATTCCCACTTGCGTCTTAAGATTTTCTTTACTAGTTATCCATGTTTATTTTGGTTACACTGTGTTCAGAAGGCGACTTATTTTTATTTAGTTTGTTTTCATCAGCTAACAAAAGCGATGAACAATATTGGGTATGAAAAACTTGCTTACAAATTATAAACAAATTGTTTTCAGTTTTTTTGTTTTTATTATTTTACTATTGTCTACATATTTTTTACTTAAATTTGAAAGGCTGATTACCCTCTATGTCATGAATTTATTGAGGAAAAAAACAAGGGAGACTTGTCTGCACAGGAATTTATTTATTTTGTATTTCGGAATTAAAAGGTAAAAGCAATTTCAAAAAAACTTTATCAAAACTGTACCTGTGCTAACGCAAAACCAAGTCATGAAACTTGGCCTGCCCAAATTCAGTATCAATACATTATTTAAGAATATATATAAGTGCAAAGGAAAAAATGCTCATCAACTAAAATACAATAAAACGAAGTTATTTGAAAAATGCATTTATAACTTCTTTTAGAATATACGTTTAAAGAAAAATATAACAAATTGAGGTGTTATCATTTTTTTCTTCCATTATAAATTAATTTTTCTAATTTTAGGTCATTTATCAACTTTTGTTAGACTGGGTAAGGAATGCAGATGGAAATGGAACTGTAGGATATCTTACAACTAAGCTTTGGAATTCTGGTCATCGCGAATGTGTCTATCGGCTCAAATCGTTGTGGAAGTCTAATTATTTTTTACAAACAAATATCCCTGACTGAACAACATAAAAATTACTTTTTAAGTTTATAGTTTTTACATTTTTAGTGTGACGGTATTTTTTCTTGTGTCTGGCGTTAATTACAAATCTTTTAAATTTAATACAAAACTTAAAAAAAACTTAATCGCCTTATTTTTAACCCGAAATAAAAAATACTACATATAATCCTAAAGTTCTTTTGTGTTAAGTAGGAATCAACTATGGTTGTTAACGACTTAAATGCATTTAAAAATTAAAAATTTTAATTTTTTAACATTGCACAGTGGGGCAGAATCAAAATATTTTGGAAATAACCTAGTCATTTATAAACGGCTAGGCTGATTGATCAAAAAATTGACATGAGCATAACAGAGGAGTATCTGAACTTAAGTTTTAAAGGTGGGTACCATACACCATCTAGCGCTGGCGCTATGTGGTCTCAAAGTTGGGAACCTCGCACCTGAAAATTCTTTTACAGCTTGCGATTTCTTCAGCTTTTTAAAGTTTTTATATATTCCTTAAGAAAATTAAAAAAAAAAAAACGTTAATGACCTTTTTTGGGCTAAAGTGCACAAAAATGCAATAATATTTTTTTAAATTGAAAATCGTATAGTTTTTAACCTAGTAAAGATACAATCTTCAAATTTATCAAAAATATTTAGATTTTGGCTCGCTAACTATCATAAAAAATTTTGAAAAATTGGGCAAAAATTGTACGCAATATTTGGGAAAAACTGTACCAGGGTAAATTATTAACTGAAGAAATGGCAAGCTGTAAAAGAATTTTCAGGTGCGAGGTTCCTAACTTTGAGACCACATAGCGCCACCTCTGGAGAGTTAAAACTTAAGTTCAGATACTCCTCTGTTATGTTCATGTCAAATTTTGGATCAATCGGCAGTTTATAAATTATTAGTTTATTTCCAATATATTTTGATTCTGCCCCACTGTGCATTGGTGAGGTTTATTCAAGATACTGGACAACTTTTGTTAACACCGATATTACCTGTCGGCTTAGGCGAATTTGTGTTCAGAGATACAAAAAGAAAGGAAGTTATCTTAAATAGGTTCATAAAAAATGTGTTATTCATTTTTTTAATTATAGTGTGCGTGAAATACAAGAATTAAGAACAAATTGGTTTATTAACTATTATGATATAAACTCAATTTTATTTAATTTCACCTTTTATTCTTAAAAATTTAAATTCTTGTGTGTAACACAAATGGCGTTCAAAACAACCAGAATGTTTTTTAATTAGCCAAATAAGTAGCGAGCAATGCTTAAAAAAGTTAACCGTTAACGGTTCACCCGTTAGAACCTGTGTAGAACCTCGCACACAAGGGTGTATAAAAAATGATTTGCATAAATCCCGAACAGTGTCATGGTTGGTTAAATATATTATGTTTCTAATTAAACACTACCCAAAGTAGATAGATACGAAGAATGCTAATGACGGACGTAGCTGTCTAGAAAATGCATTCCATTCTGCTAGTGTCTAAAATTATATTTTCCCAATAGTAATCACCTAATTTGTAATTCAAAATTATTCTTTCTTAGAGAGAATAAAACGAATTTAAGCTAGACTTCAAATTACATCTCCATATTTTTTTTTTTCAAAAACATATATATTTATTTGGTCCACCTCAGAAATGAAAACACCAAATAGTGTATTGTAAAAGGCCATATTTGGGTTCGAATAAGTGCGGCCTTTCATAATTTTAGGTGCGACCTCTGGGCCTATTACCAGTGCAATTCCAGCCGACTTATTACAGTTGCTGTCTGCTAACTGCATTTCCGCAAAATTTTGCTTTATGATATCCGGAGTCGAAGCACTGAATGCCTTGCCTTGCATTTACCGTACTTACCCATACTATTACAGTCACGAGTCGTGATATGCCGATAATTTATGCATTTATTTTTCTATGATTTGCGAGCCCGAGGTTCCCGTGCTATCTGATATTTTATCAGATCTCCTTGAAGTGGTGGTAGTCTGATCTATAGGCAATCAGACTGTATTATTGGTGGACTGGATTCAAAAGCCTCAACAACTAATGGTGTTGCTTCCGAGGCAGCAGTAACAACAGATAGTGCAGGCATTTTCAGGACGGCAGAAGTTGCTCCAGGATCAAGACTAGAGTCCGGCTCGGCTGCTCGATCCTCCAACTTCATTGCTTCTTTGTAATCATTAAGAGGAGCATCCTCGAAAATGTTTTGTAGGGAGTCCATGATACTAGAAAACAACGAAGGTTAGCAAATATAATTTTAAATAGATTTAACTAGTCAAAATGACTAGTTTTACGATTGGTCGCTTAATAATTCCGTTTTCGGTACGTACGTCAGCGAAGCGTACGTGATTATCACTTCCTGGATAAGTTTTTATAGCTCTACCAAGTTTGCAAGAAGTTGGTGCCAGTTATTCATATCTAAGAACAACTAAGACGTTAAACGTAACATCCCGTTCGAGATATTTCCACATATAGCGTCTGTGGACACCTGTCAAATATTCTTCTACCCAAGGGAGACAATAGTGCTGAGCTAGTACTTTTTTCGTATCTATTGATACATAAATGTGATTAAAAATTTATGTTTTGGGAGAAGCCAAAACATAAATTGATGTTTAGATCAAATTCAATATGACACTGCTCTACGTCGCACAGTGGCGCCCGTACAGCAAACGAGGTTGCAAAAACCAACATTTTCATGAGCGTCCACGAAGTTTTGAATAAACCCATGTTATAGGAAACTTTTTAACGATTTGAAATATGCCACTCTTAATAATATCACATTTTTAGTTTAGAAGATATAACCGTTCAAAGGTGACCGACTTTCGGTGTTCAAAAAACACACAATTTTTAGTCAATTTGTTGCGATTTCAGGTGTAATATCACGAAAAATAGGTAACGAATCGCCATATTTTTTTGTTTGTATTGATTGATGTATTTATTAAATGTATAATGATAAAAAAAACTAACTGTTTGCTTTGTGTTTCTCCTGTTAAATCACAACTATCCGTTTTTCACTATTTTTCAACTTTGACGGAAAATAAAAAAAATCAATATTTTTCTATATTTGCCATATTTGCAAAACCTGTTCTTTGATTATTTCTTTACATAATTCAAAAGGTTTTATCTGCCTGTACGTGCCCGTTTGGCTTCTAGAGGTAAAAAAGGTTAAAAAGATATGGTTGCAGAAATTGTATGGCGTCCATCCCTTACATGTTTTGACTGACAGTAGTTTTTTTTAGTAGTAAATTTTTAGGCATGGTAGCATAAGCCTATATATTGCAAAATAAGCATAATGCCTGGATTAGTCTACGACTGAAAGTTGGCGCAACAATTACTGAAACCATTAAACAATTTAAGTACTGGAAACATGGCGTTGAACAATTTAAAATTATTTGAACTGTTTAGAAAGTCAACCACACCAAAGTTTTTCACGGAAGCTACTTTAGAAGAACATGGTAGCTTATACGGAAATATTGAGAGAAGCGAAGTTATAAAAAATAATTTTTATCTGATATATGCAAATATTAAGGCAAAATGGATGAAATCTAATCGAACCATTCAGAACTTCAACTCCAAATACGAGGACTGGCTTAATGAAGACACCATCCTGGCTATATTGGCAGTAGATAAACCCACCACATCAACCAGAGGAGCAAAAGGATGGCAAAAAAAGTATTGAGGAGTGTTCACTAGAAAGAGGAAACTTGGCGATGCCACCAATGACTTGACCACGAAGCATTTATCGCACGCGCTAGCTATTAAATATACAAAGGATAGTGAAAGAGTTAGGTCTCAGATAACCAAATCTGTTGCTGATGCAAGCCCACTGCGACTAAAAAGGATTAAGGAAAGCATTCCCACGCCCACAAACGCACACATTAAAAAGTATGGTTCCGAAGAAGCCTTGGCCTTGTTTATGGACTTAGAACTTTCCAAAGAGAAATATGAGAAACTACGGGCATGGCGCTGACGTTTTACCCGGATACAAGCATATTACGCAAGCCAAAATAAATTCACGACCACTGCATACGGAGTTTACGGAAGTCTCTGCGATAGCCAATCTGCAGGATCTCATGGGCCATACAGTAAAACGGTTGTTGGAGAGTCTTCCTGAAAATGAGGTGAAAATTCTTCCTGAGAAGTTGACATTGATCAGCAAATGGGGCTGCGATGGATCATCCGGACAAAGCGTTTATAAGCAAAGGATATCTTCCGATGACGCTACAATATCGGACGGAGATTTTTTGAAAAGATGAGGCAGTAACTAGAATCACTGGAATTGACAATCAAATCGTGAAAAGATTGGGAACGATCTTGGATGTTTTAAACTGCAAAGAAAGTGTCAATTCTACAAAATATAGAGAATATGCGTCGAATATACTGCATCTCTTTTAGCAGAAATGTATCCACAGAAGAAGTTGACCCGGACCGTCCATAAAATATTGGCGCATGGCAAAGATATAATTGAGTACCAGTCTTTTCCAATTGGAGAGCTTTCTGAAGAAGCACAGGAGTCTCTTAACAAATTTTATAAAAAATATAGATTGCAGAACACATTCAAATCATCAAGGGTAAGGCAAAATGAGGACCTCCTCAACATGTTGGCAGCATCTTCCGATCCACTTATTTCTTCCCTGCGGCATGTGAAGTCACGAATAGAGTTAGAAAATAATTATAGTTTAGAAATGGTTAGTCTTTTAGATATACCTTCTCTTACTATTTGTGATAAATATTTTACAGAAAATTGAAAAAATTAATTAAAAAAAAAATTATTTTTTTTTTTAATTTGTTGGGTAATAATTTAAAACATAAAACCCTAAAGAAAAAAAATAAAAACAATTTAAAAATGTAAAAATAATTTTTTTTAGTTACCATAAAATTGATTTTTCTACTAATTTTAATTTTGATAACCCATAAGTAGGCCCCTACAAAGCGTAGCACCCTTTCCAAACGCTAATTTCATAGGCTGAACAGTTATCTATCATATGCTGTTTAAACTGTTGAATTATCTTATTCGGTTCAAAAGATATGATTTTTGCAACGAAAAAACTCAAATGGCGTCGTCTTGTGTTCTTAGCGGGATATTTTCTATATTTCAACCAATTTATGCTTGGTCTGGTTGTTGGTGATACGATATTTTGTTGGTTCCATATATTGGCAAAAGTGGGTGAATGGTCTGATGATATTTCTAGTGATGCTTCAGCTTTAATAATTTCTCTTGAAATACCCTTAGTCACGCCAAAATCAATAACATCCGGTATTTTTTGTCAAATAGTGATGCTTCAGCTTTAATCATTTCTCTTGATATACACTTAATCACGCCAAAATCAATTTTTGAAATTGTGTGAAACAAAACACGACCTTTTGGAGTTATTAATCGTGATCCCCAAAATTTATGTTTATCGTTGTAGTCGCCTGATGCTATGAAACAGGGACCTAGTGATTTGAAGAAGTCGCTATACTGACTCTGATACTTGAAATCTAGGAGGTGAATAAATTGAAGAAATATATAGATTGCATTTTTAACATTTCTTGCTTCATGTTACCCATAGAACTCATGAAGCCGTTTCCTTCCAGACGACAATAGTTGACAGACGGTGTTTGTTCTTTACGTTCTGGGGGTGCAAAATTTGGTTGGGGTTAGTTATCAGTGGTGCTTTATGTACTGGGTTATGATTGTGTTTTAGCATGTCAGCGTATGAAACATGTTTGGTGGTTGGTTGGGCTAGCTGAGGATAATGGGAATATTGTGTCTGCTTAGGAGATGTAATTAATCTATGAGACGACTTTCTTACCATAGAATAAACCGGGCAGCCCCTGTAATTTGCAGTGTGGTTTCCGCCGCAATTGGAATATCTCCAGGATCCAGTTCTACGCGAAATAGTGGTTGGGGGACACGTTCTCGATTTTTGAGATTATCTACATGTTTTACCCTAATTCCGCTTTTTTAAGGCCAGTTTTTATTTCAGCTGGATCAACGTATGTATCTACACCTTTAATTTAATTAATTAATTTTGCAGCTTTCAAATTTGTATTCGATAACTGCCTTCATCAATAAATTGCATTTTTGTCTCATCTCTGTTTCCACGCTTCATCTGAATTACATAAAATGAGTTGTCTGCAATCAGTGAAACTAATATATTAACGCGTTCGAGTTTTCTCTCTCAAATAAATTGGAGGCGGTTTAAACGACTTTGGTAACAGTGTGGGTTCGTTTGTTTCGCTATCTAAAATTTGTGAAATGGTTTTCGAAACGTAAACCATTATTTTCCTATCTTTAGGTACCCCGTTTTAATACAGTGATGTATCTATCCATTCCCACTTGCGTCTTAAGATTTTCTTTACTAGTTATCCATGTTTATTTTGGTTACACTGTGTTCAGAAGGCGACTTATTTTTATTTAGTTTGTTTTCATCAGCTAACAAAAGCGATGAACAATATTGGGTATGAAAAACTTGCTTACAAATTATAAACAAATTGTTTTCAGTTTTTTTGTTTTTATTATTTTACTATTGTCTACATATTTTTTACTTAAATTTGAAAGGCTGATTACCCTCTATGTCATGAATTTATTGAGGAAAAAAACAAGGGAGACTTGTCTGCACAGGAATTTATTTATTTTGTATTTCGGAATTAAAAGGTAAAAGCAATTTCAAAAAAACTTTATCAAAACTGTACCTGTGCTAACGCAAAACCAAGTCATGAAACTTGGCCTGCCCAAATTCAGTATCAATACATTATTTAAGAATATATATATAAGTGCAAAGGAAAAAAATGCTCATCAACTAAAATACAATAAAACGAAGTTATTTGAAAAATGCATTTATAACTTCTTTTAGAATATACGTTTAAAGAAAAATATAACAAATTGAGGTGTTATCATTTTTTTCTTCCATTATAAATTAATTTTTCTAATTTTAGGTCATTTATTATCAACTTTTGTTAGACTGGGTAAGGAATGCAGATGGAAATGGAACTGTAGGATATCTTACAACTAAGCTTTGGAATTCAGGTCATCGCGAATGTGTCTATCGGCTCAAATCGTTGTGGAAGTCTAATTATTTTTTACAAACAAATATCCCTGACTGAACAACATAAAAATTACTTTTTAAGTTTATAGTTTTTACATTTTTAGTGTGACGGTATTTTTTCTTGTGTCTGGCGTTAATTACAAATCTTTTAAATTTAATACAAAACTTAAAAAAAACTTAATCGCCTTATTTTTAACCCGAAATAAAAAATACTACATATAATCCTAAAGTTCCTTTGTGTTAAGTAGGAATCAACTATGCTTGTTAACGACTTAAATGCATTTAAAAATTAAAAATTTTAATTTTTTAACATTGCACAGTGGGGCAGAATCAAAATATTTTGGAAATAACCTAGTCATTTATAAAAGGCTAGGCTGATTGATCAAAAATTTGACATGAGCATAACAGAGGAGTATCTGAACTTAAGTTTTAAAGGTGGGTACCATACACCATCTAGCGCTGGCGCTATGTGGTCTCAAAGTTGGGAACCTCGCACCTGAAAATTCTTTTACAGCTTGCGATTTCTTCAGCTTTTTAAAGTTTTAAAGTTTTTATATATTCCTTAAGAAAATTAAAAAAAAAAAACGTTAATGACCTTTTTTGGGCTAAAGTACATAAAAATGCAATAATATTTTTTTAAATTGAAAATCGTATAGTTTTTAACCTAGTAAAGATACAATCTTCAAATTTATCAAAAATATTTAGATTTTGGCTCGCTAACTATCATAAAAAATTTTGAAAAATTGGGCAAAAATTGTACGCAATATTTGGGAAAAACTGTACCAGGGTAAATTAATAACTGAAGAAATGGCAAGCTGTAAAAGACTTTTCAGGTGCGAGGTTCCTAACTTTGAGACCACATAGCGCCACCTCTGGAGAGTTTATGGTACCCTCCTTTAAAACTTAAGTTCAGATACTCCTCTGTTATGTTCATGTCAAATTTTGGATCAATCGGCAGTTTATAAATTATTAGTTTATTTCCAATGTATTTTGATTCAACCCCACTGTGCATTGGTGAGGTTTATTCAAGATACTGGACAACTTTTGTTAACACCGATATTACCTGTCGGCTTAGGCGAATTTGTGTTCAGAGATACAAAAAGAAAGGAAGTTATCTTAAATAGGTTCATAAAAAATGTGTTATTCATTTTTTTAATTATAGTGTGCGTGAAATACAAGAATTAAGAACAAATTGGTTTATTAACTATTATGATATAAACTCAATTTTATTTAATTTCACCTTTTATTCTTAAAAATTTAAATTCTTGTGTGTAACACAAATGGCGTTCAAAACAACCAGAATGTTTTTTTAATTAGCCAAATAAGTAGCGAGCAATGCTTAAAAAAGTTAACCGTTAACGGTTCACCCGTTAGAACCTGTGTAGAACCTCGCACACAAGGGTGTATAAAAATGATTTGCATAAATCCCGAACAGTGTCATGGTTGGTTAAATATATTATGTTTATAATTAAACACTACCCAAAGTAGATAGATACGAAGAATGCTAATGACGGACGTAGCTGTCTAGAAAATGCATTCCATTCTGTTAGTGTCTAAAATTATATTTTCCCAATAGTAATCACCTAATTTGTAATTCAAAATTATTCTTTCTTAGAGAGAATAAAACGAATTTAAGCTAGACTTTAAATTACATCTCCATATTTTTTTTTTTTTTTTCAAAAACATATATATTTATTTGGTCCACCTCAGAAATGAAAACACCAAATAGTGTATTGTAAAAGGCCATATTTGGGTGCGAATAAGTGCGGCCTTTCATAATTTTAGGTGCAACCTCTGGGCCTATTACCAGTGCAATTCCAGCCGACTTATTACAGTTGCTGTCTGCGAACTGCATTTCCGCAAAATTTTGCTTTATGATATCCGGAGTCGAAGCACTGAATGCCTTGCCTTGCATTTACCGTACTTACCCATACTATTACAGTCACGAGTCGTGATATGCCGATAATTTATGCATTTATTTTTCTATGATTTGCGAGCCCGAGGTTCCCGTGCTATCTGATATTTTATCAGATCTCCTCGAAGTGGTGGTAGTCTGATCTATAGGCAATCAGACTGTATTATTGGTGGACTGGATTCAAAAGCCTCAACAACTAATGGTGTTGCTTCCGAGGCAGCAGTAACAACAGATAGTGCAGGCATTTTCAGGATGGCAGAAGTTGCTCCAGGATCAAGACTAGAGTCCGGCTCGGCTGCTCGATCCTCCAACTTCATTGCTTCTTTGTAATCATTAAGAGGAGCATCCTCGAAAATGTTTTGTAGGGAGTCCATGATACTAGAAAACAACGAAGGTTAGCAAATATAATTTTAAATAGATTTAACTAGTCAAAATGACTAGTTTTGCGATTGGTCGCTTAATAATTCCGTTTTCGGTACGTACGTCAGCGAAGCGTACGTGATTATCACTTCCTGGATAAGTTTTTATAGCTCTACCAAGTTTGCAAGAAGTTGGTGCCAGTTATTCATATCTAAGAACAACTAAGACGTTAAACGTAACATCCCGTTCGAGATATTTCCACATATAGCGTCTGTGGACACCTGTCAAATATTCTTCTACCCAAGGGAGACAATAGTGCTGAGCTAGTACTTTTTTCGTATCTATTGATACATAAATGTGATTAAAAATTTATGTTTTGGGAGAAGCCAAAACATAAATTGATGTTTAGATCAATTTATTTGATGTTTAGATCAAATTCAATATGACACTGCTCTACGTCGCACAGTGGCGCCCGTACAGCAAACGAGGTTGCAAAAACCAAAATTTTCATGAGCGTCCACGAAGTTTTGAATAAACCCATGTTATAGGAAACTTTTTAACGATTTCAAATATGCCACTCTTAATAATATCACATTTTTAGTTTAGAAGATATAACCGTTCAAAGGTGACCGACTTTCGGTGTTCAAAAAAACACACAATTTTTAGTCGATTTGTTGCGATTTCAGGTGTAATATCACGAAAAATAGGTAACGAATCGCCATATTTTTTGTTTGTATTGATTGATGTATTTATTAAATGTATAATGATAAAAAAAAACTAACTGTTTGCTTTGTGTTTCTCCTGTTAAATCACTATTTAAAAACTATCCGTTTTTCACTATTTTTCAACTTTGACGGAAAATAAAAAAATCAATATTTTTCTATATTTGCCATATTTGCAAAACCTGTTCTTTGATAATTTCTTTACATAATTCAAAAGGTTTTATCTGCCTGTACGTGCCCGTTTGGCTTCTAGAGGTTAAAAAGACATGGTTGCAGAAATTGTATGGCGTCCATCCCTTACATGTTTTGACTGACAGTAGTTTTTTTTAGTAGTAAATTTTTTTTTAGCAGTAAGTTTTTCACGGAAGCTACTTTAGAAGAACATGATAGCTTATACGGAAATATTGAGAGAAGCGAAGTTATAAAAAATAATTTTTATCTGATATATGCAAATATTAAGGCAAAATGGGTGAAATCTAATCGAACCATTCAGAACTTTAACTCCAAATACGAGGACTGGCTTAATGAAGACACCATCCTGGCTATATTGGCAGTAGATAAACGCACCACATCAACCAGAGGAGCAAAAGGAAGGCTAAAAAAAAGTATTGAGGAGTGTTCAATTTTCACTAGAAAGAGGAAACTTGCCGATGCCACCAATGACTTGACCACGAAGCATTTATCGCACGCGCTAGCTATTAAATATACAAAGGATAGTGAAAGAGTTAGGTCTCAGATAACCAAATCTGTTGCTGATGCAAGCCCACTGCGACTAAAAAGGATTAAGGAAAGCATTCCCACGCCCACAAACGCACACATTAAAAAGTATGGTTCCGAAGAAGCCTTGGCCTTGTTTATGGACTTAGAACTTTCCAAAGAGAAATATGAGAAACTACGGGCATCTTTAACGCGACACGGCGCTGACGTTTTACTCGGATACAAGCATATTACGCAAGCCAAAATAAATTCACGACCACTGCATACGGAGTTTACGGAAGTCTCCGCGAAAGCCAATCTGCAGGATCTCATGGGCCATACAGTAAAACGGTTGTTGGAGAGTCTTCCTGAAAATGAGGTGAAAATTCTTCCTGAAAAGTTGACATTGATAAGCAAATGGGGCTGCGATGGATCATCCGGACAAAGCGTTTATAAGCAAAGGATATCTTCCGATGACGCTACAATATCGGACGGAGATTTTTTGAAAAGATGAGGCAGTAACTAGAATCACTGGAATTGACAATCAAATCGTGAAAAGATTGGGAACGATCTTGGATGTTTTAAACTGCAAAGAAAGTGTCAATTCTACAAAATATGGAGAATATGCGTCGAATATACTGCATCTCTTTTAGCAGAAATGTATCCACAGAAGAAGTTGACCCCGACCGTCCATAAAATATTGGCGCATGGCAAAGATATAATTGAGTACCAGTCTTTTCCAATTGGAGAGTTTTCTGAAGAAGCACAGGAGTCTCTTAACAAATTTTAGAAAAAATATAGATTGCAGAGCACATTCAAATCATCAAGGGTAAGGCAAAATGAGGACCTCCTCAACATGTTGGCAGCATCTTCCGATCCACTTATTTCTTCCCTGCGGCATGTGAAGTCACGAATAGAGTTAGAAAATAATTATAGTTTAGAAATGGTTAGTCTTTTAGATATACCTTCTCTTACTATTTGTGATAAATATTTTACAGAAAATTGAAAAAATTAATTTAAAAAAAAATTATTTTTTTTTTTTTAATTTGTTGGGTAATAATTTAAAACATAAAACCCTAAAGAAAAATTTTTTTTTTTTTTTCATAAATTGTTAATTGTATCTTCAATATTTTTGAACTAACAATAATTACTCATATCTTAAGTCTAAAATAAAAATATACTTTTTAAGTCCAGCCAGTGCTAGACAAAAATAATGTTTGTTTCACGGATTTTGCAATCATTTGCGGGTCATCCCTCTAATGTACGGCCAAGAAAAGCAGTATCTCTTCTTTTTAGTCGAATGTAACCAGGTTCGTTCAGCATGTTACGCGCTAAAGGGTTTGGATGAGATTCAAGCCTCTTTAGATATGTGACTGCATGTTTCGCTATTTCTGCTTTAACTGATGGCATGTTTAGGTCTTTGTGGATGTTCGAATTTTTTATATACCAGGGAGCAGATGTAATAATACGTAGTATCTTATTTTGGCGCCTTTGAATTTTTTCTACATTGCTAGCTGAGGCAGTGACCCATAACTAAATCCCATAACACCAAATTGGTTTGAGGATCGACTTGTACAGTAGAAGTTTACAATCTAAGCTCAGGGTAGAGTTTCTGCCAATAAGCCAATTTAGTTGTACTGCTTTTAGTTTCATTTGTGTTAACTTGAAATCAATGTGGCTTTTCCAAGTAAGGCGACGGTCAAGATGTATACCCAGATATTTAACGTCTGAAAGCTGTGGTATCATTTGGTTATTTATGCGAACAGGAGGGCATGAGTCCCTACGCAGTGTGAAAGTTATGTGAGTACATTTTTGCTCATTCACTTTTATTCTCCATTTTTCTAGCCATTTTTCCAAATTGAGTATGTGGTCTTGTAATAGTTTTGATGCTTCTTGGGCACTTTCATGAATACTTAAAAAAGCTGTGTCATCTGCAAAAGTTGATGTATGCACTAGGGTGCTAATTGGCATATCTGATGTGTACAGTAAATTTAAAATTGGTCCCAAAATACTACCTTGGGGAACTCCGGCTTCAATGAGCTGTGGCGAGCTTAAAAAGTCACCTTCTTTTAGTAAAAACTTGCGATTCGTTAAATAATCTTTTAAGAGCTTATACAAGTTTTCGGGCAAGTTCAGCTTTAGCTTAAATATTAGGCCTTCGTGCCATACCTTATCGAATGCTTGAGAAACGTCGATAAAGAGCGCAGAACAGTATTTTTTTCTTCAAAGCTCGTTTTAATTACATTTACTAATCTGTGTGTTTGTTGGATCGTACTGTGTTGTTTTCTGAAGCCGAATTGATGGTTCAGAATACATCCTTTCGCGCTAAGAATTGGATTCAGCTTAGTTATTAATATTCTCTCAAATAACTTTGACACGTTTGTTAAAAGGCTTATAGGTCTGTATGATTCTACTTTTGTGTGGTCTTTGCCTGGTTTAGGAATCATAGTAATCAAAGAAACTTTCCACTCTGTGGGAAAGTACGCAAGACGTAAGATGGCATTAAAAACAAACAGAATAATTCTGCGACCTATAAGGGGCAACTCAACTAACATCTTGTTACTTGTTTTATCAACTCCATGGGCTTTTTTGGTGTTTAAATCCGCTATTGCCCTTTCAATATCGCTAAATTCAAATCTTAGGTGTACTTCGGCACTAGTCTCTACTGGTGGCAACTCAACTATATCAGTACACATATTTGGAGTGAAAACCTTTTTCAAATGATCAACAAATAAATTACCTTTTTCGGTATCATTTCTTGCCCAGACTCCACAAGAAGTTCGCAAGGGGGGCTTACGTACGACTGGCCTTTTAAGGTTTCTACATGCACGCCAAAATGAATAATCTGATTGTGCAGTTGCGTCGAGGTCTTCCAAGTAATTTTTCAGAGATGCTACTCTTCGAGATTCTGGCAGCTGTCTTAGCCGTTTCGTGCAATCTTTAAGTCTAGATTTGAGTTGAGGAGATCTGTATGCTTGCCACTCTCTTCTAATTTTCCTTTTTTCAGCCAAGAGCCGCTCGACATCTACAAAGTAAATTTGATTGTATCTAGCTGATTGTCGGGTTACTGTTGCATGTTGGGCAGCTGATTTGAGGATTTGATCAAAGTTAATAAGACTTTGTTCCACGTCTTCTGGTTTTCTCAGCGGTATATTTTCCGAACAGTGAGTACTGAGATACTTTCTATATTTCAACCAATTAATGCTTGTGCAAGTTGTTGGTGACACAATATTTTGCTGGTTCCATATATAGACTATTGTGGGTGAATGATCTGAGGATAATTCGAGTGACGCTTCAACCTTAATCATTTCTTTCGAAATACCTTTAGTCACGCCAAAATCAATAACATCAGGTATTTTTTGTCGATCAGTAGGCCAATAGGTGGGTTGTCCGCTTGATATCACATTCAGACGCATTTTTGAAATAGTGTCAAATAAAACACGACCTTTTGGAGTAATAAGTCTTGATCCCCAAAACGTATGTTTAGCGTTGTAGTCGCCTGATGCTATGAAACAGGGACCTAGTGACTTGTAGAAGTCGCTATATTGACTTTCTGATATTTGAAATCTAGGAGGTGAATAAATCGAAGAAATAACAAAGTTTTGATGATATTCTTCAATACAGATGTTTGTTGCTTGAAGATAGTCCTCACAAAAATCACACAGTAAATGATGTTTAATTCGAGCCTTTATTAGAATAGCTGAACCACCACATGCTCTGCGGTCTTTAGTGTCATATAATATAAAGCCATTGATTTTAAAAAAGCTATTTGTTGTTAAATGAGTCTCTGAAACCATCATGACATCAATTTGTTGGTTCTTCAAGAAGTACTCGAGTTCATTTTTGTGTTGGCGTAAGCCGTTTGCGTTCCAGAAACATATTTTTAAACAGTTCATGGTTTGTTAAGTACCGCCTGCAACATCATAGATTGCATGCGAACCATTTCTTGCATCATGCTGCTCACAGAGCTCATAAAACTGTTTAACGAATGCACTAATGTCTCGATACTTGCTTCGAGACGATTGTAGTTACCAGATGGTGTTTGTTCTTTAGCTTCTGGATGCATATTTGGGGTAGAATTGGTTGTAGGTGTCGCTTTGTGTGCTGAAACATGATTTGATTTTAACATATCCGCGTATGAAACATGTTTGGTTGTGGGTTGAGCTAACTGAGGGTAATGAGCATTTTCTTGGTATTGTGGCTGCCTAGCAGGAGTATTTAATTTCTGAGTTGACTTCCTTACCATAGAAAAAACTGGACAGCCTCTGTAGTTAGCGGTGTGATTTCCACCGCAATTGCTACATTTTTTAACCTTCGAGTCATCCTTTGGTTTGTCGCATTGGGCGGAACAATGAAGCTCTCCACACACAACGCAAACGGGAGGCAACTTGCAGTACGCCCTTGTATGGCCATATTCTTGGCAATTTAAACACTGGACGGGTCCTGACCGCTTATGTGGTTCCTCTACACTTATCCTGCGGTGTAACAGATATTTTAGATTATAAATGGGATGCGTTTCGTTCTTCTTCAATCTAATATCCCAAGGTTCCAGTTCAACGCGAAATAGAGGTTGAGGGACGCGCTCTCGATTTCTGAGATTGTCAACGCTTTTCACCTTAAATCCTGCTTTTTGGAGGCCAGCTTTTATTTCCCCTCGATTAACATATGAGTCTACACCTTTGATGACTACCTGTAGGCCTTTGCTACTCTTCAGCTGGTAGGTATAAAAGTTCTTTTTGCAGCTTTCAAACTCCTTTACTGCTTTGCGATAACTACTTTCGTCTATGAATTGAATTTTAGTTTCATCAATGTTACCACGTTTGATAGGAATTACATAGAATGAGTTTTCCCCGATAGCTGAGATTAACTTAGTTATTAAGTCATTTGAATTTTTCTCTCTTAAAAAAATTGGTGGTGGTTTAAACGACTTGGGTGCCGTTTTTGTTTCAATTGCTTCGTTATCTAAAATAGCAAAACGATTATGGGAATTTATTCCGTTAGAGTCCTTGTCTTTTTGTACTTTAGCCATTGGTGCAATCTGCGAAGATTTAGGGCTTCGACCTCTTTTCAATACAGGTATGTATCTGTCCATTCCTACTTGCGTCTTGGGTTTTTCTACACTATCCATATTATCTTTGGCAACGCTGTGTTCAGAAGGCGATTTGTTTGTAGTTATTTTATTGTCATCGCTTAGTAAAAGCGACGAACAAGATTGGGCACGTATAACTAGCGTATCATTTACACACAAATTATTTTCAGTTTTTTTGTTTTTATTTAATACAATATTGTCCACATTTTTATTGCTTAAATTAAAGAGGCTCATAGGCCTTTATTGTTTTTGTTTTGTTTTAAAAGTAGCAATTCAATATGCCGTTGTAAAAAATAAAGAAAAGGAAAAAGGAAAAAAAAAAATATTTTACAAACAACTTTGTTGTTGTATTAGAACAGGTTTGTTTGTTTTTGTTTTAAATTATTCACACAATGTATGTTTTGTTTTTTTTTTTTTGTTAATGCGAGCTTAAAAAAAATCGCGTCCGCACTTGTCAACGCCAAAAACAGAAAAAAAGAAAAAAAAATAAAATCAATTTAAAAATGTAAAAATATTTTTTTTTAGTTACCATAAAATTGATTTTTCTACTAATTTTAACTTAACCCATAAGTAGGCCCCTACAAAGCGTAGCACCCTTTCCAAACGCTAATTTCATAGGCTAAACAGTTATCTATCATATGCTGTTTAAACTGTTGAATTATCTTATTCGGTTCAAAAGATATGATTTTTGCAACGAAAAAACTCAAATGGCGTCGTCTTGTGTTCTTAGCGGGATATTTTCTATATTTCAACCAATTTATGCTTGGTCTGGTTGTTGGTGATACGATATTTTGTTGGTTCCATATATAGGCAAAAGTGGGTGAATGGTCTGCGGATATTTCTAGTGATGCTTCAGCTTTAATAATTTCTCTTGAAATATCCTTAGTCACGCCAAAATCAATAACATCGGGTATTTTTTGTCAATTAGTGATGCTTCAGCTTTAATCATTTCTCTTGATATACACTTAATCACGCCAAAATCAATTTTTGAAATTGTGTGAAACAAAACACGACCTTTTGGAGTTATTAATCGTGATCCCCAAAATTTATGTTTAGCGTTGTAGTCGCCTGATGCTATGAAACAGGGACCTAGTGATTTGAAGAAGTCGCTATACTGACTCTGATACTTGAAATCTAGGAGGTGAATAAATTGAAGAAATAACTAAGTTTTAATTAAATTCTTCAAGGCAAATATTTGTTGCTTGAAGGTAATCCTCACAAAAATCACACAGTAAATAATGTTTGATTCGGCCCTTTATAAGTATTGCCGATCCAGCACATGCTCGTCCGCGAGGGTCCTTAGTGTCATATAATATATAGCCATTGATTTTAAAAAAGCTATTTGTTATTGAGTCTCTGAAATCAGCATGACATCAATTTGTTGATTATTAAGAAAGTACTCGAGTTCATTTTTGTTTTGGCGTATGACAGTTCTCGGTTTGCTAAGTACTGCCTGAAATATATAGATTGCATTTTTAGCATTTCTTGCTTCATGTTACCCATAGAACTCATGAAGCCGTTTCCTTCCAGACGACTATAGTTGACAGACGGTGTTTGTTCTTTAGGTTCTGGGTGCAAAATTTGGTTGGGGTTAGTTATCAGTGGTGCTTTATGTACTGGGTTATGATTGTGTTTTAGCATATCAGCGTATGGTGGTTGGTTGGGCTAGCTGAAGATAATGAGAATATTGTGTCTGCTTAGGAGATGTAATTAATCTATGAGACGACTTTATTACCATAGAATAAACCGGGCAGCCCCTGTAATTTGCAGTGTGGTTTCCGCCGCAAATGCATTATCTCCAGGTTCCAGTTCTACGCGAAATAGTGGTTGGGGGACACGTTCTCGATTTTTGAGATTATCTACATGTTTTACCCTAATTCCGCTTTTTGAAGGCCAGTTTTTATTTCAGCTGGATCAACGTATGAATCTACACCTTTAATTTAATTAATTAATTTTGCAGCTTTCAAATTCGTATTCGATAACTGCCTTCATCAATAAATTGCATTTTTGTCTCATCTATGTTTCCACGCTTCATCTGAATTACATAAAATGAGTTGTCTGCAATCAGTGAAACTAATATATTAACGCGTTCGAGTTTTCTCTCTCAAATAAATTGGAGGCGGTTTAAACGACTTTGGTAACAGTGTGGGTTCGTTTGTTTCGCTATCTAAAATTTATGAAATGGTTTTCGAAACGTAAACCATTATTTTCCTATCTTTAGGTACCCCGTTTTAATACAGTGATGTATCTATCCATTCCCACTTGCGTCTTAAGATTTTCTTTACTAGTTATCCATGTTTATTTTGGTTACACTGTGTTCAGAAGGCGACTTATTTTTATTTAGTTTGTTTTCATCAGCTAACAAAAGCGATGAACAATATTGGGTATGAAAAACTTGCTTACAAATTATAAACAAATTGTTTTCATTTTTTTTTTTTTTGTTTTTATTATTTTACTATTGTCTACATATTTTTGACTTAAATTTGAAAGGATGATTACCCTCTATGTCATGAATTTACTGAGGAAAAAAACAAGGGAGACTTGTCTGCACAGGAATTTATTAATTTGTATTTCGGAATTAAAAGGTAAAAGCAATTTCAAAAAAACTGTATCAAAACTGTACCTGTGCTAACGCAAAAGCAAGTCATGAAACTTGGCCTGCCCAAATTCAGTATCAATACATTATTTAAGAATATATATAAGTGCAAAGGAAAAAATGCTCGTCAACTAAGATACAATAAAACGAAGTTATTTGAAAAATGCATTTATAACTTCTTTTAGAATATAAGTTTAAAGAAAAATATAACAAATTGAGGTGTTATCATTTTTTTCTTCCATTATAAATTAATTTTTCAAATTTTTGGTCATTTATCAACTTTTGTTGGACTGGGTAAGGAATGCAGATGAAAATTGAACTGTAGGATATCTTACAACTAAGCTTTGGAATTCTGGTCATCGCGAATGTGTCTGTCGGCTCAAATCGTTGTGGAAGTCTAATTATTTTTTACAAACAAATATCCCTGACTGAACAACATAATAATTACTTTTTAAGTTTATAGTTATTACATTTTTAGTGTGACGGCATTTTTACTTGTGTCTGGCGTTAATTACAAATCTTTTAAATTTAATACAAAACTTAAAAAAAACTTAATCGCCTGCCATTTTTATTATTTTTAACCCGAAATAAAAAATACTACATATAATCCTAAAGTTCCTTTGTGTTAAGTAGGAATCAACTATGCTTGTTAACGACTTAAATGCATTTAAAAATTAAAAATTTTAATTTTTTAACATTGCACAGTGGGGCAGAATCAAAATATTTTGGAAATATCCTAGTCATTTATAAACGGCTAGACTAGGCTAGGCCTAGTCATTTGACATGAGCATAACAGAGGAGTATCTGAACTTAAGTTTTAAAGGTGGGTACCATACACCATCTAGCGGTGGCGCTATGTGGTCTCAAAGTTGGGAACCTCGCACCTGAAAATTCTTTTACAGCTTGCGATTTCTTCAGCTTTATTCTGCTTTTTAAAGTTTTTATATATTCCTTAAGAAAATTAAAAAAAAAACGTTAATGACCTTTTTTGGGCTAAAGTACCAAAAATGCAATAATTTTTTTTTTAATTGAAAATCGTATATTTTTTAACCTAGTAAAGATACAATCTTCAAATTTATCAAAAATATTTAGATTTTGGTTCGCTAACTATCATAAAAAATTTTGAAAAATTGGGCAAAAATTGTACGCAATGTTTGGGAAAAACTGTACCAGGGTAAATTATTAACTGAAGAAATGGCAAGCTGTAAAAGAATTTTCAGGTGCGAGGTTCCCAACTTTGAGACCACATAGCGCCACCTCTGGAGAGTGTATGGTACCCTCCTTTAAAACTTAAGTTCAGATACTCCTCTGTTATGTTCATGTCAAATTTTGGATCAATCGGCAGTTTATAAATTATTAGTTTATTTCCAATATATTTTGATTCTGCCCCACTGTGCATTGGTGAGGTTTATTCAAGATACTGGACAACTTTTGTTAACACCGATATTACCTGTCGACTTAGACGAATTTGTGTTCAGAGATACAAAAAGAAAGGAAGTTATCTTACATAGGTTCATAAAAAATGTGTTATTCATTTTTTTAATTATAGTGTGCGTGAAATACAAGAATTAAGAACAAATTGGTTTATTAACTATTATGATATAAACTCAATTTTATTTAATTTCACCTTTTATTCTTAAAAATTTAAATTCTTGTGTGTAACACAAATGGCGTTCAAAACAACCAGAATGTTTTTTAATTAGCCAAATAAGTAGCGAGCAATGCTTAAAAAAGTTAACCGTTAACGGTTCACCCGTTAGAACCTGTGTAGAACCTCGCACACAAGGGTGTATAAAAAATGATTTGCATAAATCCCGAACAGAGTCATGGTTGGTTAAATATATTATGTTTATAATTAAACACTACCCAAAGTAGACAGATACGAAGAATGCTAATGACGGACGTAGCTGTCTAGAAAATGCATTCCATTCTGCTAGTGTCTAAAATTATATTTTCCCAATAGTAATCACCTAATTTGTAATTCAAAATTATTCTTTCTTAGAGAGAATAAAACGAATTTAAGCTAGACTTCAAATTACATCTCCATATTTTTTTTTTCAAAAACATATATATTTATTTGGTCCACCTCAGAAATGAAAACACAAAATGGTGTATTGTAAAAGGCCATATTTGGGTTCGAATACGTGCGGCCTTTCATAATTTTAGGTGCGACCTCTGGGCCTATTACCAGTGCAATTCCAGCCGACTTATTACAGTTGCTGTCTGCGAACTGCATTTCCGCAAAATTTTGCTTTATGATATCCGGAGTCGAAGCACTGAATGCCTTGCCTTGCATTTACCGTACTTACCCATACTATTACAGTCACGAGTCGTGATATGCCGATAATTTATGCATTTATTTTTCTATGATTTGCGAGCCCGAGGTTCCCGTGCTAACTGATATTTTATCAGATCTCCTCGAAGTGGTGGTAGTCTGATCTATAGGCAATCAGACTGTATTATTGGTGGACTGGATTCAAAAGCCTCAACAACTAATGGTGTTGCTTCCGAGGCAGCAGTAACAACAGATAGTGCAGGCATTTTCAGGACGGCACAAGTTGCTCCAGGATCAAGACTAGAGTCCGGCTCGGCTGCTCGATCCTCCAACTTCATTGCTTCTTTGTAATCATTAAGAGGAGCATCCTCGAAAATGTTTTGTAGGGAGTCCATGATACTAGAAAACAACGAAGGTTAGCAAATATAATTTTAAATAGATTTAACTAGTCAAAATGACTAGTTTTGCGATTGGTCGCTTAATAATTCCGTTTTCGGTACGTACGTCAGCGAAGCGTACGTGATTATCACTTCCTGGATAAGTTTTTATAGCTCTACCAAGTTTGCAAGAAGTTGCTGCCAGTTATTCATATCTAAGAACAACTAAGACGTTAAACGTAACATCCCGTTCGAGATATTTCCACATATAGCGTCTGTGGACACCTGTCAAATATTCTTCTACCCAAGGGAGACAATAGTGCTGAACTAGTACTTTTTTCGTATCTATTGATACATAAATGTGATTAAAAATTTATGTTTTGGGAGAAGCCAAAACATAAATTGATGTTTAGATCAATTTATTTGATGTTTAGATCAAATTCAATATGACACTGCTCTACGTCGCACAGTGGCGCCCGTACAGCAAACGAGGTTGCAAAAACCAAAATTTTCATGAGCGTCCACGAAGTTTTGAATAAACCCATGTTATAGGAAACTTTTTAACGATTTGAAATATGCCACTCTTAATAATATCACATTTTTAGTTTAGAAGATATAACCGTTCAAAGGTGACCGACTTTCGGTGTTCAAAAAACACACAATTTTTAGTCAATTTGTTGCGATTTCAGGTGTAATATCACGAAAAATAGGTAACGAATCGCCATATTTTTTTGTTTGTATTGATTGATGTATTTATTAAATGTATAATGATAAAAAAAAACTAACTGTTTGCTTTGTGTTTCTCCTGTTAAATCACTATTTAAAAACTATCCGTTTTTCACTATTTTTCAACTTTGACGGAAAATAAAAAAATCAATATTTTTCTATATTTGCCATATTTGCAAAACCTGTTCTTTGATTATTTCTTTACATAATTCAAAATGTTTTACCTGCCTGTACGTGCCCGTTTGGCTTCTAGAGGTAAAAAAGGTTAAAAAGATATGGTTGCAGAAATTGTATGGCGTCCATCCCTTACATGTTTTGACTGACAGTAGTGTTTTTTAGTAGTAAATTTTTTTTTTAGTAGTAAATTTTTAGGCATGGTAGCATAAGCCTATATATTGCAAAATAAGCATAATGCCTGGATTAGTCTACGACTAAAAGTTGGCGCAACAATTACTGAAACCATTAAACATTATCATTAAACAATTTAAGTACTGGAAACATGGCGTTGAACAATTTAAAATTATTTGAACTGTTTAGAAAGTCAACCACACCAAAGTTTTTCACGGAAGCTACTTTAGAAGAACATGGTAGCTTATACGGAAATATTGAGAGAAGCGAAGTTATAAAAAATAATTTTTATCTGATATATGCAAATATTAAGGCAAAATGGATGAAATCTAATCGAACCATTCAGAACTTCAACTCCAAATACGAGGACTGGCTTAATGAAGACACCATCCTGGCTATATTGGCAGTAGATAAACCCACCACATCAACCAGAGGAGCAAAAGGAAGGCAAAAAAAGTATTGAGGAGTGTTCAATTTTCACTAGAAAGAGGAAACTTGGCGATGCCACCAATGACTTGACCACGAAGCATTTATGGCACGCGCTAGCTATTAAATATACAAAGGATAGTGAAAGAGTTAGGTCTCAGATAACCAAATCTGTAGCTGATGCAAGCCCACTGCGACTAAAAAGGATTAAGGAAAGCATTCCCACGCCCACAAACGCACACATTAAAAAGTATGGTTCCGAAGAAGCCTTGGCCTTGTTTATTGACTTAGAACTTTCCAAAGAGTAATATGAGAAACTACGGGCATCTTTAACGCGACACGGCGCTGACGTTTTACCCGGATACAAGCATATTACGCAAGCCAAAATAAATTCACGACCACTGCATACGGAGTTTACGGAAGTCTCTGCGATAGCCAATCTGCAGGATCTCATGGGCCATACAGTAAAACGGTTGTTGGAGAGTCTTCCTGAAAATGAGGTGAAAATTCTTCCTGAGAAGTTGACATTGATCAGCAAATGGGGCTGCGATGGATCATCCGGACAAAGCGTTTATAAGCAAAGGATATCTTCCGATGACGCTACAATATCGGACGGAAATATGTTTATGGCATCTGTTGTTCCTTTGCGGCTAAAATCTGATGTTTCCCTACACTGGAGAAATCCACGTCCGTCATCAGTGCATTATTGCCGACCAATAATGTTTCAGTTTGCAAGGGAATCGGCAGAACTCATAAGGACCACGGTGAAGGACATTGAAGAACAAATTAGCAAGATTAAGCCTACAAAGCTGCAAATTGGAGAAGGAAAATATATTGAATGCAATTACGAGTTCCACCTGACCATGGTTGACGGAAAAGTCGTAAACGAACTGACAGGAACAAAATCAACAATGTCATGCCCGATTTGCAAAAAGAGTCAGAAAAACTTTAGTAATTTAAACGATTCTACAAATGAGGAGAATTACGAATATGGAATGTCACCATTGCACGCAAGGATTAGGTGTATGGAGTTCTTGCTAAAACTGGCGTATATCCTACCACAAGAGGAGGAAAACTTCGATGAAAATACATCAATAAAGGATAAGGAAAATATCAGAAAGAAGCAAATACAGGATGCTTTTCTTAAACAAGTTGGACTAAAAGTAGACTGTCCCAAGCACGGATATGGCAACTCAAACGATGGAAACACTTCTAGGAGATTTTTTGAAAAGATGAGGCAGTAACTAGAATCACTGGAATTGACAATCAAATCGTGAAAAGATTGGGAACGATCTTGGATGTTTTAAACTGCAAAGAAAGTGTCAATTCTACAAAATATGGAGAATATGCGTCGAATATATCTCTTTTAGCAGAAATGTATCCACAGAAGAAGTTGACCCCGACCGTCCATAAAATATTGGCGCATGGCAAAGTCTTTTGCAATTGGAGAGCTTTCTGAAGAAGCACAGGAGTCTCTTAACAAATTTTATAAAAAATATAGATTGCGGAACACATTCAAATCATCAAGGGTAAGGCAAAATGAGGACCTCCTCAACATGTTGGCAGCATCTTCCGATCCACTTATTTCTTCCCTGCGGCATGTGAAGTCACGAATAGAGTTAGAAAATAATTATAGTTTAGAAATGGTTAGTCTTTTAGATATACCTTCTCTTACTATTTGTGATAAATATTTTACAGAAAATTGAAAAAATTAATTGAAAGAAAAAATTATTTTTTTTTTTTAATTTGTTGGGTAATAATTTAAAACATAAAACCCTAAAGAAAAAAAAAATAAAAACAATTTAAAAATGTAAAAATAATTTTTTTTAGTTACCATAAAATTGATTTTTCTACTAATTTTAACTTTGATAACCCATAAGTAGGCCCCTACAAAGCGTAGCACCCTTTCCAAACGCTAATTTCATAGGCTAAACAGTTATCTATCATATGCTGTTTAAACTGTTGAATTATCTTATTCGGTTCAAAAGATATGATTTTTGCAACGAAAAAACTCAAATGGCGTCGTCTTGTGTTCTTAGCGGGATATTTTCTATATTTCAACCAATTTATGCTTGGTCTGGTTGTTGGTGATACGATATTTTGTTGGTTCCATATATAGGCAAAAGTGGGTGAATGGTCTGAGGATATTTCTAGTGATGCTTCAGCTTTAATAATTTCTCTTGAAATACCCTTAGTCACGCCAAAATCAATAACATCCGGTATTTTTTGTCAATTAGTGATGCTTCAGCTTTAATCATTTCTCTTGATATACACTTAATCACGCCAAAATCAATTTTCGAAATTGTGTGAAACAAAACACGACCTTTTGGAGTTATTAATCGTGATCCCCAAAATTTATGTTTAGCGTTGTAGTCGCCTGATGCTATGAAACAGGGACCTAGTGATTTGAAGAAGTCGCTATACTGACTCTGATACTTGAAATCTAGGAGGTGAATAAATTGAAGAAATAACTAAGTTTTAATTAAATTCTTCAAGGCAAATATTTGTTGCTTGAAGGTAATCCTCACAAAAATCACACAGTAAATAATGTTTGATTCGGCCCTTTATAAGTATTGCCGATCCAGCACATGCTCGTCCGCGAGGGTCCTTAGTGTCATATAATATATAGCCATTGATTTTAAAAAAGCTATTTGTTATTGAGTCTCTGAAATCAGCATGACATCAATTTGTTGATTATTAAGAAAGTACTCGAGTTCATTTTTGTTTTGGCGTATGACAGTTCTCGGTTTGCTAAGTACTGCCTGAAATATATAGATTGCATTTTTAGCATTTCTTGCTTCATGTTACCCATAGAACTCATGAAGCCGTTTCCTTCCAGACGACTATAGTTGACAGACGGTGTTTGTTCTTTAGGTTCTGGGTGCAAAATTTGGTTGGGGTTAGTTATCAGTGGTGCTTTATGTACTGGGTTATGATTGTGTTTTAGCATATCAGCGTATGAAACATGTTTGGTGGTTGGTTGGGCTAGCTGAGGATAATGAGAATATTGTGTCTGCTTAGGAGATGTAATTAATCTATGAGACGACTTTCTTACCATAGAATAAACCGGGCAGCCCCTGTAATTTGCAGTGTGGTTTCCGCCGCAATTGCATTATCTCCAGGTTCCAGTTCTACGCGAAATAGTGGTTGGGGGACACGTTCTCGATTTTTGAGATTATCTACATGTTTTACCCTATTTACCCTATAGTTTTTATTTCAGCTGGATCAACGTATGAATCTACACCTTTAATTTAATTAATTAATTTTGCAGCTTTCAAATTCGTATTCGATAACTGCCTTCATCAATAAATTGCATTTTTGTCTCATCTATGTTTCCACGCTTCATCTGAATTACATAAAATGAGTTGTCTGCAATCAGTGAAACTAATATATTAACGCGTTCGAGTTTTCTCTCTCAAATAAATTGGAGGCGGTTTAAACGACTTTGGTAACAGTGTGGGTTCGTTTGTTTCGCTATCTAAAATTTGTGAAATGGTTTTGGAAACGTAAACCATTATTTTCCTATCTTTAGGTACCCCGTTTTAATACAGTGATGTATCTATCCATTCCCACTTGCGTCTTAAGATTTTCTTTACTAGTTATCCATGTTTATTTTGGTTACACTGTGTTCAGAAGGCGACTTATTTTTATTTAGTTTGTTTTCATCTGCTAACAAAAGCGATGAACAATATTGGGTATGAAAAACTTGCTTACAAATTATAAACAAATTGTTTTCAGTTTTTTTGTTTTTATTATTTTACTATTGTCTACATATTTTTGACTTAAATTTGAAAGGCTGATTACCCTCTATGTCATGAATTTATTGAGGAAAAAAACAAGGGAGACTTGTCTGCACAGGAATTTATTTATTTTGTATTTCGGAATTAAAAGGTAAAAGCAATTTCAAAAAAACTGTATCAAAACTGTACCTGTGCTAACGCAAAAGCATGTCATGAAACTTGGCCTGCCCAAATTCAGTATCAATACATTATTTAAGAATATATATAAGTGCAAAGGAAAAAAATGCTCGTCAACTAAGATACAATAAAACGAAGTTATTTGAAAAATGCATTTATAACTTCTTTTAGAATATAAGTTTAAAGAAAAATATAACAAATTGAGGTGTTATCATTTTTTTCTTCCATTATAAATTAATTTTTCTAATTTTAGGTCATTTATCAACTTTTGTTAGACTGGGTAAGGAATGCAGATGGAAATGGAACTGTAGGATATCTTACAACTAAGCTTTGGAATTCTGGTCATCGCGAATGTGTCTATCGGCTCAAATCGTTGTGGAAGTCTAATTATTTTTTACAAACAAATATCCCTGACTGAACAACATAAAAATTACTTTTTAGGTTTATAGTTTTTACATTTTTAGTGTGACGGCATTTTTACTTGTGTCTGGCGTTAATTACAAATCTTTTAAATTTAATACATTATTATTTTTAACCCGAAATAAAAAATACTACATATAATCCTAAAGTTCTTTTGTGTTAAGTAGGAATCAACTATGCTTGTTAACGACTTAAATGCATTTAAAAATTAAAAATTTAATTTTTTAACATTGCACAGTGGGGCAGAATCAAAATATTTTGGAAATAACCTAGTCATTTATAAAAGGCTAGGCTGATTGATCAAAAATTTGACATGAGCATAACAGAGGAGTATCTGAACTTAAGTTTTAAAGGTGGGTACCATACACCATCTAGCGGTGGCGCTATGTGGTCTCAAAGTTGGGAAACTCGCACCTGAAAATTCTTTTACAGCTTGCGATTTCTTCAGCTTTATTCTGCTTTTTAAAGTTTTTATATATTCCTTAAGAAAATTAAAAAAAAAACGTTAATGACCTTTTTTGGGCTAAAGTACACAAAAATGCAATAATTTTTTTTTAAATTGAAAATCGTATATTTTTTACCCTAGTAAAGATAAAATCTTCAAATTTATCAAAAATATTTAGATTTTGGCTCACTAACTATCATAAAAAATTTTGAAAAATTGGGCAAAAATTGTACGCAATGTTTGGGAAAAACTGTACCAGGGTAAATTATTAACTGAAGAAATGGCAAGCTGTAAAAGAATTTTCAGGTGCGAGGTTCCCAACTTTGAGACCACATAGCGCCACCTCTGGAGAGTGTATGGTACCCTCCTTTAAAACTTAAGTTCAGATACTCCTCTGTTATGTTCATGTCAAATTTTAGATCAATCGGCAGTTTATAAATTATTAGTTTATTTCCAATATATTTTGATTCTGCCCCACTGTGCATTGGTGAGGTTTATTCAAGATACTGGACAACTTTTGTTAACACCGATATTACCTGTCGACTTAGACGAATTTGTGTTCAGAGATACAAAAAGAAAGGAAGTTATCTTAAATAGGTTCATAAAAAATGTGTTATTCATTTTTTTAATTATAGTGTGCGTGAAATACAAGATTTAAGAACAAATTGGCTTATTAACTATTATGATATAAACTCAATTTTATTTAATTTCACCTTTTATTCATAAAAATTTAAATTCTTGTGTGTAACACAAATGGCGTTCAAAACAACTAGAATGTTTTTTAATTAGCCAAATAAGTAGCGAGCAATGCTTAAAAAAGTTAACCGTTAACGTTTCACCCGTTAGAACCTGTGTAGAACCTCGCACACAAGGGTGTATAAAAAATGATTTGCATAAATCCCGAACAGTGTCATGGTTGGTTAAATATATTATGTTTATAATTAAACACTACCCAAAGTAGATAGATACGAAGAATGCTAATGACGGACGTAGCTGTCTAGAAAATGCATTCCATTCTGCTAGTGTCTAAAATTATATTTTCCCAATAGTAATCACCTAATTTGTAATTCAAAATTATTCTTTCTTAGAGAGAATAACACGAATTTAAGCTAGACTTCAAATTACATCTCCATATTTTTTTTTTTTTTTTAAAACATATATTCATTTGTATCCCCTAATAAGGAGGTGGGCCAGAAATGAAAACACCAAATAGTGTATTGTAAAAGGCCATATTTGGGTTCGAATAAGTGCGGCCTTTCATAATTTTAGGTGCGACCTCTGGGCCTATTACCAGTGCAATTCCAGCCGACTTATTACAGTTGCTGTCTGCGAACTGCATTTCCGCAAAATTTTGCTTTATGATATCCGGAGTCGAAGCACTGAATGCCTTGCCTTGCATTTACCGTACTTACCCATACTATTACAGTCACGAGTCGTGATATGCCGATAATTTATGCTTTTTTCTATCTGATATTTTATCAGATATCCTCGAAGTGGTGGTAGTCTGATCTATAGGCAATCAGACTATATTATTGGTGAACTGGATTCAAAAGCCTCAACAACTAATGGTGTTGCTTCCGAGGCAGCAGTAACAACAGATAGTGCAGGCATTTTCAGGACGGCAGAAGTTGCTCCAGGATCAAGACTAGAGTCCGGCTCGGCTGCTCGATCCTCCAACTTCATTGCTTCTTTGTAATCATCAAGAGGAGCATCCTCGAAAATGTTTTGTAGGGAGTCCATGATACTAGAAAACAACGAAGGTTAGCAAATATAATTTTAAATAGATTTAACTAGTCAAAATGACTAGTTTTGCGATTGGTCGCTTAATAATTCCGTTTTCGGTACGTACGTCAGCGAAGCGTACGTGATTATCACTTCCTGGATAAGTTTTTATAGCTCTACCAAGTTTGCAAGAAGTTGGTGCCAGTTATTCATATCTAAGAACAACTAAGACGTTAAACGTAACATCCCGTTCGAGATATTTCCACATATAGCGTCTGTGGACACCTGTCAAATATTCTTCTACCCAAGGGAGACAATAGTGCTGAGCTAGTACTTTTTTCGTATCTATTGATACATAAATGTGATTAAAAATTTATGTTTTGGGAGGAGCCAATATAGGTGATCCTGTCAAGAAATGTTCCGGCATTAGAGCCACAGTATCATTAGGATTTTCGCTCATATGGCAAAGCTGTCGAGAATTAAGGCAGGCTTCTACTCTTGCGAGAACAGTACACAATTCCTCGAGGTGTACCTAATGTTCTAACCTCTTTGCGAATTTAAATCATTGAACTCCCGCTTCCCATAAGCCTCCCATATGAGCGGCACCCGCTGGAATAAACCGCCAAGAAACGCCATAGCTCGGGCACATCCTAGAGCGAAATTTTAATACAAACTTTATAAATTCTCTTTCTAAATCTCAAGATGCGCCAACAAAATCATTACCGTTATCCTAAAATGTGGTACATTATCCTAAAAGATGGAACCTGCGAAATCTATCTAACGTATTTCGCTCCGGTATTAAAGCGGAGCGCTCTATAATACAACGCTTCATGTTACTTACTGTGCGAATAATGTTTTTAAGCGAGAAACCCAATAATCAATAGGAAAATGAATAAACAAACTAATTCCATTTATTCAACAAACACCTAAACGAAGATTAAATGAAATATCACTAGAAAATTTAGATAAACCAGATGAAGTTAGAAAGATGTCAAAGTTAAAAAATATGCCCACACGAAATGATTTAAGGGAAATACCTGAAAACGTAAAGAATGTACAGTCGGAGGATTGGCATCAGAAAATAAAAAAATTAAGGATGGAATCCAAAATCTGAAGACTTATCAAGGAAAAAGTTAATTATCAGAGGTTTGATAAGTCAGCAACCTCCCTAGGGAGCGGTTAAGAATTTGTTTAGAGAAAATACTCAAAATCGAAAACAGAGTGGATATTGAACAAACAAGAAACATTTTTAAAAAATTGAAAAATTACGGTAGTGGTTTAGATGAAGTTGTTATCTATAGTATCTGTAGTATCTGATGTATTTAATTATAGTAAGAATATTACGGGAACATCTATATATATGGACCGTTAATTAGGTAAAGAACTCCAGGAATACAAAAAAAAAAGTGGATAAAAGTAAACGAATTATTTTTAAAGATGACAAATGAAAAAAGTTTTAGATTGAACAATAGTAAAACTCTAATGTGTAACGCAAGGGAAGTCTTGAAAGAGATATATGGTAAAAAAGCACAAGCTTTTATTTTTGACAATATATATTAAAAAAAAAAACTAGTAAAAAATTAATTAATAATTCTTCAGGCTTAAGTTCTTTATTATAAAGAGATAAACAAAATTTAGACACAAGCAGAATGTAATGTATTTTCTGAACCGCTACATCCTTCTTCAGCATTCTTCGTATCGATCTACAAGGTAGTTTCAATTGTAATAAAATTATAAAAATTTAATTTTTTTATAATCAAGTAAATTTAAAAATATTATTACATACCAACCAACAACCCAACATGTTTCATACGCGGATATGTTAAAAACTAATCATGTTGCAGTACATAAAGCGACACCGAAAAATATTTCTACACCACATTTGCACCCAGAACCTAAAGAACAACCATCATCTGGTAACTGTAATCGTCTCGAAGCAAGCATCGAGACATTAGTGCATTCGTTAAACAGTTTTATGAGCTCTATGAGCAGCATGATGCAAGAAATGGTACGCATGCAATCTATGATGTTGCAGGCGGTACTAAACAAACCATGAACTGTTTAAAAATATGTTTCTGGAACCAAACGGCTTACACCAACATAAAAATGAACTTCCTCAAGAACCAACAAATTGATATCATGCTGATTTCCGAGACACACTTAACAACAAATAGCCTTTTTAAAATCAATGGCTATATTTTATATGACACTAAGGACCCCCGTGGAAGAGCATGTGGAGGCTCAGCAATACTTATTAAGGCCCGAATCACACATTATTTACTCCGTGATTTTTGTGAGAATTACCTTCAAGCAACAAATATCTGTCTTGAAGAATTTCGTCAAAGCTTAGTTATTTCTTCGATTTGTTCACCTCCTAGATTTCAAATTTCGGAAAGTCAGTATAGCGACTTCTACAAATCACTAGGTCCCTGTTTCATAGCATCAGGCGACTACAACGCTAAACATACGTTTTGGGGATCACGCCTAATAACTCCAAAAGGTCGTGTTTTGTTTGACACAATTTCAAAAATGCGTCTGAATGTTATATCGAGTGGACAACCCACCTATTGGCCTACTGATCGACAAAAAATACCTGATGTTATTGATTTTGGCGTGTTTAAGGGCATTCCGAGAGAAATGATTAAAGCTGAAGCGTCGCTTGAATTATCCTCAGATCATTCACCCACTATCGTCTATATATGGGACAAACAAAACACATATCACCAACGACTAGCACAAGCATTAATTGGTTGAAATATAGAAAGTATTATAGTACTCATTGTTCGGAAAACATCCCGCTAAGAACACCTAAAGACTTAGAGCGGAGTCTTATTGATTTTGACCAAAACCTCAAATGAGCTGCCCAACATTCAACAATAACCCGACAATTAGCTAGATACAATCTAATTTATTCTGCAGATATCGAACGACTCTTGGCTGAAAAAAGAAAAATTCGTAGAGAATGGCAATTACAGAGATCTCCTCAACTCAAAAGCAGACTTAAGGAATGCACGAACCGGCTAAGAGACATGCTGGAATCTAGAAGAGTAGCATCCCTGAAAAACTATTTGGGAGACCTAGACGCAACTCCTCAATCAGATTATTCATTATGGCGTGCTTGTAGAACTCTTAAAAGGCCAGTCTTACGTAAGCCTCCCCTGCGAACTACATCTGGAGGCTGGGCAAGGAGTGATTCCGAAAAGGGCAATTTATTTGTTGGACATTTGAAAAGGGTTTTTACCCCGAATATATCGACTGATATAGTTGAGTTGCCAATTGTCGAGGCTAGTGCTGCAATACCGATAAGATTTGAATTTGGTGATATTGAAAAGGCAATAACGGATTTAAACACCAAAAAAGCCCCTGGCGTTGACGAAACCAGTAACAAGATGTTATTTGAATTGCCCCGTATAGCTCGCAGAACCGTTCGTTTTATTTTTAATGCCATTTTACGTCTTGAGTACTGCCCCGCAGAGTGGAAGGTATCCTTGGTTACCATGATTCCTAAACCAGGAAAAGACCACACAAAAATTGAATCATACAGACCTATAAGCCTTTTGTCAAATATGTCAAAGCTGTTTGAGAGGATGTTAATAACTAGGCTTAACCCTATTCCAAGCGACAAAGGATGTATTCCAAACCATCAATTCGGCTTCAGGAAAAAACATAGTACGATCGAACAAACTCACAGGTTAGTCAATGTTGTTAAGAAGACATTTGAAGAGAGAAAATACTGGTCTGCGCTTTTTATCGACGTTTCTCAAGCATTCGATAAGGTATGGCATGAAGGCCTAATATACAAGCTAAAACTGAATTTGCCCGTAAACCTATATAAAATACTAGATAGTTATTTAACCGAACGAAAATTTATTGTTAAAGAAGGAGATTTTTTGAGCTCACCCCAGCCAATCGAAGCCGGAGTTCCCCAAGGTAGTATATTGGGGCCCTTTTTATACTTATTGTATACTTCAGACATGCCAACTAGTAACCGAGTTCACACATCGACATTTGCAGACGACACAGCTATTTTGAGCATTCACGAAAGACCCGAAGTAGCATCACGATATTTACAAGACCACATATCCAATTTAGAAAAATGGTTGAAGAATTGGAGAACAAAGTGAATGAACAAAAATGTACTTACATAACTTTCACACTGCGTAGAGAATCTTGCCCCCCTATTCGGATAAATAACCAAACGATACCCCAGCTTTCAGACGTCAAATATCTCGGCATACATTTTGACCGGCGCCTTTCATGGAAACGGCACATAGAAACAAAGTTAACACAAATGAAGTTAAAAGCAGTCCAACTAAACTGGCTTATTGGCAGAAATTCTACTCTAGCTTTAGATTGCATACTTTTATTATACAAGTCAATTCTAAAACCAATATGGTGTTATGGAATTCAATTATGGGGCACTGCCTCAGCTACCAACGTAGAAAAAATTTAAAGGCGCCAAAACAAGATTCTTCGTATAATTACATCTGCTCCTTGGTATATAAAAAACTCGAACATCCATAAAGATCTAAACGTGCCAACAGTTAAAGCGGAAATAGCGAAACTTGCCATAAGTTATTTAAAGAAGCTTGAAACTCATCCTAATCCACTGGCCCGTAACATACTAAATGAACCTGGTTACATTCGACTAAGAAGGAGGGACACTGCTTCTCTCATCCGTACATCAGAGAGATAACCCGCAAATTACAGTAACCGTGAAACATACATTTTTTTTTTGTCCAGCACTGGTTGGACTTAACATGTATATTTTTATTTTTAGACTTAAGATATGAGTAATTATTGATAGTTCAATTATATTGAAGATACAATAAATAAAAAATTGCGAAAAAAAACATAATGTTTTATCATCCCGATTTTTATGAGTACGTAGATCAATACGATGTATTTATCTTGCAAGAAATGCGTGTAGATAAAAAAATATACAAAAATCAAAAACAAATTTGAAGAATTGAAGCTTCTTGGAAACCAGACTTGATAAACAGCACATATGGTGGAGGTATTGGTGGATATGTATAATGTATAATATAATTCCTGTATAGTTACGAGGTTTAAACAGGGAAAATGAATGAATAGTTTTAAAGAATTCTTGGAAAAATATGATGTAAAAAATAATTATGGTGATATAAATGCAAGAATAGAAGAAGAACAGCAAGTTTTAAATGACTATTTTGGTAATTATAAATGAAAGAACACGAGGCGATTAATATGGTGATATTTCTTTTGTTAACAATATAGGGAATTCGGGCATCTTAATTTTTTTTTCATAAATTTTTTTTTGTCTAGCTGGCATTATTTTTTTGTAGCTGCCAAAATTTTCCCGAATGAGTTGGCAAAAAACCAACCCAAGACGGCGAGCCCTAGCCGTTGCTTAAAGTAAACATGCCAGCGTGGCCAAACATCTAGAAATATACCAACTTATTTATTGCATTTTGCAAAAACAGCTGATGAATAGTTTACATGACTTAAAATTGCTTTAAATATCAATTCCACATAGCAAATTGAAAGTGATTTCATTCCAAAAATTTTTTTCGTTTGACGTTTTCTGTAGAAACAAAGCTAAACTCCGAACGGAATATGGCTAAGTGTAATGGCTGATTGTTTTGCTACATCCATTCTTATGTTGCCACATTTAATACATTAAAATTGGTTTTGTATTTTTTCCATTCAATGAAACCGAACGAAATCTATAAAAGCTAGAACCATTCCGATCGGAATAGCGACTACGAAATCATTTTAATTCCGATTGGAATTTGTGACATGCTTGAGTACTTAGATCCTAAAGGAGTAATAAAATTATATATCTTAAATTAGAATAATCATAAATGAAAAAGGCTTTCAAAATGAAACAGACGGTTAAACATGGTGATAGCAAGAGAAATAAGGCAACAAGAAAAATATATTAGATATAAAGTGAATGTAAAAATTATAAGACAATATTTTGTATTATTGCTAATTCCAACAGTAAAATTCTACAATTAAAACAAAAGTAACATTTGTAAAATTGTTTTCGTTTTAAATGTAATTGTACGAAAGAACGAATTTATGTGACACTCTGAAATAGGCAGTAAATCTAAGCTAAATAAAGCCCCTGAAAGTACTGCATTCGAAGTCAATAACCATTTTTATGACTATTAAGTAAATAAGTATGTCATTCGTTGTGCTTTTCAAACGTTTAGAAAAATGTGTCAAGTATATAAGCCACTCAGTTGTATCAAGAATAAAATTTCACATGGAAATTTTCGAATGTGTTAAAAATTTGTATCAGAAATATTTTAACATGTGAAAATTTCCGAATGTTTACATTTTTTAAATCCGTAAAAAATGCTTGCGAATTTTTTTGTTGTAAAAGAATTCCACACGATTGTAAATGACTCACATGTGAAAATTGTAAGTTTTTAAATACACTTAAAAAAATGGTTACAATTGCAAATATTATATTTATTTTGTTGTTAAGGGAGTAAAACTGTAAATAACGAGCAAATTAATCTATTGTTCGGTGAAATGCTGGAAAATGCAGACATTGCAAGAGTATTTGTAAGGGAAAATAAAGCCAAATGGAAAAAGTAAGAATTTTTAAAATTAGTGGTATGCTTATACGCTAATGATGCAATAAAAAAATAATGCATTTACAGGTTTGGCTTGGTCAAAAAATGTATCAGCAGCAGCAGCAGCACCATTGTGTGCTTTAAGTATAACACGAGATATTAAACAATTTCTATGTAGAGATTATAGGTATTATGATAAAATCTCTAGTTATCCTGATTTAAAATCTGCAAATTCTCTTCGTACTTCGTTATGTTTCATATTGTCTAAAGCAGGACTTAATTTACGCAAATGTCATCAAGTTCTCATCAATTTCAGCAAAACATTAGTATTTTAGATAAAGCATCAACATCAGATGATATGAACAATTATTCAGAAACAGTAAAAATTTTAGCCCGTCTGATCTATGATCCCATAGGATGGTTGGCTCATTGGTTATTCAATTCAAGATTTTTATGTTAAAGGGTGTATGTTGGGATCAGGAATTGTATGACGATACAACTAAAGAATGACTACGACTGAATGTGCATAATATTATGCACATCAAGATTCTTCATATTCCAAGGAGGTATCGATTTTCAATAGATGATCTGGTGGAACTCCAAGGTTTTTCAGATGCCTCAGAGCTTGCTTATGCCGCTGTGATTTACATCCGCGTTGTAAATCAGAAAGGTTCAGTTTCAACATCTCTACTAGTAGCTAAGACAAAGGTAGTTCCTTTGAAGCAAAACATTCTTCCTCGGTTAGAGCAGAGCACAACTCATGGTGGAGTTAATGTTCAAGCTGATCCAGACATACGTTAAGAAGTTTTAAGGTATGTCTGGACGGATTCTAAAGTAGTGTTTGCTTCGATCAGTGATCGTCCACGACGGTGGAAAGCATTCATTGCTAACCTTACTTCATAATTAATCATTTTCTGATCTTCTGGATAACCAGTTGTTGTGGAAAGGCCTACAGATCCTTTAAAGCCGAATTTTACAATTTCAAAAAGTGCCCAAGGTGATATTTGATATTCCGAGTTTACAAAACTTCTTCGTGTAATGACACTCTTATTGCGTTTTATCCGCAACTGTAGATCAATAAGGTCCAAACGTAAATTAAATTTTGGCCATAACATCTTAAAACATATTTAAGATTTTGACCTCGACGAAAGCACTAGCTACGACAAACAAGTTGGCAGGTCTATCACCATTTTTAGAAAGTGATAGTGATGGTGGTCGTCTAGAAAATGCGACCATAATTTATAGTCAAAAACATACATACGTTCTACACAAAGATGATTGCTTGACGCACCTATTAGTCAAATATTTAAACCTCAAATATCTTAATGCTGGTGTATTTTTATAATATTTATGCAATACTGGATTTCACACAACACTCATCTTCTCAAACGATTATAAGATATCGTCAAAGGCCTTATTAACAACAAATGGGGGATGTCCTTTGTATAGCGTTCAAGCTGGATTAACATTTCTACATATCGGGTCAATGTTCCGGAATATATAAATTCTGTAGTGTGTTTAAACACTACAGCAATTCACCTAGAAGCATCTATCCGCAGACTTACAACCAATCGTGGTAAACCAAGTAATATCCACTCCGACAACGCTACAAACTTTGTTGTATCCAATCAAAAATTAAAAGAATTGAACGAATTTCTACATACGAAAAACTTACCACCTTATTATGCCAAATAGAATGCTGCATCAATTCACGCCCGTTATATCTCAAATGTGAAGGTGACCCGGATCCCTTGACACCAAACCACTTCTTAATTCTTCGTCCACTGCCAGATGAAAATTTGAAAAAGATTAATGTTAATCATCTAACCAGATGGCAGTCTTCAACAATTTTAGTCGAAATGTTCAAAGGAATATATTAATCAACTTCAAAAAAGACCAAAATGAGTAAAATGCCTGCAAAACCTTCATCAAAATGACATGGTTATAGACGAAAGTCTATTTTCCCGATGGTTAATTAACAGATTTGCGGAAACTTATCCAGGTAAGCCTTGTACGAGTAGCAAGAGTCAAAACAAAACGTGGACTACTAAAGCGTCCCTTATCAAAGCTTTTCCCTCTGATATTGAAGAGTGCCATTACAAGTACACCTTTTTAAGACAACCTTGTTATACTTACAATCAAATTGCAACATTGTTAAGTTGACGTATATATTGTATTTTCAGTGTGTATCATAAAAATAATTTAAATAAAAGAAAATTAAAGAGCAAAAAAATCAGCCAGTGTTAAACTTAAATACAGTCTACACGTGAAAACACGTATCATGCAATATTAGGCACGAGTCATACATATTACAATTAAACAAGAATAAAGAACTAAGCGTAATCCAATGGCATAGAGGATTGGTATTGTATTGTGAAACCAACATAATTTTAAGAGCAAAAGGAAGACTAGTTTCTTTCATAATACATTAATGTACAATCACACAACTGAGCTCTATCGCTGAGCTGATTATCTAAAAATAACAACAACGTGCAATTGCAGTGTTGCCATAAGCGAAGCTTTACTATCACACTAAACATCAGTCTTATCTACTCCTATCCCTTTCCAAAGGAAGTAACACGATTAATATAGGCATTAATTACCTGAGTGTGACTTCTCTTTTTATAAAAAAAAAATATGAACCTACAATCGATGGTTCATCTAAGACTCTCAATTTTTATTAAAAAATATCATCGCTACCTAGAGTTAAATTTATAACCTCCCTCCTCGCCCTAGTCACAAGAGTGGTGACATTCGTGAAATTAAAGATCGCTACTAGATAGAAATTTTACAAGGGTGTTATGTTCCAGTGAGTACCGCCGCTGAATGCTGCGGTCAAAAATTATATGCATGATCTTCAATGATCCGCTCTAAGAACACATACATATTACCTCACTATTGCCGCAGTACAAGCCTTTCATATTTCCTATATGAGTCTTCGGCTCCTGGACCTATGCCATTCTCAGGTGATGCCTGATTAACATACGGGCTTTGACTGCTGAGGTAGCCTTAGCTTGGTATATGTTCTCTAAATCCCTTTTGTTAAAAATTTTAGACTTAAAATTAGATAACTATATTTTAAACCTTTTGTTGACCTTTAAAGAAAAAATTTTTAATTAATTTAATTTTTGAAATTTTTCTTCAAATAAAGATACATAAAAAATAAAACAAAAACATATGTATGTAAATTTTTAAACAAAACAGCAAAAAAAGCAAAAACGATAAAACCTGTTGAATGAAATACAACAAAGTTGTTTGTATTTTTTTTTTTTTTTTTTTCATTTTACAACGGCATTGTTGCTTTAGGAATTTGATAACGAAATCGATAGTAGGAGGTCTTAACCAAAAAACTATGACAACTTGTCATTAGTTTACAACTTGCGTTTAACAACAGTTTTTCGAACACGTTTATGCTCCAACTTGTTGTTGTCAAGTAACGACAATAAAGTTAATGAATGGACTAATGCCCAAAAACATAGATTACATAGATATCCAACTTCCCAATTTAAAAAAAGTGGCTATAAATGTTTTGACACTTACGGGCATGGTGTGAATTTAACACACATATACTACGTTTAAACGCAGCAGTTATTCACAAATAAAAATATTGCAAATAGAAAAATTTGCTGTATAAACAGTGAAGTAATTTTTTATTTGCGGATAGTTAACTCACGAAAGCAATTCCTGATTAACGACACTTCTTTTAAATGTAAAATGTATTGTGTGAATTAATAGAAAATTTGCTCCCACATTGCATTATTTTAATTGTAAAAACAATTATTATGTTCGATTACAACATTAAACATTTAAGAAAACAGCACTAAAGGTAAGGTCACATTAGGGAAATGCTTCCGTCAAAATTGTTTGGTGGTGTTTGATTTAAATTTCCTTAAAACATTTTAAAATTTGTTTTGTGGTCACACTAGGCACATTTATTTGCTCATTTTTGTTTGTTCAAACAAAAGCAAATATATATTTTGGAAAACATGTTTGCCGTGTGGTCAGACTAGAGAAAATATTTGACTAAGAAAAATATTTGATTCAATTGTCAAAAATATAAATTTATTTCCCCAAAATATGTATGTATGTATGTACATAAACAATTTATATAGAAGAAAATTAAAAAAAGCTAAAAGAAAAGATTGTATGAACATGTTGCATTTGTACAGGCACATACATGTCGCACGCAAAATCACAAACAGTCACAACTCAAAATTCACAAATTTTCAGGAGTGTCAAAAACAGTTTTTAAAAACGTGGTTGCAATGGTTTTAAATCAACATAAAAATAGTCATAGAGGTATTCAAAATATAACGAAATTTCCCTGATTTACGTCTCAGCCTCTTTCAGACATAGTGTGCAAGTATCATATTCTTCGATTTTCATCTTGGCTAGATGATACTTGAAGTTTCCATAACCTGTCACCAACGTAGCTATCTACCTCAAGGTACTTCTATTGTATCTGAGTAGCTTAATGGCTTTCCCATGGGCTCCTTGAGCACCACTCTAGCCTGCCTACACGAAGTGGTCTCCCTCCAGGGAGGAGGTTTAAAGGTGGAGGAAGGGGTACCCGACATTCCACCATTTGTTCCAACGCATGCAGTGTTCCAAGCAATTATACCCGGTAAAAGGAGACGTACTCACCCAAACGCATATTACAGGATATGTTCAGCTCAGTTTACACTTGCTCCTGCTTTACCGGCCATAAGAGATCCATCAGTATCGTTCTCCATACATTCATTGTGTATAACGTCTTTCGCAACGTCTTTCTGTAAAAACTTCACGCGAGAAATATGTTTTACTTATTCTTTGGAATAATTATTTGCCGAAAATAAAAAAAGATTTTCCTTTTTTGTTTTTGTTTAACTTTATTCTTCAAAGTATTTTTTAAAACTAAAAACTTACTAACTAAATTCATGCTTTTAAATACAAAGGCTCACTTAGTCCTAAATTCTGCAGAATAGGCAGAATCGATCATTTGTATCGATTCTGTTATGAAACTTTGTATTGAACAAAATTTGTCCGACAAGCAAAACGTTCATAAAATAATTTCTTTTCTTCTTTTTTTTATTTTCTGCTTTGCTTGTCCAACAAAAACAAATGAATTTACAGAACGAAATTAAATTGTAATTTAATATCCTCAAGTACCATTGATCTATGTTTTTGTATTTAAGTTCAATGATTTTCCAATAGCAACTTGAAAACATTTATACAAAATACATTTATAAAATATAATTGTTAAATAGGCAGAATCGATCATTTCTATCGATTCTGTTATGAAACGAACTTAAATTGTAATACAATATCCTCAAGTGCCATTGATCTATATTTTTATATCTAAGTTCAATGATCTTCCAATAACAACTTGAAAACATTTATATAAAAAATACATTAATAAAAAAATATATTAAATTCTACTTATTATGTAAATACTTATTTACTATAGTAGGGAGGTCCCCATCTCCTGGTGGAATTATATATGCAACTCCTCCCACCATAGATGGAGGATTCTCCCGAATTCTCTTATCCATTATAATTGTTTCTTTTCTCTTGATACACATAATTATTATTATTACTGTAATTATTATAATTGTTAAAATAGTTGGACCACCATACAACATGATTTCGTTTTCTAATTTTATTTCTTTAATTTCTTTTACATTTTCGATATGTTCTAATACAATTTCATCGAAAGTTAACTTGCGAGGAAAGTCATGTTTTGTTAAAGGTAGGTCTATAATTTTATCATAAAATTCTGTTTTCTTATTTGAATATATGTTATTACTAATATTTAAAGTGCAATTATTATAGGTGATTACCTGATTTTTATTTAACTTAACATTATAATTGTTTTCACAGTTATGGTGAATTGACGTATTTTTTGTGTTAATTATTAAAATCGTGTCATCAGTTAGTGTTTCTATTAAAGTTTTATTATTTTGAACCCAATAGCAGTTTTTATAGAATATGCAATTTTTGCTAATTTTTAAATCTTTGAATAGTTTTTCTTGTTCAAAAGTATAATAAATGCCATTAATTTCTGTTACTAGTTCTCTGTCTTGAGCTATTTCAAGATTTTTTTCGTTTGGTAATGGAATTATTATCTTAATTGTTGTGTGAATATAGCTATCTGGTATTTTGATAGCTATTGTGTCTTCTGCAAAAATTAGTACTCCCATTCTAATGAGTTTGAGCTTATAAAAGTCAATATTATTAATTTCGATTTCTTCAGCCGTAAGTATTGAGGGATGGAATAAATTATATTTTGCGGATTTTTTCTTCTAAAATTTTTAGTTTCATAATGAGGCTATGCAACTGTAAATTATTAAATATTTCGTTGCATGAGCTTTGTATCTTGTTAATTGAGTTTTCTATCTTAAATCTATCCTCTTTTATACTGTCTTTGAGCATAGTAATACTCCTGTTAAAATGTTCGTTTATAATTATTTGTTGGTTTGTGGCTGCGATAATATTGTGATTATTTGCCTTAGTTACCTCTAAGTGCTCGAGTATATGTTGTCGATCTTCGTCATCCATAAGTCCGAACAACCATTTTTGTGCTGATCCTATAACATTCAAGAGACCACGTTTAGTACGGGTTTGGGCGATTGACTTCAGTTTTGATTTAACAATTTGAATTTCGTTATTTATAATATTCTTATACACTTCTTTTAGCAAATCAACGTTGTTTTCTAGGTCAAATAATATATCTTGAATTTCCCTTGGTTTGACAAGGTGTAACATAATTTTCATTGATTAGGTCCGCTTCAAACATTTTAATTGTGGTATACCCATTGTCACTCGCTATTGGTTGGAATGTTAGGGTTGACTCCGTTGGATGAATGACTCCCAACAGGAATATTATCAGGAATGCCTGAAAATTTTAAGGGTCTTTTAATGTTGCTTATATGAATACCTTCTAAATTTTTCTTAACAAAGTTAGGTTGTTCCTTATGCCTAACACTTTTATAATTTTTTATAAATCCCTGTTGTCTAGTCTCCAAATATTTTTCCCTATCTTTGTTTAGTCTGTTTATTTTCCTATCTTTATATGCAACAATATTTCTGTAAATAATGTTTTGATTTCCTTTATTATTTTCCGCATCAAATGGTGTACATTTTATAGTAATGTGATATAAATTGTTATAGTGAAAAATTGCTTTATTTGTCTGCTCTATAATCGGTAATTTTCCTTCAATATTTAGTGTTCTTATTTTCTCGGTTATTGTATTGTTCAGCCTTTCAGCATCAGCATTGCCGGTGTGACTGTTTGGTTTTGTGAAATGAAATTCCACACATTCTTTATTTAAAAAGTCTTTCACATTAGTATTATTAAACTCATTATCAAATATGAATTTTTTTGTTTTGCCCTTTATGGATATAAATTCTTGTATTTTTGAAACTAAGGTTCTGCTATTTCTGTCCATTAGTGGAAAACATATTGCATGTTTTGTGAATTTGTCCACGAAAATTATAAAGGATTGTTTGCTATTAACATATGTGTCAACATGGACAATTTGATCTTTATGTTTTGGTGTTTCTGTTAAACTAAATTCCTTTTTTATAGGTTTTCTGTCATACTTCCCGCCAGTACATATATCGCAATTATTAATAATCTTATGGATATTTTCTTTCAATTTTGGGTTGTAAATTTTTGTTTTTATACCTTCGAATGTTGGTATTATACCGGCATGTCCGGTTTCATTTTTGTGGAACAATGCTATATGTTTGTGAAGTTGATCCTCGTTGAGGATGTCTTCAGCGAAATGTGAGCACTTAACGAACTTCATCGGGCCGCCGCCGGTTTTTTCTATTATTGCTTGTTGCAATTTGTTATATTCGTGATCATTTATTTCGGGATATATTGCAATTTTGCCTTTTAAGAAGTATGTTGATATCAATGTTAGTATGCGATTATGCAAAAGATCAGTTTTGTCTATAAAGATTCTTTTGTTGTTAAAAACCTGTTCAAATTCTTTATGCTTTGTGTTTTGCAAAATTATTTGTTGATGAAATCTATTGACAATAGTTGTAAGTATGGGAATATGATCATTACTTTCTTCTTCCTGTGAATGATTTGTTTCTACTTCCATGATTTGTTTCTACTTCCAAGAATAAAGAACTAAGCATAATCCAATGGTATAGAGGATTGGTATTGTATTGTGAAACCAACATAATTTTAAGAGCAAAAGGAAGACTAGTTTCTTTCATAATACATTAATGTACAATCACACAACTGAGCTCTATCGCTGAGCTGATTATCTAAAAATAACAACAACGTGCAATTGCAGTGTTGCCATAAGCGAAGCTTTACTATCACACTAAACATCAGTCTTATCTACTCCTATCCCTTTCCAAAGGAAGTAACACGATTAATATAGGCATTAATTACCTGAGTGTGACTTCTCTTTTTATAAAAAAAAATATGAACCTACAATCGATGGTTCATCTAAGACTCTCAATTTTTATTAAAAAATATCATCGCTACCTAGAGTTAAATTTATAACCTCCCTCCTCGCCCTAGTCACAAGAGTGGTGACATTCGTGAAATTAAAGATCGCTACTAGATAGAAATTTTACAAGGGTGTTATGTTCCAGTGAGTACCGCCGCTGAATGCTGCGGTCAAAAATTATATGCATGATCTTCAATGATCCGCTCTAAGAACACATACATATTACCTCACTATTGCCGCAGTACAAGCCTTTCATATTTCCTATATGAGTCTTCGGCTCCTGGACCTATGCCATTCTCAGGTGATGCCTGATTAACATACGGGCTTTGACTGCTGAGGTAGCCTTAGCTTGGTATATGTTCTCTAAATCCCTTTTGTTAAAAATTTTAGACTTAAAATTAGATAACTATATTTTAAACCTTTTGTTGACCTTTAAAGAAAAAATTTTTAATTAATTTAATTTTCGAAATTTTTCTTCAAATAAAGATACATAAACAATAAAACAAAAACATATGTATGTAAATTTTTAAACAAAACAGCAAAAAAAGCAAAAACGATAAAACCTGTTGAATGAAATACAACAAAGTTGTTTGTATTTTTTTTTTTTTTTCATTTTACAACGGCATTGTTGCTTTAGGAATTTGATAACGAAATCGATAGTAGGAGGTCTTAACCAAAAAACTATGACAACTTGTCATTAGTTTACAACTTGCGTTTAACAACAGTTTTTCGAACACGTTTATGCTCCAACTTGTTGTTGTCAAGTAACGACAATAAAGTTAATGAATGGACTAATGCCCAAAAACATAGATTACATAGATATCCAACTTCCCAATTTAAAAAAAGTGGCTATAAATGTCTTGACACTTACGGGCATGGTGTGAATTTAACACACATATACTACGTTTAAACGCAGCAGTTATTCACAAATAAAAATATTGCAAATAGAAAAATTTGCTGTATAAACAGTGAAGTAATTTTTTATTTGCGGATAGTTAACTCACGAAAGCAATTCCTGATTAACGACACTTCTTTTAAATGTAAAATGTATTGTGTGAATTAATAGAAAATTTGCTCCCACATTGCATTATTTTAATTGTAAAAACAATTATTATGTTCGATTACAACATTAAACATTTAAGAAAACAGCACTAAAGGTAAGGTCACATTAGGGAAATGCTTCCGTCAAAATTGTTTGGTGGTGTTTGATTTAAATTTCCTTAAAACATTTTAAAATTTGTTTTGTGGTCACACTAGGCACATTTATTTGCTCATTTTTGTTTGTTCAAACAAAAGCAAATATATTTTTTGGAAAACATGTTTGCCGTGTGGTCAGACTAGAGAAAATATTTGACTAAGAAAAATATTTGATTCAATTGTCAAAAATATAAATTTATTTCCCCAAAATATGTATGTATGTATGTACATAAACAATTTATATAGAAGAAAATTAAAAAAAGCTAAAAGAAAAGATTGTATGAACATGTTGCATTTGTACAGGCACATACATGTCGCACGCAAAATCACAAACAGTCACAACTCAAAATTCACAAATTTTCAGGAGTGTCAAAAACAGTTTTTAAAAACGTGGTTGCAATGGTTTTAAATCAACATAAAAATAGTCATAGAGGTATTCAAAATATAACGAAATTTCCCTGATTTATGTCTCAGCCTCTTTCAGACATAGTGTGCAAGTATCATATTCTTCGATTTTCATCTTGGCTAGATGATACTTGAAGTTTCCATAACCTGTCACCAACGCAGCTATCTACCTCAAGGTACTTCTATTGTATCTGAGTAGCTTAATGGCCTTCCCATGGGCTCCTTGAGCACCACTCTAGCCTGCCTACACGAAGTGGTCTCCCTCCAGGGAGGAGGTTTAAAGGTGGAGGAAGGGGTACCCGACATTCCACCATTTGTTCCAACGCATGCAGTGTTCCAAGCAATTATACCCGGTAAAAGGAGACGTACTCACCCAAACGCATATTACAGGATATGTTCAGCTCAGTTTACACTTGCTCCTGCTTTACCGGCCATAAGAGATCCATCAGTATCGTTCTCCATACATTCATTGTGTATAACGTCTTTCGCAACGTCTTTCTGTAAAAACTTCACGCGAGAAATATGTTTTACTTATTCTTTGGAATAATTATTTGCCGAAAATAAAAAAAGATTTTCCTTTTTTGTTTTTGTTTAACTTTATTCTTCAAAGTATTTTTTAAAACTAAAAACTTACTAACTAAATTCATGCTTTTAAATACAAAGGCTCACTTAGTCCTAAATTCTGCAGAATAGGCAGAATCGATCATTTGTATTCTGTTATGAAACTTTGTATTGAACAAAATTTGTCCGACAAGCAAAACGTTCATAAAATAATTTCTTTTCTTCTTTTTTTTATTTTCTGCTTTGCTTGTCCAACAAAAACAAATGAATTTACAGAACGAAATTAAATTGTAATTTAATATCCTCAAGTACCATTGATCTATGTTTTTGTATTTAAGTTCAATGATTTTCCAATAGCAACTTGAAAACATTTATACAAAATACATTTATAAAATATAATTGTTAAATAGGCAGAATCGATCATTTCTATCGATTCTGTTATGAAACGAACTTAAATTGTAATACAATATCCTCAAGTGCCATTGATCTATATTTTTATATCTAAGTTCAATGATCTTCCAATAACAACTTGAAAACATTTATATAAAAAATACATTAATAAAAAAATATATTAAATTCTACTTATTATGTAAATACTTATTTACTATAGTAGGGAGGTCCCCATCTCCTGGTGGAATTATATATGCAACTCCTCCCACCATAGATGGAGGATTCTCCCGAATTCTCTTATCCATTATAATTGTTTCTTTTCTCTTGATACACATAATTATTATTATTACTGTAATTATTATAATTGTTAAAATAGTTGGACCACCATACAACATGATTTCGTTTTCTAATTTTATTTCTTTAATTTCTTTTACATTTTCGATATGTTCTAATACAATTTCATCGAAAGTTAACTTGCGAGGAAAGTCATGTTTTGTTAAAGGTAGGTCTATAATTTTATCATAAAATTCTGTTTTCTTATTTGAATATATGTTATTACTAATATTTAAAGTGCAATTATTATAGGTGATTACCTGATTTTTATTTAACTTAACATTATAATTGTTTTCACAGTTATGGTGAATTGACGTATTTTTTGTGTTAATTATTAAAATCGTGTCATCAGTTAGTGTTTCTATTAAAGTTTTATTATTTTGAACCCAATAGCAGTTTTTATAGAATATGCAATTTTTGCTAATTTTTAAATCTTTGAATAGTTTTTCTTGTTCAAAAGTATAATAAATGCCATTAATTTCTGTTACTAGTTCTCTGTCTTGAGCTATTTCAAGATTTTTTTCGTTTGGTAATGGAATTATTATCTTAATTGTTGTGTGAATATAGCTATCTGGTATTTTGATAGCTATTGTGTCTTCTGCAAAAATTAGTACTCCCATTCTAATGAGTTTGAGCTTATAAAAGTCAATATTATTAATTTCGATTTCTTCAGCCGTAAGTATTGAGGGATGGAATAAATTATATTTTGCGGATTTTTTCTTCTAAAATTTTTAGTTTCATAATGAGGCTATGCAACTGTAAATTATTAAATATTTCGTTGCATGAGCTTTGTATCTTGTTAATTGAGTTTTCTATCTTAAATCTATCCTCTTTTATACTGTCTTTGAGCATAGTAATACTCCTGTTAAAATGTTCGTTTATAATTATTTGTTGGTTTGTGGCTGCGATAATATTGTGATTATTTGCCTTAGTTACCTCTAAGTGCTCGAGTATATGTTGTCGATCTTCGTCATCCATAAGTCCGAACAACCATTTTTGTGCTGATCCTATAACATTCAAGAGACCACGTTTAGTACGGGTTTGGGCGATTGACTTCAGTTTTGATTTAACAATTTGAATTTCGTTATTTATAATATTCTTATACACTTCTTTTAGCAAATCAACGTTGTTTTCTAGGTCAAATAATATATCTTGAATTTCCCTTGGTTTGACAAGGTGTAACATAATTTTCATTGATTAGGTCCGCTTCAAACATTTTAATTGTGGTATACCCATTGTCACTCGCTATTGGTTGGAATGTTAGGGTTGACTCCGTTGGATGAATGACTCCCAACAGGAATATTATCAGGAATGCCTGAAAATTTTAAGGGTCTTTTAATGTTGCTTATATGAATACCTTCTAAATTTTTCTTAACAAAGTTAGGTTGTTCCTTATGCCTAACACTTTTATAATTTTTTATAAATCCCTGTTGTCTAGTCTCCAAATATTTTTCCCTATCTTTGTTTAGTCTGTTTATTTTCCTATCTTTATATGCAACAATATTTCTGTAAATAATGTTTTGATTTCCTTTATTATTTTCCGCATCAAATGGTGTACATTTTATAGTAATGTGATATAAATTGTTATAGTGAAAAATTGCTTTATTTGTCTGCTCTATAATCGGTAATTTTCCTTCAATATTTAGTGTTCTTATTTTCTCGGTTATTGTATTGTTCAGCCTTTCAGCATCAGCATTGCCGGTGTGACTGTTTGGTTTTGTGAAATGAAATTCCACACATTCTTTATTTAAAAAGTCTTTCACATTAGTATTATTAAACTCATTATCAAATATGAATTTTTTTGTTTTGCCCTTTATGGATATAAATTCTTGTATTTTTGAAACTAAGGTTCTGCTATTTCTGTCCATTAGTGGAAAACATATTGCATGTTTTGTGAATTTGTCCACGAAAATTATAAAGGATTGTTTGCTATTAACATATGTGTCAACATGGACAATTTGATCTTTATGTTTTGGTGTTTCTGTTAAACTAAATTCCTTTTTTATAGGTTTTCTGTCATACTTCCCGCCAGTACATATATCGCAATTATTAATAATCTTATGGATATTTTCTTTCAATTTTGGGTTGTAAATTTTTGTTTTTATACCTTCGAATGTTGGTATTATACCGGCATGTCCGGTTTCATTTTTGTGGAACAATGCTATATGTTTGTGAAGTTGATCCTCGTTGAGGATGTCTTCAGCGAAATGTGAGCACTTAACGAACTTCATCGGGCCGCCGCCGGTTTTTTCTATTATTGCTTGTTGCAATTTGTTATATTCGTGATCATTTATTTCGGGATATATTGCAATTTTGCCTTTTAAGAAGTATGTTGATATCAATGTTAGTATGCGATTATGCAAAAGATCAGTTTTGTCTATAAAGATTCTTTTGTTGTTAAAAACCTGTTCAAATTCTTTATGCTTTGTGTTTTGCAAAATTATTTGTTGATGAAATCTATTGACAATAGTTGTAAGTATGGGAATATGATCATTACTTTCTTCTTCCTGTGAATGATTTGTTTCTACTTCCATAGAACTTTCGGATTGTCTTCTCTCTCTATTGTACCTTCTTGTGTCGTTCAGACAATTTATTTCGAAATGATCAGAATTTATGCGGCTTAAAAAATCTGCTATTTTATTATCTTTCCCTTTTATATGTTCTATTTTAGCATTGTATTCTCCTAATTGAAGGATCCATCTTTGGAGTCTTGGGTTTATATCCTTACCCGCAAATTTAGCTTGAAGCCATTTAAGTGGTTGATGATCTGTTTGAAAATCAAATTCTCTTCCATATAAGTAGGGTCTGTAATATTTTACTGCCCATACTATGGCTAATAATTCTTTTTCCACTATAGAATAATTGCATTCGTGTTTGTTTAATGTTCTAGATGCATAAGCTATCGGATGGCCGTCTTGTGTTAGAACTGCCCCAAGAGCGAAGTTACTTGCATCTGTTGTTAATTTAAATTTTTTTGAAAAATTAGGATATCTTAAAATTGGTGCTTTTGTCACTATGTCTTTTAGTTTTTCAAAAGCGAATATATAGTTTGGATCATTTTTGTTTACCCTTGCATCTTTTTGCAAATATTTTATCATTGGCGATGCTATCTTAGCGTAATCTTTGATAAATTTTCTATAAAATCCAGTCATGCCCAGAAAAGATTTTATCTGTTTTTGGGTGACTGGTAGCTTTAACTTTTGAATTGTATATATTTTCCGACTATCAGGTTTAACACCATTTGCCGTTAAGATATGTCCCAGAAATGAAGTTTCCTTCTTAAGAAAGTCACATTTATCTGGTTGAACTTTTAGGTTTGCTTGTCTTAAAGTTGGTAAGACCGAGTTTATATTACATATAGCTCTTCCAATGACGTACCAAAAATAAGTATGTCATCCATATAGACGACGCATATTTTATTGATGTGCTGTCTTAGGACAGTATTTATCAATCTTTGAAACGTAGATGGAGCATTCTTCAATCCAAATGGCATTCTGACAAACTCATAATATCCAAATGGAGTGGAAAATGCCGTTTTTGCTCTGTCTCTTGCGTTAACCTTTATTTGATAAAAGCCTTTTGCAAGATCCAAAGTAGTGAAATATTGCGACCTGCCTAGTTTATATAGTATACTGTTTAAATTTGGGATTGGAAATTTGTCATCGACTGTATTACTGTTTAAAAGCCTATAATCGACAACCAAACGCCATTTTGTTTTGCCTGAATTATCCACCTTTTTTGGTAGAATCCAAAGAGGACTATTGTAAGGTGAGTTACTATTTCCTATAATATTTTGTTCTAGCATCTCATTAATTTGTTTTTTATTTCTTGTTTGTGTACCTGTGGATATCTATAAATTTTTGAATACAAAGCTTTGTCAGTCTTTGTATTGATTTCATGTACTACCGATATTGTAGCTGTTAATTTGTCCCCTTCTTTATAGAAAACATCATTAAATTTATCTAGTATTTTAAGTATTCCATCTTTCTCCTCATTGTTTAGGTGACTAAGGTCAATAGATTCGGCTATGTTTTTTTCTTTATTGGCTCCATTACTCGAATTTCTTCGTAAGCTATTGGGTGGAAATTATTTTGAAAAAATACCTTGTTTCCGAATACCTCGATATAACGAAGGTATAGATCAATTTTTGCTTTAAATGGAATTAAAAATTTTGACCGATAATTGCATTATAATTATTGCTTTTGAAATCTATAATTTTCCATGAAATTGTTCCTGTTGAGTTAAATTCTTTTGGTATTTGTGTGTTGTAGCAATGCGTAACCTTCATCAGACCGTTTATTGTTTTGTATATTAAATTTTTCTTTAAGGGTTATGGTTTAAAACCACGAAGTGCTGTTGGCTTGATAATGCTTGTGTCCGACCCAGTGTCTATTAAACATTTTAAAATTTGTTTGCCTATATTAATTATTATTATTGGTAATTTTGATCTGGAGGCGGTGTCGTAAAATTTACTTCACCGTCAGAACTTTGTTCGATATTATCGATTTCCATATGATTCTTTCTTCGACTAATATTAGACTGATCTATGCTCATATGGGATTGACGAGTTTGTCCTGACTTACTGCTATAATTATTTGGATGGAAATTTTATCTATCTTGCTGATTATTAAATCTATTAGCGTTTTGTGTGTATGAGTGATTGTGGTTATTTGGTTGGTAATTTTGTTTTATTTGGTAATTCTTATTACCGTTAGTTATCTGTGTATTTGTTTGTTTGTAGTTGCTTTGATAAATGGGTTTTTGCTGATATCTTTTGTTAAGTCTATGTTTATAATTTATTGTTCTAGTGTCCCAAAGTAATTTAAGTTTTGTGTACTTAATTATAATGACTTGTAGAGTTTCGTTTGGACTAACATTAGCTCTTACAGTCCCGTCTATTTTTTCTAGCATTATATCTACTAAATCTCTATCGATACACTTAGGGCTATACATGTTAGGTTTTAGCGGGTCAAATGCGTAAAGTTCATTCAAGTCGCATTTAGCTCTTTCGAAGATTTTAAATAATTCATCTAAATTACTAACCTTAACTGCTCTGCAGCGATTAAAAACGTCGCCATATGTAATTCTAGGTTGAAAGACATAGGAAATCTTTGTCTTCAGCTCGTTCCAAGTGGTGCTGCCTATATCTCCCAACTGCTTTCTCTCTTCTCCAATAATTTTTTCGTTTTTAGGGTTCCGTACACAAAGTGTAAAAACGAAACCCTATTGTTTTCGCTACAATGTCTGTCCGTCTGTCAGCGTCTTTTATCTCTGGAACCGTAATAGGTAGACTCTTGAAATTTTCACAGATGATGTATAGTTGTTGCCGCTATAGCAACAAATACTAAAACTTATAGGGTGTTCCAATAGAGAGGTGTTATTTACGAAAATGTGTTTATTTCTTGAACTGTTGGAGGGATACACTTGAAATTTAAAAACAGTTATTAAAACTTAGTTCACTATATAAACAAGTATAAAAAAATAAAACTAAAAATTAAAGGGTGTTCCGATAGTGGTGTGAAATGCATGTATAAGGCATAAGTTTTGAACCATAATAGGTAGACACTTGAAATTTTCACAGAAGGTGTATAGCGATGGCCGCTATAACAACAAAAATTAAAACTTATAGGGTGTTCCGATAGAGAGGTGTTATTCACGAATATGTGTTTATTTCTTGAACTGTAGGAGGCATACACTAAAAATTTACAAACTGTAATAAAAACGTAGTTCGCCTTATATACAAGTCTAAAAAATAAACCTAAAAATTAAAGGGTGTTCCGATAGTGGTGTTATTTTGATTTATAAGGCCTAAGTTTTGAATCATAATAGGTAGAATCTTGAAATTTTTACAGAACGTGTATAATTTTGGCCGCTATAGCAACAAATATTAAAATTTATAGGGTGTTCCGATAGAGAGGTGTTATTCACAAATATTTGTTTATTTCTTGAGCTGTTGGCATACACTAAAAATATGTAAGCAGTAATTAAAACTTAGTTCGCTATATAAACAAGTATAAAAAAATAAACCTAAAAATTAAAGGGTGTTTCGATAGTAGTGTGATTTGCATGTATAAGGCCTAAGTTTTGAACCGTAAGAGGTAGGCGCTTGAAATTTTCACAGAGAGTATATAACTGTGACCGCTATACTAGCAAATACTAAAACGTATAGGGTGTTCCGATAGAGAGGTGTTATTCACGAATATGTGCTTATTTCTTGAACTGTAGGAGGAATTCACTAAAAATATGCAAGCACTAAATTAAAATTAGTTCGCTATATAAACAAGTCTGAAAAAAATAAACCTAAAAATTAAAGGGTGTTCCGATAGTGGAGTGATTTGCATGTATAAGGCCTAAGTTTTGAACCATAATAGGTAGACTCTTGAATATTTTACGAAAGGTGTATAACTATGGACGCTATAGCAAAAAATATTAAAACTTATAGGGTGTTCCGATAGAGAGGTGTTATTTACGAATATGTGTTTATTTCTTACAAACAGTATTTAAAACTAAGTTCGCTTTATAAACAAGTCGAAAAAAATAAACCTAAAAATTAAAGGGTGTTCCGATAGTGGTGTGCTTTGTATGTGTAAGACCTAAGTTTTGAACCATAATAGGTAGACTCTTGAAAATTTTACCAAAAGTGTATAACTGTGGCCACAATAGAAAAAAATACTAAAACGTAGGGTGTTCCAAAAGTGACATGTTAGTTATGTTTATGTCTTTTTTTTGAGCTGTAAGAGGAAACCACTTACAATTTGCTGACTGTAATTAAAACTATGTTTGTTTTATAAACAAGTATACAAAATAGAACTTAAATATTAAAGGGGGTTCCAATAGTGACGTGATTTGAATGTATATATCCTAAGTTTTGAATGAATAGGTGGAATCTTGAAATTTTTACAGGAGGTGTATAACTATGTGCACTATAACAAATAATAAACATTAAAGGGTTTTCCGCCAGTGACGTGATTTGCATGTATAAAGCCTTATTTCTTGAACCGTAACAGGTAGACTCTTGAAATTTTGTACAGAAGATGTGTTGCCACGGCCGATATGACAATTACTAAAAATTAAAGGGTGTTCCGACAGTGACATGCTTTTCACTTATAGTGACTTAATTTTGAATCGCAATAAGTAGACTCTTAATATATTTATAGAAAGGAAGTTGCCATGGCCACTATAATGAATAATAAAATTAAAGGGTGTTCCGACAGTGACATTATTTTATAAACCGTAATAGATACCCTCTTGAAGTGTTTACAGTAAATGTGTTACTTCGGCCTCTATAACCAATAATTAAATTTGAAGTGTGTCCATTAGTAACGTGTTTTTCACGAATATTACCTTATTTTTTTAACCGCAATAGGTAGGCTCCTGATATTTTTATAGAGAGTGTATTACCATGGCCGCTATTAAATGAATTACATATTTAAATTTAAAGGGTGTTCTAATTATGATGCAATTTTCGCGAATATTACTTTAATTTTAAAAATTAAGGGTGTCCCATAAGACATAAAGAAATAAACAACTGGAAATTTTAAATTATACTGAACATAGTACGGAACCCTACGTGTGTGAGTCTAACTCGCACTTGACTAATTTATTTTTTTTTGTTTCGCATTTTTTATTTATTGTATCTTCAATATAATTGAACTATCAATAATTACTCATATCTTAAGTCTAAAAATATACTTGTTAAGTCCAACCAGTGCTGGACAAAAAAAATGTATGTTTCACGGTTACTGTAATTTGTGGGTTATCCCTCTGATGTACGGATGAGAGAAGCAGTGTCCCTCCTTCTTAGTCGAATATAACCAGGTTCAGTTAGTATGTTATGGGCCAGTGGATTCGGATGAGTTTCAAGCTTCTTTAAATACCTTATGGCAAGTTTCGCTATTTCTGCTTTAACTGATGGCACGTTTAGATCTTTATGGATGTTCGAATTTTTTATATACCAGGGAGCAGATGTAATAATACGTAGAATCTTATTTTGGCGCCTTTGAATTTTTTCTACATTGGTAGCTGAGGCAGTGCCCCATAATTGAATGCCATAACACCATATTGGTTTTAGAATTGACTTGTATAATAAAAGTTTGCAGTCTAAAGCTAGAGTAGAATTTCTGCCAATTAGCCAGTTTAGTTGGACTGCTTTCAACTTCATTTGCGTTAACTTTGTTTCTATGTGCCGTTTCCATGTAAGGCGCCGGTCAAGATGTATGCCGAGATATTTGACATCTGAAAGCTGAGGTATCGTTTGGTTATTTATCCGGATAAGGGGGCAAGATTTTCTGCGCAGTGTGAAAGTTATGTGAGTACATTTTTGTTCATTCACTTTTATTCTCCATTTTTCTAAATTGGATATGTGGTCTTGTAAATATCGTGATGCTACTTCGGGTCTTTCGTGAATGCTCAAAAACGCTGTGTCGTCAGCAAATGTCGATGTGTGAACTCGGTTACTAGTTGGCATGTCTGAAGTATACAATAAGTATAAAAAGGGCCCCAATATACTACCTTGGGGAACTCCGGCTTCGATTGGCTGGGGTGAGCTCAAAAAATCTCCTTCTTTCACAATAAATTTTCGTTCGGTTAAATAACTATCTAGCAGCTTATATAGGTTTACGGGCAAATTCAGTTTTAGCTTATATATTAGGCCTTCATGCCATACCTTATCGAATGCTTGAGAAACGTCGATAAAAAGCGCAGAGCAGTATTTTCTCTCTTCAAATGTCTTCTTAACAACATTGACTAACCTGTGAGTTTGTTCGATCGTACTATGTTTTTTCCTGAAGCCGAATTGATGGTTTGGAATACATCCTTTGTCGCTTAGAATAGGGTTAAGCTTAGTTATTAACATCCTCTCAAACAGCTTTGACATATTTGACAAAAGGCTTATAGGTCTGTATGATTCAATTTTTGTGTGGTCTTTTCCTGGTTTAGGAATCATGGTAACCAAGGACACCTTCCAATCTGTGAGAAAGTACTCAAAACGTAAAATGGCATTAAAAATAAAAAGAACGATTCTGCGAGCTACACGGGGCAACTCAATTAACATCTTGTTACTGGTTTTATCAACGCCAGGGGCTTTTTTGGTGTTTAAATCTGTTATTGCCTTTTCTAGATCACCAAATTCAAATCTTATCGGTACTGCAGCACTAGCCTCGAGAACTGGCAACTCAACTATATCAGTCGATATATTTGGGGTAAAAACCTTTTTCAAATGTTCAGCAAATAAATTTCCTTTTTCGGTATCACTCCTTGCCCAGCCTCCAGCTGGAGTTCGCAAGGGAGGCTTACGTAAGACTGGCCTTTTAAGGTTTCTACAAGCACGCCATAACGAATAATCTGATTGAGGAGTTACGTCAAGGTCTCCCAAATAGTTTTTCAGGGATGCTACTCTTCGAGATTCCAGCATGTCTCTTAGCCGGTTCGTGCATTCTTTAAGTCTGCTTTTGAGTTGAGGAGATCTCTGTGATTGCTATTCTCTACGAATTTTTCTTTTTTCAGCCAAGAGCCGTTCGATATCTGCAGAATAAATTTGATTGTATCTAGCTAATTGTCGGGTTATTGTTGAATGTTGGGCAGCTGATTTGAGGTTTTGGTCAAAATCAATAAGACTCCGCTCTACGTCTTCAGGTGTTCTTAGCGGGATGTTTTCCGAACAATGAGTACTAAGATACTTTCTATATTTCAACCAATTAATGCTTGTGGTAGTCATTGGTGATATGATGTTTTGTTTGTCCCATATATAGACGATAGTGGGTGAATGATCTAAGGATAATTCAAGTGACGCTTCAGCTTTAATCGTTTCTCTTGGAATACCCTTAATCACGCCAAAATCAATAACATCCGGTATTTTTTGTCGATCAGTAGGCCAATAGGTGGGTTGTCCACTCGATATCACATTCAGACGCATTTTTGAAATTGTGTCAAACAAAACACGGCCTTTTGGAGTTATTAGGCGTGATCCCCAAAACGTATGTTTAGCGTTGTAGTCGCCTGATGCTATGAAACAGTGATTTGAAGAAATCGCTGTATTGACTCTCTGATATTTGAAACCTAGGAGGTGAATAAATCGAAGAAATAACTAAGTTTTGATGAAATTCTTCAATACAGATGTTTGTTGCTAGTAGGTAATCTTCACAAAAATCACACAGTAAATAATGTTTGATTCGAGCCTTTATTAGTATTGCTGAACCACCACATGCTCTGCCACGGGGGTCTTTGGTGTCATATAAGATATAGCCATTTATTTTAAAAAAGCTATTTGTTGTTAAGTGAGTCTCTGCAACCAGCATGACATCAATTTGTTCCTTCTTAAGGAAGTACTCGAGTTCATTTTTGTGTTGGCGCAAGCCGTTTGCGTTCCAGAAACATATTTTTAAACAGTTCATGGTTTGTTAAGTAACGCCTGCAACATAGTAGATTGCATGCGTACCATTTCTTGCATCATGCTGCTCATAGAGCTCATAAAACTGTTTATCGAATGCACTAACGTCTCGATGCTTGCTTCGAGACGATTAAAATTACCAGATGGTGCTTGTTCTTTAGGATGCGATTGCAAATTAGGAGTAGAGTTAGTTGTCGGTGTCGCTTTATGTACTGCAGTATGATTGGTTTTTACCATATCAGCGTATGAAACATGTTGTGTTGTTGGTTGGGCTAACTGAGGATAATGAGCATTTGCTCGATATTGTTGATGCTTAGCAGGAGTATTTAGTTTTTGAGTGGTTTTCCTTACCATGGAAAAAACTGGACAGCCTCTGTAGTTAGCAGTGTGGTTTCCACCGCAATTGCTACATTTTTTTACTTTCGAATCATCCCTTGCTTTGTCGCATTGGGCGGAACAATGCAGCTCGCCACATACAACGCAAACCGGAGGCAACTTACAGTAAGCCCTAGTATGACCATATTCTTGACAATTTAGACACTGGACAGGTCCTGGACGCTTGTGCGGCTCCTCTACAGTTATTTTACGGTGTAACAGTTATTTCAGATTGTAAATGGGGTGCATTTCGTTCTTCTTCAATCTGATATCTCCAGGTTCTAGTTCAACGCGAAATAGTGGTTGGGGGACACGTTCCCGATTACGGAGATTATCTACACTTTTTATTTTAAAACCCGCTTTTTGGAGTCCAGCTCTTATTTCAGCTGGATCAACGTATGAATCTACACCTTTAATGACTACCTGTAGACCTTTGCTACTCTTCAGCTGATAGGTATAAAAGTTCTTTTTGCAGTTTTCAAACTCGCTTACTGCTTTACGATAAATACTTTCATCAATAAATTGTATTTTTGTCTCATCAATGTTACCACGCTTGATGGGAATTACATAAAATGTGTTCTCGCCAATAATTATAATTAAAGTTTTTATTAAATCGTTCGAATTTTTCTCCCTTAAATAAACTGGAGGTGGTTTGAACGACTTAATTGCCATTTTATGTACACTCGTTTTACTATCCAAGATAGCAAAACGATTATGGGAATTTATTCCGGTAGAGTCCTTGTCCTTTTGTACTTTAGCCATTGGTGCAATCTGCGAAGATTTAGGGCTTCGACCTCTTTTCAATACAGATATGTATCTGTCCATTCCCACTTGCGTCTTGGGTTTTTCTACACTATCCATATTATCTTTGGCAACACTGTGTTCAGAAGGCGATTTGTTTGTATTTATTTTATTGTCATCGCTTAGTAAAAGTGAAGAACAAGATTGTGCACGTAATACTGGCGTGGCATTTATACACAAATAGTCACTAGTTTTTTTGTTTTTATTTATTGCAACATTGTCAACATTTTTGTTGCTTAAATTAAACAGGCTCATTAGCCTTTATTGTTTTTATTTTATTTTAAAAGTAGCAATTCAATATGCCGTTGTACAAAATAAAGAAAAGGGAAAAAAAAGAAAAAAAATATTTTACAAACAACTTTGTTGTTGTATTATAACAGGTTTGTTTTTTGTTTTTGTTTTAAATTGTTCACACAATGTATGTTTTGTTTTTTGTTAATGCGAGCTTAAAAAAAATCGCGTCCGCACTTATCAACGCCAAAAACAGTTTGGACTATCTTCAGACCAAAATCAATCAGCTGCTGATCATTGTTACATAAACTAAGGATAAGCTCCACGGAATCAATGAAGGACACTATACCAATGCCACTGCTCAAAGGGGGTATCCGCCTGAATTGCTCTATAACATCCTTGGGTTTCACCATGAGCTGTTGTTGGGCATTTATTTGTAGGCCTGGGTGTTGTTGTTCTTGAAACTGTTGAGGTTGCAGTTGGTGTAGTTGTATTTGTTGTTGTTGTATTTGTTGATGTTGAATTTGTAGTTGTTGTTGCTCTAATTGTTGCTGTTGTTGCTGTATCTTTTCCTCCTGCCGTCTTATTACTGTCTCCAACTCAGCAATCTTTTGCGCTTCCATATCGTTTAATTGTCTGCTTGCGTCAAAATCTTTATGTCTTGGCATTATGTTATTCAAAAGGGTTTTTTTTTTACTTTGATTAATTATTACACTGGATTTGACTTTATTTCAATGGATGTTTTTATTTATATAAAATTATATACATATACTTATATGTTATATATATACACATATATTTTTATATGTTTTTATTTGTTTTTAATTATTCTTTGGAATAATTATTTGGTTCTTTTGCTTATTCTTCAGAGTAAGCTCACTTTTGACTGCGCCAGAAATATGTTTTAATTATTCTTTGGAATAATTATTTGTCGAAAATAAAAAAAGATTTTCCTTTTGTGTTTAACTTTATTCTTCAAAGTATTTTTTAAAACTAAAAACTAACTAACTAAATTCATGCTTTTAAATAGAAAGGCTCACTTAGTCCTAAATTCTGCAGAATAGGCAGAATCGATCATTTGTATCGATTCTGTTATGAAACTTTGAACAAAATTTGTCCGACAAGCAAAACGTTCATAAAATAATTTGTTTTCTTCTTTTTTTTATTTTCTGCTTTGCTTGTCCAACAATGTTTTTGTATTTAAGTTCAATGATTTTCCAATAGCAACTTGAAAACATTTATACAAAATACATTAATGAAATATAATTGTTGAATAGGCAGAATCCATCATTTCTATCGATTCTGTTATGAAACGAACTTAAATTGTAATACAATATCCTCAAGTGCCATTGATCTATATTTTTATATTTTTGTTCAATGATCTTCCAATAGCAACTTGAAAACATTTATATAAAAAATACATTAATAAAAAAATATATTAAATTCTACTTATTATTTAAATACTTTTTTACTATAGTAGGAAGGTCCCCATCTCCTGGTGGAATTACATATGCAACTCGCGTGAGCACTTTACTGTTAAGAGAAAAAATAAACTTCTGAAACAGACGGATATTCTAGCGATATTAGGGGTTACGTTTTTAGCCTTTAGGTACGGAACCCTAAAATCATGTGTAACTTTATTTTATTTGCTAATAATAAAGTTTTAAAAGCAAAAAACTCTGCTGGAATCAACTATTGTTTGCCCCTGTTTGTTATTACAAAAAATTTTTAAAAACAAATAATTATTAGCCCAAAAAAGAAAAAAATATTTGCCTATTAGTGGTCACATTAGAAACATTTTGGTTTGCGGCAAATAATTTTGTTTGCCAAGAATCAGCTGTTTTGTTGTTTTCCTATAAATTTTATTTTATGGTCAGACTATGGCAAACAAATATTTTACGATTTCAGGCTAATGTTTGCCCAATGTGACCGTACCTTAAGCAACACAAACATTAAAAAAATGTATAACTATTGTAGTGACCTAAGCAGCAATATAACTCATTAAAGCACTCAATATACGATCAGCATGCATAGAATGTATATAGAAGAATGAATATGACACTGCATGTTCATACTGAGCAACAATTGTAGTGACCTAAGCAGCAATATAACTCATTAAAGCACTCAATATACGATCAGCATGCATAGAATGTATATAGAAGAATGAATATGACACTGCATGTTCATACTGAGCAACAATGTAGGCACTATGTAGTGTACTAAGTCATACTTTATGCGAAAACAATGCATAAAACAAAAATGAAACGATGACGCTGCATAAGTACGCTTCTGTTTTTGTGAATGAACGTTTGTTTACGTTTGCGAGCAAAGCCAACGATCATATTACAATGACCAGGCTTTCAGCTTGCTGTATAAATGTTCTTTACATATAGTTGCTGTATTGGTATCGAAGTCACTTTGATTTACAAAATCGAATGTAAACATTTTTACTTGAGTGCAGGGTACAAATTGTTGCTGGGCTTACAAATTTCGGGAGTAAAAGCTATATATAATACTCATATTATTAAGAATATTATGAACAAAAGCTGTATAATTTTAAGTATAAATACGAGTGCATGAATTTAATAAAATCAATTTGCTATCTAGAACTTATAAGATGAAGATTTCAATTCTTATTCCGGCCGACCAAAAGTCAGCCTACTAACTGGCAGAGTCTAACTGCCTTGATAATAAAAAGACTAGGACTAAAAATAGTATTTGTACACCATACACCACATGGCGATCCTGCTTTCAACGATCCTGCCTTCAGTAATCAATAATAATCAATAATCCTTTTAATTCAAATGAACAAAGAAATAGACAGGACATACCTCGACCAATCCTTGAGGGTTTTTGAAAAATTCATTGGCTACGAGAGTCTTGAGCCCTATATTCCAGCAGACGACAGCACCAGCACCTCACGCCCGTTATACATCCCTGGACCAATGCATCAAGGACCAAAACCAATAACAATAGAAGAATACCTACAAAGGCAGAAGCGTCGACCACCACCACTGGTAAGCAAGAAGAAGAGGAAGCGAGCGGGTAAAGCGTTCAACACGAGGAGAGAAAGAGCAATTTTATACAAAGACCTCAACTTGGCAACAACCATCGAGAAGAAGAAGGAAATTTACCGCGAACTACGAAAGACAAGACGACAACCTCAGACCGCAGCACCATCTACCGCTAAAACAAACTTACCAGCGCCTTCTCAACAGTAGCGGCGAAAACAAAAATCATGTATAAAACCCTTTAAATTAGCTGACTTTTAACATATATATATATTGTAACTATGCATGAGCCCTTGGCCTGCATTGACTGCTGTAGGAACGGACATAGATTAAAGTCCATGGTTAGGAACAATAAGAATATAGTATTATTTGATCATAAAAACTTCGTACACAGCACTAGCTGCTATAGAAATAATAAAACAAAAACAATAAATGATATAAAAATACAAAATTTTTACAATGTCTTGGTCGAAAAAAATATTCAATGCAATTCCGCTAGTATTCGCTGGCTACGAAGTTGGTCAGTCTATTGATGAGAAATCTAACCAGGAAGCAATAGAAACAGTACAGGCCAAAACCAAAGAACCCTTAGAGAGTTCAAATAGTCTAGTAGAAATAATACTCTTGATATTAACAGTTTCCATAATAATATATTACATTATAAAACAAATAAAAAAGGGTTTTAAACGCAGTCTCGGCGAAATAAGACAAATATAATGGTCGCATGGGAGGAAATTCATGAAAAATTATTAATCGAAAAAGAAAACTTTACTAAAAGCTACAAATGCTTAAAAAAAGCAGCAAAAGTAAAACAAGAAACTTTGATAAAACACTTACAAACATTATTTGAATCACTTGAGGGCATTAGAAAAATAGTCAATGAACACAAAGTGAAATTAACAATAGAACACAAAAAATATTGTCTAGATACCTTCTGGCAACATAGAGACAAATTAGTAAAGATACTTGCATACTACGAGTTGGAGAGTACTATACCACACGACACTGAAACACCTATAACTTACACCGTTGATACATCCAATACACCTAATACTAGCGAAATCGGAGTAGAATACCCAAACATGTCGGAATTCAACTTAGAAATAGCAACCAAAGCTATTCCCAGCTTTTCGGGAAACCATAAGGAGCTAGAATCATTCCTTAAAAATTGTGGAAATTATATATAATAGCTTAAGTCAAACCGGTAAAAGCGCACTAATCGACTATATAATATACGTTAAATTAACACAAACGGTAAGGACAAATATAACTGCTATCCAATCACCCACAACATTGCAAGAATTGAAAGATGCACTTTCCACTAAATATAAATCCACAAAAACAATTCCTCAAATACAAAACCAATTATCAAACCTTTACCAAAGAAACCAAAGTATAACGACATTTAGAAATAACATTTTGTCACTAACTGCAGAACTTAACAAACTACAAATAACACAAGTAGGCAATAATGCTACTACAGAACAAAAAGCTTTAATTACACAATTAAATGAACAATACAGTCTAACAGTGTTCAAAAATGGCATAAATGAGCATTACAAGCAAACAATATTCGCTTTATTACCAAAAACATTTGAATCAGTAGTAGAATTAGCTCTTGAACTTGAACAAAATAGTCAAGGTAATAATTCACGAGTCATGTTCATTTCAAACAACCAAAGGTACAACCATAGCACGAACTTCAACCCCAACAATAGTAACACTAAAATGAGATATACTAATAATAATTTTAGAAACAATAACAACAGATCCAATAATTACAATAATAATCGAAATAACTTTACACCAACAAACAATTTTAATTTTAGACCCTCAAACAATTTTAGATCTCCACAAAATTCTAACATTAGACACACAAACAACTATACCAATTTCCGTAATAACACTGCCAATAATAGACAAAACAATAACAACAAGAGACAAATGCCACAATACAATAGAAACGGTCGCCAAATAAACGTTATGAACCTTCAGGGAAACGTAGGCGACCCGGAGGACAACAACTAAATTCCTCCGGGGTACAGAAAAATATTTACTTAATTACAAAAAATTTGACAAATTTCATTACAATATATAACACAAATTTTAAAAAATATATGACATTTCTTATAGACACCGGTGCCGACATTTCTATTTGCAAAAATCAATTTGATAATGAATTTGAGTATGACACTAACAATAAATGTAAATTGACAGGCATTACTAAGAACGAAATCAATTCAATGGGCACTGCTATTTTAACATTTGATATAGGAAAAGATAAAACTAATGTTAACTTTCACTTAGTTACAGAAGACTTTCCGACCTCCACTGACGGAATACTCGGAAGAGACTTTCTAATAAACCACATATGTAAAATTGACTACGAAACATTTACCTTAACACTAACGATTAATAACAGAGAAACAACCTTACCAATAGACACTAAATTTCAACCAAATAACACTTTTGAGATACCACCTAGAACAGAAATGATATTCCCAATAAATCTCAACATAAAGAAAGACATCGTCATACTAAATCAAGAAATAGAGCAAGGAGTATTTCTAGCTAATTCAATAGCACCTGCAAACGGAAATTGTCACATCAAAATCATAAATGTAAACGATTACACTTCAAAAATTAAACAGATAAAAATTAACACAGAAGATCTAGCAGATTACTATATTATGTCATACCAAAATACAAACACTTACAATAATACACGATTCAATAAATTAATAAAGGAATTAAATCTAAGGAAATTAGATAAAAAGACAGAATCAGAGTTACACACTATATTCAGAGAATACCAATCAATATTTCACTTAGAAGGTGAACAGCTCACAACCAACACATTTTATACACAAAGACTAAATTTAACTGATAATTCTCCTGTATATATAAAAAACTACAGACTTCCACAAACTCAACAGGAGGAAATTCAAAAACAAATACAAGGCATGATAAAGGATGACATAATTGAACCCTCAGTCAGTCCTTACAATTCACCGCTACTCATAGTGCCAAAGAAAAGTGACAATGGCAACAAGAAATGGAGATTAGTGGTCGACTACAGAAAACTTAATGACAAAATAATAAATGACAAATTCCCATTAACGCGACTTGAAGACATATTAGACATGCTAGGACGAGCAAAATATTTTACAACATTAGATATGACAAGTTCATTTCACCAAATACCATTAGATAACGACTCAAGACCTCCTACAGCCTTTTCAACACAAGACGGTCATTATCAATTCAAACGATTACCATTTGGATTGAAAATATCGTCCAATAGTTTCCAAAGAATGCTAACAATAGCACTATCTGGCCTAAAATCAGAAGCATTTCTCTACGTTGACGATATTATTGTGTTCGGATGTTCCATACGACACCACAATCAGAACCTTTTAAAAGTATTTGAAAGACTAAAGAAATACAATTTAAAACTAAACGCTAGTAAATGCCAATTTCTTAAACCAAAAGTACTTTACTTAGGACACTTAATTACAGACAAAGGAGTAAAAACTGACCCAGCTAAATGTGAAACAGTACGTAATTACCCAAGACCAATAAACGCAGACGAAACACGAAGATTCATTGCATTTTGCAATTACTACAGACGGTTCATACCAGATTTCGCATTACTAGCCAAATGTTTGAACACATTATTAAACAAGTAAAAGTGCTATATTCGGCCGTGCCGAATCTTCTATACCCTTCACCACGGTGATTTTATTTATACAGACATGTCCAGCATTATCCATATTGTTGACTCTTTACTTAAATAAAGTCGTATGAGAAAAAATCATTTCCGTTTGCTACAATTGTCGCCGTGTTGTCAGCTACTTAATGATATTGAAGCCGACAGCTACATCGTAAACTCTGACATTGATGTAGAAATACTTATTTTGCTTTTATAAAATAAAATAACTTTTTCAAAAAATTATAAATATTTCCTCCAATACTTTTTGTTTGAATATGAATTTGTAATTTACAATTTTGTGACATTTTCTTCTGTTGAATAAAATAGAAATTAGTCTAAGTTGACGACAGCCACAACGGTGGCCGTGTAGCCATGTAGCTTTGCTGACTTCAAAATAATCGTTTTATTTTTGACAGTTTGTAGTCGGTATCCTGATGATGTCTATGTGTTTAATACACCTAGGTTTTAAAACAGAGATATCATCTATTTAAAAATCAAACGCATTTAAAACAAGTAAAAGTGCTATATTCGGCCGTGCCGAATCTTCTATACCCTTCACCACGGTGATTTTATTTATACAGACATGTACAGCATTATCCATATTGTAAAGAAATAGAAGACAAATGAAAACAAATTCCGTTTGCTACAATTGTCGCCGTGTTGTCAGCTACTTAATGATATTGAAGCCGACAGCTACATCGTAAACTCTGACATTGTTGTAAAAATACTTATTTTGCTTTTATAAAATTAAAAAACTTTTTCAAAAACTTTTAAATATTTCCTCCAATACTTTTTGTTTGTATATGAATTTGTAATTTACAATTTTGTGACATTTTCTTTTGTTGAATAAAATACAAATTAGCTTAAGTTGACGACAGCCACAACGGTGGTCGTGTAGCCATGTAGCTTTGCTGGCTTCAAAAGAATCGTTTACCTAGAAACGTGTGTATTTTATTTTTGACAGTTTATAGTCGGTATCCTGATGATGTCTATGTGTTTAATGCACCTAGGTTTTAAAACAGAGATATCATCTATTTAAAAATCAAACGCATTTAAAAAAATCAAACGCATTTAAAACAAGTAAAAGTGCTATATTCGGCCGTGCCGAATCTTCTATACCCTTCACCACGGTGATTTTATTTATACAGACATGTACAGCATTATCCATATTGTAAAGAAATAGAAGACAAATGAAAACAAATTCCGTTTGCTACAATTGTCGCCGTGTTGTCAGCTACTTAATGATATTGAAGCCGACAGCTACATCGTAAACTCTGACATTGTTGTAAAAATACTTATTTTGCTTTTATAAAATTAAAAAAACTTTTTCAAAAACTTTTAAATATTTCCTCCAATACTTTTTGTTTGTATATAAATTTGTAATTTACAATTTTGCGACATTTTCTTTTGTTGAATAAAATACAAATTAGCCTAAGTTGACCACAGCCACAACGGTGGTCGTGTAGCCATGTAGCTTTGCTGGCTTCAAAAGAATCGTTTACCTATAAACGTGTGTATTTTATTTTTGACAGTTTGTAGTCGGTATCCTGATGATGTCTATGTGTTTAATGCACCTAGGTTTTAAAACAGAGATATCATCTATTTAAAAATCAAAGGCATTTAAAATAAAAATCAAACGCATTTAAAAAAATATGTTACTCTATATACACACATACATACATATGTATAATCTTAATATTAATTATATGTTATGTTACAGTCATGATTTTCATTTTCAAAGAAATATTGAAATTTTTGTTTTAATATTTCTAAAATTGTGTGTAAAAATTTTTTGTAAAAATAATTTTTTAAAAATTTTTTGTAAAATTTTGTTCGAAAATTTTTCTTAAATTTTTAAAAAAAATTTTCCAAAAAATTTTCGAACAAAATTTTACAAATAAATTAAATTTAAAATAAATTAAAATTAAAATTCTTAAATTTTTAAAAAAAATTTTTTTTTAAAAATTTTCCAAAAAATTTTCGAACAAAATTTTACAAGATGGCTACACGACCACCGTTGTGGCTGTCGTCAACTTAAGCTAATTTGTATTTTATTCAACAAAAGAAAATGTCACAAAATTGTAAATTACAAATTCATATACAAACAAAAAGTATTGGAGGAAATATTTAAAAGTTTTTGAAAAAGTTTTTTAATTTTATAAAAGCAAAATAAGTATTTTTACAACAATGTCAGAGTTTACGATGTAGCTGTCGGCTTCAATATCATTAAGTAGCTGACAACACGGCGACAATTGTAGCAAACGGAATTTGTTTTCATTTGTCTTCTATTTCTTTACAATATGGATAATGCTGTACATGTCTGTATAAATAAAATCACCGTGGTGAAGGGTATAGAAGATTCGGCACGGCCGAATATAGCACTTTTACTTGTTTTAAATGCGTTTGATTTTTTTTAAATGCGTTTGATTTTTAAATAGATGATATCTCTGTTTTAAAACCTAGGTGTATTAAACACATAGACATCATCAGGATACCGACTACAAACTGTCAAAAATAAAACGATTATTTTGAAGTCAGCAAAGCTACATGGCTACACGGCCACCGTTGTGGCTGTCGTCAACTTAGACTAATTTCTATTTTATTCAACAGAAGAAAATGTCACAAAATTGTAAATTACAAATTCATATTCAAACAAATTTTAAATATTTCCTCCAATACTTTTTGTTTGTATATGAATTTGTAATTTACAATTTTGTGACATTTTCTTTTGTTGAATAAAATACAAATTAGCCTAAGTTGACGACAGCCACAACGGTGGTCGTGTAGCCATGTAGCTTTGCTGGCTTCAAAAGAATCGTTTACCTATAAACGTGTGTATTTTATTTTTGACAGTTTGTAGTCGGTATTCTGATGATGTCTATGTGTTTAATGCACCTAGGTTTTAAAACAGAGATATCATCTATTTAAAAATCAAAGGCATTTAAAATAAAAATCAAACGCATTTAAAAAAATATGTTACTCTATATACACACATACATACATATGTATAATCTTAATATTAATTATATGTTATGTTACAGTCATGATTTTCATTTTCAAAGAAATATTGAAATTTTTGTTTTAATATTTCTAAAATTGTGTGTAAAAATTTTTTGTAAAAATAATTTTTTAAAAATTTTTTGTAAAATTTTGTTCGAAAATTTTTTGGAAAATTTTTAAAAAAAAATTTTTTTTTAATATTTTTCTGTAAAATATATTTTTGAAAATGTTTTGTAAATTTTTTTGTAAAAATTTTTTTTTGTAAATTTTTAAAAATTTTTTTTTTTAAATTTTTAAAAAAATTTTTTTTGTTAACTTTAGGACCTTTCTGGAGTCTATATTGAGTTAGAATGGTCAGACTAAAGCAAAAAAAAAATCCTTACAAAAAAAAAATTTCCTCATATTGACACATGGGGGGTCCTTTTAACTGCTCCTATTTATCAGTGGGTACCCTGTGGGTCCATTGGCTACCTCTATGTGTATTGCTTTATATTAAGGTCACTAATACAAATCAAAGCAGAAAAACCCTACCAATCTAAAAACAAACAAAAATCGCCCCTCGCAGGGGGTTATTGATCCCCCGAGATCTGTATGCACTCTTTGCGATCTACCTGTCGCAATCTAATATTTATTTGAGAAAAAAAGGCAAAACAGCATCATTAAAGCTGACAAAAATTTAAAAAAAAACCTGAAAAAACTTGAAAAAAAATATAGGTGGGCGTGGTTTTTGGCCCGTAGCCTCCAAAGGAATGATCCGATGTTGCTGAATTGCAATACCAAAATTTTCGAAACTATGCCTGACAGATTGGTGTGCTTAAATTTTTTGTATCTCTTCTGGTGCCTTGGCAAATGACATTACCACACTAACACGGACAGACGGACATCGCTTAATCAACTTCTCTATGTATAAGGATCCAGAATATATATACTTTATGGGGTCGGAAATGAATATTGTAGAAATTACACACGGAATGACAAACTTATATATACCCTTTCCACCTGTGGTGAAGGGTATAAAAATATGTTACTCTATATACACATACATACATATGTATAATCTTAATATTAATTATATGTTATGTTACAGTCATGATTTTCATTTTCAAAGAAATATTGAAATTTTTGTTTTAATATTTCTAAAATTGTGTGTAAAAATTTTTTGTAAAAATAATTTTTTAAAAATTTTTTGTAAAATTTTGTTCGAAAATTTTTTGGAAATTTTAAAAAAAAATTTTTTTTTAATATTTTTCTGTAAAATATATTTTTGAAAATGTTTTGTAAATTTTTTTGTAAAATTTTTTTTTTTGAAATTTTTTTGTAAAATTTTTTTTTTGAAATTTTTAAAAAAATTTTTTTTTTAAATTTTTAAAAAAATTTTTTTGTTAAATTTAGGACCTTTCTGCAGTCTATATTGAGTTAGAATGGTCAGACTAAAGCAAAAAAAAATCCTTACAAAAAAAAAATTTCCTCATATTGACACATGGGGGGTCCTTTTAACTGCTCCTATTTATCAGTGGGTACCCTGTGGGTCCATTGGCTACCTCTATGTGTATTGCTTTCTATTAAGGTCACTAATACAAATCAAAGCAGAAAAACCCTACCAATCTAAAATCAAACAAAAATCGCCCCTCGTAGGGGGTTATTGATCCCCCGAGATCTGTATGCACTCTTTGCGATCTACCTGTCGCAGTCTAATATTTATTTGAGAAAAAAAGGCAAAACAGAATCATTAAAGCTGAAAAAAATTTAAAAAAACCTGAAAAAACGTGAAAAAAATATAGGTGGGCGTGGTTTTTGGCCCGTAGCCTCCAAAGGAATGATCCGATGTTGCTGAATTGCAATACCAAAATTTTCGAAACTATGCCTGACAGATTGGTGTGCTTAAATTTTTTGTATCTCTTCTGGTGCCTTGGCAAATGACATTACCACACTAACACGGACAGACGGACAGACGGATAGACGGACAGACGGACAGACGGACATCGCTTAATCAACTTCTCTATGTATAAGGATCCAGAATATATATACTTTATGGGGTCGGAAATGAATATTGTAGAAATTACACACGGAATGACAAACTTATATATACCCTTTCCAGCTGTGGTGAAGGGTATAAAAATATGTTACTCTATATACACACATACATACATATGTATATTCTTATATATTATGTTACAGTCATGATTTTCATTTTCAAGGAAATATTGAAATCTTTGTTTTAATTTTTCGAAAATTGCGTGTAAAAATTTTTTGTAAAAATATTTTTTTAAAAATTTTTTGTAAAATTTTATTCGAAAATTTTTTGGAAAATTTTTTAAAAAAATTTTTTTTCGAATATTATTCTGTAAAATATCTTTTTGAAAATGTTTTGTAAATTTTTTTTGTAAATATTTTTGAAAAAAATTAAAAAATTTTTGTTTTAAAAATTTTTTTAAAAATTTTTTTTAAATTTTTTTTTTTTTAAATTTGATTGAAATTTTTTTGTTAAATTTTGGACCTTTCTCCAATCTATATTAAGTAAGAATGGTCAGACTAAAGCAAAAAGAAATCCTTACAAAAAAAATCATCATATTGACACATGGGGGTCCTTTTAACTGCTCCTATTTGTCAGTGGGTACCCTGTGGGTCCATTGGCTACCTCTATGCGTATTGCTTTCTGTTAAGGTCTCTAATACAAATCAAAGCAGAAAAACCCTACCAATCTAAAAACAAACACAAATCGCCCCTCGCAGGGGGTTATTGATCCCCCGAGATCTGTATGCACTCCTTGCGATCTACCTGTCGCAGTCTAATATTTATTTGACAAAAAAGGCAAAACAGAATCAATAAAGCCGAAAAAAATTAAAAAAAATATAGGTGGGCGTGGTTTTTGGCCCGTAGCCTCCAAAGGAATGATCCGATGTTGCTGAATTGCAATACCAAAATTTTCGAAACTATGCCTGACAGATTGGTGTGCTTAAATTGTTTGTATCTCTTCTGGTGCCTTGGCAAATGACATTACCACACTAACACGGACAGACGGACAGACGGACATCGCTTATTCAACTTCTCTATGTATAAGGATCCAGAATATATGTACTTTATGGGGTCGGAAATGAATATTGTAGAAATTACACACGGAATGACAAACTTATATATACCCATTCCACCTGTGGTGAAGGGTATAAAAAGGGACAACCTTTTATTGGGTCAGAAGAATGCGAAAAGGCATTTAATATTCTAAAAGATAAATTAATAAACCCTCCTATTTTACAATACCCTAACTTCGACAAACCGTTTATACTCACCAGTGACGCATCTGACTTTGCACTTGGAGCAATTTTATCCCAAGGTGAAATAGGATATGATATACCAATTGCTTACGCAAGTAAAGCACTGCAAAAACATGACATTAATAAACCGATTATTGAAAAAGAACTATTAGCCATTCATTGGGGCATAAACCAATTTAGAACATACCTTTACGGTAGAAAATTTATTGTTGTAACCGACCACAGACCATTAGTCTCATTATTTGCACACAAAAACCCATCATCAAAAATGACTAGAATTAGAATAGATTTATCCGACTATGATTTTGAAATAATTTACAAGCAAGGAAAAATTAATACTAACGCAGATGCACTGTCACGCATCAAGATTTTAAAAGCAATGATACCTACAAGTGAAACAGAAATAATAGCAAAAGAAATTAATATTTTATCAAGGAGCAAGGCCGCACAAATTAAGAATGATATAACGCATGCATGTAAGAAAAATAAAAATACTGAAGTATTAGAAAAAGTATTACCCGGGAAACGCGTTGAAAGAACAACATCTCCTAAGAAGCCTGATCAACTTCATATTTGGGAATGTACATCCTTCAATGACGTTAAGAACTTATATAAGTTGAAAATAATTATCGATAACACAGTACAACACATGATTTGCCAACTCAATTCTGTGAACTGTATGTGAAATTAGACCCAAAAAGAAGAATTTCTGCATCATTCGTTTTGTCTTCTTACCTGCGATTTGAAGTTAGTACTATCGTATAGGGGAATTTATCACGTTTTAGGCCCTGTTGTTTGACATAGCTCGACAACCACTAGCCCAATTTAGTTGAAATAAATTTTAAAAAATTAAGAATTACAATTCCCTTAATCTGTTCATATATTGTTTTCCTATACATGTAACACTTTCGAAGTTAAAAATGAATGTATGAAGGGAAAAAATTATTTTTTGCCTAAAAATTAAATTTTTTTTTTTTAAATACATAAAAAATCCAAAATGGAAAAAAGTTTCAAGTCTAGTTATTTTTTCGTAAAGTCACATAACCTATGAGCAAAATGAGACAAAGATCATAAAAATCGATGCACGCGTTTCGCTTTTATTCGCAATGTTTTTGTATTTAAGTTCAATGATTTTCCAATAGCAACTTGAAAACATTTATACAAAATACATTAATGAAATATAATTGTTGAATAGGCAGAATCCATCATTTCTATCGATTCTGTTATGAAACGAACTTAAATTGTAATACAATATCCTCAAGTGCCATTGATCTATATTTTTATATTTAAGTTCAATGATCTTCCAATAGCAACTTGAAAACATTTATATAAAAAATACATTAATAAAAAAATATATTAAATTCTACTTATTATTTAAATACTTTTTTACTATAGTAGGAAGGTCCCCATCTCCTGGTGGAATTACATATGCAACTCGCGTGAGCACTTTACTGTTAAGAAAAAAAATAAACTTCTGAAACAGACGGATATTCTAGCGATATTAGGGGTTACGTTTTTAGCCTTTAGGTACGGAACCCTAAAATCATGTGTAACTTTATTTTATTTGCTAATAATAAAGTTTTAAAAGCAAAAAACTCTGCTGGAATCAACTATTGTTTGCCCCTGTTTGTTCTTACAAAAAATTTTTAAAAACAAATAATTATTAGCCCAAAAAAGAAAAAAATATTTGCCTATTAGTGGTCACATTAGAAACATTTTGGTTTGCGGCAAATAATTTTGTTTGCCAAGAATCAGCTGTTTTGTTGTTTTCCTATCAATTTTATTTTATGGTCAGACTATGGCAAACAAATATTTTACGATTTCAGGCTAATGTTTGCCCAATGTGACCGTACCTTAAGCAACACAAACATTAAAAAAATGTATAACTATTGTAGTGACCTAAGCAGCAATATAACTCATTAAAGCACTCAATATACGATCAGCATGCATAGAATGTATATAGAAGAATGAATATGACACTGCATGTTCATACTGAGCAACAATGTAGGCACTATGTAGTGTACTAAGTCATACTTTATGCGAAAACAATGCATAAAACAAAAATGAAACGATGACGCTGCATAAGTACGCTTCTGTTTTAGTGAATGAACGTTTGTTTACGTTTGCGAGCAAAGCCAACGATCATATTACAATGACCAGGCTTTCAGCTTGCTGTATAAATGTTCTTTACATATAGTTGCTGTATTGGTATCGAAGTCACTTTGATTTACAAAATCGAATGTAAACATTTTTACTTGAGTGCAGGGTAGAAATTGTTGCTGGGCTTACAATTTATGAGTATTATTAAGAATATTATGAACAAAAGCTGTATAATTTTAAGTATAAATACGAGTACATGAATTTAATAAAATCAATTTGCTATCTAGAACTTATAAGATGAAGATTTCAATTCTTATTCCGGCCGACCAAAAGTCAGCCTACTAACTGGCAGAGTCTAACTGCCTTGATAATAAAAAGACTAGGACTAAAAATAGTATTTGTACACCATACACCACACTATTATTAAGTGCAATTTCCCACATGAACAGTGAGTTAGTTATTTGCGAAGAGTTTTTATTTGCGAATAGGGTACGTATAAACGTAGTAATAGAGAAGTAACATTTTTACTTACATTACGCCACTATAACACGATATATATGAAGTTGCACTTTCCAATTATTCACATAATATTTGCACTTAAAATTTCTTCACATTTTTTGTATTTTTAATTTTTAAACACAAAATAAATTTCATTAACAAAAAATAAAACATACATTGTGTGAATAATTTCAAAAACAAAAAACAAACCTGTTTAATACAACAACAAAGTTGTTTGTAAAAACTTTTTCTTTCTCTTTATTTTTTACAAAACAAAAACAATAAAGGCTAATGAGCCTCTTTAATTTAAGCAACAAAAATGTTGACAATATTGAATTAAATAAAAACAATAAACCTGAAAATAATTTGTGTATTAATGCTACGCCAGTTATACGTGCCCAATCTTGTTCTTCGCTATTGCTAAGCGATGACAATAAAATAACTACAAACAAGTCGCCTTCTGAACACAGTGTTACCAAAACTAATCTGGATAGTATAGAAAAACCTAAGTAGGAATGGACAGATACATAACTGTATTGAAAAGAGGTCGAAGCCCTAAATCTTCGCAGATTGCACCAATGTCCAAAGTACTTAAAGATAAGGAGGCTAACGGAATAAGTTCCCAAAATCGTTTTGCTATTTTAGATAGCAAAACAAGTGAACCAAAAACAGCACCCAAGTCGTTTAAACCACCACCAATTTTTTTAAGGGAGAAAACTTCGAATGAATTAATAAATAAGTTTCAGTTATCGGGAAAACTCATTCTATGTAATTCCTATCAAGCGTGGTAACATTGATGAAACTAAAATTCAATTTATAGATGAAAGTAGTTATCGTATAGCAGTAAAGGAGTTTAAAAGCTGCAAAATGAACTTTTATACTTATCAGCTGAAGAGTAGCAAAGGTCTACAGGTAGCCATCAAAGGTGTAGACTCATATGTTAATCCTGGCCGCCAATAAGCAGGATTTAAGGTTAAGCGCGTTGACAATCTCAGAAATCGAGATCGAGAAATCGAGAAGAAGAACGAAACGCACTCCATTTATTATCTAAAATACCTGTTGCACCGCAGGATAAGTGTAGAGGAACCACATAAGTGATCAGGATCCGTCCAGTGCCCGAATTGGCAAGAGTATGGCCATACTAGGGCATACTGTAAGTTGCCACCGGTTTGCGTAGTCTGTGGCGAGCTACTTTGTTCCGCTCAATGCGATAAACCGAAGAATGACACTAATGTTAAAAACTGTAGCAATTGCGGTGGAAACCACACTGCTAATTACAGAGACTGTCCAGTTTTCTCTATGGTAGGGAAGTCAACCCAAAAATTAAATACTGCTGCTAAGCAGCCACAGTTACATAAACTAACAACCCAACATGTACCATATGAACCAAACATACTTCAGTACATAAATATCTCAGTACTCATTGTTCGGAAAATATCCCGCTAGGAACTCCAGAAGACGTAGAGCAAAGTTTTAATGATTTTAATCAAAACCTGAGAAAAGAAAAATTCGCAGAGAATGGCAATCGCACAGATCTCCTCAACTTAAAAGCAGACTTAAAGAATGCACGAGACAGCTAGGAGATTTACTAGAATCCCGAAGGGCAGCATCTCTGAAAAACAATTTAAAAGACCTTGACCCAACTCCTCAATCAGATTATTCATTATGGCGTGCGTGTAGAAACCTTAAAAGGCCAGTAGTACATAAGCCTCCCTTACGAACTTCATCTGGAAGCTGGGCAAGGAATGATACCGAAAAAGGCAAATTATTTTTTGAACATTTGAAAAAGGTCTTTACTCCAAATGTATTGACTGATGCAGTTGTTTTGCCAATTGTCGAAGCTAGTGCTGCAGTACCCTTAAGATTTCATTTTAGGGACATTGAAAGGGTAATAACAGATTTAAACACCAAGAAAGCCCCTGGCTTTGATAAAACCAGTAACAAGATGTTATTTGACTTGCCCCATACAGCTCGCAAAATTATTCTTTTTATTTTTAAACCCATTTTTCGCCTTGAGTACTTTCCTTCAGGTTGGAAGGTTTCGTTAATAACTATGATTCCTAAACCAGGAAAAGCCCACACAAAAGTTGAATCATACAGACCTATAAGTCTCTTACCAAATATGTCAAAGCTGTTTGAGAGGATGTTAATAAATAAGCTGAACCCCATTCTAACCTACAAAGGATGTATTCCAAACCATCAATTTGGCTTCAGAAAAAAACATAGTACAATCGAACAAACTCACAACTGTAAACTTATATAAGCTGTTAGATAGTTATTTAACTGATCGGAAATTCATTGTTAAAGAAGGCAATTTTTTAAGCTCACCTGAGCCAATTGAAGCCGGAGTTCCCCAGGGTAGTATATTGGGGCCGATTTTATACTTGTGTATACTTCAGATATGCCAACTAGGGACCGAGTCCACACATCGACATTTGCCGACGACACAGCTTTTTTAAGCATTCACGAAAGTCCCGAAGTAGCATCACGATATTAACAAGACCACATATTAATTTTAGAAAAGTGGTTGAAGAAATGGAAAATTAAGGTCAAAAATGTACTCATTTAACTTTTACACTGCGTAGGAAATTGTGCACCCCTATTTATATAAATAACCAAATGATACCTCAGCTTTCCGACGTGAAATATCTCGGCATACATCTTGACCGGCGCACAGAGGGATTTTTTGTGCAATAAGTAATTTTTTCGACACATAAAATTTAAACATGTAATGATATAGTTTTGTAGAAAATTGATTCAGTATGATGAATCCATAAATTGTATGCCAAAAAAACGTTCATTTGTCTTTGAAATAACGAAGTAAAGTCACATGTATATTTTGGTTCAAAATATTGAAAACTGTTTACGCACTTCTATAGTGTTTGTAGGTAAGATAATTTTATTGCTCTGATTCAAATAGTGATTTTTTTCAAATATATGCTTTTCTGCGTATTTAAAAAAAAAAAAAATTATAAATAAAGTTCGCGCATATGGTTTAAAAGATTTAAAATAGAATTTGTTCTATAACGTGCCGTGATTACAAACTTCCTTGGAAGAAAAAAAAGGTTGCTCGGTCGTGCTCGGTGCTCCCGCTATAGTAAAATGAAAGGCAAGACTCCATACTATCAATTAAAAAAAAAAGTTTAAATAATTAATAATCTTTTATAAAATCATAAAATTTGTCTCCAAATACATGAAATTTTTAATTTTAAAAAATTACAAAATTAAATTACAATTTGAAAATAGTAAATAGAGAAGTGAAAAAGGTATTATTAAAATGAGTTTATTTTCTGTTTTATATAGTGAACTGAGTTACGAACTCACTAATTGCAATGAATAATCTTAAATTAGTTTCAAGCAAAGCTATTGATGGTGAAGCACCAAAATGGGCGTTTCCTCCTTACATGCTCGCATAAAATTTATGGAGTGCATACTTCATATTGCCTACAACAAACCATTTGAAAGATGGCCAGCGCTCAAAGACGAACACAAAAGTCTAAAACGGGAATATAAACTTCGAATTCAGAACGCCTTAAAGGAACTGATGGGTATACGAGTGGATGCAGTTCAACAACGAACTGGGTCTACTAACGACGGAAGTACGTCCAGGCGTTTCTTTTCTAACCCCGCACTTGTTGGCGATGTGACTGGTGTAGTGGAGCAACTAATTAATCGATTTCGCATTATACTACAAATAATAACTTGTGGCAAAAAAGTTAATTCCTTGAAGTTCAAGAATTTTACTTAAGATACAGCAAAACATTTTATTGAAAAATATAGTTGGTATTATATCCCAGTAACAGTACACAAAATACTGATGCCCCTATTACGGTTTACAACTCAACTCTACTTCAGTTGAAATTTTGCAATTTGGTATTATCAATTACAACTCAACTTGTCAAAAAATTTTAAGTTTAATTTAAATTGTGTTACAACTCTGTTGTAGTTTCACCGTTTATAACCCTGTGTTAGTTCAGTTAACAAAAGTTTAAAAAAATTACAACTCATCAGTAGCAGTTGTTTCAAATTACAACTCATCAGTAGCAGTTGTCTTGCAAGTTGTCTTTTAGACAACTCAACTAAGTTGAGTTGTAAACCGTAATAGCGGCATGATACACGGAAAGGATATCATGGATGCGGCAATACTTCCTATTGGAATGCTTTCTGAAGAAGCCAGAAATAAAGATTATTATTAGCATTAGATGTCAACCCCGTTAACAGGTTCTGGAAATTGAAGAAATGATAGATGATGAATAAAAGTCTATATTTAAATGCATGTATTGTTTTGCCAATTGTCGAAGCTAGTGCTGCAGTACCCTTAAGATTTCATTTTAGGGACATTGAAAGGGTAATAACAGATTTAAACACCAAGAAAGCCCCTGGCTTTGATAAAACCAGTAACAAGATGTTATTTGACTTGCCCCATACAGCTCGCAAAATTATTCTTTTTATTTTTAAATCCATTTTTCGCCTTGAGTACTTTCCTTCAGGTTGGAAGGTTTCGTTAATAACTATGATTCCTAAACCAGGAAAAGCCCACACAAAAGTTGAATCATACAGACCTATAAGTCTCTTACCAAATATGTCAAAGCTGTTTGAGAGGATGTTAATAAATAAGCTGAACCCCATTCTAACCTACAAAGGATGTATTCCGAACCATCAATTTGGCTTCAGAAAAAAACATAGTACAATCGAACAAACTCACAACTGTAAACTTATATAAGCTGTTAGATAGTTATTTAACTGATCGGAAATTCATTGTTAAAGAAGGCAATTTTTTAAGCTCACCTGAGCCAATTGAAGCCGGAGTTCCCCAGGGTAGTATATTGGGGCCGATTTTATACTTGTGTATACTTCAGATATGCCAACTAGGGACCGAGTCCACACATCGACATTTGCCGACGACACAGCTTTTTTAAGCATTCACGAAAGTCCCGAAGTAGCATCACGATATTAACAAGACCACATATTCATTTTAGAAAAGTGGTTGAAGAAATGGAAAATTAAGGTCAAAAATGTACTCATTTAACTTTTACACTGCGTAGGAAATTGTGCACCCCTATTCATATAAATAACCAAATGATACCTCAGCTTTCCGACGTGAAATATCTCGGCATACATCTTGACCGGCGCACAGAGGGATTTTTTGTGCAATAAGTAATTTTTTCGACACATAAAATTTAAACATGTAATGATATAGTTTTGTAGAAAATTGATTCAGTATGATGAATCCATAAATTGTATGCCAAAAAAACGTTCATTTGTCTTTGAAATAACGAAGTAAAGTCACATGTATATTTTGGTTCAAAATATTGAAAACTGTTTACGCACTTCTATAGTGTTTGTAGGTAAGATAATTTTATTGCTCTGATTCAAATAGTGATTTTTTTTTTCAAATATATGCTTTTCTGCGTATTAAAAAAAAAAAAAAAATATAAATAAAGTTCGCGCATATGGTTTAAAAGATTTAAAATAAAATTTGTTCTATAACGTGCCGTGATTACAAACTTCCTTGGAAGAAAAAAAAAGGTTGCTCGGTCGTGCTCGGTGCTCCCGCTATAGTAAAATGAAAGGCAAGACTCCATACTATCAATTAAAAAAAAAGTTTAAATAATTAATAATCTTTTATAAAATCATAAAATTTGTCTCCAAATACATGAAATTTTTAATTTTAAAAAATTACAAAATTAAATTACAATTTGAAAATAGTAAATAGAGAAGTGAAAAAGGTATTATTAAAATGAGTTTATTTTCTGTTTTATATAGTGAACTGAGTTACGAACTCACTAATTGCAATGAATAATCTTAAATTAGTTTCAAGCAAAGCTATTGATGGTGAAGCACCAAAATGGGCGTTTCCTCCTTACATGCTCGCATAAAATTTATGGAGTGCATACTTCATATTGCCTACAACAAACCATTTGAAAGATGGCCAGAGCTCAAAGACGAACACAAAAGTCTAAAACGGGAATATAAACTTCGAATTCAGAAGGCCTTAAAGGAACTGATGGGTATACGAGTGGATGCAGTTCAACAACGAACTGGGTCTACTAACGACGGAAGTACGTCCAGGCGTTTCTTTTCTAACCCCGCACTTGTTGGCGATGTGACTGGTGTAGTGGAGCAACTAATTAATCGATTTCGCATTATACTACAAATAATAACTTGTGGCAAAAAAGTTAATTCCTTGAAGTTCAAGAATTTTACTTAAGATACAGCAAAACTTTTTATTGAAAAATATAGTTGGTATTATATCCCAGTAACAGTACACAAAATACTGATACACGGAAAGGATATCATGGATGCGGCAATACTTCCTATTGGAATGCTTTCTGAAGAAGCCAGAAATAAAGATTATTATTAGCATTAGATGTCAACCCCGTTAACAGGTTCTGGAAATTGAAGAAATGATAGATGATGAATAAAAGTCTATATTTAAATGCATGTATTGAAATTTATTTATAAAATAATTAGTTTTGGTAAAGAAAAAAAAGTTGTGGGAAAAAATATAATATGGGTTATATGGGCGGTGGTTAGTAGGCGTAGCCAATTTTGATGAAACTTTATTTTATTCTTAATTGAGGTAATAAAAGGCTCTGTGCCAAATTCCAAAAACTTTGGGCCAAAAATAAATTTTGAGTTCTATGAGCGGTGGGTAGTGGGCGTGTCAAATTTTGATGAAACTTTATTTTATTCTTAATTGAGGTAATAAAAGGCTCTGTGCCAAATTTCAAAAAGTTTGGGCCAAAAATAAATTTTGGGTTCTACGGGCGGTGAGTAGCCAATTTTGATGATACTTTATATTTTTCTTAATTGAGCTAACCAAAGGCTCAGAGTAAAATTTCAACATTCTACGGGCACTACTTATATTTTTTGTTAAACATTGTATGAACAAATCCCACTGTGCGGCGCCTTACTTGGAAACGCCAAATAGAATCAAAGTTAACACAAATGAAGTTAAAAGCAGTCCAACTAACCTGGCTTATCGGCAGAAATTCTACTCTCGCTTTACATTGCAAACTTTTATTGTACAAGTCAATTTTAAAACCAATTTGGTGCTATGGCATTCAATTATGGGGCACTGCCTCAGCTAGCAATATAGAAAAAATCCAAAGGCCCCAAAATAAGATTCTACGGATGATCACAGTTTCTCCCTGGTACATAAGAAACTCGAACATCCACAAAGATCTAAACGTGCCATCAGTTAAAGCAGAAATAGCGAAATATGCAGTTACGTATTTACAGAAGATTGAAACACATCCAAATCCGCTGGCCCGCAACATGCTAAATGAACGTGGTTACATTCGTCTAAGAAGGAGGGACATTTCTTCTCTCACCCGAACATCAGAGGGATGACCCGCAAATGATAGAAGCAACCGTGAAACATACATCTTTTTTGTCTAGCACTGGCTGGACATAACAAGTATATTTATTTCTAGTTTAGGCTTAAGATATAAGTAATTATTGTTAGTTCAAAAATATATTTGAAGATTCAATAAACAAAATATGAAAAAAAATTTGATTCATGTCTTTTACTTCGGTAATTGCTATTCTGGACAATGCATCGGCAACGTAATTGTCTTTTTCCCTAAGATATTCTACAGTAAAATCATATTCTTCTAAATGTGGACGCATTCTGATTAATTTAGAACTTAGATTTTTTACGGAAAACAAGTAGGAAAGTGGTATGTGATCAGTGCGAAAGAGGAAATGTTTTCCATATATGTACGATCGGAAATGTGTTTCAGATAATTGGATAATTTTCTATTATCGAGTATTTACCAGGGACGTAACAATTATAAGATAAATCACAAAAAAATCATTTTTAACCATTAATATTGATAAATCTGTAAAATGGTTATAATTAACTATTTCTTTAAGATATATTTTATTCTCGTCATCGCAACCAATTTTAGAGTTTTGTTTCTTTTTTTATAAATAACCATTATATTAACCAAAAATTTTTTTTGGTTGCGTTATGTCAACCGAAAAGATTTTTTGGTGAAAAATAACCATTACATAAGTTTTTTTTTCTCTTTTGGTTATCATTTCTATATAAATAAAATCAAATGTCGTTCGTTGATAATCGCAACACTTAAGAATTTCTTATGTGAACTTACTGATTTTCTTGAGACAAATTCAGTACCAGTAAATTTTTCTTTTTTGTATTGTCAATGATAACCAACACAAACAAATTATTTTTATAATTGTTATTTCCAAACAAAAAAAATTGTTGACAAAACGGTTATTTAAAATAAAAAAATTGGTTGATATATTGGTTACTTATAACCAAAAACAAATATTTCTTATGTCGTGTGCACCCTGTGCATTATTTAATTGTATATGGGTAATGCAGTGCAATCAGCTGCAAGAAGAGGATGACTATAATAGTCAACACAAAAAAAAAAAACGTAAACAAAAACAAAAAGACTTTAGCATATAAATTAGAATTGCTGAAAAGAAAAATAGCGGCAGGTTTTTCTTGTGGATAGAGAAAAAAGTTTCGTGTCCGAGGCTTCTTGGAAGAAATTGGATAAAATGTCGGCCTCTTTTTCCTAGGGACAATAACGAGGTAAGGTGTGACATGTGGCGGCCGAAAAAGTAATGGTGAAAAGTGTAGAAAACTTACCTTTTGGTGCAGACCAAATAAAACAAAATTAAGAAAATTGAATTTAAAAGTTTTATTTAATATATACAATCTTATACTTAAAATCTAAAAAGTTAAAAACTTAAAATTAAAATGTTAAAAACCAAAACTTAAAAGGTTAAAACCTAGCAAATAAAGAACAAAATCTTGAGAAACTAGAAAGTGAAATTAAAAAAAAAAAGGTTAAAAACATAAAAAGTAAAATCTTAAAACTAAAAGTTTAAAACTTAAAAACAAAAAAAGTAAAACCTTAACTAAAAAGTTAAAACTTACTAACTAAAAAGGTAAAACTAAAAATCTAAAAGTTAAGAACTTAAAAAGTAACTTAAATTTACAAAAATTAACAAATAAAATCTACAATAAAAAATTAAAATACAAACTACACTAAAATAAAATTTAAACGCTAAAAGTAAAAAGTCACCCAGTCACCACTGTCACATCCAGCGAGGGAAGAAGCCGGAAGCAGTTAGCATCGTCACCCACGGCGGTGCCAGGTACCCCTGCCATTTAAGACCCGGACAAAACTACACAGACGACAAACGGACCTGAAAATAAAATAATATATATATTTCTCTAATTTAAATTTTTATAATTAGGGAAAACACTATTACCTTGTTTATGTCCAGTCCCTTTTGTATTTTTTTCTTTTCTGCAAAAGGTGCGCGTAATTTTAGGGTTGAGCTCAATTCTAGGTTTCGTCCAAATTTTAAGGGTGGTTGCCCGCATTCAAGTGTAGGTGTTTACCTTATTTAATAAAAGATAAAGAGGATAGTATATGTATTAGAAAATTGGTTTAATAAACTAACCAGAAAACACGCGTACGTCGGACACGTCTACGAACTGATGGCAGTTCCGGGAATCCGTCCTAGCGAGGAGTTTGTCAGGTGTCTCGTGAAAGGAAAAAGATATTTAATTTTTGTTAGATTTATATGTATATATTTATTTTTTTTTTAATTTTTATTGTAAAAGTAAAAGAACATTCTTGTTTAAAATTTAAAATATTTTTTTTTACTGTTTAAATATTAAATCTAATATTTTCATTTTTTAATATAATTATAAATGATTTTTTTTTATTTAATTCAATAAAATTACAAAATTATAATGTTTATTTATTGAAAAATCTGATTTGTTTATTTTATTAATATGGAAGAATAAGTTATTGAAATTTAATAGGAAGGTGATGAAGAGGTAAGCACGTTGTTTAGGGATAATTTTAAAAATATTGGCAACAAATTATCACGGTGACATCCACCAGGATATCAAGAGGGAGGGCCGCCAAAGCTAGCACAATAGCAGCTAGCCACCATTTGTGCTAAGGAACAACTGAAGTGCAGAGAATACGGGGTTGAAGTAGTTTTTTTTATTTCCTTTTTTTTTTGATGTTAGTTCACTTCCGGGCTCCAAATTTTTTTTATATTTCAGTACTTTTTAGTGAAGCCTGGCATGAATTTTTTTGTAGCGCGAACAGGTTGGCCAATGGGTTGGCAAGATCCCCCCCAAGACGGCGAGCTTCAGCCGGAGCGATACGCCAGCATGCCAGCACCGCCAACAATCTGGCCACAAGAACGTTTTTGTGTTTCAACAACAAATTTTTAACACTGCTGCCCGCTACAAAAATGGCGCTCAACGTGGGGCCCGAAAGTGAACAAGTTAGTTTCTTTTTCTTTAGGTTTGATGTTTCCCTTGCAAACTGCTGGTGTAAGTCCCGTTGGGTCATACAAGAGTCCTCAACGCGTTGCGACATCAGTTAGTCTGTAAATAGGACCCATTACTACCTGTTAGTTTAAATAGCTTAATTTTACATAATTTCTAAATAGTTTTTTTTTTGGTACCAGCTTTTCATCCAATTTTCCCAATCTGTAAGTCCCGAAAGTTTTTCAATTAGGAAATAGTTTTCGCGTTGCGACAGTTGGAGAGATTAGATGTAAAGGTTTGGTGCAGAAAATAATAAAGTTTGATTTTCTAACCACAGGTCGAGTCTGACTATAAGGTCATCTGAGCCTATAGGCAATGCTACGTTTTGTGCAGAATTTCTCAAACTCCATCAAATTCTTTTTTTTAATACAATAGCCTAACTCAGCTTTATTCTAAGAAAATAAAGTTCAAACTTACCAAGACCAGTTTTAAATCGATGACTCCAGATATTGCTGCTGGTTTGTCCTGACATCATAGGGGCACAGAACCCGATGATCAGTTGCACCACATGAAAATCTGTCAGCACTTGGGTTAAAGCTGAGCAATGATTCAAAAGCCACCGTATTCGCACGAAACCTGAAGATTATAAAAATAATTAATTAATAATGTTTTCTTCTTAGCACAAATCAAATATTTATATTGTTTTTGTTTAGGTAAATGTTTTTATCTATTCAAAAATATTGTTTTTAAAACCTTTTCATCACCTGAAAAACCTATTGATTTTGATTTTTTTAGTTGATTTTTTTTGCTTTTTTTATATTTATCAATATAAATAAAATTGTTTTTTTTTTATTTTTTTTTTTGGAATAAAACCTTTTTTTATTATTTTTATTATTTTTTTTTTTATATTTTTATAAATTAAAAATGTTCCTTTTTATTTTTCATTTAACCTCTGGTTCAAAAACCCAGGGTTTGTTTTTCATTTTTTTATTTATGAGCGGAAAAATCAAACTCTCAAGTTTTTTTTTTGTTTTTTTATATATAGTTTTCATTTATTGAAATAGCTATATTTATTTATTTTTTTTAATTTTTTTAAATTATTTATTAATTTCTTTTATATTTTCATAATTTGAAAATATTTATTTCTTTATTTTACTTTTGGGTTCAAAATCCCAGTTTATTTTTTATTTTTTTTTTTTTAAGTCGGCCAATAGGAAGGCAACAGAACCCAAATGCTATGGATCAGGTTTGGGGGCCTCAAGCAGCAGCTAGACTGCCTGAAGTGCAAGCTTCTCAGCCACAGGGTCCAGAGTTTATGCAACCACAAAAGTCTAGAATTGAGCAAAATTTATTAGCGAATAATTTGCAAAACCCACCGCATTTTAACTCACCGATTGTAAATTTACAGGTGCCTTATAGCTCCCAACAAGACCCAGCCTATCAGCATGATAGAGGTCCACAGCCAGTAGCAAGATCGCAACAACAACCAGCTTTTGATCCACAAGCGCAGTCTAGATGGCATTCACCAGCAGTTCCATCAGATTTTAGCCATTTTAATCAACGAGGGGTGGACTTGTCTAAGTGGGGCATCAAGTTTGATGGTACGACAAAGTCAATGAGCGCCGAGATTTCATTTTTGGTGTTGATGTTTTGCGTCAAGACTATAATTGTTCTTTTAACGACATCCGCCGAAGTTTTCATCTGCTTTTAGAAGGCCAAGCACTCGATTGGTATTGGAACGTCAGGAAGTTGACTCCCATTCAAACTTGGGAGGACTTAGAAAGAGCCTTTTTGACCCAGTACAAGCGGTACGAAAATGAGTTTCAGCTCCAAAAGAAAATTATGGACCGCCGTCAGTTGCCTGAAGAATCGTTTGAAGATTTTTATAACACGGTAATAAGGTTAAGAAATCAGCAGAGGTCGCCTTACTCTGAAAGAGACCTTGTTGAAATTATGAAGGCCAATCTGAAACCGTCGTTGTCACATTTGCTGTTTTCAGTCAGATTAGAAGGGTTAAACGATTTTTGTCAGCAAGCGACGAGCGCTGAAAATTTACTATCTAGCCAGAGACAACAGTACGCTCAGCGCCCATTTTTAGCACCACGTGTGCATGAAATTGATTTTGAAGAAGAGGGTGCCAGTGGTCCCAATCTAGAGGTTGATGCTATTTCTTCTAGCAACCGATATACCTGCTGGAATTGCAAGCAAGTAGGACACAGTTTTATGGACTGTCCTTCGCCAGCACGGCACATTTTTTGTTTTAGATGCGGTCGAGATAACGTGGTCACCCCTAAGTGCCCGAAGTGTCAGGGAAACCTGCCGTTGAACAAGTCTCAAACTGGGGAGACTCGTTCAACTCAAACGTAATCCCAGTTAACAGATCAAATTGTATAGTCGAACGCCAAAAACCATTAGAAATATTTGATAATACCAAGAAAGATGTTAAAAAGAAAATTGAGGTTGGAAGTCCTAACCCAACTAAAATTATGGTTTTTTGGAAAGTCTCAAAGCGCATTAAAAAAGCAAGAGAAAGGTTCAAGAAGAGGAAAAAGTTAAGGCGAGAGGTTATGTCATGTACACTCGACGAGGGATGTGATACACGTTTTTATGCGAAGATAGGGGTAAATGGCGTTGAAGTTAAAGATTTGTTAGATAGCGGGGCTACTGTGTCTTGTCTTGTCTTGTGGAAAAAGCGGGTCTGAAAGTTTTTAAGTTTTGCTCATTTGTAAAGATTGTCGATGGCACCCCTCACAGAATTGTGGGCCGTGTTAAAATTAAAATAAATCTGTATAAAATCTCAGACGAAATGGTATTGTTTTTGGTTCCGTCCCTTAGTCAACCTTTGTTTCTAGGCGTAGATTTTATTCGTAAATTCGGGTTGATTGCTGATATAAGTAGATTACCGTCAAAGTGCGGAACCTTTAAATCGGATCAGGATTTTTTAAATTAACACCTGATCAACACAAAGTCAGCAAGTTGGCAAAAACATTTTTTTTTAAAGTCAGAACGCTGGGGGTATTTCACGCCAAAGACTTAAAGCAATAGCTTTAATATCTTTGGTGTACTTAGTCCTAGCTTCTCTGTTCCTATATATTAAGCACGTCCTAAACTCTCGTAAAAGTTAATAAAACAATTTTTTTTAAGGAGTTTTTGAATTTTTTATTCGAACTTTTTACTATACAACTTTTTCTTACGTTTACTATCCTAACGTTTTGGATTTATTTATTTCTAAGACAAAGTTTCAGTTTTAAAAGATAAGCCTATTGTCGAGAAATATTTGTTTTTTTTTAAGGAAGAACATTTCAGTTTTCTTTCGAGTGACACATAATTATTTGACACATTGTTTGCGACACCATAACGCTTACATTTCTAAGCTAGTTACATGTTGTAACCGTCATCACACTATTGATGCAATCTCGTCAACACCCTGGGGAACTATGCCATTAAGGGCTAGAGATTGTTAGTCATCTAGTGTGACAACATGTATCTGAGTCCGGTTTTTACAGCAGGTTGGCGCAAAATATGCATCAATTTTAATAATATTATAGAAATAAAGTTATTATGTGCTGTCGCAAGAAAAACTGAATTGTTTTCCTGGAAAAATTATACAAGTGTCTAACGAAGGTCGGTTATCTTTAAAAACTAAAAAACTATGCCATTCCTGAAACCACCTAAACGCGAAAATCTATTTTCTTAAACTACTATCTTTGCTATAAAATTGAAAACCTACATATTATATTTTCTTATAAAACTAAAAACCTACATACCATATTTTAGAATAATAATTAATTAAAACGCTGACTTACCCAGAAAACGCCGGCTTAATAATGCCTCAGTATTGGGGTCCGTTTAGTAAAAACAGAATAACCTGTGAATATAAAATAGTATGGGGTTAGAACATTTATTTATTTTTGTATATATATAATGATATTTACGTTTTTATTTTATACCAGTGATAATTATGGTGCTGGCCACCAGAGGTTCAAATCCAGAGCACATATGGATTTTTATAGTCTGGCAAAATAGGAATAAAAATTAAATTTGTATTTTTTTTTTTAAACAAAAAGACTTTAGCATATAAATTAGAATTGCTGAAAAGAAAAATAGCGGCAGGTTTTTCTTGTGGATAGAGAAAAAAATGGCGTGACGGAGGCTTCTTGGAAGAAATTGGATAAAATGTCGGCCTCTTTTTCCTGGGGACAATAACGAGGTAAGGTGTGACATGTGGCTGCCGAAAAAGTAATGGTGAAAAGTGAAAAGTGTAGAAAACTTACCTTTTGGTGCAGACAAAGATGCCCAAATAAAACAAAATTAAGAAAATTGAATTTAAAAGTTTTATTTAATATATACAATCTTATACTTAAAATCTAAAAAGTTAAAAACTTAAAATTAAAATGTTAAAACTTAAAAACTAAAACTTTAAAACTTAAAAGGTTAAAACCTAGCAAATAAAGAACAAAATCTTGAGAAACTAGAAAGTGAAATTTAAAAAAAAAGGTTAAAAACATAAAAAGTAAAATCTTAAAACTAAAAGATTAAAACTTAAAAACAAAAAAAGTAAAACCTTAAACTAAAAAGTTAAAACTTACAAACTAAAAAGGTAAAACAAAAAATCTAAAAGTTAAGAACTTAAAAAGTAACTAAAATTTACAAAAATTAACAAATAAAATCTACAATAAAAAATTAAAACACAAACTACACTAAAATAAAATTTAAACGCTAAAAGTAAAAAGTCACCCAGTCACCACTGTCACATCCAGCGAGGGAAGAAGCCGGAAGCAGTTAGCATCGTCACCCACGGCGGTGCCAGGTACCCCTGCCATTTAAGACCCGGACAAAACTACACAGACGACAAACGGACCTGAAAATAAAATAATATATATATTTCTCTAATTTAAATTTTTATAATTAGGGAAAACACTATTACCTTGTTTATGTCCAGTCCCTTTTGTATTTTTTTCTTTTCTGCAAAAGGTGCGCGTAATTTTAGGGTTGAGCTCAATTCTAGGTTTCGTCCAAATTTTAAGGGTGGTTGCCCGCATTCAAGTGTAGGTGTTTACCTTATTTAATAAAAGATAAAGAGGATAGTATATGTATTAGAAAATTGGTTTAATAAACTAACCAGAAAACACGCGTACGTCGGACACGTCTACGAACTGATGGCAGTTCCGGGAATCCGTCCTAGCGAGGAGTTTGTCAGGTGTCTCGTGAAAGGAAAAAGATATTTAATTTTTGTTAGATTTATATGTATATATTTATTTTTTTTTTTAATTTTTATTGTAAAAGTAAAAGAACATTCTTGTTTAAAATTTAAAATAATTTTTTTTACTGTTTAAATATTAAATCTAATATTTTCATTTTTTAATATAATTATAAATGATTTTTTTTTTATTTAATTCAATAAAATTACAAAATTATAATGTTTATTTATTGAAAAATCTGATTTGTTTATTTTATTAATATGGAAGAATAAGTTATTGAAATTTAATAGGAAGGTGATGAAGAGGTAAGCACGTTGTTTAGGGATAATTTTAAAAATATTGGCAACAAATTATCACGGTGACATCCACCAGGATATCAAGAGGGAGGGCCGCCAAAGCTAGCACAATAGCAGCTAGCCACCATTTGTGCTAAGGAACAACTGAAGTGCAGAGAATACGGGGTTGAAGTAGTTTTTTTTATTTCCTTTTTTTTTGATGTTAGTTCACTTCCGGGCTCCAAATTTTTTTTATATTTCAGTACTTTTTAGTGAAGCCTGGCATGAATTTTTTTGTAGCGCGAACAGGTTGGCCAATGGGTTGGCAAGATCCCCCCCAAGACGGCGAGCTTCAGCCGGAGCGATACGCCAGCATGCCAGCACCGCCAACAATCTGGCCACAAGAACGTTTTTGTGTTTCAACAACAAATTTTTAACACTGCTGCCCGCTACAAAAATGGCGCTCAACGTGGGGCCCGAAAGTGAACAAGTTAGTTTCTTTTTCTTTAGGTTTGATGTTTCCCTTGCAAACTGCTGGTGTAAGTCCCGTTGGGTCATACAAGAGTCCTCAACGCGTTGCGACATCAGTTAGTCTGTAAATAGGACCCATTACTACCTGTTAGTTTAAATAGCTTAATTTTACATAATTTCTAAATAGCTTTTTTTTTGGTACCAGCTTTTCATCCAATTTTCCCAATCTGTAAGTCCCGAAAGTTTTTCAATTAGGAAATAGTTTTCGCGTTGCGACAGTTGGAGAGATTAGATGTAAAGGTTTGGTGCAGAAAATAATAAAGTTTGATTTTCTAACCACAGGTCGAGTCTGACTATAAGGTCATCTGAGCCTATAGGCAATGCTACGTTTTGTGCAGAATTTCTCAAACTCCATCAAATTCTTTTTTTTAATACAATAGCCTAACTCAGCTTTATTCTAAGAAAATAAAGTTCAAACTTACCAAGACCAGTTTTAAATCGATGACTCCAGATATTGCTGCTGGTTTGTCCTGACATCATAGGGGCACAGAACCCGATGATCAGTTGCACCACATGAAAATCTGTCAGCAACCCAAGTGCTGAGCAATGATTCAAAAGCCACCGTATTCGCACGAAACCTGAAGATTATAAAAATAATTAATTAATAATGTTTTCTTCTTAGCACAAATCAAATATTTATATTGTTTTTGTTTAGGTAAATGTTTTTATCTATTCAAAAATATTGTTTTTAAAACCTTTTCATCACCTGAAAACCCTATTGATTTTGATTTTTTTAGTTGATTTTTTTTGCTTTTTTTATATTTATCAATATAAATAAAATTGTTTTTTTTTTATTTTTTTTTTTTTGGAATAAAACCTTTTTTTATTATTTTTATTATTTTTTTTTTTATATTTTTATAAATTAAAAATGTTCCTTTTTATTTTTCATTTAACCTCTGGTTCAAAAACCCAGGGTTTGTTTTTCATTTTTTTATTTATGAGCGGAAAAATCAAACTCTCAAGTTTGAATATAAAATAGTATGGGGTTAGAACATTTATTTATTTTTGTATATATATAATGATATTTACGTTTTTATTTTATACCAGTGATAATTATGGTGCTGGCCACCAGAGGTTCAAATCCAGAGCACATATGGATTTTTATAGTCTGGCAAAATAGGAATAAAAATTAAATTTGTATTTTTTTTTTTAAACAAAAAGACTTTAGCATATAAATTAGAATTGCTGAAAAGAAAAATAGCGGCAGGTTTTTCTTGTGGATAGAGAAAAAAATGGCGTGACGGAGGCTTCTTGGAAGAAATTGGATAAAATGTCGGCCTCTTTTTCCTGGGGACAATAACGAGGTAAGGTGTGACATGTGGCTGCCGAAAAAGTAATGGTGAAAAGTGAAAAGTGTAGAAAACTTACCTTTTGGTGCAGACAAAGATGCCCAAATAAAACAAAATTAAGAAAATTGAATTTAAAAGTTTTATTTAATATATACAATCTTATACTTAAAATCTAAAAAGTTAAAAACTTAAAATTAAAATGTTAAAACTTAAAAACTAAAACTTTAAAACTTAAAAGGTTAAAACCTAGCAAATAAAGAACAAAATCTTGAGAAACTAGAAAGTGAAATTTAAAAAAAAAGGTTAAAAACATAAAAAGTAAAATCTTAAAACTAAAAGATTAAAACTTAAAAACAAAAAAAGTAAAACCTTAAACTAAAAAGTTAAAACTTACAAACTAAAAAGGTAAAACAAAAAATCTAAAAGTTAAGAACTTAAAAAGTAACTAAAATTTACAAAAATTAACAAATAAAATCTACAATAAAAAATTAAAACACAAACTACACTAAAATAAAATTTAAACGCTAAAAGTAAAAAGTCACCCAGTCACCACTGTCACATCCAACGAGGGAAGAAGCCGGAAGCAGTTAGCATCGTCACCCACGGCGGTGCCAGGTACCCCTGCCATTTAAGACCCGGACAAAACTACACAGACGACAAACGGACCTGAAAATAAAATAATATATATATATATATATATATATATATATATATATATATATATATATATATATATATATATATATATATATATATATATATATATATATATATATATATATATATATATATTTCTCTAATTTAAATTTTTATAATTAGGGAAAACACTATTACCTTGTTTATGTCCAGTCCCTTTTGTGTTTTTTTCTTTTCTGCAAAAGGTGCGCGTAATTTTAGGGTTGAGCTCAATTCTAGGTTTCGTCCAAATTTTAAGGGTACTTGCCCGCATTCAAGTGTAGGTGTTTACCTTATTTAATAAAAGATAAAGAGGATAGTATATGTATTAGAAAATTGGTTTAATAAACTAACCGGAAAACACGCGTACGTCGGACACGTCTACGAACTGACGGCAGTTCCGGGAATCCGTCCTAGCGAGGAGTTTGTCAGGTGTCTCGTGAAAGGAAAAACATATTTAATTTTTGTTAGATTTATATGTATATATTTATTTTTTTTTAATTTTTATTGTAAAAGTAAATTTTGTTTAAAATTTAAAATAATTTTTTTTACTGTTTAAATATTAAATCTAATATTTTCATTTTTTAATATAATTATAAATGATTTTTTTTTTATTTAATTCAATAAAATTACAAAATTTTTATAATGTTTATTTATTGAAAAATCTGATTTGTTTATTTTATTAATATGGAAGAATAAGTCATTGAAATTTAATAGGAAGGTGATGAAGAGCTAAGCACGTTGTTTAGGGATAATTTTAAAAATATTGTCAACAAATTATCACGGTGACATCCACCAGGATGTCAAGAGGGAGGGCCGCCAAAGCTAGCACAACAGCAGCTAACCACGATTTGTGCTAAGGAACAACTGAAGTGCAGAGAATACGGGGTTGAAGTAGTTTTTTTTTATTTCCTTTTTTTTGATGTTAGTTCACTTTCGGGCTCCAAATTTTTTTTATATTTCAATACTTTTTAGTGAAGCCTGGCATGAATTTTTTTGTAGCGCGAACAGGTTGGCCAATGAGTTGGCAAGATCCCCCCCAAGACGGCGAGCTTCAGCCGGAGCGATACGCCAGCATGCCAGCACCGCCAACAATCTGGCCACAAGAACGTTTTTGTGTTTCAACAACAAATTTTTAACACTGCTGCCCGCTACACTTACTTTAATTGGTTACGACAACCAAAATAATATATATGCAATGAAAATGGTTAAAAATAACCAATATTAAATAAAATTTTTACTTAACCTTTTTATCTGAAATAAAAAAATAACAATTATGTTCGGTCCCTGGTAATATTCCTTTGTCTAATATATGACCAAGGTAGGTAACTTATTTCGTAAAAAATTAACTTTTTCTGGGTGGAGATGAGTTTTAGATTATGTTCTCAAATCAACTGTTTTAATACGCTGTTTTTGTTATTGCTGCTTATGAACCATTTTATTGTTTGCTTTTGAGTTTAAAACATTAAAAACATTAACACAACATATGATGGTCAGATAATAAAAACGCTTGTGAACGTTACGAAGGACAGAACACTACTCAAAAACTGCACCATTAAACAAGTAAAACTTATCATGGAAGCAGGGCAATTTCACAACATGAACGAACAATGTCATTTCAAAAAACACTTATGAAAACTTTTTCTTGAATTACAATCTGCGGGAAAAAACAACCCTGTTGAAGGCTTATAATGGTGCACCAATCCATCAAATCGGTACACGTGATGTAAATATTTGTTTTAAAAATAAATGTAAAATTATGCCCTTTGTTATTAACTCTGGGGATCCACCGCTACTTGGTAGGAACTTTTTAAAATCTTTTGATATAAAATTTTTAAATCTATTAATACAATTTTAGAAAAATATAAAGATGTTTTCAATGGTTCATTGGGGTTGTTTAAAAGAGGGTTCATGTCCCAAGTTTTTTCGTCCCAGGCCACTACCGTTTGCAATAAAAGATGCAGTAGAAAAAGAGATCGAAAAGTTGATTTCGCTGCTTTAGAACCTGTAGCCTAAAGCGATTGGGGTACTCCCATTGTGCCGATAATAAAAAAGGATGGCAGTGTTTGAATTTGCGGCAATTTCAAAGTAACCTTAAATCCACAATTGCAGATTAAAAAATATCCTTTACCACGAATTGATGAAATGTTTGCAAAACTTCAAGCAGGTAAAGAATTCACAAAGTTAGACTTAAGCACAGATAACCAACAGATCGAATTAGATGAAGCTTCATGTAAATTTTGGATTTCCTTTTAATGAAAATTAAGGATTAGTAGTTTTCCTTGATCACATTTTAAACACTACGGAAAAAGTTTTTCCGTTTTGCATAATGCCGGTTTTAAATTATTAAAACTTAAAGGTGAATTTTTGCGTAAGCAAATAAAATATTTCAGACATGTTATAGATTAAAAAGGATTACATATGAACCCCGAGAAAATTAAAGAAATTAGTAATCTAAAGGAAACCACAAAAGTTAAGGAACTGCAATCAGTGCTAGGTATGATTAATATGTATAGAAGATTTTTCCAGAAATGTTCACCGTGCTTGTTCGTCTACAAATTGTTAAAAAGTAATGAAAGATTCATTTGGTCCAAGAATTGCTGAAATGCTTCGAGTCAAATAAAGAATACACTAACTTTCAAAATTTAGTTAACGCATTTTAATCAAAATTTGAAAACGAAGCTGACGGTGGATGCTAGTCCCATACGTGTTGGCGCATTGTTATCTCAGGTGGAAGACAAAGGCGTTGAAAGGCCATTTGCTTCAAGGTCATTAAGTGAGAGATCGTAAATATGCTCAAATTGATCCTGAAGCAGTTGCTATTTAATTTGTTTACCAATATTTGTTTGTCGAAAATGTATTTTAGTGACGGATAATAAACCACTAAAGTATATTTTTGGTCCTAAGAAAGGCATTCCGGCCATGACATCAAATCGTGTACAACGCATAGCTTAACCATTGACGAGCTATCAGTTTGATGTGGAATGCGTTAAATCGAAAGATAATGTAGCGAATTTTTTTTCACGAAATCCTAGCACGGTAGATGCACAACATACAGAATATAAATTGCCTTCATAAATCTATTTAAACTATGTTGGGAAGTGCAATGAGAAAAGTAGAATTCTTAACTTTGAGACTATAAAAGCGGAAAAATTTATAATTGATGGTTGGCCTTATATTAGAAGAAGGTTAGAATTTTTCTAAGGATACAGAATCATTGTTCCGAACAGTCTGCAGGAAGTGCATGTTTCCCATATGGGCATAGTGAAAATGAAGGCAATGAGCAGAGAATGTTGTTGATGGCCAAACCAAAGCAAAGACTTGGAAGAGGCCTTGAAGAAATGTGATTCGTGCATGCTAACTCGTCCAAGCCCACCAAAACTGTTGTTTATTCTATGTCTCTTTATTAAGTGGATCTTACATCTAGCTTACTAATATAATGAAATACATATAACAATGTAATAGATTAAGATGAATGGTTGTATAATTAAGAATATAATACTTAATTAGTAGCAGAGTTATAGGTAAGTGAATTCATATCATAATATCTCCCTTTTTATAAGAATTTAACTCACATACTTTTGAGGTGTTTTACAAACTCTTCCACTTCTAGTAACTCTTTTGTTTGATTGATTTTCATTATGATTTGAATTTACATTTGTGTTTTTATTTACATGTTGATTTGTTTGATTTTCATTATTATTTAAATTTACATTGGTTTTTTCATTTACATCTTAATTAATATTTTAGTTTACATTTTCACTGTGGTATACATTTGCGTTTGCATCTATATTGACATTTTCGTTATTATCATTTGTTCTCCCATTTTTATTAATGTATTGCATATTTCTCCTATATGTTGACCCTTCTTCATCTTCAATAATATAAGATCTGGGTTCCTTACAGTTTACGATACCAGGGTACCATACAGACGAAGGTGTCTTTTTAACATGATTTTTTCACCTACTTCTACCGGCTTCACATTCTTAGTAGTTTTATTATAATATTGTAAAATTTTTTGGTTCTGTTTATTTATTTGCTTTATTATTTATTTGCAAATTTTCTCAGAATCGATTAATTTTTGTTTTAAATTATCTGGGTAGCAGGGTAACTTAGTTCTTAATTCCCTCCCCATTAACATTTCTAAAGAACTTGGAAATTTTCCTTTGCAAGTTGTCCTATACTGCAATAAAGCCGTGTATGGGTCAGAAGAATCATCAAGACATTTATAAAGCATTTTCTTTATTGTTTCTACTGTACGTTCTGCTAGACCATTAGACCTAGGTAGGTAGGGACTAGAGGTGTTATGCTCTATGCCCCATTGCTTACAAAAATCGGAAAATTCCTTCGAATTGAAGGGCGGACCATTGTCTGATATGAAGATAGCTGGAATCCCATGCCTAGCAAACATAGATTTCAGTTTAGTTATAACTTGTATGTATACTATTATAACCATAGCTTAAAATATCAATTTCAATGAATTTTGAGTAGTAGTCAACTACTAACAAATACATGTTTTCATTACATTCAAAGAGATCACAACCAAGTTTGTAGCATGGAATGGTTGGAATTTCATGGAGTAATAACTCTTCTTTACAATTGGATTTTTTGAACTTTTTACATGTTTCGCAATTTGATACCATAATGTTAATATCATTTATTTATTTTGCAAGGTTTTTGGCAGCGTTGCACCCCCATGTGCCCTTCATGCACATATGACAACATTTCACGTCTAAGGCTTTTCGGTATTAAAATGCGGTTATTCATTAACAAAATTCCATTAGTCCCAGAATTTCAATTTTGATAGAATAATATGGAAGTAAAACTTCACTTAAAGACTTTTTGTTATCGGGCCAACCGTTCTTTATATGTTGTAATAAAATTTTAAAAACTTCATCTGACTTTGTTGACTCTTATTTTTTGTATCGTTATGCCTGGCAAAGTGTTCTGGGACATAATAAAATTGCAATGTAAATCAATTTCTTTATTATGATCTAATAAAGCATTTTCATTTAAAGGGGCTCTTGAAAGAGCATCGGCTATGTAAAGGTATTTACCAGGTTTGTATACTACTTTGATATTATATGTTAAAAGACGCAACATAAACCTTTGCAATCTAGCCGGTATTTTATAAAGTGGCTTCTAAAATAAAGGTACCAGGGGTTTATGATCAGTTTCCACTACAACCTGTAAACCATAAACGTATTGGTTAAAACGAGAACACCCGAACAAAATCGCGAAAAGTTCCTTTTCAATTTGAGCGTAGTTAGATTGCCAATCTTGCCAATTTGAGGGTGCTGTAGCTTAAGTGGTTAGCACGTTGACTACTAAGCAATGGTCACGAGTTCAATACTCAGCCATGGCAACATCAATTTTTCTGATATGTATTAATTTTTCTTTATAACAATGCATATCACAGCGCCCTACTTCGCCGGTATTACCACATAGCACTAAATCGCCGGCGAAGTAAAATAATTATAAATTGGCTATGCTAGCTTCAAAATAATTCGCTTAAATAACACTAGAGGCGCTGCAATACTGTTCTAAAAATAATCATAACGTGCAATTGCAGTGTTGCCAGAATCGAAGCTTTACTATCACACTAACCATCTGTCTTATCTACTGCTATCCCTTTCCGAAGGAAGTAACACATCTAATATAGGCATTAACTGCCTGAGTGGTACTTCTCTTTTTCAAAAAAAAAAAAAAAAAAAAAAATCTGTCAACGAAGCCGAAGCATATGCTATTGGATTGTCTCCATGCATAATTGTTGCACCCACTGCGAATTTATAACTTTAATTGTTTTTTCGGATCAAAATAGACCAAGAAACTCATTATTATGCTCTTGATTCCATTGCCATAAAACGTTATTTTTTAAAAGATCTCTCAAATATTTCGTCTTTGCAGACAGGTTCTGTATGAATGACCCTAGATAATTTACTATGCCTAAAAATCTTTGTAATTCTGCAAAGTTGGTTGGCATTGGCATGTCTAGAATTGCCCTTACTTTCTCATTATCTGGTTTGACCCCATTACCGGTAAAAATATGACTAATAAATTTAAATTCGGTTTGGTTCGGTTTTCGATTTAGACTTGTTAAATTTGAGACCAACTACTTTGGCTCTTTCTAAAACTTTTAAAAGTATCTCATTATGCTTATCGATACTGGGCGCATGAATGAGAAAATCGTTCATATAAATAATCAGGCCATTTATGTCACCAAAAAGACGAATCATTTCCGAATGGAAGATTTTCGGCGCCGCATTAATACCAAATGGCAAACGAAAACGATAGCGACCCATAGGGGTGCTAAAAGTACACAACTTTGATGAGCTTTTGTCTAATGGGATCATCCAGAAACCCGAATTAGCGTCAAGGCTACTAAAAAATTTAGACCCAGTAATACGTGCTCTACACTCATCAATATTCGGAAAGGTGAACCTTGGTCTAACTATGACCTTATTCAAGTTTCTTGGGTCAAGGCATAATCAAAGATTTCCATTCGACTTAGTAACCAAAACTATTGAATTTACCCACTCCGTGGGTTCATTTTCCTTCACTATAACATTTAATTTTTCCATTCTATCGAGTTCGTTTTTTAAAGGTTCTAAAAGACCGATTGGAACCCTTCGAGTTGCTTCGATAATATGCAAACAGTTTTCTTTAATTTGAAGGTGACATTCTTTTTGCAATTGACCTAAACCTTCAAATACTTCATCGTATTTTTTCAAAACCACATCTAAATTAATAGCATTGACTGTTTAATTTTATAGCCAAATCCAAACCTATTACATTTTTAAAATATAAAATGTTGTTAAAGAATTTGTGTTATTATATTTAATATTTAAATCAATCTTTCCTAACAGTGGAAGTTTTTCCCCACTAAAAGTAAGTATGTTAGTACAATTGTTAGTGTTCATGAACACATAATCTATGCTAGAGTTTTTGGTTCCACTGTACATTCTTTTGGCATGATTAATTATATTTGTTTCATTTATAACGGTACCCACATTCCGATGTTGTTAGTCTTTATAATTGTTAACATTTGCATATGATAATTACCTTCATTCGTTATACATACATGCTTTGTAAGTACATATTGTTGTTGTAATTTTTCTCTTATACTTAAATACTCACGACTCAAGCTGTAAACTTATTCTTTAAATTAAAGTTTATTATGTAAAATTAACAAAATGTAACTTTACTTCAGCTTCGCCCTTCCTACGATACAGTGAATTTTGATTGCGAATAAAGTCAATTATACAAAAATAAAAATAATTTTACCTTATGTTAAAATAAGATCCAAATAACAATTGTTTTATTTCTCAACATAAGAGTTTAGTCCTTCTTGGAACCGGATCAGCTAGTCTACCCGGGAAATTATCGAGTTCAACGAATAAAAACAAAATATTGATTATAGTATAAAACGTTCATGGGCACAAGTGATTAAATTATTGTGTGGCTCTTGTTATTAGAAGGGATATACCTTGAATCCTGCTTTTAATAAATTTTCTTCTACAGATGGCAGATGAAATGAATACATTGGTTATCTATAGAGGCCGTTTGAAGGGTTCGTTAACACGATTGCTTGCCTTTGCCGAATGTCCCCCTGAAGACTGTACTTTTGAGATTGTGCTGTGCCGACTGGAACGATTAGAAACCGTATGGCACGGTTTTGTTAAATCCACTGATGAGATGCACCAATATCGGAACCAAGCAAATTTTGTTGATCCAGAACTGGACTTTGAAAATTATGAAGACAAATTCTTGGCAGCTAGAGGTAAACTGTATGCACTAAATTTGCACCCGAACCAAAAGAAAGTTCTAACAATTCGGATGCTATCGAAAAGCTGGTAGATCAACAAGCAGCTTTTTTACAGAAAATTTCTGTAACTGCTCCAGGAAAAGAAAACGAATTGCCACGTATTAATATTCCCTCATTTAGTGGATCGTATAAAGATTGGCCAGGGTTTAAAGATTTGTTTAAAAGTACAGTTGACTCAAAAGCAACGTTATCTCATACACAGAAGTTTCATTACTTGAAATCATTTTTGAAAGATGAAGCTACCCGACTTATTCAACATATTCCGGTTACAGAGGCTGCATATAAAACTGCTTGGATTCGGTTAAATGACAGATATGATCGCCCGAAGCATATAGTTAATTCCTTTATTGAAACATTTATGGGTTTGCCCTCTGCCTCAACTGGAAATGGTATGATCTTAAGGAAATTGTCTGACGAAGCTAATGAAATAATTCGAGGTCTTAATGCTATCGGGAAAATCGAATGTGACTGCTGGATAATTTATTTGTTGCTTGCCAAAATTGATTCTGAGTCAAAAAGCCGATGGATCCATGCCAGCCGTAATAACCCATGCCCTACGATTGCTGATTTTTTTGATTTTTTGGACAACCGATGCGAAGAACTAGAACTTTGTCAACGTAAGTCAAGCTTTCAGGGCAAACAAGTTCAGTTAAATAGACATCCTGGTAATCATACAAAATGTTTGGTGAGTACAAATGGTAAGACAAGTTCTTGTTTTAAATGCAAATCAGCAGATCACTCAATATTTAAATGTCCATTATTTTTACAACTGAGTCTCAATGAGCGTCGTGATTTTGTGAAGGAAGCCTCCTTGTGCTTCAATTGTCTTAGAACTGGTCACACTGTTTTAAACTGCCCATCGAAGCACAAGTGCAAAGATTGCCATCGCCGTCATCATTCCCTTTTACATGTGTCTACTTCTTCGAGTGCTATCCGGCCTTCTATTGCTGAAACATCTCAATTGCCTAGCACTTCTGCTACTTCCACTAGTTCTTGGTCCACTATTGCTAATATCGCATGCCCGGTGTTATCTCCATCGCTTCCACTAAGGTCACGGGTAGCCAAAATAAGAAAAGGAAAGGAATGTATCATGCCCACGGCACTCATACACTTAAAAAATAAGTGGGGTCAACTACAAACATGTCGTGCTTTACTGGATTCCGCATCAAAGTTGTCGTTTATAACCGAAAGCTGCGCTCAGCGTCTTAGACTCGATAGGTCTCCTTCAAAGATTTTAGTAAACGGAATTTCATCAGTAAAAGCAGAAACAACCCGCGGGTACTGTCACATTATGGTGCTGTCTCGGGTTTCAGAATACAAATTTAATGCAGTGGTGCATGTTTTACCTAATATAACTGCATCGCTTCCAAATCACTCGTTTGATAATCAAGCCGCAACCTACCTAAAGAAGTTTCCTCTTGCCGATCCAGATTACAACGTTTCATCAGATATAGATATTCTGTTTGGTCTTGAATATATTTGGAACATATTTACCTTTAAAAAACGATTTGATCCTAAAAAAAACATCATTGCTATTTCAACAATTTTTGGATGGGTCGTTACCTGTGTTGATATACTGCAGGTTAGAAAAAAAACACCGTGTCTGCTTTCCTCTGTGGATATCGACAGGTGTCTCCGGAGTTTCTGAGAAATAGAAGAGCCTTGCCATCAAGTAAGAATCGATCCTGACGATGCCTACGTTGAATCCCACTTCCAGTTAACTCACTCTCGTGCCAGTGATGATAAATACGTGGTCCAATTACCATTCAAAATAGAAAACCCCCGATTTGGAAATACACTTAATGGAGCTTTGTCCCTATTCTACGCCGTAGAGAAAAGACTTCAAAAAAATTATGCCCTACGAAGCCAGTATATCACATTTATGCGTGAGTATGAAAGGTTGGGCCACATGCGTCAGATTAGCTCTAGTGAAGTCGATATCAATGATGGTAGAATTTTTTATTTGCCTCACTATCCAGTACTTGGAGAAAAAATCCGTGTTGTATTTGATGGTTCTTTTCAAGATTCAACGGGAATCGCACTTAACAATACATTACACATTGGACCTAGCATTCAAAGGGATTTATTCTCAGTGTGCCTACGCTTTAGGTTTCATCGCTACGTTTTCTCAGCCGACATAGTAAAGATGTTTAGACAAATATGGATTTCTGAGAACCACCAAAATTATCAACGAATTGTCTAGAGAGAATCGCCCTCAGAAGCAGTTAAACACTACCAATTATGTACTGTTACTTATGGAACCACTTGCGCACCTTATCTCTCAGTTCGTGTCCTAGAGCAGTTGGCTCATGATTACCAGTCATCTTATCCATTAGCATCAAAGGTATTGCTTGAAGATTTTTATGTGGACGACGTTCTCACTGGCGCTGCCTATGAAGATGACATAGTTTTCAAAAGAAATGACCTTATTAACTTACTATCTCACGCATGAGTGGAATTAAGAAAATGGATTTCTAATTGTCCAGTTATCTCAAGGAGTACCCAAGATCTTTCGTTTAATACATCCCCAGATGAAGATACCAAAAAGGTTCTAGGAGTCTACTGGACCCTTGCCAGTGATAAGCTCGGTTACAAAATTGCACTTGCAGAAAGCTCAGTTTCTACAAAATGACAAGTACTTTCAGATGTTTCCCGAATATTTGACCCAATGGGAATGTTAGCTCCAACAGTTGTACGGTTTAAGATTTTACTTAGAGAACTGCGGTCACAAAATCTGTCATGGGATGAACCACTGCCAGAGCATCTTGCTACATTATGGGTTCAATATCGAGATGATTTACAGACCGTGGAAGCCATCAATATTCCCCGATTCGTGCCTAATGATAATTTAAATCTGGAACTACATGGATTCTCTGATGCCTCCATTCAAGCCTACTCTGCGGTAATATACTCGAGATTTGTTGATAATACTGGAGCTACTCAAGTGACACTAATTGCTTCAAAAACTCGTGTGGCTCCCATAAAGCAAAAATCTTTACCACGGTTTGAGTTGTGTGGAGCTCTTTTGTTGGCACGCCTGCTTAAAAGAATAAAGGAAGCATTTCCGCAAAAATCGATAACAACGCGCGCATGGTGTGACTCAACAATTTTATTGTCTTGGCTCTCACAGGTACCTTTAAAATTAAAAACGTTTGAGGCCAACAGAATTTCAGAAATTCTAGAAATTTTGCCCCGAACTTTCTGGGATCACGTTGCGTCCAAAGACAACCCTGCCGATTGTGCCTCCCGCGGAATGTCTGTCTCAAAATTACTAAGCTTTGATCTCTGGTGGAAGGGGCCTGAATGGCTAAGCGATAAATTAAAATATAGTTATATTGTTAATCGTTCTAATAATTTTGATGTATTTACAGGGTCTGACGCACTATCCGGGCTAAAGCCTAGTACTAATACCATGGTTGTTACCGTGAAAAATTTCAATCCCCTTGAGAACGTAGTAAATCGAATATCAAAGTGGACAAGACTGGATAGAATTGTAGCTTACATTTTTAAATTTTTCAATGCCACTAAAAGACAAAGTGTCCACACCTCTATCCTTTGATGAACTACAACGAGCCAAACTTGTTTTGCTGAAACATGCTCAAAATGCTTTTAATGATTATAAAGTCCACTTACAAAATAATCGCTCTCTTGGCCCTAGGTCACATCTATTAAAACTTTTCCATTTGTGGACCCTAATGGAATAATACGCGTTGGCGGCCGTTTATCCAACTCCGAACTTGATGTTGCCACACAAAACCCGATTATTTTGCCAAAACATAGTCTAATTACCGAACTCATTCTAGAGGATTTACATGAACGAAATTTACATCCTGGAGTATCAGCCCTTTTTGTTATAGTACGTCAAACGTATTGGCTCATAGGCGCTAGGAATCTCATTCGGAAATTGACATACAAGTGCCTAAGATGTTTTCGTCAAGGCCAAATTACGACCCAACAGTTCATGTCCAACCTACCTAGCGTTCGAGTACGTCAAGCATTTTCATTCGAGAATGCTGGTTGTGATTATGCTGGTCCTCTACTATTGAAACACTTTTCTGGCAGAAATTCTCGAAAATCTAAGGGATATATATGCCTATTTGTTTGCCTTGTAACTTCTGCAATTCACCTAGAACTTGCCACAGACTTAACGACAGAATGTTTTATTGCTGCCCTGCGAAGGTTTATAGCCCGAAGAGGAAAACCTCGCCAAATCTACAGCGATAACGGGAAAAATTTTATTGGTGCTTCTCGACAACTAAACGAGATGCACAAAATACTTATCTCGCAAACTCACAATGAAATTGTCTCCGCATCTTTAGCTGAAGACGGAATACAATGGAATTATATTCCTCCATTAGCACCCCATTGGGGCGGTGTTTGGGAGTCAGCAGTACGATCAGTGAAGCTTCATCTCAAACGGTTAATCATGAACACGGTACTTACTTTTGAACAGATGCACACATTACTGGCTCAAATTGAAGCAGTGGTTAAATCAAGACCCCTTGGTACTGTTCCAGATTCTGAGTGTGATTATTTATCTCCAGCCCATTTTCTTATTGGTCGACCCTACACAACTGTGCCCGAAGGAAACCTTGCGGATTTAAATCTAAATAAGCTCAGCTATTAGCAACATGTTCAAAACATGTTTCAAGGATTTTGGCAGCGATGGCATAAGGAATATCTCACTCCTCTGCAACAGCGTCCTAAATGGAATAAGTATCAGCCAAATTTGGAAAAAGGTGACTTAGTTACAGTAAAAGAAAAGAATATGCCAAAGGTGAGAATATGGCAAAGGTGATAGAAACATACCCAGGAACTGGTGGTAAGGTGCGTGTGGTAAAACTGAAGTCACATCATGGCGAAATTATGCGACCAATAACTGGATTAGTCAAACTACCCGTGTTCTGAAACAACGTTCAGGGTGGCGCGGGATGTTCATGAACACATAATCTGTGCTAGAGTTTTTGGTTCCACTGTACATTCTTTCGGCATGATTAATTATTTTTGTTTCATTTACAACGGTACCCACATTCCGATGTTGTTAGTCTTTATAATTGTTAACATTCGTTATACATACATGCTTTGTAAGTACATATTGTTGTTGTAATTTTTCTCTTATACTTAAATACTCACGACTCAAGCTGTAAACTTATTCTTTGATTTAAGGTTTATTATGTAAAATTAACAAAATGTAACTTTACTTTAGCTTCGCCCTTCCTACGATACAGTGAATTTTGATTGCGAATAAAGTTAATTATACAAAATTAAAATAATTTTAGCTTATGTTAAAATAAGATCCAAATAACAATTGTTTTATTTCTCAACAGTTAGTATTAAATTTAGTTATTTCTAAAATACTTAGAGGTTTCTCCGACAGTAGATTGGCTTGTGCCCCCGTGTCCACCTGAAAAGATACCATTTTGTTGTTGACTTGAGCTTCAATACTCCACTCACTAGCTGCATTTGCACCATCAGAGTTGTTGGTAATCGTACCAATGAATAATTCTTCATCGCAGTTATTCTCGACCACCTTAACGTATTTGCTGCTATTTTTATTGCTGCTGTTTCTAGAAAAACACATCTTGGCGAAATGGTTAAGCTTTCCATAGATATGACACTTCACCCCTTCTGCTTGGCATTTATAACGATGACTTTGTTGACCACACTTATTACATTTTTGTTTTTGTTGGTGTGGAGACAAAATATTTTGTTTTTTTTGTGTGATGAATAGCAATCAATTTTGCTTGAATTTTGAATTTTGGCTTGTTGTATTTGTTTAACCCACAAATATTTGCGTTGTTGTTGTTGGTGGATACTTGTTGAATTGCCGAATCATTTTCTCAGGCTGCTTCAATGCCCTTGGCTATATCCAGTGCTTTATCACATTTAAGGTCACCTACATTAAGCAGTCTTTCCTTTATATTTAAAAAATTTTGTGATAATCCACATATAAACATATCTCTGATGATACTTGCTTTAAGCGAACCAAACTCACATGACATGCTTAGACTTTGCAAATCAGTAGCATATTGGGTAATGGACTCACCATCTTGTTGCCTTCTATGGAAAAACTTATGGCATTTTCCACAATTCCTCATATTTGATGGTGTCTATATTAATATTGAAAGAACTTACAATTTGTAGTGCATCACTACCCATGCGACTTTACGGGAATCAGTTTCATCCTCTAGCGCTGACGCTCGCATATAGATTTTAAAGGCATTGCTCCAATTCTTCCACTCCTGACAAACTTTTTTAACATTGCCATTTAAAGGCGCCACAGACGTTGGAATTGGTGCTGGCTTTTTTGACTCGACGATGCTGTCGTTATTTTTAATCATTTTAGATTTTGTTCAATTTTTTGGTTTTAGACTCTGATTTTGTTTTATAACCGACTGCTTTTTATTACACGACTTTTTTTTTTACTTTGATCTTAGTGACATTGGCTTTGATCTTTCTAACCTTGACTTTTTTACTTTGATCTTAGTGACATTGACTTTGACCTTTCTAACTTTGAGTTTCTCTCAATTTTTCTTTCTTTTTTTCTAATACACACCTGACACCATGTTGTTTATTCTATGTCTTTTTAATACGTGGATCTTACACCTAGCTTACTAATATAATGAAGTACATATAACAATGTAATAGATTAAGATGAATGGTTGTATAATTAAGAATATAATACTTAATTAGTAGCAGAGTTATAGATAAGTGAATTCATATCATAGAACTTATTCCGTGGAAATGGACGGACGAAGTGTGGTCACGCATACATATAAACTTTCTTGGTCCTTTTCTAAAGCGATGGTGCTTAATTGTTGTAGATAGTACAAGTAAGTGGGTAGAGTGCATAGATATGGGCACCAATACAAGAAGTCGAGCAGTTGTGTCAGTGTTAAGGGAAATGTTTTCCAGTTATAGTATAACAAAAGTGATCGTATCCGATAATGGCATTGCGTTTTGTATCGAAAGAGTTTAAATTGTTTACAGATTTCAATGGCATTAAGCACATAACTTTAGCGGTCGGCCATCCTACAACTAATGGACAGGCCGAAAACGCAGTGAAAACAAAATAAATTAGTCAAGTGCGAGTTAGACTCACACACGTAGGGTTCCGTACTATGTTCAGTATAATTTAAAAATTCCAGTTTGTTTCTTCATGTCTTATGGGACACCCTTAAATTTTAAAATTAAAATAATATTCACGAAAATTGCATCGACACACTTCAATTTTAAGTATTTGTTATAGCGGCCGAAGTAACACATCTACTGTAAACATTTCAAGAGGATATTTATTACGGTTTATAAAATCATGTCACTGTCGGAACACCCTTTAATTTTATTATTCATTATAGTGGCCATGGGAACTTCCTTTCTATAAATATATTAAGAGTCTACTTATTGCGATTAAAAAATAAGTCACTAAAAGTGAAAAACATGTCACTGTCGGAACACCCTTTAATTTTTAGTAATTGTCATATCGGCCGTGGCAACACATCTTCTGTACAAAATTTCAAGAGTCTACCTGTTACGGTTCAAGAAATAAGGCTTTATACATGCAAATCACGTCACTGGCGGAAAACCCTTTAATTTTTAGTATTTGTTATAGTGGACATAGTTACACCTCCTGTAAAAATTTCAAGATTCCACCTATTCATTCAAAACTTAGGATATATACATGCAAATCACGTCACTATTGGAACACCCTTTAATATTTAAGTTCAATTTTGTATACTTGTTTATAAAACAAACATAGTTTTAATTAGAGTCTGCAAATTGTAAGTGGTTTCCTCTTACAGCTCAAAAAAAAGACATAAACGTAAATAACACGTCACTTTTGGAACACCCTACGTTTTAGTATTTTTTGCTATTGTGGCCGCATTTATACACTTTTGGTAAAATTTTCAAGAGTCTACCTATTATGGTTCAAAACTTAGGCCTTACACATGCATTTCACACCACTATCGGAACACCCTTTAATTTTTAGGTTTATTTTTTTAGACTTGTTTATAAAGCGAACTAAGTTTTAAATACTGTTTGTAAGAAATAAACACATATTCGTAAATAACACCTCTCTATCGGAACACCCTATAAGTTTAAATATTTTTTGCTATAACGGCCATAGTTATACACCTTTGGTAAAATTTTCAAGAGTCTACCTATTACGGTTAAAACCTTAGGCCTTATACACACAAGTCACACTACTATCGGCACACCTTTTAATTTTTAGTTTTATTTTTTTATACTTGTTTATATAGTGAACTAAGTTTTAATAACTGTTTGTAAATTTCAAGTGTATCCCTCCTACAGTACAAGAAATTAACACATTTTCGTAAATAACACCTCTCTATTGGAACACCCTATAAGTTTTAGTATTTGTTGCTATAGCGGCAACAACTATACATCATCTGTGAAAATTTCAAGAGTCTACCTATTACGGTTCCAGAGATAAAAGGCGCTGACAGACGGACAGACGGACAGACATTGTAGCGAAAACAATAGGGTTTCGTTTTTACACTTTGTGTACGGAACCCTAAAAAGGGGCTTTAAAAACGAAATTTATGTGATGCACTAATATCAGAATTTAACAATGTTTTAAATAGATTTTTATTAGATTATCGCAATACAATTCATGAAAGTACAGGAGTTTCTCCAGCCTACATAATGTTTAACAAGCGAAAATTAAGACTAGATTTGATAAATAAAAATGAAAAACTAAATGTCAGATTAAAAATCAAGTACGAAAACAACAAGCAAATCATAATTTTTAAAGAGATAGGTAAACAATTGTACCTTGTTAAAACTAATAGTGGCGATGTCTGAAAAAGACACGTTAATTAAATAATTTTAAGATGTAAGAATTTTAATAACATTGTAAACCCAAGTGTGTTAGCAGATCCTTTGCAAAGATTGAACGTCGCACATTGGCCATAGGCCATACTAATCTTCATTTATTAAAAAGTTTGTATTAATTTAAATTTACATTTTATGTTTAATACTATTAGTCTTCATATTCGCTGTCACAAAAATAAATATCATCGGAATTATTTTCTTCAGAAATTTCAGGTAATAATAGAACTTTTCACGACTTCTCTGAATGATTTAAAATCGTTATTACGAGCTTCCTGTGCTTCCTCCGATAACTGGCCAATAGGTAACAGTGCATGAGTAATAATCTGCGGACGAATTTTTCTTTGATGTTGAAATAGAAAACAATATTTTTTCCTTCTTATCGCAAAAACCCGCAAATTGTTTTTATATGATTTGTAAGTAGACATATCATAGAAAATTCCAAACATTTTTTTTACCCAAGCTTCCCCAAGCCGGATTTGAATTTCTACTTGAAAGTGAAAAATTATTGTTTTTTACACCAATTTTCAAAAAAAAAAAATAAAATATATTTTTACAACAGAAATATTTAACTTAGATACATATTTGAGTTTCCAAATACCTGAAGTTGAAGGTTCTATTGAAAAATTATTACTTTTATGCTAGGAAAATACAAAAATTTAATTAAAACAAAGATTTTTTTTCAGTTTTTACCACTGATTTCAAAAACTTCAACTTTGACAACGCATAACTGGAAAAGTAGTTAACATAGACAAATGAAAAAAAAAAATAATTAGTGATGCACCAGTTTGTTTACTACAACCTGAAATAGATCACTTTTTAAAAATATAAGTTTTCAATTAAGAGCCATTATTGGATATTTCAACCCAACGTGCCTCGCGGAGATAACTCTCAGCGAACTGAAATTTTAAACAAAGAAACTGTAACAGACATGGGCAGGTATAATCTAGGACCTAGAAAATACGAACTAAGAGTGTGAAGTGGTTAAAAATCGTTTAAGCTATAATTACTACGATAATTATAGCTTAATTATAGTTTAAGCTATAATTACTACGATAATTATAGCTTAAACATATGGTTATTACCTAATAACCATATGAAAATGTGAAATAACGAAGTTGTAAAAAGGAGATAAATGAAATAAGAGATTAACACTTGAATATAAACCAACAAAACGCATGGTTCTTTTCCTCACGATTATTTTGAGGTTGGATATAAAAACGTGACACTAACAAAACAACAACCTTAAGTGGAATAGGAAAAGGTAAAATCAAATCAATAGGACGTACATTTTTAGATTTAAAATTCAGAAATTTTCTAATACCACACAATTTTCAAGTGGTATACAATGATTTTCCAATACCATGCGATGAAATTATTGGAATGGATTTCATAAAAAAATATAATTGGGCTATAACACATTTCCGGTCGTACGTATATGGAAAACATTTTCTCGTTTGCTCTGATCACATACCACTTTCTTAATTGTTTTCCATAAAAAATCCAAGTTCTAAATTAATCAGAATGCGTCTAAGGTTATATCTGAAAATTTGTTCGAATTGAACGTTTTTCTAAATACAAAAAACTTACCACATTATTATGCCAAATAGAATGCTGCATCAATTCACGTCTGTTATATTTCAAATGTGAAGGTGATCCGGATCCCTTGACACCAGATCACTTCTTAATTCTTTCTCCACTGATAACGTTGCCAGATGAAAATTTGAAAAAGATTAATGTTAATCATCTAACCAGATGGCAGTACATGCAGCAACTTCTTCAACAATTTTAGTCGAAATGTTCAAAGGAATATATCAATCAACTTCAAAAAAGACCAAAATGAGTAAAATGCCTGCAAAACCTTCATCAAAATGACATGGTTATAGACGAAAGTCTATTTGCCCGATGGTTAATTAACAGAGTTGCGGAAACTTATCCAGGTAAGCCTTGTACGAGTAGCAAGAGTCAAAACAAAACGTGGACTACTAAAGCGTCCTTTATCGAAGCTTTTCCCTCTGACATTGAAGAGTGCCATCACAAGTACACCTTTTTAAGACAACCTTGTTATACTTACAATCATATTGCAACATTGTTAAGTTGACGTATATATTGTATTTCCTATGTGTATCATAAAAATAATTTAAATAAAAGAAAATTAAAGAGCAAAAAAATCAGCCAGTGTTAAACTTAAATACAGTCTACACGTGAAGACACGTATCATACAATATTAGGCACGAGTCATATTACAATTAAACCAGAATATTTTTAATAAAGAACTAAGTGTAATCCAATGGCATAGAGGGTTGATATTGTATTGTGAAACCAACATAATTTTAAGAGCAAGAGGAAGACTATTTTCTTCCATAATACATTAATGTACAATCACACAACTGAGCTCTATCGCTGAGCTGATTAAAGTCAGTTGAGCTCTAAATAAAATGAAATGATGATCTTGCAACACTGTTCTAAAAATAATCACAACGTGCAATTGCAGTGTTGCCATAAGCGATGCTTTACTATCACACTAACCATCTGTCTTATCTACTCCTATCCCTTTCCAAAGGAAGTAACACGATTAATATAGGCATTAATTGCCTGAGTGTGACTTCTCTTTTTATAAAAAAAAGTTATTAACCTATAATCGATGGTTCATCTAAGACTCTCCAATTTTACATTTATAACCTCCCTCCTCGCCCTAGTCACAAGAGTGGTGACATTCGTGAAATTAAAGATCTCTACTTCATAGAAATTTTACAAGGGTGTTATGTTCCAGTGAGTACCGCCGCTGAATGCTGCGGTCCAAAATTATATGCAGGATCTTCAATGATCCGCTCTAAAAATACATACATATTACCTCACTATTGCCGCAGTACAAGCCTGTCATTTTTCCTATATGAGGCTTCGGCTCCTGTACCAGTGCCATTCTCAGGTGATGCCTGATTAACATACGGGCTGTGACTGCTGAGGTAGCCTTAGCATGGTATATGTTCTATAAATCCCTTTTTTTAATTATTTTAGACTTAAAATTAGATAACTATATTTTCAACCTTTTATTTTATTTTATTTAATATTAGTCTATGGATACAATCCTTACAGACAATTTAAAATACATATAAACTTAATCTTAAGAAAAAAATTAAAAAGTTAAATTAGGAATTTAAAAAAACAATGATATTATGTTGAATTACTTTTACATTTACAAAAAGTCAACAAATTTATACAAACTATTAAGTTAACGACATATACGCGTAAAAGGATCACAGCAAACATTACCATTTATAAGGTTTAACATAAAAGAAACATTTAGCATAGTGCGACGGCTTTTTAGCGTAGGTAGTTTTATTAACGCAAGTCTGCTAGAATATGAAGGAAGATTTATTGCAGGATTCCAATGAAGATTACGTAAACAGAATACCAAGAACTGTTTTTGCTGACTCAATATATTGGCAATAAATATTGTAATAAGGATCCCTTACGATTGATCCATATTCCAAAATAGATCTGACCAGTGAAACGTAAAGTTGCTTGGTAATATAAGGATCAGAGAATTATTATGCCCACCTTTTTATAAATGCAAAAAAACCTCTAGCCTTATTGACAGTCATAGTAATGTGTGCAACGAAGTTTAATTTAGAATCAAGTAAAATTCCAAGATCCAAGAAAGTGTCGACTAACTCCAGCTGATGTCCTCTCAATGAGTAGTTAACAGCTATACAATTATTTCTAAAAAATCGCATACATTTACATTTTTTATTATTTAGTTCCATCAAATTATTTTTGCACCATAAAAAGAAGGTGTCAAGATCACTTTGAAGATAAGCATAATCAACATATTGCTTGAAGCTATAAAAAATTTTTACATCGTCAGCATACATTAAAATGTGGGAAAAGGTGATAACTTTCGGAAGGTCATTTATAAACAGCAAAAAAGAAGAGGTCCGAGATGACTGGCTTGCGGAACACAGGATAGAACATCAATGTTCTTAGACGTACTCATGTTGAATCGAACATTTTGTTTTCTACAGGTTAAATAAGACATTAGCCAGTTTAAACTTCTCCGGGATACACCTAATAAATCCAATTTTGTTAATAGTAATTTATGACTGACTTTATCAAAAGCTTTACTAAAATCATTATATACAGCATCAGTTTGTTTTCTTTGCGAGAATCCAAAATTTATTAGAGTTGAAAGATGAAGAACGTTATTCGTAGTCGAGCATCCCTCTCTAAAACCATGTTGGCTAGGTGATATAATTGTTGAAATCTGATTACAAAGCGTATCCGCAACTAGTTTTTCAAACATTTTCGGAATAGCACTTAATTTGGCAATTCCTCTGTATTTTGTAATGTCAGACTTATTCTCAGATTTATGTAGAGGGATGATATACGAGTCACGCCAAAGCAAAGGAAAGTATCCAATCGAAGAATTAAATAATAATGTTAAAGGAGCAACTAGTGACTCTGAACAACGATTTAAAATGCAACTTAGCACCCCATCAGGACCATGATTAAATGACATTTTCAGAGCCTTCAAGCCATTAAATATATCCGTACTATTTAAAGTAGGAAAAAAAATAACACCATTTGTGGCTAGTGGATAGGTATATAAATTTGTTTCATCAAATTGGCTATTACCATAAGTACCGGCGAAGAAATCAGCAAACATATTACAAATAACATCATTACCACTGGATTCTTTATTATACAATTTCATTATTGTCGGATAACAATTGGATTTTCTTTTTGAGTTGACGAAGGCATAGAAAGATTTTGTATCATGAAGAAAATTAAGTTTCATTTTATTTATGTAATTATTATATAACGAACGGTTTAGTAAGTTGTATTCTGCACGACTTATAGAGTACTTTCCATAATCTGTCATCGAACCAGAGATTTTGTAAATTTTAGAATATTTGTTTTTCAAGTTTTTAAGTTCTGAAAGCTGCTTAGAATTCCAAGGTGGACGACTTTGTTGACCTTTAAACAAAAAATTTTTAAATAATTTAATTTTCGAAATTTGTCTTCAAATAAAGATACATAAACAATAAAATAAAAACATATGTATGTAAATTTTTAAACAAAACAGCAAAAACAATAAAACCTGTTGAATACAACACAACAAAGTTGTTTTTAATATTTTTCATTTTACAACGGCATTGCTGTCAGTTTTTCGAACACGTTTATGCTCCCCTTGTTGTTGTCAAGTAGCGACAATAAAGTTAATTAATGGGCTAATGCCCAAAACATAGATTACCCGTATGGCGTTGCCACTTCTTTTAATTGTAAAATGTATTGTGTGAATTAATGGAAAATTTGCTCCCACATTGCATTAATTTAATTGTAAAAACAATTATTATGTTCGATTACAACATTAAACATTTAAGAAAACATCACTAAGCAACACAAACAGTAAAAAAATATATGACTATTATTAAGTGCAATTTCCCGCATAAATAGAATAGGTTACGTATAAACGTGGTAATAGAGAAGTAACGCGATATATATGTAGTTGTACTTTCCAATTATTCACATAATATTTGCACTTCAAATTTCTTCACATTTTTTGTATTTTTAATTTTTAAAAATAAATTTCATTTTGTTGACATTTGTTGGTGAAATTTATTTCTTCGCAGTATTGTATTTTTTTTTTTTTTTTTTTTTGTGTTTTAGGGGATGAAAATTTTCAATACAGAATAATAAATAATTAAAATTAGTATTCAATCCAACGGTTTTCGCACATAAATGTAGCTCTGTTCAGTAACTGAAAGTTAGTGCTAATTGTTATCTATGTCTTCATGTCTTTTAGTTCGGCAATTGTAATTCTGGACAATGCATCGGCACCGTAATTGTCTTTTTCCCTAAGATATTCTACAGTAAAATCATATTCTTCTAAATCTAGACGCATTCTGATTAATTTAGAACTTGGATTCTTTATGGAAAACAAGTAAGAAAGTGGTGTGTGATCAGTGCGAACGAGGAAATGTTTTCCATATATGTATGTACGATCGGAAATGTGTTATAGCCCAATGTATGGCTGTTAACTCTTGTTCAATTGTAATTGGATAATTTTCTATTATCGAGTATTTACTATCATCAGGTAATATTCCTTTGTCTAATATATGACCAAGTTAGGTAACTTCTTTCATAAAAAATTAACTTTTTTCTGGGTGGAGTGGAGTTTTATATTATATTCTCAGATCAAAGTCAAAGACCTCTTGTAGGTTTGAAAGCATGTGTTTTTCTGAACATCCCAACTAAATCATGCATATACAGGAAAGCTTGGTTTGGTTTTAAACCACTAAAAGCAAGTGTCATCATTCTTTGAAACGAATTTGGAGCTATCTTTAAACCATAAGGTAATCTAGTAAATACATGCAATACTTCCGTTTTTCTGTCTATTGTTTTTATGACTGTTTTTGTTTGCTAGTATTGATAATGAGAGATGTTTTCGGTTTTAGTGTTATTCTGTTTAATTGTTGTGATATTATTGTTAGTGTTCAAAATACGAACTAATGCTCTGTTTGCTTTTACCAACGTGTTTGCAATAAAAACATCTTCCACAATTTCTTGTTTAGCAATTAAAAGTTCTGTATTTTAATTTCTAATCATGTTTACTTAACAAAGTTTGGTTTGATACTAGATTAGTGTTAACTAAAAATGAATGTTGAAAGTAAAACAAATAAACAAAAGTAGCTTTCTTTGCTAACCGAGGGTACGCTGAAGGAACAACAAATATAAGGTGGTAAATATTAAAGTAAAAATATTCAACAAGAGGGAAGCTTAAGGTAGTGGTAGATTTCGTTCTCACCAACTGACGATTGATAATTGAATACAAGTTTTCTCGTATTCCATTATCTGGGTTTGGTTGGTTAAATATATGATGCTTACGTAAAAACTACCCTAAGTAGATAGATACGAAGAGTGCTGATGACGGACGTAGCTGTCTAGAAAATGTGCCTTCCGCTCCTGCTAGTGTCTAAAAATTAAATTTTCCCAATTTTTTCTTTAATATTATCACCTAATATGTAATTTAATTAATTCTTTCTTAGAGAGAATAAAAACCAACTTAAGCTTGACTATTATAAATTTCATTGTATGTAATACATAAATAGTTCGACTAATAATAATTACAAATTTTATATGAACTTTATTTGAACTATTTTTAAATGAATAAATTCATTATTTAGGCTTAAGTTCTTAATTATAAAGAGATAAAGAAAAAATTAGAGATAAATAGAAAATTAATAACAATTGAAACTACCTAGTAGATAGATGCGAAGAGTGCTGATGACGGACGTAGCTGTATAGAAATGCATTCCACTCTTTATAATTAAGAACTTAAGCCTAAATAATTAATTTATTCATTAATAATTACAAATTTTCAAAATTTTTACTTCTCGTATAACTTCAGATCTTAGAGTTAAGGTTATATCCGAATAGTTGTTCGTAATTTTTATTGGCTGTGGCAAATAACAAGGGAGTAGGATAAGGTAATTGTAATCTTCATTGAAAATGCAATTATATTTTTTTTTATGAAATCCATTCCAATAATTCCATCTGTTTTTTAAATCTAAAAATGTACGTCCTATTGATTTGATTTTACCTTTTCCTATACCACTTCAGGTTGTTGTTTTGTGTCACGTTTCTATATCCAACCTCAAAATAATCGTGAGGAAAAGAACCACGCGTTTTGGTGGTTTATATTCAAGTGTTAATCTCTTTATTTCATTTCTTTTATCTCCTTTTTACAACTTCGTTATTTCACATTTTCATATGGTTATTAGGTGTTGCCATCGTAGTAATTATAGCTTAAACGATTTTAACCATAATATATTATAATACCCCCTACCTAATTACGTTCACATTCTTAGTGCTTACTTTCTAGGTCTTAGATTATACCTACCTGTTACAGTTTCTTTGTTTAAAATTTGAATTCGCTGGGAGTTATCTCCGCGACTTCTAATCTTTGCAAAGGATCTGTTAACACACTTGGGTTTATAATGTTATTAAAATTCTTACATCTTAAAATTATTTAATTAACGTGTCTTTTCCAGACAGCGCCCCTATTAGTTTCAACAAGGTACAATTGTTTACCTATCTCTTTAAAAATTATAATTTACTTGTTGTTTTCGTACTTGATTTTTAATCTGACATTTAGTTTTTCGTTTTTATTTATCAAATCTCAATTTTCGCTTGTTAAACATTATGTAGGCTGGAGAAACTCCTGTACTTTAATGAATTGTATTGCGATAATCTAATAAAAATCTATTTAAAACATTGTTAAATTCTGATATTGGTGCATCACATAAATTTCTTTTTAAAGCCCCTTTTATTGTTTTCACTGCGTTTTCGGCCTGTCCATTAGTTGCAGAATGGCCGACCGCAGAAGTTATGTGCTTACTGCCATTAAGATCTGTAAACAATTTAAACTCTTTTGATACAAACGCAGTGACACTATCGGATACGATCACTTTTGTTATACCATAACGGGCAAACATTTCCCTTAACAATGACACAACTGCTCGACTTGTTGTATTGGTGCCCATATCTATGCACTCTACCCACTTACTTTTGCTATCTACAACAATTAAGCACCATCGCTTTAGAAAAGGACCAAACAAGTTTATATGTATGAGTGACCACACTTCGTCCGTCCATTTCCACGGAATAACCTCTTGGTTTGGTGGGCTTGGACGAGTTAGCATGCACGAATCACATTTCTTCAAGGCCTCTTCCAAGTCTTTGATTTGGTTTGGTCATCAACAACATTCTCTGATCATTGCCTTCATTTTCACTATGCCTATATGGGAAACATGCCTGCAGACTGTTCGGAACAATGATTCTGTATCCTTATAAAAATTCTAATCTTCTTCTTATATAAGGCATCAGATCTGCATAATTACATGTTTTGGCCAACCATCAATTATAAATTTTTCCGCTTTAATAGTCTCAAAGTTGAGAATTCTACTTTTCTCATTGCACTTCCAAACATAGTTTAAATAGATTTATTTTTTTTTTTTTTTTTTTCATTCATATTATTTATTTATTGTATCTTCAAATTTTTTATGAACTAACAATAAGTGCTCAAATCTTAAAAGTTAAAGCAAAAAAAATAACAAAAAAATAAAATTAAACTAAAATACATATATGAACATATATACTGAAGTCCAGCCAATGCTAGACAAAAAACTGTATGATGACACGGTTGTTGCTATAAAATTAGTTACATCGATGATGTTCGGCCAAGAGAAGCAATATTCCTCCTTCTTAGTCGAACGTAACCACGATCATTTAGGATGTTGCGGGCCAACGGGTTTGGATGCGTTTCAAGCTTCTTCAGATACGTTGTTACATGTTTCGCTATTACTGCCTTAACTAGTGGCACGTTTAGATCTTTGTGGATGTTCGAGTTTTTAATATACCAGGGTGCGGCTGTAATTATTCGTAAAATCTTATTTTGGCGCCTTTGAATTTTTTCTAAATTTGAAGCTGAGGCAGTACCCCATAACTGAGAGCCATAGCACCATATTGGTTTAAGGATTGAATTATAAAGTAGAAGTTTGCAATCTAAACTTAGGGTTGAGTTTCTGCCAATGAGCCAATGTATTTGCACTGCTTTTAACTTTATTTGGGTCAATTTTGCTTCTATGTGACTTTTCCAGGTTAAGCGTCTATCGAGATGTATGCCGAGGTATTTAACCTCTGAATTTTGGGGTATGGTCTGGTTATTAATTTGTATTGGAGGGCATGAGTCTTTACGCAGTGTGAAAGTTACGTGAGTGCATTTTTGTTCGTTAATTTTTATTCTCCATTTTTTTAACCATAATTCCAAATAAGAAATGTGGTCTTGTAAGTATTTCGATGCTGTTTGGGGGCTTTCATGAATGCTTAAAAAAGCGGTGTCGTCAGCAAATGATGATGTGTGGACTCGACTGCTAGTTGGCATATCGGATGAATACAGCAAATATAAAACGGGTCCTAAAATACTTCCTTGGGGAACTCCAGCTTTAATTGGTTGAGGTGAGCTTAAAAAATCTCCTTCTTTAAGTATAAACTTACGATCAGTTAAATAACTTTTTAACAATTTATAAAAATTAGTCGGCAGGTTTTGCTTTAACTTGTAAGCTAGGCCTTCATGCCATACTTTATCGAACGCTTGAGAAACGTCTATGAAAAGCGCAGAACAATATTTTTTTTCCTCGAAAGCCCTTTTTACTACATTCACTAATCTGTGCGTTTGTTCAATAGTGCTGTGCTGTCTTCTAAAACCGAATTGGTGGTTCGGAATACATCCTTTTTCTCTCAGAATTGGGTTTAGCTTAGTAATTAGTATTTTCTCAAATAGTTTTGACATATTTGACAACAGACTTATTGGCCTATAGGAGTCTACCTTTGTGTGATCTTTTCCTGGCTTAGGTATCATAGTAATAAGGGATACCTTCCATTCTGAGGGAAAATGCTCAAGGCGTAGAATGGCATTAAAAATAAATAGAATTATTCTAACTGATACCTGGGGAAGTTCCATTATCATCTTGTTGCTTGTTTTGTCAAAACCATAAGCCTTCTTGGTGTTCAAACTAGCAATTGCCCTTTCGACATCTTGTAGGTTAAATCTAAGGGGCATTACTGCTTCATCATCTATAGGTGGCAGTTCCACTACAGCAGAAGGTATATTCGGGGTAAATACGGTTTTTAAATGATTAGCAAATAAGTTTCCTTTTTCGATATCACTCCTTGCCCAGCCTCCACAAGAAGTACGCAAGGGAGGCTTACGTATGACTGGTCGTTTAAGGTATCTTGTTGCACGCCATAATGAGTAATCCGATTGTGGGCTAGAGTCGAGGCCTTCCAAATATCTTTTTATTGAAGCAGTCCTTCGGGATTCTAGTAGCTCTCTTAGCCGTTTCGTTATTTCCCTTAGTCTGAATTTGAGTTGAGGCGACCTGTAAGTTTGCCACTCCCTTCGAATTCTTCTTTTTTCTGCCAAGAGCAGTTCGACGTCTGCAGAGCTAATTCGATTATATCTTGTTTGTTGCCGCGTTATTGTTGCATGTTGAACAGCTAATTTTAGGTTTTTATCAAGATCAGTAAGACACGACTCGATGTCTTTTGGTGTTCTTAGCAGTATGTTTTGTGAGCAATGAGTACTGAGATATTTTTTATATTTAAGCCAATCCACGCGACTGTTTAACGTCACTAAAAATCCAGTCGGTGAAACTATTTCTCGGGGGTTCCATATTGAAACAATAGTAGGTGAATGATCTGACGATAATTCAAGTGATGCTTCAACGTTAAGCATATCTTCTAGAAGACCCTTAGCTACGCCAAAATCAATAACATCAGGAATTTTATGTGGATCTGTAGGCCAATAAGTTGGTTGTCCGCTAGAAATCACATTTAAGCGCATTTTTGAAATTGCGTCAAATAAGACACGACCCTTTGGAGTAATTAATCTTGACCCCCAGAACGTGTGTTTTGCGTTGTAGTCGCCAGCTGCTATAAAACAGGGTCCTAGTAATTTAAAGAAGTCCCGGTACTGACTCTCAGATATCGAAAATCTAGGAGGGGAATAGATTGAAGAAATGACAATGTTTCGATCAAAGTTTTCGAGGCAGATGTTAGTTGCTTGCATATAATCTGTACAGAAATCACACAGTAGATGGTGTTTTAGGCGGGCCTTTATTAATATTGCTGAACCTCCGCATGCTCTACCACGAGGGTCCTTTGTATCGTAAAATATGTAGCCATTTATTTTAAAAAAGCTATTGGTAGTTAAATGGGTCTCCGAGATCAGCATAATATCAATTTGTTGATTTTGGATGAAATATTCTAGTTCATTTTTGTGTTGGCGTATGCCGTTAGCGTTCCAGAAACATATTTTTAAACAGTTCATGGTTTGTTAAGTACCGCCTGCAACAACATAGATTGCATGCGTACCATTTCTTGCATCATGCTGCTCATAGAGCTCATAAAAGTGTTTAACGAATGCACTAGAGTCTCGATGCTTGCTTCGAGGCGACTAGTGTTAAAAGAGGGACTTTTTTCTTTAGATTCCTGCTGTAAAATTGGATTCGGAAGAGATTTAGGTGGTTGTTTTAGCGCTGCAGCACGATTCGTTTTTAAAATATCTGCATATGAAATATTTTGAGCGGATGGCTGGGGTAACTGCGGGTAATAGGCGTTTGTTTGATATTGTGCCTGCTTGGGTGGAGTAACAAAATTTTTAGAAGACTTCCTTACCATAGAATAAACAGGGCAGCCTCTGTAGTTAGCAGTGTGATTTCCACCACAATTGCTACATTTCTTGACTTTTGCATCACTTCTAGATTTGTCGCATTGGGCTGTACAATGTAGCTCGCCACAGACAACGCAGACTGGAGGCAGCTTACAATAGGCCCTAGTATGACCAAATTCTTGACAGTTTGAACACTGAACAGGTCCTGACCGTTTATGTGGTTCCTCTATGGTGATTTTTCGGTGCAGTAAATATTTAAGGTTGTAAATGGGGTGCGTTTCGTTCCTTTTCAACCTAATATCACCCGGCTCCAATTCAACTCGAAATATTGGTTGGGGTATGCGTTCACGATTTCTCAGGTTGGCTACACTTTTAACCTTAAATCCATTTGCTAGCAGGCTAGTTTTTATTTCGGCTGAATCTACGCAAGAATCAATGCCTTTAATAACTACTTGAAGACCTTTTCCACTTTTTAATTGGTAAGTATAAAAATTCTTTTTTTGGTTTTCAAATTCGTTAACTGCTTTACGAAAATTGCTTTCATCTTTTATTTGGATTTTTGTCTCACTTATGTTTCCACGCTTAATTGGAACCACATAAAAAGAGTTTTCTCCAATTATTTTAATTAAATTGTTCACTAATTCGTTTGAATTTGTTTCTCTTAAATATATAGGAGGTGGTTTGAACGATTTTTGAACTGTTGTGGGCTCACTTGTCTCACTATCCAATATAGCAAAGCGGTTTTGAGAACTAATCCTATTCGAGTCCGCATCTTTAGATACTTTTGAGATTGGTGCTACCTGCGAGGACTTAGGGCTCCGTCCTCGTTTCAGTACAGTCACGTATCTATCCATACCCACTTGTGTCGTGGGTTTAAGGGCACTATCCATTACAGTTTTGGTTATACCGTCATCAGCAATCGATGCTGCTTTATTCTCATTTGCCTTATTGTAAACACTTAGCAGTAGTGGTGAACATGAACGTGTTCGGTAAACTGGTGTAGTATTTAAAAAAACATCAGTTTTATTGTTTTTATTTATTTTGTTATTTTCACTGTTTTCATCAGCATTTATTGTGACATACGCATTTCTGGTATTAATGCTCGCACTTTTCAAAATAGAATTTAAATTGGAGTGACTCATATAAGAGCCCTCACACTGTTGTTTTGGTTTAATTTATTACTTAAATTACTTATTACTTAAGTAATAATACCGTTGAAAAAAAGAAAAATAACAACAACGTTGTTGTTGAAACAGGTTTTATTGTTTTGTTTTGTTTTGTTTTTGTTTGTTTTTTTTTCACACACAAATGTTAAATGTTTTTATGTTTTTGCGAGCTTAAATAAACGCGTCCGTTTAATTCGACATGCAAAAGAGGATAAATAGATTTATGAAGGCAATTTAGATTATGTTTGTTGTGCATCTACCTTGCTAGGATTTCGTGAAAAAAAATCCGCTATATTATCTTTCGACTTAACGCATTCCACATTAAACTGATAGCCCGTCAATGTTAAACCTATGCGTTGTACACGATTTGATGTCATGGCCGGAATGCCTTTCTTAGGACCAAAAATATACTTTAGTGGTTTATTATCCGTCTCTAAAATAAATTTTCGACCAAACAAATATTTTATTTATTGAATCTTCAAATATATTTTTGAACTAACAATAATTAATCATATCTTAAGCCTAAAATAAAAATAAATATACTTGTTACGTCCAGCCAGTGCTAGACAAAAAAAGATGTATGTTTTCACGGTTGCTTCTATCCTTACCTTATAATGTTCGCATGAGAGAAGAAATGTCCCTCCTTCTTAGACGAATGTAACAACGTTCCTTTAGCATGCTGCGGGCCAGCGGATTCTGATATGTTTCAAGCTTCTGTAAATACGTAACTGCATATTTCGTTATATCTGCTTTAACTGATGGCACGTTTAGATCTTTGTGGATGTTCAAGTTTCTTATGTACCAGGGAGAAACTGTGATCATCCGTAGAATCTTATTTTGGCGCCTTGGATTTTTTCTGTATTGCTAGCTGAGGCAGTGCCCCATAATTGAATGCTATAGCACCAAATTGGTTTTAAAATTGACTTTTACAATAAAAGTTTGCAATCTAAATCGAGAGAAGAATTTCTGCCGATAAGCCAGTTTAGTTGGACAGCTTTTAACTTCATTTGTGTTAACTTTGATTCTATGTGGCGTTTCCAAGTAAGGCGCCGGTCAAGATGTATGCCGAGAAATTTCACGTCTGAAAGCTGAGGTATCATTTGGTTATTTATGTGAATAGGGGGGCACGATTCCCTACGCAGTGTAAAAGTTATGTGAGAACATTTTTGTTCATTGACCTTAATTTGCCATTTCTTCAATCACTTTTCTAAAATTAATATGTGGTCTTGTAAATATCGTGATGCTACTTCGGGACTTTCGTGAGTGCTTATAAATGCTGTGTCGTCAGCAAGTGTCGATGTGTGGACTCGGTCCCTAGTTGGTATATCTGAAGTATACAACAAGTATAAAATCGGCCCCAATATACTACCCGGGGGTACTCCGGCTTCAATTGGCTCAGGTGAGCTTAAAAAATTGCCTACTTTAACAATGAATTTCCGATTAGTTAAATAACTGTCTAACTTATAGCTTATACTTATAGTCTAACTGTCTAGCTTATATAAGTTTGCGGGCAAATTCAGTTTTAACTTATATTTTAGGCTATCGTGCTATACCTTATCGAATGCTTGGGAAACATTGATAAAAAGCATAGAGCAGTATTTTTTTCTTCAAAGGTCTTCTTAATTACGTTAACTAACCTGTGAGTTTGTTCGATTGTACTATGTTTTTTTCTGAAGCCAAATTGATGGTTCGGAATACATCCTTTGTCGCTTAGAATGGGGTTCAGCTTATTTATTAACATCCTCTCAAACAGCTTTGACATATTTGATAAAAGACATAGGTCTTTATGATTAAACTTTTGTGTGGTCTTCTCCTAGTTTAGAAATCATAGTTATTAACGAAACCTTCCAACCTGAAGGAAAGTACTCAAGGCGTAAAATGGCGTTAAAAATAAAAAGAATAATTTTTCGATCTGCATGGGGCAACTCAAGGAAATGGTCTTTCAACGCCTTTGCCTTCCATCTGAGATAACACTGCGTCGACGCCTATGGGACTAGCATCCACCGTCAGCTTCGTTTTCAAATTTTGATTAAAATGCGTTAACCAAATTTTGGAAGTTAGTGTATTCTTTATGTGACTCGAAGCAGTTGAGCAATTCTTAGACCGAATGAATCTTTTATTACCTTTTCACAATTTGTAAAGGAACAAGCACGGTGAACATCTCTGGCAAAAATCTTATATAAATATTAATCATACCTAGCACTAATTGCAGTTCCATAACTTTTGTGGGTTCCTTTAGATTACTAATTTCTTTAATTTTCTCGGGGTTCATATGTAATCCGTTTTCATCTATAACATGTCCCAAATATTTTATTTGCTTACCCAAAAATTCACATTTTAGTTACAATAATTTAAAACCGGCATTATGCAAAACGGAAAAAACTTTTTCCGTAGTGATTAAAATGTCATCAAGGAAAACTACTACTCCTTTAATTTTCATTAAAAAGAAATCCATAATTTCCATAAATTAAACGAGTGTATTGAATTAAGCCTTTTGAAGTTGAAATAGTAGTTAATTTACATGAAGCTTCATCTAATTCGATCTGTTGGTTATCTCTGCTTTAGTGTAACTTTGTAAATTCTTTACCTTCTTGAAGTTTAGCAGACATTTCTTCAATTAGGGGTAAAGGATATTTTTTTTCTGCAATTGTGGATTTAAGGTGTAAAGGATTTAATTAGGTGTAAAGGATATTTTTTATTCTGCAATTGTGGATTTAAGGTTACCTTGAAATCGCCGCAAATTCGAATACTGCCATCCTTTTTCATTATCGGCACAATGGGAGTACCCCAATCGCTTTAGGCTACTGGTTCTAAAGCAGCGAAATCAACTTTTCGATCTAATGCATCTTTTATTGCAAACGATAGTGGCCTGAGACGAAAAAACTTGGGACATGAACCCTCTTTTATATGAAACATAGCTTTTAAACAACCCCAATGAACCATTAAAAACATCTTTATATTTTCCTAAATTTGTATTAATATATTTAAAAATTGTATATCAAAAGATTTTAAAAAGTTCCTACCAAGTAGCGGTGGACCCCCCGATTTAATAACAAAGGGCATAATTTTACATTTATTTTTAAAACAAACATTTACATCACATGTACCGATTTGATGGATTGGTACACCATTATAAGCCTTCAACAAGGTTGTTTCTTTCCGCAGTTTGTAATTAAAGAAAAAGTTTTCATAAGTGTTTTTTGAAATGACATTGTTCGTTCATGTTGTTAAATTGGCCTGCTTCCATGATAAGTTTTACTTTATCAATGGTGCAGTTTTTGAGTAGTGTTCTGTCCTTCGTAATTTTTTTATTGTCTGACCATCATATGTTTTGTTAATGTTCTTTTAATGTCTTAAATTCAAAAGCAAACAGTAAAACGGTTCATAAGCAACAAAAATAAAAAGAAGAAATAAATCAGTATAGCTTATTAAAACAGTGATGATATAACCAGCCGCTTCCAGACCAGATCAGGGCTTTTATGGCCCTATTTTTATTGCAATCTATAGTACCATTTTCCTTCTTTCACGTAAAATTTTAATTTTACTTTACTGGTGCCAATGTTTTAACTATTGTTAGACTATTTAGTGACGAAGGCTTAGCACTGGTCACTGAGTAGTCACAAATACATAAGTTACGGCATTGGTTTCAGTATGGTAAAATGGACAATCGGATTTTAATTTCTTGCTTATTGTTATGACAGGACGATTCAAAATCCACTTCTGTAACATACGAAGACTAGGAGCGAATTTTTTCTCTGTATACGCTCACGTTTGTCTCCATCATCCGGATATTTTCGCTTTATGTGAGACTCAGGTGTCTGAAAATGCTGATACACAGGATTTTCACTTACCTGCCTTGTATTGTACATACGCAATGAAGTTGTGTACCAGTGCCAGCACTCACTAGGCTCATGTAATCCAGAATTTAGCTGCATCTGGGTTAAATTCAAAATCAGTGGCCGTATTCTGTATGTCGCTTAAGCTTAATCTCCATCGCTAAAATTATCTAAAATCAATTTAGAAATTTTTAGTTACAAATGCAATTCTGTAACAAATGTTGATAAATTTAGCTATCTTCTAAAAATTAAATTCTCCGTATTTTTAGCGATTGTTATCATCGCTAAAATTCTCCCATTTTGTATTCTCTAACAACCAAACAGCTGTTATTTGTCTCCTAAATGCTTTATTTTTAGCAATAAATATTTTGTGCTGCTAAAAAGTAAGTGCAATTTAAATATTATAAATTTAAATTTTTTTTGAATTCTTTTAATTTGATTTATCATGGAGGAAGTAAGCAAAATAATTACAAAAGTACGCGCTTATACAATACATTTTAGATTTAAGATATGAGTAATTATGGTTAGTGCAAACATATTGAAGATACAATAAATAAATATGAAATCAAAAAAAAAAAAAATACAATGCATGGAGTAGCATGCAGAATTTGCGCACGATACATGAAAGAATCTTAAAAAAATATATTTTTAAGTTAAAATAAAAAAACCTTTTTCCTAGAATTGCTCATTTGGAATACCGAAGGGATCCATGCCGCTGCGCAATATCTTTCTTCGTACAATAAGTTGATTGCGCTCGTTTTGTCTAACTGTTCTAAATATTATACATCGCCGGTAAAAGTTACTCATATTGTTTAATAATTTTTTTTCTTTAATATTATGATTATTTATTTAAAAAACACAATAAAAATATGCCCATTAAAATATTTCCAAAAACACAACTTATTTTACAGAAAATAAACAAATCGTTTATAGTATTGCCAGATTTTGAAGCTTTTTGTAACTACAATATCAACATTGGCGATTTCTTGAAAAAATAATATGCGTAAATCATAACTATATTATTTCCCGAACAAATATATTACAAAATAAAACAAATTTTGCTTAGTATATTCCAAATTACTTTAAAAATTTTACGTTTTACAACATATTTTTAAAACTTGTCGGTGCGAAAACATTTATATGGAAAACAAAATATAAAGTTAGGTAACACTACTATAAAATGTCAAACACTAGCGTCATAAGTTTGTCACTTTCTAACAGCATTATTGCAAATAGAAGGAAAAGAATAGACTTATTTTAGCAAATTAGCTACGGCGAAAATAGTAAATTTTAGCTAAGAGATTAGAGTTATAGAATATAATTTTAGCGACTTGGCTAAAATATTCGCCCAAATTTATTTTTAGCATTTTAGCGATCGAGATAGGAAATTAGCTACGTGAATTAGAGAATACAGGTACAGGTCGCACCTCTTGCATCTCGGGTTTCTCTATAGAAGTCCCATCGCGGGAAGGAATAAAACTTTGGTTGGCTTCGATTTCCTTTCCGATTCTATATCGAAGATTCTCAATATTTGCCCGAACTGTGAAATTCTTGTTGCTGGTGATTTCAATAGCTTCGCCATTCGAGCCATACAACTACAGAAGGCCAGTATGTTCAGTTCTTTCCGCACAACCACCTTGAGCAATTAGTGAATCAGCCAACACAAATTCCGTGTGTTGAATAAATACTCTCGACTTCTTCAACGCCTGAAAAGTATAAAATTAGCGTTTGCGCACCTCTCGGTAACTCCGATCACTGCACCATCTCTGCCTCCTTTTCATATTCAGAGCTTCACAAGGTTTCGAAAACAGCCACGAAACGTATAAAAAATATTTATGAAAAGGCTCGTTGGGCTGAGCTCGACGAGTTTTTTAGGCAATTCGATTGGAAACTATATTTCCTAGATAATAATATCAATGCCATAGCGGAAATAGTTGTTAACATCATTTTGCTTGGAATGACAACTTTTATTCACTCTAGAGTAATTTCGATTAAAACCAGAGTGAAGTCTTGGTTTAATCAGACGTGCAAAAATGCAGTTAGATCAAGAGAGGAAGCATTCAGTATCTGGCGTAGAAACAAAAACGCAGATACTGATTCGCTACGCAAAAGAGCGACATCTTCGTGTGCCAAAGTACTACGATGCGAAAAAAATCTATACGAGGAGCGTCTTCGTGCAAAAGTTCTTGCTGCTCCTCGAAGTTGCAAGACATTTTGGTCATTTGTTAAAAGAGTAAAGGATAATGCTAGTTCTTCAATTCCAACTCTTTTTAAAATATGACCAAATATTCACTGACCATGCTGTTAAATTTCCAAAATGTTGGAAGGTTGCTAATGTAACGCCGATCCCCAAAAAAGTAGAGGCTAACAACCCTGATAATTACCGCCCAATAGCAATTTGTTCTTCACTTTCTAAAGTGATGGAAAGTATGATTAACTTTCATCTTGTGAGATATCTGGAGTCCAACAGCTTACTCAGCGACCGACAGTATGGTTTCCGTAGGGAGCGCTCTACAGTTGACTTGCTATATGTCACTCTATACATCATTTCGGAGAAAGTGAGGTGGTGGCTCTAGATATTTTCAAGGCGTTTGATAGATAGTGGCATGATGCACTCTTGTCAAAACTCATTGCCTTTGGTGTCTGTGATAAATTGTCCCGATTTATATCGAGTTTTCAGGAATCGCACTATACGAGTTGTTATAGATGGGATTTCATTGAACGAGTTGAAGATTAATTCAGGGGTACCACAAGGCTCTGTTCTTTCTCCTACCCTATTTCTTATTTTTCTAAATTACCTTCTTTGTCAAACTTTCAACCCTATCTACTCTTTCGCAGATAACAGCAACCTTTACCATTCGTATGCATTTAGTAATAGACCGAACGAGTTGGAAGTGCGGTCGAAAAGATAAAGCATGAATATTACGATCAATCACGATCGTGCATAGAGCGCATCCATTTGTGATCGAATGGCCAGTGAATCGCACTACGCATTACAGGGAAAATTCGTTTTTTAGCAGAAAGTGATCGAAACGTGCTGTAAAAACATAGTATTTCCTTTAAAAATGATAGAAATAAAACCTACGATATCTGCAAAACAATGAGAAGCAATATCAATCTGCTAATAAACACATTTCTTGTCCTCCGGAGAACTGGGACGACGTAATTTTTTGTAGCGAGACGAAGCTGATGCTTTACTATCATATTTATCTATCTATATACATACATAAAAAAACGGTCTCTGTATGTGTATTGGTTCATGAGTCATATCCGGAATAATTGGAGTGGTATCGCCCATACAAAGTGAAAAATTATTATCTTGTTCCTGAAGAACTGCAATAGATAGCGCCTTGAAACTTTGGAAGAGTAGCCTTTGTGCTAAGGCGCATAGTTTTCCAAAATAGAGAATAAATTGGGACAGTGGGCGTGGTACCTCCCATACATAGTGAAAAATTAATATTTTGTATATAGTGAACTATAATAGGTATAGTCTTCAAAGTGGGTATAATTAAACCCCATACCCATGCGTATACTCTAGAAAAACATAGGATGAATTGGGACAGTGAGCGTGGTTTAATTTTTTTCAAAAATATTTACAAAAAAATTTACAAAGCATTTTCAAAAAGATATTTTACAGAAAATTATTAGAAAAAAAATTTTTTTAAAAAATTTTCCAAAAAAATTTCGAATAAAATTTTACAAAAAATTTAAAAAAAAATATATTTACAAAAAATTTTTACACACAATTTTCGAAAAATTAAAACAAAAATTTCAGTATTTCTTTGAAAATGAAAATCATGACTGTAACATAACATATATTTAATATTAAGAATATACATATGTATGTATGTGTTTATATAGAGTAACATATTTTTATACCCTTCACCACAGGTGGAAAGGGTATATATAAGTTTGTCATTCCGTGTGTAATTTCTACAATATTCATTTCCGACCCCATAAAGTATATATATTCTGGATCCTTATACATAGAGAAGTTGATTAAGCGATGTCCGTCTGACCGTCTGACCGTCTGTCCGTGTTAGTGTGGTTATGTCATTTACCAAGGCACCAGAAGAGATACAAAAAATTTAAGCACACCAATCTGTCAGGCATAGTTTCGAAAATTTTGGTATTGCAATTCAGCAACATCGGATCATTCCTTTGGAGGCTACGGGCCAAAAACCACGCCCACCTATATTTTTTTACGTTTTTTTTATTTTTTTCGGCTTTAATGATTCTGTTTTGCCTTTTTTTGTCAAATAAATATTAGAGTGTGACAGGTAGATCGCAAGGAGTGCATACAGATCTCGGGAGATCAATAACCCCCTGCGAGGGGCGATTTTTGTTTGTTTTTAGATTGGTAGGGTTTTTCTGCTTTGATTTGTATTAGAGACCTTAATAGAAAGCAATACGCATAGAGGTAGCCAATGGACCCACAGGGTATCCACTGACAAATATGAGCAGTTAAAAGGACCCCCCATGTGTCAATATGATGAAATTTTTTTTTTGTAAGGATTTCTTTTTGCTTTAGTCTGACCATTCTAACTCAATATAGATTGGAGAAAGGTCCAAAATTTAACAAAAAAATTTCAATCAAATTTTTAAAAAAAAAATTAAAAAAAAATTTTTTTAAAAATTTAAAAAAAAAAATTTTAATTTTTTTTTCAAAAATATTTACAAAAAAAATTACAAAGCATTTTCAAAAAGATATTTTACAGAATAATATTCGAAAAAAAATTTTTTTTAAAAATTTTCCAAAAAAATTTCGAATAAAATTTTACAAAAAATTTTTAAAAAAATATTTTTACAAAAAATTTTTACACACAATTTTCGAAAAATTAAAACAAAAATTTCAATATTTCTTTGAAAATGAAAATCATGACTGTAACATAATATATAAGAATATACATATGTATGTATGTGTGTATATAGAGTAACATATTTTTATACCCTTCACCACAGGTGGAAAGGGTATATATAAGTTTGTCATTCCGTGTGTAAAATCTACAATATTCATTTCCGACCCCATAAAGTATATATATTCTGGATCCTTATACATAGAGAAGTTGATTAAGCGATGTCCGTCTGTCCGTCTGTCCGTGTTAGTGTGGTAATGTCATTTGCCAAGGCACCAGAAGAGATACAAAAAATTTAAGCACACCAATCTGTAAGGCATAGTTTCGAAAATTTTGGTATTGCAATTCAGCAACATCGGATCATTCCCTTGATGGCTACGGGCCAAAAACCACGCCCACTTATATTTTTTTATGTTTTTTTTACTTTTTTTTTATTTTTTTCGGCTTTAATGATTCTGTTTTGCCTTTCTTTGTCAAATAAATATTAGAGTGTGACGGGTAGATCGCAAGGAGTGCATACAGATCTCGGGGGATCAATAACCCCCTGCGAGGGGCGATTTTTGTTTGTTTTTAGATTGGTAGGGTTTTTCTGCTTTGATTTGTATTAGAGACCTTAATAGAAAGCAATACGCATAGAGGTAGCCAATGGACCCACAGGGTACCCACTGACAAATAGGAGCAGTTAAAAGGACCCCCCATGTGTCAATATGATGAATTTTTTTTTTGTAAGGATTTCTTTTTGCTTTAGTCTGACCATTCTAACTCAATAGATTGGAGATAGGTCCAAAATTTAACAAAAAACTTTCAATCAAATTTTTAAAAAAATTTTAAAAAAAAATTTTTTAATTTTTTAATTTTTTTTCAAAAATATTTACAAAAAAATTTACAAAGCATTTTCAAAAAGATATTTTACAGAATAATATTCGAAAAAAAATTTTTTTAAAAAATTTTCCAAAAAATTTTCGAATAAAATTTTACAAAAAATTTTTCAAAAAATATTTTTACAAAAAATTTTTACACGCAATTTTCGAAAAATTAAAACAAAAATTTCAATATTTCTTTGAAAATGAAAATCATGACTGTAACATAATATATAAGAATATACATATGTTTGTATGTGTGTATATAGAGTAACATATTTTTTTAAATGCGTTTGATTTTTTTAAATGCGTTTGATTTTTAAATAGATGATATCTCTGTTTTAAAACCTATGTGTATTAAACACATAGACATCATCAGGATACCGACTACAAACTGTCAAAAATAAAACGATTATTTTGAAGCCAGCAAAGCTACATGGCTACACGGCCACCGTTGTGGCTGTCGTCAACTTAGACTAATTTCTATTTTATTCAACAGAAGAAAATGTCACAAAATTGTAAATTACAAATTCATATTCAAACAAAAAGTATTGGAGGAAATATTTATAATTTTTTGAAAAAGTTATTTTATTTTATAAAAGCAAAATAAGTATTTCTACATCAATGTCAGAGTTTACGATGTAGCTGTCGGCTTCAATATCATTAAGTAGCTGACAACACGGCGACAATTGTAGCAAACGGAATTGGTCTTCTATTTCTTTAACTCATGAATAATGATTTTTTCTCATACGACTTTATTTAAGTAAAGAGTCAACAATATGGATAATGCTGTACATGTCTGTATAAATAAAATCACCGTGGTGAAGGGTATAGAAGATTCGGCACGGCCGAATATAGCACTTTTACTTGTTTTAAATGCGTTTGATTTTTTTAAATGCGTTTGATTTTTAAATAGATGACATCTCTGTTTTAAAACCTAGGTGTATTAAACACATAGACATCATCAGGATACCGACTACAAACTGTCAAAAATAAAACGATTATTTTGAAGTCAGCAAAGCTACATGGCTACACGGCCACCGTTGTGGCTGTCGTCAACTTAGACTAATTTCTATTTTATTCAACAGAAGAAAATGTCACAAAATTGTAAATTACAAATTCATATTCAAACAAAAAGTATTGGAGGAAATATTTATAATTTTTTGAAAAAGTTATTTTATTTTATAAAAGCAAAATAAGTATTTCTACATCAATGTCAGAGTTTACGATGTAGCTGTCGGCTTCAATATCATTAAGTAGCTGACAACACGGCGACAATTGTAGCAAACGGAATTGGTCTTCTATTTCTTTAACTCATGAATAATGATTTTTTCTCATACGACTTTATTTAAGTAAAGAGTCAACAATATGGATAATGCTGTACATGTCTGTATAAATAAAATCACCCTGGTGAAGGGTATAGAAGATTCGGCACGTCCGAATATAGCACTTTTACTTGTTTTAAATGCGTTTGATTTTTTTAAATGCGTTTGATTTTTAAATAGATGATATCTCTGTTTTAAAACCTAGGTGTTTTTAAAACGTAGACATCATCAAACTGTCAAAAATAAAACGATTATTTTGAAGTCAGCAAAGCTACATGGCTACACGGCCACCGTTGTGGCTGTCGTCAACTTAGACTAATTTCTATTTTATTCAACAGAAGAAAATGTCACAAAATTGTAAATTACAAATTCATATTCAAACAAAAAGTATTGGAGGAAATATTTATAATTTTTTGAAAAAGTTATTTTATTTTATAAAAGCAAAATAAGTATTTCTACATCAATGTCAGAGTTTACGATGTAGCTGTCGGCTTCAATATCATTAAGTAGCTGACAACACGGCGACAATTGTAGCAAACGGAATTGGTCTTCTATTTCTTTAACTCATGAATAATGATTTTTTCTCATACGACTTTATTTAAGTAAAGAGTCAACAATATGGATAATGCTGTACATGTCTGTATAAATAAAATCACCGTGGTGAAGGGTATAGAAGATTCGGCACGGCCGAATATAGCACTTTTACTTGTTTTAAATGCGTTTGATTTTTTTAAATGCGTTTGATTTTTAAATAAATGATATCTCTGTTTTAAAACCTAGGTGTATTAAACACATAGACATCATCAGGATACCGACTACAAACTGTCAAAAATAAAACGATTATTTTGAAGTCAGCAAAGCTACATGGCTACACGGCCACCGTTGTGGCTGTCGTCAACTTAGACTAATTTCTATTTTATTCAACAGAAGAAAATGTCACAAAATTGTAAATTACAAATTCATATTCAAACAAAAAGTATTGGAGGAAATATTTATAATTTTTTGAAAAAGTTATTTTATTTTATAAAAGCAAAATAAGTATTTCTACATCAATGTCAGAGTTTACGATGTAGCTGTCGGCTTCAATATCATTAAGTAGCTGACAACACGGCGACAATTGTAGCAAACGGAATTGGTCTTCTATTTCTTTAACTCATGAATAATGATTTTTTCTCATACGACTTTATTTAAGTAAAGAGGCAACAATATGGATAATGCTGTACATGTCTGTATAAATAAAATCACCGTGGTGAAGGGTATAGAAGATTCGGCACGGCCGAATATAGCACTTTTACTTGTTTTAAATGCGTTTGATTTTTTTAAATGCGTTTGATTTTTAAATAGATGATATCTCTGTTTTAAAACCTAGGTGTATTAAACACATAGACATCATCAGGATACCGACTACAAACTGTCAAAAATAAAACGATTATTTTGAAGTCAGCAAAGCTACATGGCTACACGGCCACCGTTGTGGCTGTCGTCAACTTAGACTAATTTCTATTTTATTCAACAGAAGAAAATGTCACAAAATTGTAAATTACAAATTCATATTCAAACAAAAAGTATTGGAGGAAATATTTATAATTTTTTGAAAAAGTTATTTTATTTTATAAAAGCAAAATAAGTATTTCTACATCAATGTCAGAGTTTACGATGTAGCTGTCGGCTTCAATATCATTAAGTAGCTGACAACACGGCGACAATTGTAGCAAACGGAATTGGTCTTCTATTTCTTTAACTCATGAATAATGATTTTTTCTCATACGACTTTATTTAAGTAAAGAGGCAACAATATGGATAATGCTGTACATGTCTGTATAAATAAAATCACCGTGGTGAAGGGTATAGAAGATTCGGCACGGCCGAATATAGCACTTTTACTTGTTAAAACAAACATTTACATCACATGTACTGTTTTGATGGATTGGTGCATCATTATAAGCCTTAAACAAGGTTGTTACTTCCCGCAGTTTTTAATTAAAGAAAAAGTTTTCATAAGTGTTTTTTGAAATGACATTGTTTGTTCATGTTGTTAAATTGGCCTGCTTCCATGATAAGTTTTACTTTATCAATGGTGCAGTTTTTGTCCTTCGTAATTTTTTTATTATCTGACCATCATAAGAGCGAATTTTTCTCTGTATACGCTCACGTTTGTCTCCATCATCCGGATATTTTCGCCTTATGTGAGACTCAGGTGTCTGAAAATGCTGATCCACTATAATGGAGTGTTAAAGAACCGTTGGCGCTGCCTTTTAGGTGCAAGGGAATTGCACTACACACCAGAAAAGGCAGCTAAAATCATAAATGTATGCTGCGTTTTGCATAATATATGTATTCGTTACAATGTAATAGACTTACCAAGTGATTACATAGTGTTAAGTATGCCGGAGGAGGACGCAACACCACAAATTTAAAATCAATACCTAGCCGCTGCTCGAGCTATTAGAGCCAACATTGAACAAAGTCTTTTATAATTAAATAACTGTTAAACTGTTAAGTTTTTTTTTATTTTGTATTAAAAACAAACAAATAAACACTAAAAAATACAAACGTTAAAAATTCTTTTGCAGTAAAAAATTACTAAAAACTAAAAATAATTCATAAAAGAAAAGAATTCAGTTCACATTGTTATTTAAAAAAACACTAATAATTAAAACACTTTACACATCAGGTCGGTATTCTTGTATTTCCAGTCTAGTTTTTTCCAACATATTGTTACGTTTTTACTTTACGTTGGGTTCTTTTTATTGCAAAATAAATACACACTGTTATTACTTTTACTGTAAGTCACTTTATTTACTTAACACCACTGTTCAAAAATACAGCAAACTGTTAAACACTCTTAATATTCGACAACTTAACTCTTTGACTTTTAAATTAATACTGCAATACTACCCGCCAGCACGATTCACTTATATAGGTGCTTTAAGAGCACCAGAATGTTCTATTCCAGACATATCTGGCAGGTTCGACTGTTATTGCTCTTGTTTTCTGTTTGTGTGATTGGTTATTTCTTTATACCTGTGTTTGTGGCTATTTATTTCTTTATACCTGTGTGTGTGTGGCTGTTTATTTGTTTATGCTTGTATTTATGTATGTGGCTGTGTATTTAACAGAAGAGTGTTTATTTAATCTGTGTGTGTGTGTGTATGCGTAAATGCAAATTTTTGTATGAGGCGTTTCTTTCTTCCATCATTGTAAGAAAATAAGCCATTAATGTTGTTGTTGTTGTTCGAGAGTATTGTTGTTCAGAGCTTATAATGAATAAATTCTTCTTTCGTAACACTACCCCCTTCTCAAACCTGTTCGTCCCGAACAGACACAGATGTACCTTTTCCATAGTTGGCTAGTCGCTCCAAGTGCACAACTTTCATTTTTGATCTTGGGTTCTGGAATTTTTGTATTCTGTAAACTACGTCGTTTAGCCGCTTTATTACTTTATAAGGTCCATCCCAATGAGTTTGTAGTTTGGGTGATAATCCTTTCTTCCGTTGTGGGTTAAAAAGTAGAACCAGTTGTCCCTCGTTAAATCCCTCAGAGTTGGCAGCTCGATCATATCTGGCTTTCATTTTATCACTGGTTAATTTTATCCGACTCCGCGCGAATTCGTGAATCTCCTGAAGGTCCCTTTGCGCCTGACTAGAGTTTTCGCCGTCTCCTTTTGCCGATGTTGGCTTAACACCAAACTCTAAATCTGCAGGCAAATTTAGCTCAGATCCAAAGACTATTTTCGCTGGTGTTCGTGAGGTGGAATCGTGAACAGCTGATCTATATGCCAATAAAAACTTGGGTATATGCTCATCCCAGTCCCTCTGATGTGCGCTGACCACTTTTCTCAGGTATTCTTCCAGGGTTCGATTGAATCGTTCGACCATACCATCAGATTGCGGATGTAACGGTGTCGTTCTGGTCTTTCTTATTCCGTATACCTCGCACATCTCTTTAAATATAACGGATTCAAAATTTCGGCCTTGGTCGGAGTGTAGTTCTAAGGGAACACCATAGCGACACACCCAGTTGCTTATAAAAGCGTCTACAATCGTTCTGGCTTCTTGATTGGGAATGGCATGTACTTCCGGCCATTTGCTAAAATAGTCCATGACCACTAAAACGTATCGGTTTCCAGCATTGCTAGCAGGGAAGGGACCTGCTACGTCCATCGCTATACGTTCAAAGGGAGCGCCTGAATTGTACTGCTGAAGCTGCCCCCGAACTCCTTCGTACTGGACCCTTTGCTGCAATGCACTCCTGGCAATTGGCTATCCACTCTGCTACGGCTTGTTGACAGCCGACCCAATAGAACCGTGTTTTTATCTTTTCCAGCGTCTTCGTTACACCAAGGTGACCTCCGCTAGGACCATTGTGGAATTGTTTCACGACCTCTTTGATCTTGGAGGATGGCACGACAATTAAGTCTATCACAGTTTTGCCGTCTGTGCTTGCCCAAGTGCGACATAAGCAGCCATCCTTCAACCTTAGACTGTTCCACTGGGCCCAATATGCCTTCGCCAGTGGACTTTCTGGTGAGATCTCACTTCGCGTCGGTCTTCTGTCTTCCTCTTTAGCCGCTATAACTTTTGCCAATATGGGATCGTTTCTTTGTGCAGTCGGCCAGTCTTCACTAGATTCTATATGTGTAAGCCGAACATCAATAACAAATTCTTTTCTCTCCGCCTTTGTGCAATGCTTACACCCCAGATCACATGGCCGCCTAGAAAGGGCGTCTGCGTTGTTATGCTTGCCTCCTTTTCCGTGCTCAATACTAAAGTCATAGCTCTGAAGACGCTCTATCCAGCGTGCAAGCTGTCCTTCAGGGCTCTTGAACTGCAGCAACCACCTGAGTGCGGCATGATCTGTCCTCAACGTAAAATGTTGGCCATACAAATATTTGTGGTAGTGTTTTATGCACTCCAATGCTGCTAGAAGCTCTCGTCGCGTTACGCAATAGTTTCTTTCAGGCTTCGAAAGTACTCTGCTGTAGTAGCCTATAACCTTTTCTGTCCCATCTACCACTTGCGACAGCACGCCTCCTATTCCATATCCGCTTGCATCAGTGTCTAGTATGAATTTTCGCCCAGCTACTGGATATGCCAGGATAGGTGCCACACACAATGATTCCTTGAGCTTCTGAAATGCTTCCTCGGCTGCTTCACTCCACTGGTAAGGTCGCGACTTTTTGGTTAGCTCATGTAGACTCGCAGCGACACTAGCAAAATTTGGCACAAATCGTCTGTAGTATGTGCAGAGTCCCAAGAAACTTCGTAACTCGTGAAGATTTTGAGGACGAGGCCAGTCCTTTACTGCCCGTATTTTATCTTCATCGGTTGATATGCCCTCTGCTGTTACACGATGCCCCAAATATTTGACTTCCTTCTGAAACAATGCACATTTCTTAACACTGAGCTTCAGTCCAGCCGCTGATATACGCCTGAAGACTTCTTCCATATTCCTTAGGTGTTCATCGAAGGTCTTTCCCATGACAATTATGTCATCCAGATACACCAGGCATGACTTCCAATTGAGTCCCTTTAACACTCGTTCCATTAAACGCTCGAAGGTGGCTGGAGCGTTGCAGAGACCAAATGGCATAACATTAAACTGCCATAAACCATCGAGAGCACTAAAAGCAGTTTTTTCTTTATCTTTGTCTGCTATCTCGACTTGCCAGTAACCGCTCTGTAAATCTAGCGTAGAAAACCACTTGGTTCCTGCTAGCGTGTCCAAGGTGTCATCGATTCTTGGTAGCGGATGACTGTCCTTTTTGGTAACATCGTTGAGCTTTCTGTAGTCAACGCAGAATCTAGTGCTGCCATCTTTCTTCTTTACTAAAACTACCGGCGAGCTCCAGGGACTCGAAGATGGTTCGATGATTCCGTCTCGCTCCATTTCGTTGACTAGCTGCTTTACTTCGCTCCGCTTGGCTAGAGGAATGCTCCTGGGGGCTTGTTTTATGGGCCTTGCTTCGCCAGTATTTATTTCATGCTTCACTATTGCCGTTCTACCTTTATCTTTTAGGGCGAAGACAGAGGCGTACTTTCGTAGCAGCTGCTTGGCTTTGTTTCTGTCAGGTGGCTCCAGCTCTGCTACCCATTTCCCCACGTGTTCTGCTAGTATTTCGCGCTATTTAGTTGACAGTTTTTCAGGCTCCAAGTCTCTCTCGCAATTAATTATGGCCTCTGCTGGTGTACATTGAGCTATCTGAGAGTTTTTACCAATTACTTTTTCACTGTTGGATAGATTTAACACTCTCACAGGAATTTTTCCATTCTTAGAGGTTTTCACGAGGGCTTTTGCTGTTATTGTCTCACTCTTAATTCCTGATGGTTCTACCACCCACAACCGGTTGTCCTCACAATCTTCCTCCATACGTGCCCATATCACAGTTTCTGCCTGAGGTGGTAATTTCTGGGATGCTACAGCAACCAACTTCCTTACTGCAGATTTACTCACATATCCAATATCAAGGGGTATTTCGACGTTTCGCCAGATCATTATTTGTTGCCCCATGCGCAGATCGACTTCATGCATAATCATAAAATCTGCGCCAACAATAACTTCGTCCACGATATCGGCAACAATAAACACATGGTCCACACTCATGTTGGCTATAGTTAATCTGACTTTGGCCTTACCATAGACAGTAGCAAATTCTCCGGTAGCGGTGCGCAGATTGACATTATTCAATTGATGCACTTTTCCCTTTACTAAATCGGGCCTTATTATAGACTGCGACGCTCCTGTGTCTATTGTCAGAATACGCTTTCCTCCGTTGATATACCCACTTGCAGTAAGATTGCTGTTTTGCTGCTGCATCACAGATATGGAGATTGTGGGGCCCTCGGTTGTGGGAGCTAGCTCATGCCCCGTAGTGCTAGCTCTCTTTAGTTTAACGACTCTTGAGATGTTCCATGAGTCGCACGTTTATTGTTTCTTGGCGGCGAAACAGATCTGGCTCGTTTTCTTGCTGCCTTACAGTTTCGTTGAAAATGGCCGACTTTGCCGCAATTAAAGCACTTAGCGTTTGTTTTACCTTGTCTTTCATCTAAGACTTTCTTTACCGACTCAAGTACTTGCTTTATGTCGTCCATTGTTGTTTTCTCATCTTCAGCAGCAACTTCAACTTTTCGCACTTTGTATGACTGCGGCCTCGAAATGACTTTTGCTGTTTCTTGAGCCAGAGCGTAAGTAATGGCTTCAGCAAAGGATGTGTTTTGCTTAGCGCAAACTGCGTGCTTAATATCTGGGTCACGAATACCATTAACAAATGCCTCCACCTTGAACTGTTCTAGAAGTGGATGGTTTTCCCCAGGGTATATTAGCTGCACCAAGCGCTCTATCTCCATGGCGAAATCCTGAAGTGTCTCATTTGCTCTCTGCAGCCTGCCGCGTAGCTCCATTCTATACAGCTCCTTTTTATGATCGCCGCCATATTTCCGCTGTAACGCCACCATTATGTCCTCATAATTATTTCTGCAGCTAGTTGGTAGGCTTTCGAGGACTTCTGCTGCAGATCCTTTAAGTGCCAGAATCAGCTCAATCGCTTTTTCTTCATTGCTCCATAGATTTTTACTGGCCACTGTCTCAAACTGAAATTTGAAGACTTTGAAGGGTATGGTGCCGTCGAAACTGGGAGCTTTTATCCTATTTGTGTTTTCCGTCACTACTCGTACTGGACCTTCTCTTATTTCCAGGCTCATAATTTTGTTTTCAAGCTCCTGCAGCTTTACATCGACATCCTGCACCTGTACTTCGACGCCACTAGTTTCTAGAAGATTCACTTTTCTGTTTAAACCAGACAGTTGCACTTCAACGGCAGAGATTTGTTCATCGAACTTGCAGACTTTTGTTTCTAAGGTGTCGACACGTTTATTGACGGTTTTAGATATTTCCTGTAGCTTCTCGTTAACTTTTTCTAGTTTCTCACTGTTAGCCCTAGAAGCTTCCTGTACTTCACCTCTTACTTCAGCTAACAGTTTTTCGCTGTTTGCTCTAGAAACTTCTTGTACTTCAGCTAACAGTTTTTCGCTGTTTGCTCTAGAAGCTTCTTGTACTTCATCTCTTACTTCAGCTAACAGTTTTTCGCTGTTTGCTCTAGAAGCTTCCTGAACTTCTCCCATTTTCTCCATCATAGCGGCAAACATCGTATTGAAGTCCATGCTACTTGCTGTTGTTGTTTCACGGCTACATACCTCTGCCACCTCTTTTTCATCGAACTCATATGCGCCAATGTCCATGCCACGACGCTTGAATTCATCTATGAGCCTCTTCTGCAGTTCTGATTTGTTACCTGCTGTAGGCAAATCCAGCTTACTCAACTCCTTTTTAGCTGCTCCACTTTAAGATCTTCAAATTTCATTGTTGTTTATTATTTTATTTTTTTTTTAAGTTATTTTATTTTACAATTTCACTTCTGTCACCAATTGTTACGTTTTTACTTTACGTTGGGTTCTTTTTATTGCAAAATAAATACACACTGTTATTACTTTTACTGTAAGTCACTTTATTTACTTAACACCACTGTTCAAAAATACAGCAAACTGTTAAACACTCTTAATATTCGACAACTTAACTCTTTGACTTTTAAATTAATACTGCAATACTACTCGCCAGCACGATTCACTTATATAGGTGCTTTAAGAGCACCAGAATGTTCTATTCCAGACATATCTGGCAGGTTCGACTGTTATTGCTCTTGTTTTCTGTTTGTGTGATTGGTTATTTCTTTATACCTGTGTTTGTGGCTATTTATTTCTTTATACCTGTGTGTGTGGCTGTTTATTTGTTTATGCTTGTATTTATGTATGTGGCTGTGTATTTAACAGAAGAGTGTTTATTTAATCTGTGTGTGTGTGTATGCGTAAATGCGAATTTTTGTATGAGGCGTTTCTTTCTTCCATCATTGTAAGAAAATAAGCCATTAATGTTGTTGTTGTTGTTGTTCGAGAGTATTGTTGTTCAGAGCTTATAATGAATAAATTCTTCTTTCGTAACAATATATTCTATTTCTCTCACTCGCAACTTCTCCATAAAGGCATTGTGCCGCTGCATTTCTTCTATTTCCTTCCATTTCAGTCTTTCTATTTCTTTAAAATGTTTTTGTTGATGTTCACCTAATTTATCTAGCGATCGATAAATCTTTTTGTTGGTTTGGTCTTGGTCCTTTTGGTTCATCACTACCAGTTTTATTGCTTCTAGAAGTTCTTTTTGTATTTCAAATTCAGCTTGCACTGCGTCGTAGTAACTTTTAAGAGGGTCTTTTTGAAAAAGTCCGCTTTTTTCGGCTACAATCAGCTGCATTCGCAGTAGCTGGCGGTGCATTTTCAATAAATCCTTCTTTTTCCTCCGTTGTGTCCACCGACACATCCATACAGGAAATATTTTGCGAGCGGTCTATCATTTCTTCTGTCATAGATGTGTAATTAAGGCCAACGGGCTTCACCGAGACACCCTCGACAGAACACTTCATTCCTATGAGGTTATAGATTGCCTCTTCGGTGGATGAAAACATTTGCTTCTTGTTTGGACCACCTCCTGTGCACTTTCTATTTTTTAAATTGTGTACTGCCTTTTGCCGTACGTACTTCTTTTGATCTGCCCAGACCTAGATATGTATAATTATGAATATGTTAGCGTTATTAATGAATTATGTTTCACAATATTGAAAAAAACCTTTTTTCCACTCAGCAACACACTTCGTTGGAGGCCCCATGGAGTTGAGCTCGGTTTCAGCGTTCCGCCAAAACCGCGCAACCGCCTCCTTGCTACCTTTATAGAAACCACAAGCAATGTCCGCATTGGCCTCCATAAAAGTTACCAAATGTTGCAATTCTACTTTATTTGTGCTCTTCAACCTTAAATAGCAATAAATTATTTTTTTATGTAATTAAATTTTGTTTTATAAAAATATTACTTACATTTTTAATGCAACTCCCTTCCGTTTTGTAAGTGAAATAATTTTAGGGAAAAACTAAATTCAAAAACATTGAGAATAACTACTTTTTCCCCATTTAATTTTATTCCCGTTCACACGGTTGATAAAAATGGGACAAAAATTAAGAAAAGGGAAAAGCGAGAAATTTCATGGGGAATTTTATATATAGAATGGGAAAAGGGAAAAAAACTCTCACGGAATTATTATTCGTAATTGGGCTGAGTATTTCCTTTAAAAAATTATATATATATCAGTATATCAGTGCAAAACAATGAGAAGCAATATCAATCTGCTAATAAACACATTTCTTATCCTCCGGAGAACTGGGATGACGTAATTTTTTGTAGCGAGACGAAGCTGATGCTTTACTATAATATATATCTATCTATATATATAAAAATAAGTTGCATTGTGTTAGTAATTGATGTTCTCTGGAATGCGTGAACCGATTTTGTTTCTGCAAAGTTTATATGAAAGGTGACGTCAATACCAACGGTCTCTGTATGTGTCAAGGCGAATTCATACCAGGTGTGAGCAGTAGGACAACACCTACAACAAAACAACAACTTTGACATTAGATTAGCAGATATGAAACAATGTATTTTTTGACAAGACATTCGCAAAAAACGAGAGCAAAAAACAATCAGCTGGGCTATCGACTCCAACTGGTATGAATTCGCCTTGGTATGTGTATTGGTTCATGAGTTATAGCCGCAACAGTTGGCGTGGTTCCGCCCATACATAGTGAAAAATTATTATCGTGTTCCTGAAGAACTGCAATAGATAGCACTTTGAAACTTTGGAAGAGTAGCCTTTGTGCTAAGGCGCATAATCTGCCAAAATACAGAATGAATTGGGACAGTGAGCGTGGTACTCCCCATACAAAGTAAACAATTATTATCCTGTATCTAGAGAACTACAATAGGTAGCGCCTTAGAATTTTGCATCAGTAACCCCCATATTAAGATACATTGTGTAGAGAAACACAGACTGAATTTGAATCGAGGGCGTGGTACTTCGTATTCAAAGTGAACAATTATTATCACGTACCTAGAGAACTACATTAGGTATAGTCTTGAAACTTTGAACAAGTAACCCTCATACTAATGTGCATAGTCTAGCAAAATACAGACTGGATAAGAATACTGGGAGTGGCACATCCCATTGAAAGTAAAAAATGTATTCGTGTTAATACGTATAGTCTAGCAAAAAACAGGTAGGATGGAAACATTTTTGACTTGAGAATAGCGTGCGTTTTCGCGCTAAAGGTTGGTCATAATTTTCTTTCAAGTGTTTATTGTTTTTTTGTGGATAGGTGTAGCGAAGCGCACCGGGGATAGAAACCAACAAACCATAAAAAAATTGTTGCCAGACTGAAAAAGTTAATCTAGACTAAATACTATTTAACTATAATAAAGAAAAATCCATACTTAAATAAATATTGGAAAACCAAAATAAAAAAATTAAATAAAGCAAAAGCGAAACTCTTACGACTCAATTCATTAAGGAATCTATTGAGGTCAGTGAAAGAATCCACTTTCAATATATAAAAGAGCTTATTTCTGAAAGAAAGAAACGGAATTTACAAATTTTAAGGCCATTTTAGGCGACATTACTGAAAAAGTAAATAATCTCGAAACAAAATGTTTGCAAATTGCTTAAAATATGAAGTCCATGAAGAAAAAACTTTTACTACATGAAAATTCTTTGGTAGCAACCAGCGTCAGAATTTCAGGTGTCCCTCAAAGGGAAGATGAGGACCTCACACTTATTTTTAATAACATCTGCAAAAATCTGAATATTCGTGCTCCTAATATTGAAAATATTTACCGACTTAAGAAAATATATAGAACAATAGACCGTACAAACTTAATGATGAGGTCATAGTCGTAAAATTGCAGTCTGCGTATGAGAAAAATTTTTTACTTAAGTCAGTTGCAAAAAATAGACGAGAAAATAATAGAACATTGACTGATTAGTGATTAGAGGATTGGGTAAACGCTTATTTTAAAGCAGATTTCATAAGCTTTAATATGTTTCATACGCGGATATGTTAAAATCAAATCATGTTTCAGCACACAAAGCGACACCTACAACCAATTCTACCCCAAATATGCATCCAGAAGCTAAAGAACAAACACCATCTGGTAACTACAATCGTCTCGAAGCAAGTATCGAGACATTAGTGCATTCGTTAAACAGTTTTATGAGCTCTGTGAGCAGCATGATGCAAGAAATGGTTCGCATGCAATCTATGATGTTGCAGGCGGTACTTAACAAACCATGAACTGTTTAAAAATATGTTTCTGGAACGCAAACGGCTTACGCCAACACAAAAATCAACTCGAGTACTTCTTGAAGAACCAACAAATTGATGTCATGATGGTTTCAGAGACTCATTTAACAACAAATAGCTTTTTTAAAATCAATGGATATATATTATATGACACTAAAGACCGCAGAGCATGTGGTGGTTCAGCTATTCTAATAAAGGCTCGAATTAAACATCATTTACTGTGTGATTTTTGTGAGGACTATCTTCAAGCAACAAACATCTGTATTGAAGAATATCATCAAAACTTTGTTATTTCTTCGATTTATTCACCTCCTAGATTTCAAATATCAGAGAGTCAATATATCGACTTTTACAAATCACTAGGTCCCTGTTTCATAGCATCAGGCGACTACAACGCTAAACATACGTTTTGGGGATCAAGACTTATTACTCCAATAGGTCGTGTTTTATTTGACACTATTTCAAAAATGCGTCTGAATGTGATATCAAGCGGACAACCCACCTATTGGCCTACAGATCGACAAAAAATACATGATGTTATTGATTTTGGCGTGACTAAAGATATTTCGAGAGAAATGATTAAGGTTGAAGCGTCACTCGAATTATCCTCAGATCATTCACCCACAATAGTCTATATATGGAACCAGCAAAATATTGTGACACCAACAACTAGCACAAGCATTAATTGGTTGAAATATAGAAAGTATCTCAGTACTCACTGTTCGGAAAATATACCGCTGAGAAAACCAGAAGACGTGGAACAAAGTCTTATTAATTTTGATCAAATCCTCAAATCAGCTGCCCAACATGCAACAGTAACCCGACAATCATCTAAATACAATCAAATTTACTTTGTAGATGTCGAGCGGCTCTTGGCTGAAAAAAGGAAAATTAGAAGAGAGTGGCAAGCACACAGATCTCCTCAACTCAAATCTAGACTCAAAGATTGCACGAAACGGCTAAGACAGCTGCTAGAATCTCGAAGAGTAGCATCTCTGAAAAATTACTTGGAAGACCTCGACGCATCTGCACAATCAGATTATTCATTATGGCGTGCATGTAGAAACCTTAAAAGGCCAGTCGGACGTAAGCCCCCCTTGAGAACTTCTTGTGGAGTCTGGGCAAGAAATGATACCGAAAAAGGTAATTTATTTGTTGATCATTTGAAAAAGGTTTTCACTCCAAATATGTGTACTGATATAGTTGAGTTGCCACCAGTAGAGACTAGTGCCGAAGTACACCTAAGATTTGAATTTAGCGATATTGAAAGGGCAATAGTGGATTTAAACACCAAAAAAGCCCCTGGCGTTGATAAAACAAGTAACAAGATGTTAGTTGAGTTGCCCCTTATAGGTCGCAGAATTATTCTGTTTGTTTTTAATGCCATCTTACGTCTTGAGTACTTTCCCACAGAGTGGAAAGTTTCTTTGATTACTATGATTCCTCAACCAGGAAAAGACCACACTAAAGTAGAATCATACAGACCTATAAGCCTTTTGTCAAACGTGTCAAAGTTATTTGAGAGAATATTAATAACTAAGCTGAATCCAATTCTTAGCGCGAAAGGATGTAATCCGAACCATCAATTCGGCTTCAGAAAACAACATAGTACGATCCAACAAACACACAGATTAGTAAATGTAATTAAAACGACCTTTGAATAAAAAAGATACTGTTCTGCGCTCTTTATCGACGTTTCTCAAGCATTCGATAAGGTTTGGCACGAAGGCCTAATATTTAAGCTGAAGCTGAACTTGCCCGAAAACTTGTATAAGCTCTTAAAAGATTATTTAACGAATCGCAAGTTTTTACTAAAAGAAGACGACTTTTTAAGCTCGCCACAGCTCATTGAAGCCGGAGTTCCCCAAGGTAGTATTTTGGGACCAATTTTATATTTACTGTACACATCTGATATGCCAATTAGCACCCTAGTGCATACATCAACTTTTGCAGATGACACAGCTTTTTTAAGTATTCATGAAAGTGCCCAAGAATCATCAAAACTTTTACAAGACCACATACTCAATTTGGAAAAATGGCTAGAAAAATGGAGAATAAAAGTGAATGAGCAAAAATGTACTCACATAACTTTCACACTGCGTAGGGACTCATGCCCTCCTGTTCGCATAAATAACCAAATGATACCACAGCTTTCAGACGTTAAATATCTGGGTATACATCCTGACCGTCGCCTTACTTGGAAAAGCCACATTGATTTCAAGTTAACACAAATGAAACTAAAAGCAGTACAACTAAATTGGCTTATTGGCAGAAACTCTACCCTGAGCTTAGATTGTAAATTTCTACTGTACAAGTCGATCCCCAAATCAATTTGGTGTTATGGGATTCAGTTATGGAGCACTGCCTCAGCTAGCAATGTAGAAAAATTCAAAGGCGCCAAAATAAGATAATACGTATAAAAAATTCGAACATCCACAAAGACCTAAACATGCCATCAGTTAAAGCAGAAACAGCGAAACATGCAGTCACATATCTAAAGAGGCTTGAATCTCATTCAAACCCTTTGGCGCGTAACATGCTGAATGAACCTGGTTACATTCGACTAAAAAGAAGAGATACTGCTTTTCTTGGCCGTACATTAGAGGGATGACCCGCAAATGATTTCAAAATCCGTGAAACAAACATTATTTTTGTCTAGCACTGGCTGGACTTAAAAAGTATATTTTATTTTAGACTTAAGGTACGAGTAATTATATATATATTGTTGAGTTCGCACGGCGTAATACAAATTTTAAGAGCTACACAATATTAATATTAAAACATTTTACTTTTGCTTAAATATGCACGTTTTGTTTATTAAGTATTAATTTGCGTATATCGCGCTTTAAAACAACTTGTTTCCACCGTGTCACAATAAGAACTACTCTTTCTACTTTTAAGAAATGATCTTTTGATTTTAAATATTTTACAAAACAAGAGACTACCGTTATTAAACGGAACATTAACAAATTTAGTACAATTTAAATAAGTATTTTAATAGAGTAAATAAGGACAACGGTGGAATGAGAAAATATGTAAAATAAGGAATTTGTGTTTATATACATATATGTTTGTTTGTATGCAAGTAAATTACAATAAAATACAAAATACAGTGGCGGCGGTAACATTCCTCCCATCGTAAGCGAATTAGGTGTCCATGAGCTTGCCATCCTTCTTACCGACGTCTAAGACTGCTATTTTTGCCACGGGCCTCTCATATGTACTGGAATTTGTTTTGATCGCGACACGTCGAACTTGACCATCTTTTACGGGAAAAACTTTTATTATAATGCCCTTTGGCCAACTATTTCGTGGAAGCGTATCATCGACTATGACGACTACATCTCCTACTGACGGGGGTTTTATTTTTTCGAACCACTCACTGCGTCGCACTAAACTTGGACCATATTCTCGCACCCACCTTAGCCAGAAATGATTAGCAAACTTTTGCGTCTGGTGCCACCGGAGTCGGAGATCATGATCGTGTTCTAATAAAGGCTTGTTGCCTGCAGCAGACCCAAGAAGAAGATGATTTGGAGTCAAGGGGTCGTCTTCACATGAATCCAGAGCTACAAATGTCAATGGACGAGAATTTATGATGAACTCAACTTCCCATAGGGCACATCTTATAGTTTCGTCGTTGAATTTAAATGCAGGGCACATGGCGTGAAGATTTGCTTTAACCGTCCTTACCAATCGCTCCCATGCACCGCCCGTATGTGGAGCCGCTGGAGGGTTGAACCACCATTTAATTTCGACGTATTTCGAGGAGACTTGTCGAAGACTTAAATTTTCTGCTCGGATGATTTTTTCCACAGCTTTGAAATTAGTGCCATTGTCTGTATATATTTCTCTTGGAGTGCCACGACGACTTATGAAATTTTGTATACACATAATACACGAACTTGTGTCGAGACTATGTGCCACTTCAATATGTAGTGATCGCACTGTCAGGCAAGTAAACAGTACACCCCATTTTTTTTTCCTTACGTCTGCCAACGGTTACATATAAAGGGCCAAAAAAGTCAACACCAACGTAAGTAAATGGACGTTCAAAACTTGCTAGTCGAGCTAGCGGCAAACAGGCCATTTGTGGTAGTTGCGGCGCAGCTGCTTCGTTTTTACAAAATTCACACTTCCGTCGAACAACTTTATAGAGAGCTCTTAATTTAGGGATATAGAAATATGACTTTATTCTACAAATCACTGCTTCGTGCATACAATGATGGTAATTTTCATGATAATATCGGACTACGAGAAATGTTATATAGTGGCCATGAGGTAAAACTATCGCTTGATTGCAGCTTAACATATTTGCTCTGCCACAAGTCCGAATTACACCATCTTCGTCCAGAAATACGTTGAATTGCTTCAATTGACTGCTTCTCTCGATCTCTTTGCAGTTCTGCAGACTCCATATCTCATCAGAAAATTCGCTGAGTTGCGCGCATTTAAATAAGATATTTTTGGATTTTCTGATACGTTCAAATAGATTGTCGTCTTGTATTTTGAAGCCGTGGTCTACAGACTTTACTTTTTCTATATAAAACAGAAACAGGGCTAAGGCTCTATAGAGTCGTCTCCAACATGAGCAATATTCGAAATTTATAGAGAAACTTTTAAGCAAATCGATATGCAAAAAACGATTACGTACCTCTTCATTATTGAGGTTACCTAGATCTGCAGATTTTGGCCATTCACTTTTATTGAGCTTCAGAAACTCGGGTCCTGTAGTCCACATATCGTTGTCTGTTGGGCCTACTTTTTCTGAGTCGACGCTGTCGATAAAATCGTCCATGTAGTGGTAGCTCGTAATTGCTTTAAATGCTCGGGGATACTTATCGCGAAATTCTTCTGCATTTTTGTTTCGAACAAAATGAGCAATGCATGGCGCGCAGTTAAGGCCGAAAGTTAATGCCTTCATCACGTACATAGTAGGACGTTCACTTTGATTACTGCTTGCGGGCCACAGAAATCGTTGCGTGTGCATATCTTCATCCTTTACTTTAATGCGATGAAACATTTCAGCTATGTCGCGCAAATCGCGATTTCACCAACTCGAAATTCAATTAAAATATTAAAGAGCGAGGTGAGCAGGTCAGGACCACTTAATAAAAAATCGTTTAGGGATTCACCGTTCGACTTTGCTACTGCATCCCACACTAGACGTATATTACCTGGTTTATTAGGATTAAGTGCTACAAAAATTGGGAGATACCACGTACGACCGGGATATGAATATACTTCTGAGCCCAACACCTTTCTTGCGTAGCCTTTAAGCAGCAGTTTATCACTTTGAGCTTGCATGGTTTGCTGTAGTTGTGGATCCTTTATAAACTTTTTCAGCAGACGCTTTAATCGATGACATGCGACCTCGTAACTATCGGGCAACGATACTTGTTTATTTCTCCAAAGCAAATTTACCTCAAATTGTTGTTCTTTCTTTACAGCTGTACTCTGAAGAATCTGCATGGCTTTTTCATCTTCGGCTGATAAAATATTTTTCTCCTGAGAGACTTCTAGGGCAAAATACTCTTTTACATCATCGTGAAGCTCCTTATAACGGTCCTCGCACTTACATGTATGAATGTTTAATGAGGCTGATTTTTCGGAAATTTTTCCACCACCCTGCAACGTCCAGCCTAAGCGTGTTTTTGTTGCTATTAGTTGCCCACGGTCACCTTCTCTTATTTTCATCGGGACTGCTACTCTCCAATTGTTGAGCCCAATTAAAATCATTGGTTTGGCATTTGTATATGATTTTACTGGTAGGCCTTTGAGATACGGGTTAGCTTTTAATATTTTAGCAAAATTCAGAGACTGAATGGGCAAATCAAGGTTTTTAACTGTACGGACGTCGTATAAAGAGAATTTGGATTCAGCTTGTACGCTAGAAACTTCCAGGTTAATTTTCATCGAATCATCTTCAGACCGTGTAGTATTGCCTGTCCATCGTAGCTCTAGAGGTTCACTCTTACCTTTTAGTCCCAGTTTGTTAAAAAATGTTTGTTCCATTAGAGTCACTGATGAGCCTTCATCCAAAAACGCGTATGTGTTTTCAAAGCCACCATTAAAGTAAACACGGATTGGTAGTATTCTGAAACACGATGTCTCTTCATCACTATGTGCATTTACTATTTCTCTCCGTTCGGGCACATTAGCATGCTTTTGCAACAATGGGTGATGCTTTGCTGTACAGCCATTAATACCACATTGTTTGTTTGAGAAACATTTACGACGATGAAGATTTAGACTCTGACGGCACAATTTATTTTCTTTTACTAAATTCCATTTAGCATCTAAATTTAATAATGCGATCTCTCCACAAGTCTGGATTTTATGAGCCTCGCTTTTGCATGAAAAACAAATTGGCTTATTTGTACTACTTTGATGCGTATTCACTGAACGACTTTTCTTACACATTGCTGGGGATACTACTTGGCTAGCTGCAACAGCTATAGCATATATCCAATCGCTAAACAATTTCACTATGGGAACCTTATTTTCTTTTGGTTGCATAGCCCAATTGAGCTTATGATTGTTTGGCAATTTTTCGACTAAGGTTTTAACAAGCATTGGGTTATTTAAATGAGCTGTCATATTGCAAGCTTCCATCGTCGAGCAAATGTTTCGAATGGTAAGAGCGAATTCAATAAATTTGTCTTTTAATGGAGGAATTTTTGTTGCCTTTTCTATCATAGAGTCAAGTATATGCTCTGGACGACCGAAACACATTTCAAGAGTTTGAATTATTTCGCCCACCATAGATGGTATTAGTAATTTACTTTTTACCAGTTCTTTAGCACGACCACGGAGACACGACTGAAGGCGCATTAAATTTTCAACATCAGTGTAACCGGCTAATTCTGTGCTATTCCTATAATTGCTGATAAAGAGCGGCCAATCTTCTGGGTTACCATCAACATTTGGAAGATCTTTAGGTATTACCTGTCTTGCTGCAATTTACGTAGCTGTTGGTTGGGGAGACGAAAATGCAGGTGAAAAGGAACACGACGGCTGCATTGAGTCACCTTGGGAAAGTATTCTATATTTCTTTTCCAAATACTGGCGTTGAATCTCTTTTTCTTCCTCCAACATTTGCAGCCGAAGCTGTGTTTGAGAGGACGAGTTCGAAGCACAGGGCGTTTCATAGTGCCGTTTACTGTAATCATTATCTTGCACGACGGTCGACTTTGCATTTTGGGCAATAGTCGTGGATTTAGGCACATTATTTGGTTTTCTAGTGCACTCGTAATTTGTAGGTGAGAACGATCCTTGCGAAATTCGGCGATTGTATCAACCGGCGGCAATTGTTGAGTAGTTTTGGGCATGTCCATTTGGACCACTGATTTTTCGTGGCACTTTGAACAACTCCAGCTTTCATTAGCAATATTTGAGTCTACCCCTACACACTCAAAATGATACCATTTATCGCAGGAATCAGACTGCACCATACGAGCGGTGTCTTTATATATATATATATATATATATATATATATATATATATATATATATATATATATATATATATATATATATATATATATATATATATATATATATATGTTACCGCCGCCACTGTATTTTGTATTTTATTGTAATTTACTTGCATACAAACAAACATATATGTATATAAACACAAATTCCTTATTTTACATATTTTCTCATTCCACCGTTGTCATTATTTACTCTATTAAAATACTTATTTAAATTGTACTAAATTTGTTAATTTTTCGTTTAATAACGGTAGTCTCTTGTTTTGTAAAATATTTAAAATCAAAAGATCATTTTTTAAAAGTAGAAAGAGTAGTTCTTATTGTGACACGGTGGAAACAAGTTGTTTTAAAGCGCGATATACGCAAATTAATACGTAATAAACAAAACGTGCATATTTAAGCAAAAGTAAAATGTTTTAATATTAATATTGTGTAGCTCTTAAAATTTGTATTACGCCGTGCGAACTCAAGTTCGTCAGGAGATAAGAACCAATTTAGTTCATGTAGTCTTCGTTTTAATGGTGGGCAAAGGTGGAAGACTTTATAGCCTCAACTTCGGTATACAAGGACGCTGAACGTATTTCCGACACAATGGCACTATCAAGCTTGCCTTTGTTGTTTAATGGTTATGCATCGTCATCGTGGCAAGGCGTGCAACACGAAGCTAGAAATTTTGAGGAAGCCATTGAGCTCCTACGAAATGCATTTGCTCCTTCTAAGCCGGATCGGAGAATATATTCAGAAATATTTTACGACAAGGAAAAATCCTTCGCGTCCACTGACAGTTTCATTTGTAGAAAACGTCTATTAGCACAACTTAGAGAAAAGCTTCCAGAAAGCACAGTAATAAATAAGATATTTTCTCTTTTAAATGCACAACTACGTGAGAAGATCTCTAGAGGTAGTGGTGAAATGTCCCAGGACCTTCTTTAAAAAGCTAGCGATATTGAATTATTTAATTTAAAAAATAAACCGGAGACGTTTAAAAATCAGTCAGAAGCCAGAGAAAATAACAATGCTCAATGCTCTTTCTGTAGAAAGAAAACTAATACAGCAGATGTATGCGTCATACCTCTCCAGTTGAAAAAAACCTGAGCAAAATAAATTAAATTGCTATGGTTGTGGAGCAGTAGGCTTCTATAGATCTAACTTTCCTTAATGTAACTAAAAAACACTAATAGAAACCCCCAAAGAAATGGTTTTCAACAGCATCCAAACAAGTTTGGTTGGCAGAAATGTGCCCACTGTAGATATTAACGTAAATGGGTTAAAAGGTAGCTGGGTACAGCGGCCAGAAGAACATAGCTGGACACTTTTTATCGTAGTTTTCCTACTTAACTTTGAAAAATAAAAAAATTTAATGCACGTGTTCGTGTGTTAATTCAATAGTGGTAAAAAGAATAATGAAAAAATACTTAACTAAGTGAAACTTATAAACTATGGTAACATAAAGCAGAGATGCCAGATTATTGTAATAAAAGTTATAATGGATCTCCCAGGCATACAAGTGACGTGTTTGCACTAAGATGATTAATATAGCGTTTAAATATATACCCATCATCTAACTTGACAAGATAAGGAAGATGGCCATACTTTTTATGATTGTACCTTGCTTCCATAAATTTTTATTGTTTGAATAATAGCGATCGTGTACCCTGTCGCCCTCACTAAATTGACGTGATTAAATTGCTCTGTGGAATTTCTTTTGAAGGCTTTAGGCGGGTTTAAAGCATCTAATTGTGTAAGTATTTGTGTGTTGAGGTATTGCTCTGAAGGAGTCTTCCCATTCATAAGTGGTGTTTCGCGATATCGAAATAGAATCTCTCTTACCTTTTTACCCATGTTGCGAGGGTCGCTTGCCATGGCCTTTAATCGATATCTTATAGTCTGAACATTTCTTTCAGCGACGAAATTTGTAGCTGGAAGTCCTGGAGCTTCAAGTTTTTGAAATATGCCAGTGTTTGCACAAAATGTTCTAAATTCTTCACTGGTGAATATTTTTGCATTGTCTGGATATCAATGTCTAGAAAATAAATCAAGGAGCAATTATATTGTAGAGCAAGATATCGGAGCAGTTTGTTGTAAGCAAATAAAAGTGGAACTTGGTCTAAATTTGGCTAAACAACGTGTTCATCAAATAATAAGACACAATTTAGAACTTAAATATGAGTACCGAGTGCCTAAACCATGTTTAAAACAACGTCATAAAATTGTACATGGTATTTTATGAAAAGTATAAATTTTGGGAAGATAAATTTGAATCTGTGATATTCAGTAACACAATAAAGTTCAATTTAGACATACCAGATGGTCTCCACAAAAATTGGATGGACGTAAGACGCCCACGGGAAGCATTCCACAAACAAATAGTTAATAGTGCAGGATCACTCATGGTACATGCTTTGTGCTAGAATAATTAAATGCAGAAATCTACATAGATTTGTTACAAAGCGAACACCTTTATTTTGTTGGTGATTTACATTGCGATAAATGGACTTTCCAGCAAGATAATTCAGCAAGCCACGTGGTGAAGAAGATAAAGGCGTTCTTTAATTTTCGACAAGTTGATTTGCTCGAGTGGTCTGCTTTAAGCCCAGACCTCAATCCCATCGAGGATCTATGATGAATACCTTCTAATAAAATACATGCAACTTCAAGCTATATGACAGTTGGAAACAGCTATAAAAAGCAATATTGATTGAATAGGTCAATATTGATGTGTCTGTCCTGAAAAAAACTGGTGGAGTCAATGCCCCGTGGTGTCAAATTGGTCAGGATGCACAAGAGTAACACAACCACTTATTAACATATACAAAACTTTTACTTTGTTACTAAAATAATATGTAAATCTATGAAATAAAATTTTTGCAATATAAATATTTTCTATCATGATACAAAGAAAACAAGATAACGCATACAAATTGTCAAAATATTTTGTTTCTGCGCATCTACGTCATAGTAGTGAAGAAAAATAAACACATTCACACAAACACGTGTAAATGTTATGGGGCAGTTTTGTTTGTTTTATTTTTCTTTTTCGGCTTTTTGCATCCTCACTAATTTCTTGATTTAATTGTCTTATTTTCAAGTACATTCTAGCGCGGAAGAATAATTTTTTAATTTTTTCACTGCAATTTATGTGCTCAGATTGCTGCTGGTGAATTTTTAAAAAGTCTTTTGTAATGAGCAAGCTTTCTCCATTAATTGTTGCGAAAATTGCTTCTAGCTCTTTTATAAACGTTATCATGGCCTGTGTTGGCTTAGATAATCCGCCTTCGCTTAGATGATCCACCCAAGTATAAGAAAATGCTTCAGCATTTCTTGTCACTGCTATATATGGAACTACATCCTTTAATTTATGGCATATATAGCCAGCGAAGTTCTCTAAGCCATCATTAGGCAAGTCCTCTTTTTCAACTCTAAAATTAATATAATTCGAGTTTTTACCCATTTCATACTGTGTCGTATTCTTGAAATCTTCTTCTTTAAAATGTTGCATACAGACATAAGAAGTATCTGGGTTAAACTTCTTATCGCCACAGAAATTAATCCATTTTTTTCTAAGGACGCCGTCTGTTGGAAATCGAAAAAAACTACAAGCAGAAGCTTTTCCTTGGTTATTTTTGCTGCAATTCACTACAACGCACTTGATTTTAACAAAAATATATTTTTTTTAGAAAATTAACCCTTATTTTTTTAATTATTTTAACACAAGCCGAAATGAAAAACTTTTTAACAAAATTTAATTCACTACTATTACGTCACACAAAAACAGCTGATGCTTATTTACAAATAACGGACCTGCGCAATGCATTATCTCTTTTTCTTTGTATCATGATTTTCTATGGTTTTCCATGTTAAAAAACTATATTACTATAATTTTGTTATTTCATTTTTATTTCTTTTAACTATAAATTCGAAAAAAATATCTTTTCCCAATTTCCATTGTTTCTTATAATAAAAATTAAAGTCGAAGCATTGCAAGTTAAATTAGTCAGGGTCCGCAAAAAATAGAAGAATCCAACACTCAAGAAGACGATTTGATTAAAAATATTTTGACCTCTAGGAGTTGTGCTCTATTAACTCGGAAATTTTAAAGCTATATGGATATTTAAAAAAAAAAATTACGAATTTCTGAAAGACACAAAGATTTTTGGGAACTAATAACATAAAAGTTACATAACTATACAGAGTTTTTTTGTGTCAAAATCTTTTAAAACAAAAAAAGTTATAGGTATTTAAAAATTAACATTTTCTAAAAAATTTTAATTTTAGCAAAATACAGAGAAAGTCCATTTTGGACCACCATGTACGCAGTGATAATGTTGAAATAGAGCAGTAATATTTTGGCTCCCGAGGAACTCTGGTATTTATTTTCAAATGAGTAATATAGCTTTGAAATCGGTAACCATATAAAAAATTGATTTCTGGCCGCCTTCTCAAAATATGCGCCACAGTGCGCCGGTGGATTTCCTATAATTCTTAGCTTTCGTGTGAACATTTTTTAACTGTCCAGCAGACCAGATCCCAAGTTGAATCAATGCCCGTCATTTCAATTAATTTTCTATAAAAAATTTGAATAGCAAATAGAAAATTTAGAAATACACAAATGTATATAAATTAGAACTAGATATCATTGGTGCGCTTCGCTGCCCCTTTTAATAAAATAAAATAAACACGGAAACGCACGTGTTTCTCTTAAAATTTATTTGTGTTTTCGTATGTACATACATATGTATGCATTTGTTTATTGGTGTTAGTAAGAACTTTATAGTCGTAATACTCCTAAAGTACTGAACCGATTTAAATAAAATTAAGATTGTGCATATCTGTGTAGAAAAAGCTTTAAAACCATAAAGTCTTTCTGTAATCGGTGCAGTATTACGGACGTAAAAGGGATTACAAAAACGTGTTTGCCTATTAAATACATAGATTTTATAAAAATAAAATTTATTGACTTACCTCTAGCTCTGGGTGTTCCTGGAAATTTTTCATCCATCTTTTATTTGTGCTTTTGTCTCTTTCTTTGTGATTTTTTTAACATTCTATATTAAATCAAAGTTTCTAACAAAATTTTTAAAGCAAGAAATGGTTTGGCGCCTAATATGCCAGCTGTTTAACACTTGTAAATAATTGCACTTACTACATCTACTACAGTTTTTAGTATTGTAGATGGTGTAAACATAGATAAATAAAAATGTATGCAGTTTGTTGTTGTCGTGTTTTAAATTTATCATAGTTTACCAAAGCTACAATATGTAAAAGGTCTACAATAGCATCAGTGAATACCGCTATTATTAATAAAGGAAGCTTATAGAAAACTCCACTCGCGTCTTTATTTAGCCACAAAGATTAGTTAATTTTCCGGTAATTTCAATATTATGTTTAAAAATGAGCGAGGTATAAGAAATTAAAAATTAAAAGTTTTGATTTTACGGTACCCTAGTCCAATTTATTCAAAATATTGAGTACAATTTTCAGAAAATTTTTTCTCGTAGTTAGCGAGTATAATTTTAAATTGTGGATATATTATGCTCTGCCGACGTTTTGTTATGTATCAAGCAAGGCGAATTCATACCAGGTGTGAGCAGTAGGACAACAACTACAACAAAACAACAACTTTGACATTAGATTAGCAGCTATGAAACCATGTATTTTTTGACAAGACATTAGCAAAAAACAGGAGCAAAAAACAATCAGCTGGGCTATCGACTCCACCTGGTATGAATTCGCCTTGGTATCAAGACAAATTTTTATCAGGTATAGACACTGTGTTAACAAATAATGACAATGATGAGCGAGTTGTTTATCCGACCGGAGGTGCTTTGCGACCAAAAATCAAACAAGTAATTTTGAAACATTAAAAAATAAATAAAATTATGGATGTCCTACATTAATAAGCAATTTTTTCCACTTTTACTATATAAAGTGTAACCTCTTATAAAAAATACCTCCCATAACCGGACAACCTAATAACCGGCCAAGTTTTGTAGATCGAACATATTCAGTCCCATAACCGGACACAATAACCAGGCGCGAACACTAAATTTTAAAAAATATTGTTTAAAATATAGGCCCAACTATAATACGCAGGAACTAGCTTAAGCCAACTTAAGCAACTGTGCCAATACTTATATGTAAATCATATGTGGCAAACTATAATGTACTTAACCAAACTTTTTGTTAAGTTCCGTCAAATTTCATTTGCTTAAGCAAAGTACTAAACTGATCGCACATTCCGTACGGAAACAGCTGTTTGTGCTTTGTGTTGTATGTACATATGTACATTCATAAATAATTGCAATGGAGAACGAAAGTGATCAAATAATTTCTAAATTTAATATATGTTTAAAAAAAGAATTTTCTATAAGAAAAAAGGGACGCATTGTATTATAATCGTAATTAAAAAGAAAGAGCCTTTTATTGTTTATGAGTTAAGTGATGCACACCGCTGTATTTTTAGCACTTTTGGTCAAAATTAGACAAACCGCAAAAGTGTTAAATTTTTCTTCTGAAAAATAATTATTAATTTCTATATGAATGGTACTAGGTATATAAAATATGTTTATTAAAAACCATTTTGATAACAAATTTCATTTATTTAGAAAAAAATTATTATTTTGCAAAAGTACGAATAAAACAAATGTGCAATAATGTTCAATAAGTTGCTTAAGCATTTGACAGACTTTTCGTTCATTTTTTGACATTAGATTAATAGGCTTTTTACACTGATCAACATCTACTATCAATTTGCGAAGATGTTGACATCTTTCCATAAGAAATACACAGGCCTAAAATTCAACATCTTTACAAGATGTTGCTATCTCAGTTTGTTCTATTTTACATCTTTCGATTATTTGAGTGTCATCACTAGAAAATTGGCAATAAACTGATTAATTTAGTGGCATCACTGAAAAAATGTCATTTATGTGGAAAAAATACAAACCAATATTTGTTTAAAAATGAGCATCATACAAGGTACACAAATTTTTTTTACATCTTCTTTCTCTAAAATGCTTTCAATAACTTTAATACTCTACATTAATACTTGGGTTTGTTCTAGCAAAACAACAATTATTTCAATTATAAATATTTGTTGTTAACCCATATTTTTATTTTTTATTAGCTAAAAGCGTCTTTGCTTTTAATTATTCGACAGTTGAGTTGATGGTAGATGTTAGATGTAAGAAGATGTTGCAAATGTAAACTGATTTTCACATTTTCCAGTCGTTTCACTAAGATGATGGTCAGTGTAAAAAGCCTATAAGTCAGCTTATGCACATTATTGTTGGGCCTTATCTCTCATAAAAGTGCTTTTGCACGGCGTGTATTTGTCATATGACTTGTCACTTTTCCATGTGTAAATTCTAAACACATCATGTAAACCTTTTGAAACATAACATGTGTGTTTTCCATGTGTACAATACATATGACATTTTTCATTTAGAACGTATTCTATTTTGATGTGACAAAGCATCTGACATCCTGTAATGCCAACTTGATATTTTGCTATTTTAGGTTTTTTGTGGTACCAAAAGCACTAAAAGCGTGGCAAAAGCACAACGTTTGAACATTTGCATCAGCTGTGGTTGGCAATATAAAACTGTGTGGCGGAAAAATTATAACGTGAGACAAGATAGCGTCGACGAAATAGCGTCGATTTTGGGAATTTAAAAGCCAGGAAAAAAACGGGGAAAAATAAATACCCTGTAATAGGGAATTTTAAAAATAGCGTAGATTTTTACTAAAAGCGTCGACAAAATAGCGTCGATTTTGGGAATTAAAAACCGCGGAAAAAATACCTGTAATAGCATAGATTTTAGGTATATATGTAAGAATAAAAAAGGGAAAATGGTTATATGAAGTGGTTATAATGAAATCTATGATACTCCCAGGAAAAATGACTATATATTTTTCGAAAATATAGACTTTAATACACATTTTGAAGCAATCGTGCTAAAAATCCGCAGAGCCGTTCCCGAGAAAAGTGGCTTCATCCCTAGTGGGCACAAAAAACCGTTGCTGAATTTTCTCATGGAAACTATGATACTCCCAGGAAAAATGACTATTTATTTTGAAAATATAGACTTTAATGAACATTTTGAAGCAATCGTGCTAAAAATCCGCAGAACCGTTCCCGAGAAAAGTGGCTTCATCCCTAGTGGGCACAAAAAACGTTGCTAATTTTTCCCATGGAAACTATGATACTCCCAGGATAAATGACTATATATTTTGAAAATATGGACTTTAATGAACATTTTGAAGCAATCGTGCTCAAAATCCGCAGAGCCGTTCCCGAGAAAAGTGGCTTCATCCCTAGTGGGCACAAAAAACCGTTGCTGATTTTTCCCATGGAAACTATGATACTCCCAGGAAAAATGACTATATATTTTGAAAATATAGACTTTAATAAACATTTTTGTTGATTTTTGCTGATTTTTCCCATGGAAACTATGATACTCCCAGGAAAAATGACTATATATTTTGAAAATATAGACTTTATTGAACATTTTCAAGCAATCGTGCTAAAAAATCGCAGAGCCGTTCCCGAGAAAAGTGGCTTCATCCCTAGTGGGCACAAAAAACCGTTGCTAATTTTTCCCATGGAAACTATGATACTCCTAGGAAAAATGACTATATATTTTGAAAATATAGAGTTTAATGAACATTTTGAAACAATCGTGCTAAAAAATCGCTGAGCCGTTCCCGAGAAAAGTGGCTTCATCCCTAGTGGGCACAAAAAACCGTTGCTGATTTTTCCCATGGAAACTATGATACTCCCAGGAAAAATGACTATATATTTTGAAAATATAGACTTTAATGAACATTTTAAACCAATCGTTCCAAGAAATCGCAGAGCGGTTCCCGAGAAAAAAGGATTTATCTGGAGTAGGCTCTTCATACGCATTTACGACAAAACACAACTCTGGTACAATGCTGTTAAATTTAGTATGTAGTACTTTATTTAACACAAATATACGTTTTTAATTGCCGTTTCTTATTGATGAAGTTCATTTTATTCAATTATTAAATTAATTTATAAAACTTTGCCGTTTCCTTTAAAAATTTACCAAAATTGTAAAAATTATTCTCTTAAATCCATGGAGTAGTTAAAGAAAAATAGACGAATTTGAAGTAGTTAGATAAAAATATTCGAACTTGAGCCAACATATGAATAACAAATGTGTATGTTGATAAATAGTTCGACTAATAAAATTAATGTTATTATTTCATTATTACGAATATTTTTAAACCTTTTGAAAACCCCTTTTTATACCCTTCACCACAGGTGGAAAGGGTATATATAAGTTTGTCATTCCGTGTGTAATTTCTACAATATTCATTTCCGACCCCATAAAGTATATATATTCTGGATCCTTATACATAGAGAAGTTGATTAATCGATGTCCGTCTGTCCGTGTTAGTGTGGTAATGTCATTTGCCAAGGCACCAGAAGAGATACAAAAAATTTAAGCACACCAATCTGTCAGGCATAGTTTCGAAAATTTTGGTATTGCAATTCAGCAACATCGGATCATTCCTTTGGAGGCTACGGGCCAAAAACCACGCCCACCTATATTTTTTTACGTTTTTTTTTTAAATTTTTTCGGCTTTAATGATTCTGTTTTGCCTTTTTTTGTCAAATAAATATTAGACTGCGACAGGTAGATCGCAAGGAGTGCATACAGATCTCGGGGGATCAATAACCCCCTGCGAGGGGCGATTTTTGTTTGTTTTTAGATTGGTAGGGTTTTTCTGCTTTGATTTGTATTAGAGACCTTAATAGAAAGCAATACGCATAGAGGTAGCCAATGGACCCACAGGGTACCCACTGACAAGTAGTAGCAGTTAAAAGGACCCCCCATGTGTCAATATGATGAATTTTTTTTTTGTAAGGATTTCTTTTTGCTTTAGTCTGACCATTCTAACTCAATATAGATTGGAGAAAGGTCCAAAATTTAACAAAAAAATTTCAATCAAATTTTTAAAAAAAAAATTTTAAAAAAAATTTAAAAAAAAAATTTAAAAAAAAAAATTTTTATTTTTTTTCAAAACTATTTACAAAAAAATTTACAAAGCATTTTCAAAAAGATATTTTACAGAATAATATTCGAAAAAAAATTTTTTTTAAAAATTTTCCAAAAAATTTTCGAATAAAATTTTACAAAAAATTTTTAAAAAAATATTTTTACAAAAAATTTTTACACGCAATTTTCGAAAAATTAAAACAAAAATTTCAATATTTCTTTGAAAATGAAAATCATGACTGTAACATAATATATAAGAATATACATATGTATGTATGTGTGTATATAGAGTAACATATTTTTTTAAATGCGTTTGATTTTTAAATAGATGATATCTCTGTTTTAAAACCTAGGTGTATTAAACACATAGACATCATCAGGATACCGACTACAAACTGTCAAAAATAAAACGATTATTTTGAAGTCAGCAAAGCTACATGGCTACACGGCCACCGTTGTGGCTGTCGTCAACTTAGACTAATTTCTATTTTATTCAACAGAAGAAAATGTCACAAAATTGTAAATTACAAATTCATATTCAAACAAAAAGTATTGGAGGAAATATTTATAATTTTTTGAAAAAGTTATTTTATTTTATAAAAGCAAAATAAGTATTACTACATCAATGTCAGAGTTTACGATGTAGCTGTCGGCTTCAATATCATTAAGTAGCTGACAACACGGCGACAATTGTAGCAAACGGAATTAGTCTTCTATTTCTTTAACTCATGAATAATGATTTTTTCTCATACGACTTTATTTAAGTAAAGAGTCAACAATATGGATAATGCTGTACATGTCTGTATAAATAAAATCACCGTGGTGAAGGGTATAGAAGATTCGGCACGGCCGAATATAGCACTTTTACTTGTTTAATTTTGAATTTAAAATATATTAATTAACTTTTTATTTTGTTAAAAATCGCTATTCTGAAAAAAAAAAATAATTATGCGACAACTTGTCAACACACTTCTAGTAAATGTAGCAAAATTAAAAAGCGGTTGATTTTTTAATAAATTCAACCGTCATTACATATATCAATTGAAAAACTTAAGGGCAGCGGTAAGATTTATTTTATTTATTTATTTATTTCAAATGTTTGTCTAAAACGGTTCGGCCATATGCATCAATTTACATCAACTATTGAAACACCCTTTATAATTTTTAATATTTATGAATGTTATACGGGACATAGTTATTATGCGGGACATTTTCAAAAAACATATACCGTATATAACCATCCAATTATTCAATCGTCCTTAATACTTCTGAAAGTTAAAAAGAAACAAATTTATAAAATTTTAGTTTTTTTTTTTTGGAAACATTTATTTTTTGTAAACTTTTATTGTTATAAAAATTAAGATAAAAAAATTTAAAACAATAGACTGACATAAAATTTTCCCTTTTTTGCAATTAGAAGTATCGTAATTCTATTTCCTTTTGGTTTCATTACAATCGCATTCATTTTTGTCCATAAAATGTATGACACCATATTCTCCGGATATCATCCCTTGGCTATCGAAACGTTGTAGTTCTTCGGCATTTCCTTGAGGTAAACCACATACTAAATCAGCTTTTATGGTGCGCAAAGTACAATAGTTTGTTGGATGAAAACCTCGAATGCAAGTAATGAAATCTTCAGTAGGATCCCAACACATGTCACCAAATAGTTTGCGATAATTCAAGTCACCTTTAAAAATAACAAGTTTAGCCTCGCCCAGGTAACTATACAAATCTGGAGCAATTTCACGCATTCTGCAAAACATTTCAAATACGCATTAAAAATACACAATCACATGCTATTATTGAAATCTTTGTCTTACTTATAATATTCATAGACCGACACCCAAAATAGTGTATAGCACTAATTACAAAGGTTCCCTCGTCTAAGCGATTCTTACATTTTAAGCCCAGATCTCGCACACGAACCGTGCTTACATAAATAGTCTAGGGTTCAAGTAAAATCACTGAGTACAATATCTGATACAAACCAGGGTATAGCTTTTATACTAAAACGCACCTTAGATGCCAATTGTTTGTCTATCAAATAGTCGTCTAAAATTAAATCCGTAAACAGCTCAAAGCCAAAATTATCATTAACCATCCAGTTAAGAGTGATCGGCTGACGCCAAACAATCCCATATTTGCTTATTATCATTTACCAATATGTTGCTATTAAAGGAACCCAACTGTTATCGCCAATCACATTTATTGCCTAATAAATTAAGCTACGAAAATTAAAGATAATTTGAAATTGTAATTTCTATTTTAAATTCCTTAGCTCATCTATTTACCTTAATTAAATAATCAAGCCTTAAAATTATTTTCAGTTTGTCTTGCAGCCTTTGCCACTGCTTCACTACCATCAGCTTAAGACTTTGTTGTTTTTGTTTAGCAAAATAGTCAAAGGTTTTTAAAGTTCTTGTGTTTTCAAAAAAGGAAGACACTTTGGTCTATGAAGTTATTCCCTAACTCTTTATCGGGTTCTAAAAAGAGTGGTTAAGTTTTATATTATTTTACAACAAATAAATAAATAAAATAAATCTTACCGCTGTCCTTAAGTTTTTCAATTGATCTATGTTATGACCAAAGTTTGATTTGCGTGGTGGTAATATTTATAGAAAGCGGTTATATTTATTAAAAAATCAACCGTTTTTAAATATTGCTACATTTACTAGAAGTGTGTTGACAAGTTGCCGCATAATTATATTTTTTTCAGAATAGCGATTTTTAACAACATAAAAAGTTAATTAATATATTTTAAATTCAAAATTAAAAAGGGGTTTTCAAATTGTTGAAAAATATTCGTAATAATGAAATAATAACATTAATTTTATTAGTCGAACTATTTATCAACATACACATTTGTTATTCATATGCTGGCTCAAGTTCTAATATTTTTATCTAACTACTTCAAATTCGTCTATTTTTCTTTAACTACTCCATAGATTTAAGAGAATAATTTTTACAACTTTGGTAAATATTTAAAGGAAACGGCAAAGTTTTATTAATTAATTTAATAATTGAATCAAATGAACTTCATCAATAAGAAACGGCAAGTAAAAACGTATATTTGTGTTAAATAAAGGACTACATACTAAATTTAACAGCATTGTACCAGAGTTGTGTTTTGTCGTAAATGTGTATGAAGAGCCTACTCCAGATAAATCCTTTTTTCTCGGGAACCGCTCTGCCATTTTTTGGAACGATTGGTTTAAAATGTTCATTAAAGTCTATATTTTCAAAATATATAGTCATTTTTCTTGGGAGTATCATAGTTTCCATGGGAAAAATCAGCAACGGTTTTTTGTGCCCACTAGGGATGAAGCCACTTATCTCGGGAACGGCTCTGCGGATTTTTACCACGATTGCTTCAAAATGTTCATTAAAGTCATTCATTAAAGTCTATATTTTCAAAATATATAGTTATTTTTCCTGGGAGTATCATAGTTTCCATGGGAAAAATCAGCAACGGTTTTTTGTGCCCACTAGGGATGAAGCTACTTTTCTCGGGAACGGCTCTGCGATTTTTTCGCACGATTGATTCAAAACGTTCAATAAAGTCTATATTTTCAAAATATATAGTCATTTTTCCTGGGAGTATCAGTTTCCATGGGAAAAATCAGCAACGGTTTTTTGTGACCATTAGGGAGGAATCCACTTTTCTCGAGAATGGCTCTGCGGATATTTAGCACGATAGGCTATAAATGTTCTTTAAGGTCTATATTTTAAAAATATATAGTCATTATTCATGGGAGTATCATAGATTTCAATGGAAAATCAATAACCATTTTCCCTTTTTTATACTTATATACCAAAAAGCTATGCCATTAGTAAAATTCCCTATTACAGGGTATTTATTTTCCCCGTTTTTTCCCGGTTTTTTAATTCCCAAAATCGACGCTATTTCGTCGACGCTATCTTGGCGCACTTAAAATTATATATTATTGGTAATGTCAGATGTAATTACACATGTTCGTTTAAAAGCAAAAATTATAAGCCGTATGTAAAATGTCTATTTTGACAAACACATGAAATTACATATGGGTTATCAAACTGACAAGTCATAAGACAAACACACGCCATGTAAAACATTTTAAGCGGTCAGAAGCGTTGAAACATGGCAACGAGAGCGGTATTTAATATTATTTTCTTTTATTCAACTCTGATTCATATTTGCATTAATGACAATGATATTGATATTGATTGCCGTTAACGAAAATATACATGTAATATATACGGGAAAAATTGATGTTTATTTGCTTACTATAAACGACATGTTTTTTACACATGACTTTCTAACTGTGTGAGTCACATATGTTTTTTTTTTAATAAAAGTCTTTATTTACAAGTTTAAAACATAAAAGGTACAGAGGTATGAGATTTTACTATAAGTACTACAACAATAAGAGTCTTATAATTAAATTTACAAAACTAATAACAATAAATATACAGATTACAAAACCTTTTTGATCTCTATGGAAGTTATAAAGAAATTTGTTTAGATAATCACTAATACATTCATTCTTAACGAACGAATCTTAGTGATTACCTTGTAAATTCCTTATTGATTCAAAGTTTGACAGTCTGCATTTTTCATTAAATGTCAGTGTCAGTTCTCTAGTGAAATCGTTTATCATCTTGTGTCCAAAGTTACTGTGAAGTAAATTTGTCGGATACCTACGAGGAAGATTATGTATTATTTTCAAATTCTTGTTTTGTATAATCTGAAGCTTTTTGGTATGAGTTTTCGCAGTTTTATGAAACCATACTTGACAGCTGTAACTCATAATTGGTCGAATGCACATTTTATATAACAATATTTTGTTTTTAATTTTTTTCAATTTAGATCTTCTGTTGAGTATGGGAAACAATGCCCGACCACACTTTATAGCTTTTTCACAAATTTGGTTGACATGTTGCTTAAATGTTAGTTTTTTATCCATTATAATGCCCAAATACTTTGTTTCTGATTTTATAGGTATAACATTCCCACGGCACAACATAGATTGAGAAGGTATGCGTTTTGGCGACTTATTATATGGAAAAATAATGGCCTGTGTTTTATCATCATTGACCTTTATTTTTCATTTATTAAAATATTTTTGGCTTGAATTTAAGCTCTCTTGCATTTTCCTAACTAATGAATTAGATACCTTACCGCTGCAAATGAAAGCACTATCGTCTGCATAAAATGCTGCTTCCTGATTCCTGCGTAGAGTGATATCTGACGTGTATAACGAATAAAGCGTAGGTGACAAAACGGAACCTTGCGGTAGACCTGCGAGTATATGTTTTTCATCTGATGAGATGCGCTCCACGAAAACTACAAATGAACGTTGGTCTAAAAAGCTTTGTATGATTTTTTGTAAATATAAAGGAAAACTAAAAGAGTTAAGTTTATACAATAGGCCATTATGCCATACTGTATCGAAAGCCTTTTCAATGTCAAGAAATATAATACCTGTACTTCTACGATTTCTTTATTTTATTCTCAATATTAACCACTCGTTTGATTTGATGTACCGTAGAGTGCTCTCTTCGGAATCCAAACTGCTGCTGATGTATAATGTTATTCTGTTCTGAGAACTCTACGATTCTTTTGTGGATTATTTTTTCAAAGACTTTATCCAACAAGCTCAAAATGCTTATTGGCCTATAGCTGGAAGGCAATTTTGGATCTTTTCCAGTTTTGAAAATAGGTAAAACCCTGGCCTTTTTAAATATCATGGGGAAATGACCATTTCTCAAGCAGTAATTAAATAGTTTGCTCAAAGTTTCAAAAAAGTAATCGGGCATATTTTTTAAAATAATGCTGTTAATTTCGTCTAAACCTGGGGCTTTGTTATTTTATAAAGAAAAAACAAATGTCTTTACCTCTACTGCATCTGTTAATTCAAAATTGTCACTGTCAGCGAGATTTACATTGTTAAGTTCCTGCACATAATTTAGAACCACATTATCTAAAGGTGATGAATTGTTGTTGGTGATATTATTGTTGCATCTAAAAACTTCCGCAATGGCATTTGCTTTTGCTTCACCGGTACTTAAAACTTCCCCATTTATATTTAGATCGGGGATTGCAGAATTTCTACCTTTTAAAGCTTTTGTTAGTTTCCAAAATTTTTTAGAGCCGGAAGGCAGTTTGGAAATGAATTTAGCCCACGCTTCATTTCTATCCCTTTTCAAATGAAAATCAATTAAGTGATTCAACTGTTTTAAAATGCTGATTAGTTGAGTTCTGTAACTAGGATCTCTACATCTTTTAAGTTTACGGTTATACTTGTTCCTCTGAGTAATCAGCATTTTAGACGTATTTGAAATTTCCCTCTGCCAAGGATTTTTCTGGCCAATTGGAATCTTGGAAAAAGCTTCTTTAACTATACTAACTAATTTATTTAATGACGAATCTAGGTTTATATTGTGAAGCTCTATTTGTCCGATTTTATGATTCTTAATTTCATTCTCGACCCAGTATTTAATTGCTGGCCAATCCGCCTGATTATACAACGGAACTGTAACAAAGTGATTTTGTGGTGTTCCAAAAATGTAACAAGATATTGGGGTGTGATCAGACTGTAAAAGATTTGGATGTGACTGTAACTGCGAAAATGAAATGTTAGAATTAGTAAGTAAAATATCAACCGTGGATGGTTGGACTGGAATTATATTTTGGCCGAATCTAGTATGTGTATCCGGATGATATACATAATAACTTGAACTTAAGTGATGTCTGTATAGTTCTTTGCCAGCTGAATTGTTTGAAATACAATTCCAATTCACATGTTGTGCATTTAAATCACCAAAAATAAAATAGTCACTAAACGAATTGGTAAGAAGTTCTAAGTCAGTTTTAAAATTAGAAGTGTAAACTGGATTATAAGCAGAGATAAAACTTACGGGACGTCCACTTATTTTAACTTCCACAGAGATATTTTCTATGGTTATTATTTTAATCTTTGGTAACAACTTATGATCTATGTAATTTTTAACCGCTATAAGCACACCCCCACCATGTGTTTGACGGTCTTCCCTGTATATTTTGTAGCCTCCAAATTTTAACCTATGATACGGCTTCAGGAACGTTTCGTTAAGAAGTAGAATATCAATATTTTTCTCATGGAGAACTTTTTCGAGCTGTGCAGCTGCTGACTCAGTTGTTATGCCTTGAGCATTCCAGTGCATAACATATACATTTTGACTACCCATGATTTTATATAGCATGCTTGAGCATCATGCCAAGCACTCTTAATTTGTCAAATTTATTTCGACATTTTTCTAGTGCATCCACAGCACTAAAGAAGATTTCTAACAATCTCTCGTTAGATAAGTCATCATCGTTGTTGCTGTCGCGGGGTCTGTTTTTCGAGACCTCAGAGTACAAACTTTTCCTTTGGAAGGTGTGCTCTCGTGAATCAGTTGGTTGACTCTGACTTGACAGGTGTGGGAACTCAGTCTCATCATACACATGATTAATTCTCGACTTGTTGAAATTAGGTCTAGACTTAGAAGTTAATCGTAGGCGCATTTCTAAATAATCTTTACGGCAAGGGCATTTAGGAATGTCGGACCTGTGATTCGAGTTTCTTAAGTTCTTTTGGCTACAGTTGTGGCATTTATAAACAACATTACTCCCTTGAGTGTTTTTGGCCAATACACACTCAGTCTGGTCGTGATTGCCAGCACAAACTGCGCAGACGATAACTCTATTGCAGTTTTTAGCTCCATGTCCGTACATAGAGCACTTCGTACATTGCGTAGGCCCTTTATTCCCTTTAAGAGGTCTTCTCCAGTAAACAGCAATATTGCAAAAGTACTTTATTTTCATAATATCATTTTTTGACACTTCTTGTTTGTTAAACTCAATCAAGTATATAGCGTCATCAGCTGTAGTCCTTTTGATTACGATATCTTTGACACTTACTGGATTTATGTTGTGCATTTTAACCAATTCCTCCTTTAAAAGCTTTGCGTCTGTTCTTGGCAAACCAAATAACGCTAACTTAACTTCGTGTGTATAAAAACTGTACTTCAGTTCACTCAGCTTTTTTAACGCAGCTTCATACAGGACCATTGTATTGCATGTAACCTTAGTTCCAATTGTCATTCTCTTGAAGAAGTACTCCTCACCAAGTATTTCCCAAACTTTTGAGAAACTGTGACACGAGTCTACCACTATTGGTGGAACCCTTTCTTTGACTGCTCTTGCCTCTTCTTCTTCTTCATTTGCTAGCAAATGAAACCTGTTACTAGGGCCAGGATCAATCCTTATCGTCTTAAATTTGGGACTATTCCCAAAGTAATCTCGCTTCTGGCTAGCCATATTGGAAGCGATTTAAAGGAAAAATTAAATTTTCAAGAAAAATCACACACGAGCAAAAAATAACACGTTGTTTACAACTCAAGGCAATTTTGCCAGATGGAGTCACATATGTATAATTCTGTATGTCTGTCAAAATTTTTGTTTTACGGAACACTTTATAACAAAATAACCAGAATACCCAAAAATGACAGCGGAAAAAGGGACTTCTCATATGTTTTCACCACTTTTATTTAGACGAATAAGAAGAAAACATGAATCGTCAGAAACAACGTGTAAAAAGAAACAGCTATACGTAGTCATTGTTTACAATTAATCAAACAAAAAAGTTGAAATTAAATTTCAGCAGAAGTTTTAGTTTTTATTAAAAAGTTTAAGTATATATAAATTCCGCAAAGTAAATGAATTAAAAGTTATCAAATAATAAATAAAACACAAAAATACGTCACTTGCATAAAGTTGCAAACAAATTGGCACGACAAGTTTTGCCAGTAGCTTTTGTTAAGAAGAATAAATGTTGAAATTTTATTTAATGAAGAAGTGCAAATTTTTTGAGTCCTTTAATATACAATATTTGCCTTCACATCGGTTGTGAAGTGTAAAGGATTACATGCACTAATGTATGTTTCTCCGGCGAAGTGCACGTTGGCTTCATTCGTCGGGAAATCGATATGAATACCCATAAGATGCACAAAGGAACAATTATACAGTGATTTGAGTACAAATATGATTGATTGCGCTCTTGAAGGTCAATATTAAAAATAATTTTATAAAATAAATACATTTTTCCATTTCCTTTTTAGGTTATAATGCATGTGTGTTTGCTTATGGCCAAACAGGTGGAGGATTTTGAAGAAATTCATGAGTGTATAGGTCGTGGTAATATACAACGCACAACGGCTAGTACAAATATGAATTATACGAGCAGCAGAAGTCATGCTTTACTTTCAATAACCTTTGTGCAGGCAGGATTTATGAATGACATGCCCAGTGGTGTTTGGGTGGCAATAGTAAAACTATCATAGATGAAGATCTAAATGTCGAAACTCATACGCGAACTGCGTGATAAAATCAACAAAAATAATTAATATTTTTTCTCAGCATGCATTGTAGCCTTCTACTAAAATGTTGGAAGATTGACAAAAGAAAGAGGCCCAAGAAAAACATATAACCGAAGAATGGACTGAATAATGCAAAGAAGCTCAATCCATACTTCAGGAATAAAAAAGTTTGGGTTTGCGAAAATCCCGTGTCGGGGTGGTATTACACATTGTAGTATTGTTCTCAAAGATGGTATTTGCATTTTACATCCCAAACCTTTGGCACAATGTTGGTTTAATGCCAATTTAATCTACGAACCACAGATTACTAACCAGATTACCCACTTGTGATGTTTAAAAAAGTACATTATCATATGTACTAACAGCTTTCGATAGAGTGAATAAAAAAATAACCAATAATATTCATCGCAATGAGTTAACAGAAACAGCTATACATAGCCTTTTCAAACATATGTTATCGATGAAGTAAACAAAAAAGTTAAAAGTATATAAATTTCCGTGAAGTAAAGAACTTAAAATTTATAAAAATATATTGCGTTGGTTCCAAAGTGCTATTAAGAGCTAAAAAAATACAACATGTGCATAACGTTGTTACAAAAATTGGCAATCAAAATTTTGCTAGTGGTATTTGTTCAAGAAGTCTCAATTCAACAGAATTCAGGAACAAATTGAACACAAATGCTGTTGGAAATGGCTAAATTATTAGAGGTCTTATGATAAACAACTTTAAATATGTATGGGACTTCGTAAGAATTGTGCAATATATGTAGATGCTTTTATGCATTACATGAATGGTTGTCCGGCGAAGTGCACTTTAGCTTCATGTACAAAGTTGCAAAGTAATGTTTTTGAATATTATGCTGGAAACTTAATAGATAATATATACATGTATATATTTTACAAATATATAAATAAATATATTTATCTAGTGAATTTGGATGCATTCGTATCGATTTAACAATTGCTCGTTTCAGTTAATGGATTCGGTGGAAAGTTTTAATATATACGTGAGCCAAGCAATGATCCACATGCTTTTAACGAGAATTCATTGCTCTTATTAATCAGCCGCGATTGCCTTATGATATAAATGCGTATTTCTCGATAAAAATTAAGGTAAGCAAAACAATTTGAATACCCTGTGATATAAATACAACTTCTAATAAATTGCATTTTCATTGAAGGTAAATTGGGCCGCTAGTATTATCGCATTGTACGCAAGCTATGAAATGAAAACGATACGTTGTTTTGTGGAAACGAAAACGAATTGCAAGCAATAAATGGCAAATGGATCGGTTGACGTTTCAATCGCTCCAATGGGTTGTCATGTTGCAACACTTGAAAATACTACGCCTATGAAGCCCAAGTTAAAATCTTAATCATAATTATTAAATATCTTCAAATAAAAAAAAAACATTTTTATTTTATTTGAATTTAAATGTAAGAATTTATTTTCGGTTTGAATATTTATTTGTTAAAGTTTTTATTTTACGTTTTATATAAAGTCATTCTTATAGATACATAAATTTATATATTTTTGCCTGACTCAAAATATTTATAAGTTCTTTATACATATGTACCTACAAAGTATAGTATTAAATTGAAATCTTTGTTTTAATATTTTTCTTGTACTATTTTTTTAATTGATTTGTTAAATTTTTTAATTTAAGTTTTTTTTTTATTGTTTTTGTTTGTTTTGTATTTATAAAATGCAGAGCTTACGGCCGATGTTGCTAAAGCTCTTTGTTTTTTTATTTTATCTTATAATTTTAATTGTAAGGTAGTTCGGTAATAAATAAATAAATAAAATTTTTGTTCTTATTTAAATAATTATTTTAATTAATTTATATTTAATGTTTTCATTATTTAGATTTAATTCTTAAATGCTCAATTATACAAAATTTAAAAACAAAACTAACAATGGATTACAAAATATTTTCATTTGAATAAAACAATATCAATGAGAGTATATACTCGTATATGTATAATTTGTAAAATTTTACAATGTGTTAAAGATGATTAAAAACAAATATATATTTTTTGTATTTAGTTTTGCTATTTGTAATTATTTGTTGTTTAACAAGTATTTCGAAACTGTGTAAGAAATAAAGGTTTTAAGTATAAAAACAAACAAACAATTGTATTTTAATTGCCTAACAGAATAAAAAGTTTAAAGAATTTTTAACAAATTTTAAATGTAATATATAAGAGTTTGTGGTTGATATGGATACCTGCTGCTGCCGATCTACTTGTTTGTTCAGATATGATAGTATTCAGGAAAACACATCATGTCATGTTAACACACAAGTTAATTTGAATTAAGACTGATAATGCACATTAACTCTGTCGTCTGTCTACGCTATTAGAAAACTGCAATTAGAAAAATAAAAGTTACATATAAATATTAAAAAATTTTTAATTAAACTTGTAATATATTTTTTACCTTCAGCTTGTAGTCAGGATTAGTAAAAAAGACCTGCCAGCTCAGGGCAATTATTCTTCGTATGGCAAAAACCTGTTTGAATATTAAAATTTTATTTAAATTATTAAAAAAAAAAATGTAAAATAAAAAATTTGGCGGTCGCCCTTATTTTCCATAACTCGGAACTTTCCATATGGAACTATGATTTTACACTACATTTTTGAACAAATTATGTCAATATAGGTATCATCATAAAGCTTTTGGAAATATCTATCAGGTGATGATAAACTTTTTTTTAACCGACTTCAAAAAAGAAGGAGGTTATCTATTCGTCTGAATGTTGCTTTTTTTATGTATGTAACCGCAGAACTCAGCCATTTCTGAACCGATTTTAAATTTTTGTTTCTTTATTTGAATTTTTGAAGAAAACCGACTTCAAAACAGATAGAAGGGTACCAGTTATAAACTAAAAATGTAAGAAGTAATCTGTAAGAATTAGATTTAAACCAAATAATAGATGCGCCATCTACTTATTACTGTTCAAAATTTAAGCTATTTTCACCAGCATCCGTCTTTTATGGGGACACCATTCAAGCCTCTGTCTATAACAGTTTCAAAGATAGGGTCACATAGATCAAATAACATTACCTATTGGGACACCCTTTAATTTACAATTTCAAATTAAAGACCTGTTGTTATAGAGAACTTGGCCACAAAGATTCTTTGTAATTTTCAACTATCTGTCTATAACGGTTAAAGTTTAACCATATATATCAAATTACATGAACTATTGGGACACCCTTTACATTGTAATTCCAAATATTTATACTTGTTATCATACCAGAGAAAGTAGTGGATATTCTGCCTAATTTTCAAGTGTTTGTATTTAACGGTTCAAAAGATAGGGCCATATTGATCAAATTACATAATTTATGGGGACACCCTTTAGTTTCTAAATTCAAATTGTATACTTGCTATAGTGGACTTTGCAATACAGGTTCCTTGTAAATTTTAACTGTCTGTCTATAACAGTTAAAAAGTTTGGCCACATACATAGAATTACATTAACTATTGGGACACCCTTTTATTTCCAAAATCAAATATACTTTATACTTTTTGTTATAGCGGATTTAGTAATACAGGTTCTTTGTAAATTTCAGCGGTCTGTGTACAACTGTTCAAAAGTATGGCCATATACATCAAATTAAATGAACTATTGGAGCACCCTTTAAAATTTTGAATATTTATACATTTTATTATAACAGTCATAGTAATCGACATTCTGTCAAATTTTGAAGGTTTTGCCTATAACGGTTCAAAAGATAGGCAAAATAGGTCAAATTACGTCACCTATGAGGAAACCCTTTAAATTTATATTTTATTAATTTCTGCTGTTGGGAGCTATAGAGACACGCAATTTTTTTAAATGTTAATTTGGTGCCCTTTACGGTTCTTAATACACGTAAAAAACATGTATGTTGTATGGGGACACCCTTTAATTTTTAATATAATGAACTGTTTTTAAAATGGGACCAACCTGAAAGCATAACCTTTCAAATAAAGAAAAAAATTTTAAAATTGGTTTAGAAATGACTGAGTTCTGTGGTTACATGCATAAAAAAGCAACATTCAGACGAGTAGATAACCTCCTTCTTTTTTGAAGTCGGTTAAATATAACAACAAATAAAACCCTCAAATCGAACACCTACACCGGGTTCGCTTACTAAAGGTTTTTGCATAGCCGGCCTTCGGCCGGACAAAAGGATCTTCTCCTCTGTGGTATGACCAATACCGGCTTCGGTTACTAAAACTTTTCTACGTACTATGCATAAAATTTCATCAAAAAATGTCACCGATTCTTAATGGGTTAAATTTTTTTTTAAATTTTAGCACCACCTGATAGATATTTCCAAAAGCTTTATATTGATACCCATATTCACACAATTTGTTCAAAAATGTAGTACACAATTTCATATGAAATGTTCAGAGGCATAATTATAAAATTATAATAAAATTTAACCATGTAAATACTTAATCGGTCGGATTTTTCGGAAACTGATGAAGTTTTTCCCCTTTTGGGCAGCCCGTTATGCATCGGCGACTCCTGAATAGCAAAATAATTTAATTATAAATAAATTTATTTCAATAGAAAACCTTTGTTATACTTACATTTTTTCCTGTTGTTTGTTTCCTTTTATATATTTATATTTGGCCGCCTGCGGATGGTTTTTCTTTAAATATTATTTTAGGCACAAATTATTTTAAAACATAAAACTATTTATAAAACAATTAATTTTTCACAGAAATTAAAATTTTACAGCAATTTCACAAATTATTTTGTAAATAATAAAATGTCAAATTGCAGCTATAACCAGAAAGAGATAGTAATATAAGAAAATCATTAACTCTTGCTATCCCTTTCCAACGAAAGCTGTGATCTGGCAACACTCAAATTTTCGTGTCTTATCTGGTCTGATTTGTGCTACGAACCCTAACTAATATTTTTCAGGGTGACATTATTCTAATGGGTCGAACCATAGCTGCCAGATTTGACGATTTTGCGTCATAAAAATGACGTGATGACGATGGGACGATTTATACCCTAATTTTGACGATTTTAAATCATTCAAGATTGCGACATTTATTTGTACTGTTATAGCAACCTTGACAGACACATTTTATTATTAACAATAACTTGGTAATAATTCTTTGGCGTTGTGTTTTTACGCTTTTCTAAAACTTCCATAATCGATAGAAACTTTGACACAATTATTTGTTAAATAGTCCGAAGAAACGCAACCAATTTGACATTATTTTTAAAAACTAGTTTGCTTAAAACTGAAGACTTTTATTTAATTGATTATAAAATCAAAAATATATTTTTTAAATTATGAAGACATTTATTTAGGAACTAGCTGTGCCCTCCACATCGTGGGCTTCCTGAAAATATTTTGCTCGATTTTGCTTTGAAAGTATTCCACACCTATTGTAAGACTTTCTTATATATAGTAGCATCTATAAGAGAAAAATGCAACTAAGAAGAAACTAACAATAACAGAATTTTATAGCCACACTGAATTCGCTGTACTTTTACCAAATTTTAAAAATTAACGCTAAGTAACAAAAATAATGTAATCACATAATTAGGTAATTATTTTTTTTTTTTTTATTATTTAATTATTAGGTATGTATCTTACAAAATAACCAAAATATAAAACACGTACGTGACTTAAAACAAATACAAATTTTATTCAATTGGCTATTTGGCATATGTTTTTAGCGCCATCTGTGTTTAAATATCAAAATTAAAGGTGCCGTGCCGTACTAAGTAGTTAAAACGCTCTATGTTTCAAAATATACAACTTTCAAAATATAAACGTGACGTGCTGTACTCAGCAGTACTTAGTTCCTACTTAAGATATGCTACATATCAGTTTATGTATTTCTTTACTTTATAAAATATGAAGTATTCATATCCGGTTAGTTCAACTACGTACTTTCACTGCTTTTTCTCCACTTTCTCTTGGAAATAAGATATTTTTGCGGAAAGAAGTATTCTATATTGGGACCAGGATAGTTAGGTACCTCCTCACAAAATTTTGTTAAAATCCATCCAGTACTTTTTACCTGATGCGAACGTAAATGAAAACAGACAGACGGAAATGAGTTACTACTTTATTATATGTATATTTAGATACACCAGAGACGTATTGTTAGAATTACAAATAGATGCAAAAGAAAAATGCGATATTATTTAAATTTGTGTTAATTTTTATTTACAGCTTTGTGCTCAGATATTATCAAGATTTAATTTATAAAATAAATTTAAAGTTCTAGGCCAAATTAATTCTTATAATATTATTAATGATAAAAAAGTTAGTTTTCTAAAGTTACAAAAGACGTTTTCTATTTTGTTGAAGAAAGTGAAAGATAAGATCTGGAAACTGAGTTGAGGCGATTAAAGTTATTATACCTAAAATATAATTATCCTGCTTAAAACATATACTTATTGGGTTTGGGATGCAAACGATGGATTCTAATCTTTTGTTTCCCGTTTTGACTTAATTTATTACAAAAATCCTTGTCTTACGGCATTCTTCACCAAATTAGGAAAGAGTATTTTAAGAGTACATTAAGAAATTCATTAAATAAGTTGTCTTTGAAAACAATATATACAAAAGATTGTTTAAAGTTTATTTTTATTTTAAAATTTTATTTTTATTAAATAACGTGCATTCTATTTACATGTGATCCCTGTATTTATAATAATGCTGTAAGATTTGTTGATTTAAGAGTTTATTTCGCGATGTTTAGACTTTAATAGAATATGTATTATTGGTAAAAAAGCGTGTTTTTAGTTTGACGTTTTTATGACGATTTTAATAAGCTATTTTGACGATAATGACGATTTTTCCCAAAAATATGCCGATATTGCTTTTAAAAATCTGGCAGCTATGGGTCGAACCAAGGCGAATTCATAACAGGTAAACTCGAGAGAAGCAGCGAGACTATGAAAATAATAACACCAATTTTTAAAGTGGCCTTATTTCTCATTATATTTATATTATTTATGACGCTGTTATCGAATATTACGAAGAAGTACATAATCAATGATTAAAACAAAATCAGCTAAAACTAAAAAGAATTTTTCGATACCATGGGGCAAGAGATTAAATACGATTAGGAGATGCAAACTTTAACTTACTTACATTCTTGCCTTTTTCGGTATCACTCATTGCCCAGCCTCCAGATGAAGTTCGCAAGGGAGGCTTATGTAAGACTGGCCTTTTAAGGTTTCTTCAAACACGCCATAAGGAATAATCTGATTGAGGAGTTGCGTCTAGGTCTCCCAAATTGTTTTTCAGGGATGCTACTCTTCGGGATTCCAGCATCTCTCCTAGACGGTTCGTGCATTCTTTAAGTCTGCTTTTGAGTTGGGGGGATCTCTCTGATTGCCATTCTCTACAAATTTTCCTTCTCTCAGCCAAGAGCCGTTCGACATCTACAGAATAAATTTGAATGTATCTAGCCAGTAGTCGGGTTATTGTTGATTGTTAGGCAGCTGATTTGCGCTTTTGGTCAACATCAATAAGACTCCGCTCTACGTCTTCAGGTGTTCTTAGCGGGATGTTTTCCGAACAATAAGTACTAAGATACTTTCGACTAATTAATGCTTGTGCTAGTCGTTGGTGATATGATGTTTTGTTTGTCCCATATATAGACGATAGTGGGTGAATGATCTGAGGATAATTCAACCGACGCTTCAGCTTTAATCATTTCTCTCGGAATACCCTTAAACACGCCAAAATCAATAACATCAGGTATTTTTTGTCGATCAGTACGCCAATAGGCGGGTTGTCCACTCGATATCACATTCAGACGCATTTTTGAAATTGTGCTAAACAAAATACGTCCTTTTGGAGTTATTAGGCGTAATCCCCAAAATGCATGTTTAGCGTTGTAGTCGCCTAATGCTATGAATTTGGGACCTAGTGATTTGTAGAAGTCGCTATACTGACTATATATTTGAAATCTAGGAGGTGAATAAATCGAAGAAATAACTAAGCTTTGATGAAATTCTTTAAGATAGATATTTGTTGCTTGAAGGTAATCCTCACAAAAATCACGCAGTAAATAATGTTTGATTCGAGGCTTTATAAGTATTGCCGAGCCTCCACATGCTCTTCCACGGGGTTTCTTAGTATCATATAAAATATAGCCATTGATTTTAAAAAAGCTATTTGTTGGCGTAAGCCGTTTGCGTTCAAGAAATATATTTTTTAATAGTTCATAGTTTGTTTAGTACCGCCTGCAACATCAGAGATTGTATACGTACCATTTCTTGCATCATGCTGCTCATAGAGCTCATAAAACTGTTTAACGAATACACTAATGTCTCGATGCTTGCTTTGAGACGATTATAGTTATATAGGTGGTTGTTTTTTATGTTCTGGGTGCAAATGTGGAGTAGAATTAGTTTTCGGTGTCGCTTTATGTACTGAAGTATGATTGGTTTTTAACATATCTGCATATGTTGGGTTGAGGATAATGAGCATTTGCTCGATATTGCGGGTGCTTAGCAGGAGTACTTACTTTTTGAGTGGTTTTCCTTACCATGGAAAAAACTGGACAGCCACTGTAGTTAGCAGTGTGATTTCCACCACAATTGCTACATTTTTTAACTTTCGAGTCATCCGTTGCCTTGTCGCATTGGGCGGAACAATGAAGCTCTCTACACACAACGCAAACCGGAGGCAACTTGTAGTAAGCGCTAGTATGACCATATTTTTGGCAATTTAGATACTGTACAGGTCCTGATCGCTTATGCGGTTCCTCTACGCTTATTTGGCGGTGTAACAGATATTTCAAATTATAAATATTAATTATTATTAATGTAGGGGGAATAACGAAGCAGACCACTTCCATTATGGGTCCCTTTTCGACAAAATTATAAAGGTTGGAAGCACGTTCTCGATTTCTGAGATTGTCTACACTTTGTACCTTAAATCCCTCTTTTTGGAGGTCATCTCTGATTTCAACTGGATCAACATCTTAGTCTCCACCCTTAATAACCACCTGTCGACCTTTGCTACTATTCAGCTGTTAGGTATAAAAGTTTTTTTTGCAGCTTTCAAACTCGTTTACTGCTTTACGACAACTGCTTTCATCAATAAATATCAATAAATTGTATTTTTGTATTATCAATGTTACCACGCTTGATGGAAATTACATAAAATAAGTTCTCGCCAACAACTGAAATTAACTTCTTTATTGTCGTTCGAATTTTTCTCCCTTAAATAAATTGGAGGTGGTTTGAACGACTTGGGTGCCGTTTTAGGTTCACTTGTTTCGGACTCTAACGGAATTTATTCGTTAGAGTCCTTCTCTTTATGCACTTTAGACACTGGTGCAAACTGCGAATATTTAGGGCCTAAGACCCTCTAAAGAAATTTGTGATAAAAGATTGGCACAAAGGAGTTTAATATGTCAGGATACATATTCAGTTCAAGAACAAAATAAACAAAATATTTGGTGAACAGGTAATTCACAGTAAAGTTAACAACTTGGGTAACAACGTTACCTTCGAGCGGGTTAAAATGAAGTTATACGTCAACTCCGATGTCCACTTCTCAAAAGCCTATGAAGATGAGGATGCTGAGTAAATATTTTTCTACTGAAGTGTTAACATTTGTATCTAATGTTTTAAAAAAATAAAATTTTAAAAAGTTAAAAATGCTTTGTATATTTTTTGCAAAAGAATAAAAAATTTTAATATGTTAGTATCAGATTTTCTCTCCAAAGATAAATAAGGTGCATAATACATAATATTTTGAGTATTTTTCATACAGACTTTATTTTAACAATTGGAAGTATATGTGTTCTTGTAACTTTAACATTATATTGTTTATAAAATGATCCAGCCATAAAATTACAATCTTTATAATATTCCATAGATAATTTAAGCTCATTAAGTAATAACAGGTGTTTTTTGGATCGATTCACATAAATAAGCGTTGTTAATGTTAATTATACCTAAATCACGATGAACACTATTGTCTTCAGGTTTAACAAACATGCCAAGTAATAAGACAACACTACAGTTGAACTGTTCTGCATATTCTCTAACGGCCTCGTCAGCATTAGGTTTTGAGATAAACTGTTGCACCGGCAAAGGAAAACCGGGTAAAGCAACTTTAATTTCTGCACTTTCAATTACAATTTTCTTCTTCTTCTGCAAAAATTAAAAGAAAATGATTGAGTTTTACTTTTATGAGTTTCTTATGCGAAAACATACTTTTTGTCTTCTTCACTATCACTGGAGGATTTATTTTTGCGTGGTCTTTTGGTAACAGGCTTTTTCTTGGGTGGTGGCGACTCTTACACCACTTCATCTTGCATTTGACAATCATCTGATTCTTCATTAGAAATTTTTTAGAATTTCTTCTGTAACTTTGAATTCGACCTTAACGCCCTGGTGATCAGGAAATACGTCAGCATTACCGTCCTTGTAGCTGCTACGCTTTTTCAAGGCGACATTAGCTGTTGCTTTGTTTTTGGCCATAGCTTTGGCTTGCTTCGTATTGATGCCCAATTCATCGAGGCGTTCTTTCTCTTCCACCTCATTCAGTTTCTTTTCTAATTCATCCAAATCATCCAACCACAACATTTGAACAGTTTTGGCTTTTAAAGCGTTTAATTCAACCAATCAATCAATGAAGTCAATCCACCATCCTCTTGCGCTATACGGCCGAATTCTTCTGGAGCCAAAGTTATGACAAAACGTATCGTTGTAACAGTATCACATCATCAAAAGCCACAAATTCACTTAACAACGATACTAAAAACATTTTATTATTAGTATCTTTTTTTGCAGAAATTATTCAAAGCTTTTATGCGCACAAAATAACAATTTTAGTTTTGTTTTCAATTTATATACCAGTTTCAATACATTTTATATACACATTTTTTTGTTTTAGTCAGCTGTTTTTGACTTTTAAGAACGAATTTTACACAAACAAAATTCCTGTGGTTTTTGTAATATTGTATTTGTTGTAGAACTGCATGTACTTTATATAGATATGCTTTGCAATAAACAAAGTAGAGTTGGTTTTACAAAAACAAAAATCGCTTGTATTTTGTTGGTAGATTTCTAATGCTTTTAATTGTATCCAAGAAAGCACTGAATAAATATAAATTTAAGTACTTGAAATAATATTGATTTTAAATAAATTTTTCGCTTCTATAGATTTCACGGGTTCCATTAACCCAAAAAAAAAAACACTTTGTGGATACTAAATATGGTTACAAACTAGAATTCTACGGCCTTATTATATCTATTTATGTTTTCTTGTTTTTTGCTATTGTAGAATTTATTTTGAGAATAACCATTTATTAGTGCTTTGTAACAGTGTTTTTGGGTTTTGATTCTATTAGAGCAATTTTGTGATCTTATTTTTATTATAATTATTTTCGTTATTTTTATTTCTATTATTATTTATTTTTCTATTATTATTTTCATTATTAATTATTTTTTTTAATTTTTATACTGTTAAATTTAGCTTTTTTTTAAATTTATTACAATATTTGTTAATTGTTAATATGTATGTCGTCCGGTTATTAACGATAAGCAGGGTGTCGATGTCGCAGTGGGTGCCCTAACAAATGCATTCAAACTAGTGACGCACAGTGGCGCCTTTTCTTAAAACCCGTGGCAAAAATACAAAATTTCATGACAAAATTATAAAGAACTACTTATTAATCACACTTTAAACACATTTTCCTTAATTGCAAAAAAATTATAGCTTGTGGAGCTCAAATTCGACAATTTTTTAGAAAGCAAAAAAAGGGTGATCTTGAAAAAATAAATGCACTTTAGAATTAAAGTGTCAGAAACATTGCCATTTGATTACTACTTTTTTGGTAATTTTTTTAAGGTATGTTTGTTTTTTATTAAAAGAAGTAGTAAATAATTAGCAGATGCCCTACTTTTTCGGAAGTAGCCGCTTTTTAGACACCCTATATTTAGGTCAATATTACAAACAAAATAGAGCATATCTAAAAACGATCAAAAATGGTCGCGCCCATATTTTCCGAGCATATTTGCTACATAATACTTTAAATAATTTAACTAAGTTTAGCCGCTGCAGGTTGCCGCTGTAGGTGAAATAAGAAGAAAACTGTAACAACCTCATAGCGAAAACGAGAAAAATTTTTTTCTCATTTTTAAAGTATGTAACAAAGAAATAAAAAAGGGTTTCCAAATTTTTTTCACTGCATCAATTTTAGTGTAAAATAAAGTTACTTGTTGCATATTTTTATTGCTTCTCGTTAAATAATGAACAATATTTTGCACAGGTAGGCATAACTATTGAAATTTTTTTATTTATTTAAATATAAAAACACCCATTATAAAAGTAGACAGGTAGTTTTAAAACTTTTTTATACTGAATAAAATAAAAACTGCAGGTATATATTCCAGTTAATTTTTTTTTTTTGTTCAAATTAGGTAGTTTAAACCTTTTTTTAATTTTTGGTTATAAATTAAATCGCAATTGTGTAATGCAGCCAGTTAAGTTTTTACTTTCTAAAACTAGTGATCAGTAACAGAACTTATACAATTTTATTTTCAAGTGCAATAATGTCATTTACAATTTTAGAATTGTTTGAGTTATTCAGAAACTCAGATAATGAGAATGCATTTAACTTGGCTATTGTGGAAAAACTACACAATTTACTAGGATATCACCAAATGGATGTTCATAGCAAACTTCACTTCGTTTTCCTAACAATTAAAGAAATGGCTTGCCTCCCACCGTACGAAAAAAGCATTTATGAAAAACAACAAAAATTGTAACTCCATTTACAACTTTTGAAAACATCGAAAAACCGCATACATCCTCTGACAGCAAAAGAGTATGACCTGCAACAACTATAAACGAGTGTTCTGAGTAGACAAGAAAACTTAAACTTGAAAATACCACAAAATATATCTATATATAAATCGCATCTTTCAGAAGCATTATGTCCTTGTAAAATATAAAGTTAAATCTAGGTCCGACATTACAAAAGCTGTGGTGCTTGCAAGCTCAGTTCGACTGCAGAGAATCAAAGGGAGTATTCCTACTCCACCAAATGCTTTACCCACAAAGTATAATATAGAAGAAGCCTTAGAGTTGTTTATGGAATTGGGATTGTCAAAGAAAAAATATTCTACTTTACGAAGCTATTTAAAGAATCATAATGTGAATATTCTTCCTGGATACAAAAAGATTGCATCTGCCTGGATACAAAAAGGTTGCATCTGTCAAAAAAGAAACAGTGCCACCTAAAAAAGCAAATTTCGGAACTAAAGCCTTCTGTTATTGAAATAAAGAATGGCAAAAGTGTTTCGATTGATTATGAATTCAATCTTACAATGATTGATGGCAAAGTCTTAAATGTGCAATTTGCAAAAAGTCACAGAAAGACTTTCAAAATTTTTATGACTCAAGTGATGAGCAAAATTATAAATATGGAATTTCTCCATTACATGGTAGAATTAGGTGAATGGAGTTTTTTTAAAACTAGCGTATAAAATTCTGCGTGTAGGTGAATGTTTTGATATAAACGCAACACCAAAAGAAAATCTATCTGCTCGAAAAAAAATTATACAAAATGAATTTCCTGAGAAGGTTGGGCTGAAAGTAGACTGCCCAAAACAGGGATATGGAAATACTAGCGATGGTAATATGACCAGAGCATTTTTCGAAAATGATGAGCTAATAGTCCGAATTACTGGGGTCGACAATAATATTATAAAAAGGTTGGCAGTTATCCTAAATGTTATAAACTCTAGAGAAATGGTAAATGGCCCAAATGTACTCTGAGAAGAAACTTACTCCTACAGTTCATAAGATTTTGGATCATGGTAAAAGTTTAATTGAATATCAATGCCTACCGATTGGAGAGTCAGAAGAAGCCCAGGAATGCAAAAACAAAGACTACAAAAAATTAGATACACGAATACTTGCAAAATTTAAAGGACCTTTTCAATGTGTTGGTGGCCTCTTCAGACCCACTAATTTCATCACGAAGACATGTAAGATCTCGAAAGGATTTGGAAGAACATAATTATAGCTCAGATATGTTAAGTCTATTAGATAACGCTCCCAATGTTAATGACTATTTCAGAGTGAACTGACTAATAAACCAAATAAAAAAACTTAATAAAATATATACTAAATAACATTATATCTATAGCATAAACATATTAATATTAAAAATAATGTAAAAATGTGTTTCTGTAATAGAAATAAAAAAATTTTATATTTAATATCGGATTTGAACAATGTGTATTGCAAAGCGCACCGGGTTAAACTAGTTACTTAATATAAATTTACTTAGATTTAAATATTAAATGTATATTAAAATGTGTATTTGCGGTAGAAATAAAAAACTTATATTAAAAAAAAAACATGTAAACATTTAACTGGAAAATTTATCCTTTTTTAATCGCAATTTTTGGAGCACCCTCTAGCAGTATTTTGTAAACATTATTTTGAAGCCTTAAGTGTCCTCTGTCAATATCTTTTTAAATCTTTAAAATATCTTCATTATTTCAAAAGTTATGATTTTTTCAACGAAAAAAGTCAAAAGGCGCCACTGTGGAATCATGCAGATTAAACATCTGCCGTGGTAGGAGCAAGCCACCCTGGTGGAATTCCGACATAGCGGAAGCTCAAAAAACCTACCGCAAACTTTTCAATGAGGCAAAAAGACTGGATAACTGGTCAACATACAAGGATTCAGTTAACAGATTTAAAAACCTGATAAGAAATGTGAAAACGGCGTCATGGAGATCCTTCTGTAGCGTCGTAGAAGGGTCTTCTGAGACGAGCCGCAAGTCGTGCCGAGTTTCATTAAGAAACCATGTGGCAACTGGACTACAAGTGGACATGAAACTCTTGAGGTACTTATGGACACACATTTCCCTGAATATACTCCCCTAACAGGGGAGCACTTGACCTGCTCAGATTGCTTTCCACAAGCCCTAATCCCTATTAATAGAGAAGGACTCCTGTGGGCAATAAAGAGCTTCGACCCGCTCAAACAAGCTTCAATAGCCCTATATACCTGTAAGAAGGCCATAAGTAAAAACTGGTGCATTAGCCCCGGAAATGACTGCTGGCTTTTTAATACAGTGATAAAGCCCATACTAATGTATGGAGCGCTCGTATGGTGGCCTGCACTAGGCAAGTCTACATACTGTAATATAGTCAACAAAGTAGTACGCACTTCAGCCTTGATGATCACGAGTGCCATACGCACGACGCCAGCCGATCTAATGGTCAAACAGCTGGGCTTGAACTCGGCAATAAGACTTAGTGCAACCGGGGCATGGAAATAGAAGAATTTCGGCCATGCGACTATTTTGGGATGTGTTCGCATATCGACTATCCCTGAAAATATTGATTATTGTGCACCCTCAGCCATGCCGACCAGAAGGTTCGGAGTATCAACTTCAGGTACGTCATCTATGATGACACATGACCGTCATCAAGAGGACGTGCTTGAGGTCTATACAGACGTATTTAAAACGGACAATAGAGTGGGGGGAGGCGTCTTCATCCCTCGTTTTCAAATAAGGATAAGGTTTAGGATGCAAAACCAATGCAGCACTGTTCAGGCTGAAATTTCTGCCATAAAAAGAGCGGCAAACTGGCGAAGGTATTACAGGATATATGGTAAAGATATCCAGTTCTGTACCGATAGCAAAGCTACGATATACTCCTTATCGGGCGTTTATACAACGTCCAGTTTGGTTCGTGAATGCCGGACATCTCTAGATGAGATGGAGAGACATTCCAACCTAGAACTCTTTTGGGTGCCGGGGCACGCGGGAGTGCCCGGAAATGAAACTGGGGACGAACTGGCTTGATCTGGAACCTACCTTAGAGATCCAGAGATAGATCAACTAGTTGGCGTTCCGCTAAGTTGCTGTGAAGACAATTTCCAGCAGGAACTACTGGGGGTAGCGCAAACCAGATGGTCGCACGAGCCCACCTGCATGATCTCGAGGCTCTTATGGCCTCAGTATGATTGAAAACGTACTGCAATCCTACTGAGAACTCCTCGAGGACAGATAGGCACACTAGTGGCTATGTTGACAGGGCACTGCACTATAGGTGCACACGCTAGGAGTCCGTACAATGACTTCTGTAGAAGTTGTCAGGACGAGGAGGAAGAAGAGACAGTGAAGCACCTCCTCTGTCACTGTCCGGCCCTATCTACGGAAAGGGCGGCGCTGCTTGGCAGCCCGATACTACAAGCCCTTGCAGACCTATCGGGTTGCGATATTAATAAAATAAATCAAAATAAAAAATACATTTCAAATAAATTTTATTGTTTATAAGTATAGAGAGGGGGGTAAAAATTTAAAAAATATTTATTTGTGTTGTACTGGAAAAATTAAAATAGTTCAGTACATAGATTACATAAATAGATAGCCAACTCTCCCAATGTCAATAAGTAGCTATAAATGTCTTCACACTTACGGGTATGGTTTGGATTCATTGATTATATTAAGACACTTTAAAGCGATATATATATTGTTGCACTTTCTAAGGATATAAATAATTTAAAATTTTTGCACTAACAATTTCATATTCTTGAGGTTTGTTAGGTGAAATTTATTTCTTCACCGTATTGTATTTTTTGTCTTTTAGGGAATGAACATTTTCCATACAAAATAAAAAATAATTAAAATTAGTATTCAGTTCAACGTTTTTCCCACATAAATAAATCAGTAAAAATTCTCACTGAAAAACAAAAGAAGTGTTTATTAACATCTAAAATTGATTGTAAAAAAATATGTAGTTTTTTTTTACAAAACATTTTACACAACTATGAGCAGTTTAGGTATTGTGGGGAAAAAATTTTAAAAACCAATACGTATACAAACTTGTTTACCAATACATTCCTACCCTGCAGGAAATGTCAATAGTGAAACTGTACTGACTTACTATTGACACAGTCACCAGTACTAGTGTCATTATACCCCAGACAATGCTATTTACTATAGACATTTAACATGTGTATGTCATTGAAAATCCACTACTGACATTGGTACTATTGACTATGTAGTTCTTTTGGGACCATATGTAGACATTGGAACTAGTGGTTCACTAGTACATTTTAGTAGTTCTAGTCTACACTTTTGGTACTTTTCTGAAATAGATTGGACAATGAAAATGCATATTTTCTTAACTTTTGTTGGTTTATTTAAAAATAAATAAGTGACTAAAAAGTACTAATTCATAACAGTTTTCTAACATAAAATCTAAAAATTTAAATTTTTCGTCGTATGTTAATATGAACAATTCACGACTATGATTATAAAAAATTTATGTGAAAATTAATTATTACGAACAATTCAATAAGATTGTTAAGAGTATGATTATAAATAATTTCAGTTAAAAAAATTTTAAAAATTAATCTTTGTTTGAAGTGTCTTCATCCATTTGTTTTTGCTTTGTCTCGACCTATTTGTTTAAAAAGTTTCCTTTTTTGCCGCTGAAATGCTGCTCGAAGCGTTTTATCCAAAAATTCACTAAAAGTTGAAATATCATCTAAATATTATGAAAAAAAAAAAATAATTGTCAAAATATTACAAAACTTAAAACAAAAAACAACAAACTGTTTACCTATTAAAACTTTAAACACATATGGATAATCACGCAATCTCTTTTTTTTTTCTAATGACTAAAATAGCGCCAAGTTCTTTTAATTTTTACTCACTCCTACTTGGGAAACATAAGGTTTGTAGCAACCATATTTTACTTAACAATTCTGTCTAGCAAAAGTTTATACTCCGCCAGAATGTCCAGTAAGGTGTTATGCCGTTTTGATGATTTGAAACACAATTTATATTGATTTTTTGAATATTTAAAATAAACGTATTTTTTGTTTGCACCTGACGTATGTACATACACATGTATGTATATTTTTAACAAGAATAAAGAATTAAGAAGCAAATATAAAAATTTAGACGATTTGTTGACAATGTCACCAAAGAGTCACCATAATAGTTGACAAAAGTGGTGACATGGGGCAATTGCCCCAAATTTCCTTCAGGGTAACTAGACTTTGTTTTTTGGGTTTTTTTGTAAAAGACTTGGGTTTTTGACATTTCAGTTGGATATCTATGAGTAATCTATGATCTTAACATGACAATAATTATCTTCAAATCTAATGTTACTTTAATTTTAATGATTTTTTTTATTTTTCAAAAGAAGCTTGAATTGGATTATACTGTCTACTTGAAAATCTTAATTCAATAAAACAATAATACAAGTGTATCAACACTGTAATGTTTAACTTAAATACTAGTTTCCTTAACTGAGGTTTGCTATTGATGTTATCGATGTATAAATCTATGTGAACACAGTTTGATTTACATTTGCTTTTAATTTAATGAAAAATTATCCATAAAAATTGTACAAATATGCTCTCAAGTTGAGTAATTTTCACACATTTTGTCATTTTCCAATTAAGTCAATAATAAGCTTCAAATTATGATGTAATAATGCACAAACAAAAAAATTATATTTAATTAATATTGAAAAAAAGTGCAAAATTATAAATTAGTTGAACAATACAAAAAAATCCATTCGTGCTGTTTATAGCTATAAACAGCTTCAAGTTGGCATAGTGAAAAATTAAGCGTCAAAGAAAATCAAAAAGAGCTAAGTTGACATTACTGCGAGCCATACACAGGAATTTGTTTGTTTTTGGAATTTATCATATTTCATAACAAAAAATAAAAACACGTAAACAAAGTTTGACAACTACAATTGAAAACAACCGAAGGAAAAAAATGTCATCTGTTCAACTAACCTTACCTTGTTTATTCTACCATGACTGAAACACTATTGATGCCAGATGGTTTGTCAGAAGCAATGTTTCACAGCCCACGACATGTACGTGGTGTGCAGTCTGAAAGTTGGCATGTCATAGAAAAAAAAAATCGTGTATGGGTAATTTAAATCCATAGACGATGCGACGCGTCGTACAACCAATTCTAAGACAGGTTGTACACGAGTTGTAACGTTTTTAAGCTAAATGTATTTAAGTTGTTTGTCGTTTCTACGAAAGATCAAAAAGTTTGTTTTTTATAAAGTTTTAGCAACACGTCGCAACATTTGGGTACCTCTCGCATACGATTTTATGTAGTATTTGTGTTCACTAATTAGAGTTGGGTTTATCAGCTTTTTAAAATGAGCGCTCTTTTCAGGTCAGCTCATTAAAACGAACTAGTTCGTTCATTTAGTTCAATAGCTCACTTAGTGAGCTAAAAGCAATTGATTCTCTCAGTTGATCTGCTTCGCTGAATTGTATTTAGATGATAAGATTTTAAGTGTTACTTTATGTATATATTTGTATAAATTATGGATTATCGTCTTCGCTGTAATTGTAAAAAAATACGTTAGTTTAATAAGAATTGAATAATAATGAAGGTACATATGTATGTACATTTACTATATGTTTTTACAAGTTTTACCTATTCAGTAGTAGTTTTAAAAAGCAATATTCGGTTTGTATAAATATTAAATTAAAAAGTAAATAATATAAACACAAATAAACTAAAATATAAAAAATAGATAAATAAGTAAAAAAAATATTTTTGTGACTAAGATTATTATAAAAAAAAAACTTTATATACATGTATCAAGACAAAGTGAATTTGGCTAAAAGAGCTCAGTACAAACAGCGTTTCATCAAGTTCAAAAGAGCGAATAGTTCAATTAAACTAGGTAACTGAGCTAAAAGAGCTCAGTACAATGAGCGTGTTTCATTTAGTTCAATTGAGCGAATAGTTCAATTGAACTAATTCGTTCGCGAACTAGACACTTCTATTGGTAATGTTATGACCACTTTGCAGTTAACATTGAATATTAAGTATTATTTGCGGACGATGTCAAATATAGAATACGCGAGAATATTGAACGCCATCTTACTTTGAGAGAGCTGGGTTGTTAAATGAAGTTGTACATGAAATCGCACACGTTTCACTGAATCCCACTGACAAAAATTGTTCATCAATAAAGAAAAAATTTAAATAATAATAGTTTGAAAAAGAGAAATGTTCGATGCGTGAAATTGAATTTCTTTTCTTTTAAGATTCAACATTGTCAAAACACAGATCCCAAAAATCAATAAAAACAAGAAAATGTTTGTTAGATCGGGTTTTACAGAGACAAAATGTGCTTTGATTGGTTCACTATATCAAAATATTCCAATTTCCAAATTGGATGGATATTAGCAACGTACTTTAGCGTAAAAATGAGCTGCAAAGAATTGAAAAAATTAATATCAGCTATGTTAAAGGCATCGTGAATGTTTTAAAACCACTCAGATAGACATCTAAAACATTGGAAGGTGAAAAATATGAAAAATTACATCTCACTTATGCATACATCAGTCGATTAATGGACTACTGCAAACCTGAAAACAAAGAAATTGAAGTTATGAGACGATTTAATGAAATATTGTACCATAATTTACAAACAACTGTGTTTTCCAAACTTATTTTTCCACCTACAAGCAAACTATTATAATTTTCTAAACAAGACAAAAATCTTATAAAGTCTGAATGCATCGAGGAACTAAAGAGATATTGCAGAAACTTAGACTAATAACACAATTATTTCATCGTGTTTTAAAACCTTTGTTGCACCTGCATCAAACTTAAGTTCCGAAGATAAAATTACGGAAGAAATACATATCTATCAAAATTTAAACATTCCATTTAAAGATAATTTTGACGTAATTAATTGCTGACAATTGCAACAAACGCAATTTCCTTTACTATATAGGTTAAGTTTCAAAATATTGGCCGCTCCAGCCAGTAGACCAGCATCAGAGATAGTGTTTTCCGCTGCAAGGCAACTGCTATCAGAAAAGAGGACGAATATTTCATCAAGCCTCAAAACTTTTAAATACTTGATGTATCTACACATTATTACTGATATCATTGGTGCACTTCGCTGCCCCCATACACAAATATTATTAACACTTGGAAGCAAAAGAATGGCTATGCTTAAACACGAAAACGCACGCGTTTCTTTTTAATTTTACTTGTGTTTTCGACTTGCAGCTAAGAAGAACATGTACATACAGAGGTCAAAAAAAGTATTCGACATAGATAAAATTTTATTTGTTTTTCAATAAAAGCAAATTAGATTTTGTTTAGTGTCAAAATTAAAATACAATTTTATTTACTAAGGAACAAAGAATATAATTCAATAAAAACATGAGATCTTTACAACTACTAATACAAAAATTCATAATATTTACAACTTAAGCTAAAAACAGAAACAAGAAAAGTATTCGACATTTCAAAAATTATTTTAAAATTAAACTCTTATTGATATTCTAGTAACGAGTTGCTCTTCCTTTGCGTCGTATTAAGTTTATACCATTCGTCGTCCAGAATTTCCTTCTTCTGGTTTTTATTTGTAAACTCGCGAGATCTCAATTTTTTCCAGATGACCCCAAAGGTGTTCAATTGGGTTAAGATCTGGAGATTGTGGCGGCGTTTTTATCACTTCCGGGCAGTTGTACACAAGCCATAGTTTTGTATTCATTGCAGAATGTTTTGGGTCATTATCTTGATAAAACTTAAATTTGCTTGCAAGTCTTAATTTTTCTGCGCTTGGACAGAAATTTTCCTTCAAACGGTCAATGTATTTTAAATGATCCATAATTGCATGAATGAATAAATGATAAATTATCCACTCCTAATGCCACCATACATCCCCAGACCATAACACAACCTCCACCGTGTTTAACCGTTGGCACCATATTTCTTTCCTCCAACTCTGTATTTGGTTTTCGATATACTAGAACCTTACCATCACATCCAAAAAGATTATATTTGCTTTCATCAGCAAAAATTACATTCATCCAGAACTCTACTGGCTTATTTGGGTACTTTTTGGTGAACTCTAATCGGATATTACGATTTTTCTTTGATATGTAAGGTTTCTTACTAGCCGATCGTGCATGAAATTGGTGCTTGTTTAAAACATTTCTTATTGTTTGGGGAGTAACTGATATGCCTGCATATTCCTGGGTATTTTTGGCTAATGCTGATGCATTAACTCGGGGATTTTTTTTACTTCAGGCACAATTTGTCGCTCATGTACCTCTGTAAGTTTCCGTGGACGACCACTCCTGGGATTATTTTCAACTGTTTTTGCTTCTTTGTGTTTTTTTATTATATAATGGACAGTAGTCCGTGGCCTTCCAACGATTTCTGGAATAGAATTTTCCGATTTGCCTAATTCAAAATGGTGGATTATTAAATTTCTTATTTCAATAGAAGTTTCTAATATTTTAACCATTTTCTTAACTAGCGTATAATGTTAACATTAAGTTATTTTTATGTTTAACTTTTTATAAAAAGAACCAACTAAATGATTTTTTTTTAAAACGATAATTTTTTCCTCTTTAAAAAAGCCGCAAAGTGTATATATAAGATCTTACATACTTATGTATGACAATTAGGGTTTGGGTTTCCCGGGAAACGGGAAAAAAAATATTCGCATTCCCGGCAATTCCCGGGAAAAATTAATAGTTTTAATAAAACATAAAAAGAATGCAATTAACGACTAAATATTTGTATTAACAGTTTATAAAGCTTAGAAACAATTCAGGTGACAAAAATAACAAGATATAACAAATATTTATAAATACTGAAAAAGTATTTCAATAATTATTTTTTTACAAAATATGATTTTAGAACTGTTAATTCGTTTAACAAATCACTGGTCATTCTTTTCCTTGTTTTTGTTGCGAAAGTCTTCTTTAAAAGTTAATTCCATGTAGTTAACAACACAACTGCTAGTGGACGGTTCTACAGTTTCGAGTGGCTTGGTTTTATCATCCCTTCCTTCATTTATTTTTCTTTTCGAATTAATAACCAAAAGCTGCTCGTAGAGGGTCTGAATAATAACATCTGCTATTAAAAAATTTGTGTCCCTGCGGCTCATGGCCTCTACTGCAACTTTAATGGGATTTAAAAAGCCACCAAGTTTTTTAAAATATGAACACATTCTTCAACCCACAACTCTGCGCAATTGAAATCGATCAGAGTTTTTTTACATGCGTTCTTCGATTTAACAACGATTGAATCATTTCAACCATACTTATCTTGTTTTTACATCATGAATTAATATTCATGTTGTTTCTTATATTTCTTGTGACAGGCTGTTTTTGAGGAATTTTTTAAAAGTTTTACACTTTGTCTTGCACGATCTATAGCATATTTGTAAGTTTCTATAAATATTACAATTTTAAAAATACTTGTTTTTAATTCAGCACAATAACGATCCAATATTTGTGTGATAGCAAAAGAAATGCTTATTTAAAAATAAGAACCACTGAATTTTCTTTAAAGTGCTCGTGATTTTAAATTTCCCATTTCCCTGGAAATTGTTTATAGCTTTTCCCGGGAATTCCCGTTTCCCTAACCCTTATGACAATCTATTTATACATTAAATCACTGCAAATGCTTATTAATAAATATAAATGCATATAAAAAATTAATGTTCATCCTTTTGTATAAAACAAATTTAAAATTAAATTAACAGTGGGTTATACTGCAATGCTAAATCCAATTTTATTCAACAAAAGTACCAAACAATATTCACAAAAAAGAAAACAAAAATAATTTGCTCTTATGTGTTTAACGTGGAAATGGACGGACGAAGTGTGGTCACTCATGCATATAAACTTTTTTGGTCCTTTTCTAAAGCGATGGTGCTTAATTGTTGTAGATAGCAAAAGTAAGTGGGTAGAGTGCATAGATATGGGCACCAATACAACAAGTCGAGCAGTTATGGTATAACGGTCGGCCATCCTGCAACTAATGGACTGGCTGAAGACGCAGTGAAAACAATAAAAGCGGCTTTAAAAAGAAATTTATGTGATGCACCAATATCAATAGATTTTTATTAGAATATATCAATACAATTCATGAAAGTACAGGAGTTTCTCCAGCCTACATACATAATGTTTAACAAGCGAAAATTAAGATATAGACTAGATTTGATAAATAAAAACGAAAAACTAAATGTCAGATTAAAAATCAAGTATGAAAACAACAAGCAAATTATAATTTTTAAAGAGATAGGTAAACAATTGTACCTTGTTACATTTTTTGTATTTTTAATTTTTAAACACAAAATAAATTTCATTTTGTTGACATTTATTGGTGAAATTTATTTCTTCGCAGTATTGTATTTTCTTTTTTTTCTTTTAGGGGATGAAAATTTTCAATACAGAATAATAAATAATTATAGTTAGTATTCAATCCAACGGTTTTTGCGCATAACTGTAGCTCTGTTCAGTAACTGAAAGTTAGTACTAATTACTAATATATAAGTAGTTTTCTGGTCAAAATAATAGCCGGGTGTTTTGGTTTTATTTCATTTATTGAAAATTGCTTTACAAAATAACACTTAGTTTAGTTATAAGTATTAGCTATAGATTTTTTTTTTCATAATTTATTTATTGTATCGTCAATATTTTTGAACTAACAATAATTACTCGTATCTTAAGTCTAAAATAAAATATTCTTTTTAAGTCCAGCCAGTGCTAGACAAAAATAATGTTTGTTTCTAATGTACGGCCAAGAAAAGCAGTATCTCTTCTTTTTAGTCGAATGTAACCAGGTTCATTCAGCATGTTACGCGCCTAAGGGTTTGGATGAGATTCAAGCCTCTTTAGATATGTGACTGCATGTTTCGCTATTTCTGCTTTAACTGATGGCATGTTTAGGTCTTTGTGGATGTTCGAATTTTTTATATACCAGGGAGCAGATGTAATAATACGTAAAATCTTATTTTAGCGCCTTTGAATTTTTTCTACATTGCTAGCTGAGGCAGTGCCCCATAACTGAATCCCATAACACCAAATTGGTTTGAGGACCGACTTGTACAGTAGAAGTTTACAATCTAAGCTCAGGGTGGAGTTTCTGCCAATAAGCCAATTTAGTTGTACTGCTTTTAGTTTCATTTGTGTTAACTTGAAGTCAATGTGGCTTTTCCAAGTAAGGCGACGGTCAAGATATATACCCAGGTATTTAACGTCTGAAAGCTGTGGTATCATTTGGTTATTTATGCGAATAGGAGCGCATGAGTCCCTGCGCAGTGTGAAAGTTATGTGAATGCATTTTTGTTCATTCACTTTTATTCTCCATTTTTCTAGCCATTTTTCCAAATTGAGTATGTGGTCTTGTAAAAGTTGTGATGCTTCTTGGGCACTTTCATGAATACTTAAAAAAGCTGTGTCATCTGCAAAAGTTGATGTGTGGACTAGGGTGCTAATTGGCATATCCGAGGTCTACAGTAAATATAAAATTGGTCCCAAAATACTACCTTGGGGAACTCCGGCTTCAATGAGCTGTGGCGAGCTTAAAAAGTCACCTTCTTTTAATAAAAACTTGCGATTCGTTAAATAATCTTTTAAGAGCTTATACAAGTTTTCGGGCAAGTTCAGCTTTAGCTTTAATATTAGGCCTTCGTGCCAAACCTTATCGAATGCTTGAGAAACGTCAATAAAGAGCGCAGAACCGTATTTTTTTTCTTCAAAGGTCGTTTTAATTACATTTACTAATCGGTGTGTTTGTTGGATCGTACTATGTTGTTTTCTGAAGCCGGATTAATGGTTCGGAATGCATCCTTTCGCGCTAAGTATTGGATTCAGCTTAGTTATTCATATTCTCTCAAATAACCTTGACACGTTTGATAAAAGGCTTATAGGTCTGTATGATTCTACTTTTGTGTGGTCTTTTCCTGGTTTAGGAATCATAGTTATTAAAGAGACCTTCCACTCTGTGGGAAAGTACTCAAGACGTAAGATGGCATTAAAAATAAACAGAATAATTCTGCGACCTATACGGGGCAACTCAACTAACATCTTGTTACTTGTTTTATCAACGCCAGGGGCTTTTTCGGTGTTTAAATCCACTATTGCCCTTTCAATATCGCTAAATTCAAATCTTAGGTGTACTTCGGCACTAGTCTCTACTGGTGGCAACTCAACTATATCAGTACACATATTTGGAGTGAAAACCTTTTTCAAATGATCAACAAATAAATTACCTTTTTCGGTATCATTTCTTGCCCAGACTCCACAAGAAGTTCTCAAGGGGGGCTTACGTCCGACCGGTCTTTTAAGGTTCCTACACGCACGCCATAATGAATAATCTGATTGTGCAGTTGCGTCGAGGTCTTCCAAGTAATTTTTCAGAGATGCTACTCTTCGAGATTCTAGCAGCTGTCTTAGTCGTTTCGTGCAATCTTTAAGTCTAGATTTGAGTTGAGGAGATCTGTGTGCTTGCCAATCTCATCTAATTTTTCTTTTTTCAGCCAAGAGCCGCTCGACATCTACAAAATAAATTTGATTGTATCTAGCTGGTTGTCTGGTTTCTGTCGCATGTTGGGCAGCTGATTTAAGGTTTTGATCAAAATAAATTAGACTCTGGTCCACATCTTCTGGTGTTCTTAGCGGTATGTTTTCCGAACAATGAGTACTGAGATACTTTCTATATTTCAACCAATTAATGCTTGTGCAAGTTGTTGGCGACACGATATTTTGCTGATTCCATATATAGACAATAGTGGGTGAATGATCTGAGGATAATTCGAGTGACGCTTCAACCTTAATCATTTCTCTCGAAATACCTTTAGTCACGCCAAAATCAATAACATCAGGTATTTTTTGTCGATCAGTAGGCCAATAGGTGGGTTGTCCACTTGATATCACATTCAGGCGCATTTTTGAAATTGTATCAAACAAAACACGACCTTTTGGAGTTATTAAGCGTGATCCCCAAAACGTATGTTTAGCGTTGTAGTCGCCTGATGCTATGAAACAGGGACCTAGTGATTTGTAAAATTCGATATATTGACTCTCTGATATTTGAAATCCAGGAGGTGAATAAATCGAAGAAATAACAAAGTTTTGATGATATTCTTCAATACAGATGTTTGTTGCTTGAAGGTAGTCCTCACAAAAAACACACTAAATGATGTTTAATTCGAGCCCTTATTAGTATTGCTGAACCACCACATGCTCTGCCACGGGGGTCTCTAGTGTCATATAATATATATCCATTGATTTTAAAAAAAGCTATTTGTTGTTAAATGAGTCTCTGAAACCATCATGACATCAATTTGTTGGTTCTTCAAGAAGTACTCGAGTTCATTTTTGTGTTGGCGTAAGCCGTTTGCGTTCCAGAAACATATTTTTAAACAGTTCATGGTTTGTTAAGTAATGCCTGCAACATACTAGATTGCATGCGTACCATTTCTTGCATCATGCTGCTCATAGAGCTCATAAAACTGTTTAACGAATGCACTAATGTCTCGATACTTGCTTCGAGACGATTGCAGTTACCAGATGGTGTTTGCTCTTTAGCTTCTCGATGCATATTTGGGGTAGAATTGTTTGTAGGTGTCGCTTTGTGTGCTAAAACATGATTGGATTTTAATATATCCGCGTATGAAACATGATTGGTTGTGGGTTGAGCTAACTGAGGGTAATGAGCATTTGCTTGGTATTGTGGCTGCCTAGCAGGAGTATTTAATTTCTGAGTTGACTTCCTTACCTCAGAAAAACTGGACAGCCTCTGTAGTTAGCAGTGTGATTTCCACCGCAATTGCTACATTTGTTAACCTTGGAGTCATCCTTTGGTTTGTCGCATTGGGCGGAACAATGAAGCTCTCCACACACAACGCAAACCGGAGGCAACTTGCAGTAAGCCCTTGTATGGCCGTATTCTTGGCAATTTAAACACTGAACGGGTCCTGACCGCTTATGTGGTTCTTCTACACTTATCCTGCGGTGTAACAGATATTTTAGATTATAAATGGGATGCGTTTCGTGCTTCTTTAATCTAATATCCCCAGGTTCCAGTTCAACGCGAAATAGAGGTTGAGGGACACGCTCTCGATTTCTGAGATTATCAACGCTTTTGACTTTAAATCCTGCTTTTTGGAGGCCAGCTTTTATTTCCACTGGATTAACATATGAGTCTACACCTTTGATGACTACCTGTAGGCCTTTGCTACTCTTCAGCTGATAGGTATAAAAGTTCTTATTGCAGCTTTCAAACTCCTTTACTGCTTTACGATAACTACTTTCGTCTATAAAATGAATTTTTGTTTCATCAATGTTACCACGCTTGATTGGAATTACATAGAATGAATTTTCCCCGATAACTGAAATTAACTTATTTCTTAATTCATTCGAATTTTTTTCCCTTAAAAAAATTGGTGGTGGTTTAAACGACTTGGGTGCCGTTTTTTGTTCACTTGTTTCGTTATCTAAAATAGCAAAACGATTTTGGGAACTTATTCCGTTAGCCTGCTTATCTTTAAGTACTTTGGACATTGGTGCAATCTGCGAAGATTTAGGGCTTCGACCTCTTTTCAACACAGTTATATATCTGTCCATTCCCACTTGAGTCTTAGGTTTTTCTGCACTATCCATATTACTGTTGGTAACACTGTGTTCAGAAGGCGGCTTGTTTGTAGTTATATTATTGTCATCGCTTAGCAAAAGCGACGAACAAGATTGGGCACGTATAACTGGCGTAGAATTTACACACAAATTATTTTAATTTTTTTTGTCTTTATTTAATACAATATTGTCTACATTTTTTTTGCTTAAAATAAAGAGGCTCATTAGCCCTTATTATTTTTGTTTTATTTTTAAAGTAGCAATTCAATATGCCGTTGTAAAAAATAAAGAAAACGAAAGAAAAAAAAATTACACACAACTTTGTTGTTGTATTAAAACAGGTTTGTTTTTTTGTTTTTGTTTGAAATTATTCACACAATGTATGTTTTGTTTTTTGTTAATGCGAGCTAAAAAAAATCGCGTTCGCACTTATCAACGACAACCGGTCTTTTAGGGTTCCTACACGCACGCCATAATGAATAATCTGATTGAGCAGTTGCGTCGAGGTCTACCAAGTAATTTTTAAGAGATGCTACTCTTCGAGATTCTAGCAGCTGTCTTAGTCGTTTCGTGCAATCTTTAAGTCTAGATTTGAGTTGAGGAGATCTGTGTGCTTGCCACTCTCATCTAATTTTTCTTTTTTCAGCCAAGAGCCGTTCGACATCTACAAAATAAATTTGATTGTATCTAGCTGGTTGTCTGGTTTCTGTCGCATGTTGGGCAGCTGATTTAAGGTTTTGATCAAAATAAATTAGACTCTGGTCCACATCTTCTGGTGTTCTTAGCGGTATGTTTTCCGAACAATGAGTACTGAGATACTTTCTATATTTCAACCAATTAATGCTTGTGCAAGTTGTTGGCGACACGATATTTTGCTGATTCCATATATAGACAATAGTGGGTGAATGATCTGAGGATAATTCGAGTGACGCTTCAACCTTAATCATTTCTCTCGAAATACCTTTAGTCACGCCAAAATCAATAACATCAGGTATTTTTTGTCGATCAGTAGGCCAATAGGTGGGTTGTCCACTTGATATCACATTCAGGCGCATTTTTGAAATTGTATCAAACAAAACACGACCTTTTGGAGTTATTAAGCGTGATCCCCAAAACGTATGTTTAGCGTTGTAGTCGCCTGATGCTATGAAACAGGGACCTAGTGATTTGTAAAATTCGATATATTGACTCTCTGATATTTGAAAAACAGAACTGAGCTATAGATTTAACAATAAGTTTTAATTCGTGGTTTTACACATTTAGTTGTAGTGTAGATTTAATATTCAGTCTGATTTACTTAGCTTAACACACTTCGTTTTAATTTATAGTTCTAACATTAGTTTTAATATTAATGGAAATTACATTTAACAATCACTTTATTTCACTTAGTTTTAAGTACTTCATTTTAATTTTCTTCAACACTAAATAGATTTAATTTCTAAAAACTGACACACGGTTTAGCGACCTTCGAGAATACGACCGTCTGTTCTCTACAACGATATATTACACACTGTCCGTTTTCTTAATGGTCTTTTGCTTATTCTGTTTCTTCGTTTGTTTTCTTCGTGGTGATGCCCATCTAGCGTGTATTGCTAGTGTGCGCCTCCCACATTCGGCCGTCCTGATTTACATTCGACCTCGAATGTGTCTCCCACCGTTTCATATATTCGGTCACAGTCGTAGTTCTTTTAGGACTTTCCCCTGACACAACTTTTTCTACCGCCTAGCGACCATGGTTCAGCTTTTTTACTCCCTTGTAGGGACCCAAAAATCTCGGCCTCAACTTAATGCCTACGCCGTATTGCGTTCGCTTAATGGCGACTAATTCACCGATGGCATATTCTGTGTGTGGAACTCTCTTCTTGTCGAACTGTTTTTTGTTTTCCTGTTGGATTCGCAAAATATTTACCCTAGCTTCTTTCCTAATTGTTTCCCGTTCTTCATTTAACTCCTCCACCCATAGGTCATTCAACAAAGTCCCTATTTCCGGATCGTCACTATACCTCATATTCAAACCTGTGAGCAACTTGTTGTTGTTGTTGTTGATTACTCGTTCTACTCTATCTAGATGTTTGTACCAATTGATTGGTTCTTCGACGCATAACTTTGTTAGCATGTTGATGACTATTTGGTGGATCCTTTCTACTTGCCCGTTTCCACGCGGGACTCCGGTTGCCATTACAAAGTGTTGTATTTTCTGCCTTTCGCAGTATTCCTCGAATTGTTTCGACGTGAAAGCCGTACCTCTATCAGTTATAACTCTGGCTGGGTTTCCAAAAACCGAAGCTTGCTTCTGAAGCTTATCCGTTACTTCGTTTGTTCCGGTGCTTTTAGTTGGGTATAGCCGCACAAACTTTGAGAAAGCGTCCACCACGACTAATGTATGGTTATACTGCTTGTGTGTCGCTTCCATTGGGCCAACATGGTCCAAGTGATACGTGACTAACGGTCGATCAGCTTTATCTATGGGACACAGGTAACCTTCTTTACTTCCTTTTTTGGCCTCAGAGACTATGCATACCAAACAACTTTTAACAATTTTCTCGACTTTTGTTTTCAATTCCGGTATATAAAATTATTTCTCCACCAAGTCTTGAGTTTTGCGAGGAGCAAAATGTCCTCGACGGTGCGCGATTTGTATAATCTCCTGTTCCATTAGGCTTGGTACGACTATTAATTCCTTGTTTCGGTCTTTGTGTAAAATATCGAATATTACATAGAAATCGTCATAGTTATTGAGTTCCAAAACTAATCAGATAGCCTTTATCCATTCATCTTGCATTTGTGCCTCTTTCGAGCGGTGTCTCAAAGAATCCTCAATCATTAGGCATGACATACGACTTAATGCGTCAACATAGTAGTCAAATTCTTGTAAAAATAGAGCCCACCTAGATACCCTTGGGGCAACGTCCTGCTTCCTCATCTTTAGCGCGAATGCGTTGCAGTCGGTTACTATTTTAATTTTTTACCCCCAGTACATAAATCCTCCATTTCTTTAACGCCTCTATCACTGCCAATACCTCGAGTTCATATGAGTGGTATTTTTGTTCTGCCGCTGTTGTTTTACGGCTCATGTATTCAACCGGGTGTATCATCAAATCTTCGTCCCCTTGCTGCAGAATAACAGCTCCATAGCCATGCATACTGGCATCGGTGTGGATCTCCGTGACAGCTATTGGATTGAAAAGTTTTAATACTGGCGCGGTCACTAATGAGTTTTTTAACTGTTCGAATGCTAACCTCTCACTGTCTCCTATTCTAAACTTGCTATCTTTACGCATCAGGTCCGACAAAGGCTTCGCTACCATAGAGTACTCGGGAATGAACCGCCTGAAGTATGATGTTAGCCCTAATAATCTTTGAAGAGATTTCTGATTTTGTGGCAGGGGAAAAGTTGACACGGCCTTTGTTTTTTCGTCAGATGGTTTTATCGTCGAGTCTTGAATTATGTACCCTAAAAAATTGATCTTTCTTTCCAAAAATTGGCATTTCTTCCACTTTATATCCAGTCCGTTTGACTCCGCGACCTTTAATACTTTCTCTAATTTTTCTATACCTTCTCTCTCATTTTTAGACGGGATTACTATGCCGTCCATGTAGGTCACTAACGTACCGTCACTGATTAAATCTCTAAAAACGTTTGCGATGTATCTGCAGAACACTGCTGGTGATTTTGATACACCGAATGGGACAAACATAAATTCGTATACTACGTTGTGCGTCACAAACGCGGTATATTTCCGCGATTCTAGATCTACAGGTACGTGGAAAAATCCATTCCTCAAATCTATTGTGGTAAAAACCTTTGTAACCTTTGGAGAACGTCATCAATAACTGTCATTGGGAAATTATCTCCTACTATTTTTTCATTTAACTTAACGATAGTCACAGCAGAGCCTTTTTGTACCATCTTTCTTCTTCACCAGTACGATGGGTGCACAATAATTTGAAGAACTTGGTTTTATTATACCTTCTCTAAGCCATTCGTTGATTTGTTTATCCACTATTTTTTGACGGACGAAACAGGAATTTCGTCCGTCAATATAATTTTCATATTAATTGGACATTCTTTTGGTTTTAGTGGTTTATACTTTTCAATCCAGCTTCTTAATATATTCTGTGTATCCTGTCTTAGATGGTCCAGTTTTAGATCGTCGCTAACTGAGTGTTTTGCAATCATGGAATGAAGAATGCATCCCAATTCGACTTGCAGGTCGGCTATCGGATTAATGTCTTCAGCCTCCGCAACCTCTTTTCCCTCATTTGTTACCTTGTGTTTAAATATCGCTCCCTTTTTGTCTATCGTTAAATCTTGCAAATCGACTAACTTATTAACGTCTTCGGCCTTTGCCACCTCTTTTTCCCCGTTTGTTACCTTCTCTTTAAACATCGCTCCATTTTTGTCTATCACTAAATCTACTTGTTCGAAGATGTCGTTACCCAAAACCACAGAGTATAATATATCTCCTCTTTCACAACATGAGAAGTAATTTCTAATTCAATATTGTCCACCTTCACACTACAAGTAAAGTTTCCGATGGTAGTTATATTTTTACCTCCAATTCCAACTAAAGTTTTCCTTACGGGGTTCAGATCAAAATCTCCTAAAAGAAAAAGAGCGTAGTATCTGATAGCTCAGATATCGCTTCCAGTATCTACTATCGCTGATAAAGTTTTGTCAAAAATGTTGTTATCTTTAAAAATTCTTCTAAGCGGCGTAAGAATGTCATCTGATAGCGTGTGTACGTTTTCTGTACTACTACTACTATTGTTTTCGTTTCGATTGCCCTCAATTTCTCTTTTACCATTAAATTTACATTTAAAAGACTTGTGCCCTGTACCGTGACACTTAAAACATTTTATATTTTTACCTGGACATGAATTGGATAAATGCCCTTTATCTCGGCATTCGTAGCAACATTTTTCATTTTTCCAATCTAGGCTATTTTCAGCGAACGTTTTCTTTTTCATTCGGTGACTCCGTTGAGCGTATTTTCTCAAAAATTTTAATGTTTTCTTTTAGCTCTGCTAGTGTTTTCGATTGGTATAAAATAGATTTGTTTGTTTGAATAGGTAGTCCCCTATTCCGGGTATGAAATAATGAATTAAGCTTTCAGCATCTAAACGTATGGGTTGACCTATCTCCTGTAAGCAATATACGTATTCACGAAAAGTCTCTTTTGGTTTCTTTTTCCGTCCTCTCAGTATCCCATGTATTTCTAATGATGACAGTTTTCTGCCGAATTCATCTTTCAATCTTGTTTTCAAGGAGAGCCAATCATTTATGCCGGATTGACTACTGGCAAAAATTTACGCCGCTCCTATTAACAGCTGTTTCGCATAAATAAACTCTTGAAGATCGTTCCATTTGAACCTTCTTTGACATAAAAATGTTTCATTTGCTTAACAAATTTACAAAAAAACTTGTAAAAATGTGTAGTTTTTCAGGGGTTGGTTTAGTTCTTCTTAGGGGAATTTTTTCCCCCTGGTCCGATTTGTCCCATTTACGAACTTAGCCTGCCCTATCCTTCAAGATATATATGTACCAAATTTCAAGGGTGTACCTCTTTTCGTTTAGACTGAATCGTGTTCATACAGACAGGCGAATGGACGGACGGCCGGATGGACAGACGGACGTATGGACAGACGGACATAGCTATATCGTCTTAGATTTCATCACTGATCAAGAATATATATACTTTTTTGGATCTTAGAGGGATATTTTACTATGTTACACACAGAATAAACCCATATTTCACTCTGAAAGTTAAAAAAATTAAAATGTTCAACTTTGACCTCGAATTCCTTAAAAAGTCCTCAATCAATTTTAATGTAACTAAAACTGAATCAAGCTGAGCTAAATATCTATCCTTTAAAAAAAAAATTATTTCAATATTTTGATCGGTTCAAAAGTTACAGAATTTTGGCCAACGAAAAACGATTTTCAGCCACTGTGCGACGTTGGCAAACCAGCCTGTTTGCACATTTTCCGCAGGGCTTCTAGTTTCATGCCTCTAACGTTAGGCAGTTTAACTCAACCCGTTTAATTTATCGTTTATAGATTTCTTTAATCGTCAAATCTATTTTAATTTTCACACACCAGCGGTTAGTTACAAAAATCCCACTTCTGAAAATGTCAGGAAGTTCGAATAAAAAAAAACAAACACAGAATCTAAAGTTAATTATGAATTTCAAATAAACACATTTGTTTTATTAAAGTATATAAAAAAAAGAAATGAATGGTTCCCGTTGAACAACCACTCGCGTTCGCAACTCAACACATACTCCTTCTTGTTCGCAACATCTTAGCAACATGTTTGTATTAGTTTACTTATTTATTATTGAAGGGAACGTGATACAAGTAAGGCGCCGGTCAAGATGTATGCCGAGATATTTCACGTCTGAAAGCTGAGGTATCATTTGGTTATTTATGTGAATAGGGGGGCACGATTCCCTACGCAGTGTAAGAGTTATGTGAGCACATTTTTGTTCATTGACCTTAATTTTCCATTTCTTCAACCACTTTTCTAAAATTAATATGTGGTCTTGTAAATATCGTGATGCTACTTCGGGACTTTCGTGAGTGCTTAAAAATGCTGTGTCGTCAGCAAATGTCGATGTGTAGACTCGGTCCCTAGTTGGCATATCTGAAGTATACAACAAGTATAAAATCGGCCCCAATATACTACTGTCGTGAATGTGTGTGGGCACATGTGGTTTACATATGTCACAACAATTGACATTCAATATTTTAATGAATAATACCCAAATTATTTTAGGTGCATTGTACAATTGCTCAAATATCATTTTAAGTGCATTGCCACACATGTTGAGTAATTTACTTTGTAATAAACAAGCACCCTTCTCAAGTAACACTACGATTGACCTAAATAATTGGCATTCTTTAATGTTATACGAGACACACATTCATGACACTTTTCGCTAGTATATAAGGTTAGTTTTTGGTTGATAAAAAACAGTCATTGATTCATTCTTAAAATAAGCAAGTACAGTGTCGGTTGTGTTCAACCTTTTGTTTATTTGTGTTAAAGAAAATAAATAAATTAATAGAAATAAAGTGTTGCTGTTTTTTTTATATATACATATCCAAATAAAAAGCTCAATCATTATATGGCGACCGTGACTGTGAGCCAAAAATACGGTGAAAAACAGTGAAAAAGTAATATTAAAAAAAAAAAAAAAACTATTCGAACTACATAAATGGGCTGGTGGACCAAGATAGCACAAACAATACCCATAATATTCGCCGGATATGAAGTGGGGAAAACGGTGAATGAAAGTGAAACAAAGACAGTTAAAGTTAACAACAATGTAGACTTATTAATAGAAGTTGGACTAGGTCTAACAATAATAATAATAATAATCATCCTCTACCTAATCAAAAAGGTAATAAACTTAACAACTAACCCACGTCTCCAGCCCCGTATTTAAAATAAAAATACAAAAATGTGATCCTTTCAAAAAAAAAAAAACGTAGTGAAAAGCTTACAACAACAGAAAACAACCGACGACAACAATAAACCGATGACAACAAGATGAAACAACTACCAACAACAAGAAGAAAACAACAAACAACTGTAAAAAATTAACAACAAGGAAAAATCAACCAAACCAAAAAAAAAAAAAGGAAAACAACAGTAAGCGGTCAACACCAATTGAAGGAGCAGGAAAAACGATAAGTTACCATTAGTTTAAATTTTTATTATTATCATTTTTCATTTTACAAACAATTATGTGAACTAAAAATAAAATATATTTAAAGACAAACAAGTATAACATATTTTAAGGTCATAAATAGTATTAGGACAGAAACTAATTAAGTATAAATATTGTTATTCTATTAATGGCTGAGGATAAATGGTCAAAAATTATTGAGGAACTAAAATTTTATAAAACAGAATTTGAAAAAAGTTATAAGTGTATAAGTAAAACTCAAAAGCCAGGTACAACAACCATCAATAGACATTTAGAACTTATACAATTACACTACAATAAGACAGTCATTCTGATTAGTCAAATTAAAGACAAACTAACTAACGAACATTTAGAAGAATGTAATACAATTTTATACACATTACGAGAAAAAAGTTTCAAAAATTTCCGAGGAACTTGAATTATCATTCATACTTCCTCCTAATTTCAAAGAAATAAAACTCCCAGTCTTCGAGCACAAACACAGTAAATCTACAAAATCAACCATGGCCGATCCCATTAAATTTCTTGAAACTGCCAGTAAAATTTTACCTGATTTTGATGGCAAATTTACGAACCTGAGCAAATTTATTGACGCAATTAAATTGTTAGTATCAATAAGAGGAGAAAATCCAGAATCTCTTCTTATTAATATAATACATACAAAGATAACAAGCAATGTTCGCCACAAGATAGAAGGCCTCGATTCTATTGTATCTATAATTGAAAAATTAAAAAACGTGGTAAAAGGGGACTCCGCTGACACTTTGATAGCAAAATTAAATGCAATCAAACAAAGTGAAAAAAATAAGACACAATATGTAAAAGAAATCGAACAGATTTCTAATGAACTTGCAAATGTATATATGTCAGATGGTATGACAGAAGCGGCAGCAAATAAAATAGCTACAAAGGCCGCGATAAAATCATTTATTCAAAACTCAAGCTCCGAGCGAGTTAATTTAGTAATGCAAGCTGGCATGTTTAACTCAATTGAGGAAGTCACTTCCAAATTCCTTGAAATAGACACAGAACCGATTAACTCTATCATGTTTGTAAGCAATAGAAATGGAGCCTCTCGTAATTTCAATAACAACCGAAATTACAATCATAATAACTATAGAAATTATAATAACCGCTATAACAACAATATTCGTAATAATAATCATTACCGCAATAACAATAACGGCAATGAGAACAGAAATAATAACCGCAACCACTATAATAACCGCAACAACTACAATAACCGCAACAACTATAATGACCGTAACAACTATAATAACCGCAACAACCATAATACCGGCAATAATCCTAGGCGCCCTAACTTTAACAGTAATGTTCACTTTATTAACAGTAACGATCAGGGAAACGGCGAAGACCCCCTGATCGACAATCTGGGGGAAAACTAAATCAAAATAATAACAGCCCTAACACCGTAACTTTTAATAATAATATTTATCACTTCAACCTAAATTTATCAAGCTATTGCTCCATTAAAAACACCTTAAGTAACAATGTCAACACATTCCTAATGGATACTGGTGCCAGTGTATCCATTTTGAAAAATTGTTGTATAAAAACACATAAAAATATAAACACTACGTATAAATGCAAGCTTACAGGCATAGGTAACAACCCAGTATATACAACGGGGAAAATCACAGGCAATTTAATTAACAAAAATATTCTCATTGAACATGATTTTCTTATTGTTGATGATAACTTTCCGATACCCACTGATGGTATTCTAGGCCTTGATTTCATTACAAAACACAATTGCATCCTAGATTTCGGTAAAAATAACCAACACTTAGTACTCAGACCAAACGGCTTCCCAACTGAAATAACTTTCAAATTATTCAATGAACCTTCATCACAAAACCTTTTATCAATTCCAGCGCGAAGCGAAGTCATTCGAAGACTAAACATTGAAACAAATAATAGATATATATTTGTACCCAACCAAGAAATAGCTCCTGGAATATACATAGCCAATTCCATCACTTCAAGCAAATCACCACACGTTGGCATTATTAACACTACAGATGAAAATGCGTTTATCTCGAATACAAACATCGCCATAGAAGACTTAAAAAACTACCATCTAGTCCAACACCCAAAAGACCAAAATAAAAACCGGGAAGCGAGATCAAAAGAAATTTTAGAAAAACTTCAGGCCAACTTCCCAAAATTTGCATATCACAACTTGACTAAACTATGTAAACAATACACAGACGTGTTCGGTTTAGAATCTGAAACAATTTCATGTAACAACTTTTATAAGCAAAAACTTAGATTAAAAGATGACACACCAGTATACATAAAAAACTATAGGATTCCCGAATCCCAAAAGTCCGAAATAAATAGTCAAGTAGAAAAACTTATCAGCGATGACATAGTAGAACCTTCTGTATCTGAATTCAATAGCCCAATAAAAAAACTCCCTCTTATCGCCACAAATATTGCAGTATCCAAATTTTGAAAAGCAATTTTGCATCACAACGGATGCAAGCAAAGATGCCTGTGGAGCTATTCTTAGCCAAGAATATAATGGTGTTCATTTGCCAATCGCTTATGCCTCAAGAGCTTTTACCAAAGGTGAATCTAACAAATCAGTTATTGAACAAGAACTGACAGCAATACATTGGGCCATCAATTTCTTCCGTCCTTATGTCTACGGAAAAAAATTTTTAGTAAGAAGCGATCATAGGCCATTAGTATACTTATTTTCAATGAAAAGCCCTTCATCTAAACTCACGAGAATGAGATTAGACCTTGAAGAGTACGATTTTTCAATAGAACATGTACAAGGAAAACAAAACTGCGGAGCTGACGCTCTATCACGTATAAATTTTAATGAAATCAAGGATATGGGAGAGCACATTAACATATTAAAGGTCACTACGCGACTACAAACTAAAAGCGAAAAGGTAACTGACACAAATTATAGGAATGAACAAATAGAGACGAAACCGCGCGCATATGAAATTATTAATATAAATGAAGTAAGAAAATTAGTTCGTTTAAAGTTTACCCAAGTAGTAGATACATTTAGGTGTTCACTAATAAAAGGGAAACAAGTTTTAATAAAAACTACGGTGAATGACATAACTGGTAATGAAAAGATTGATTTAGATCAATTCTTGCCAAAGCTCGAAAAATTAGCTACTAGTATAGGCATTCAAAAGTTGCAACTATCACTAAATGATATAATATTTGAAAAAACTCGAATAAATGAAGTTAAGGAAATTGCGAACAATAAATTAAACAATCTAGAAATTGCGCTAACACCAAAAATAAAAACAATAACAGATGAAAAAGAAAAACTGGCTATAATAAAGAAAAATCATGATGATCCGCTGCTCGGTGGCCACCCAGGGATCACAAGATTATTAAATAAACTCAGAAAGGACTATTACTGGAAAAATATGACTAGACAAGTCACTAAATACGTAAAAAACTGCGTAAAATGTCAGTTAAACAAAGTGCGCCCAAAACACAAAGAAAATTTAGCAGTTACACCAACTCCAGCCAAGCCCTTTGACATCGTCATTATAGATACAATAGGGCCATTTATCAAATCAAACTCAGGACATGAGTATGCGGTAACAATGTTGTGTGACCTATCTAAATATCTAATAGCAGTCCCCATACCGGATAAATCAGCGAAATCAGTAGCAAAGGCAATATTCATGAATTGTATATTAAAATTCGGGCCCATGAAAACATTACTCACTGATATGGGCACAGAATACAAAAATCAGGTACTTTCAGAACTTTGTAAACTACTGGGAGTAAAACAATTGCACTCCACAGCATACCACCATGAAACCTTAGGTGCTGTTGAACGCTCGCACAGAACATTCAACGAGTACCTAAGAACTTATTTATCACCAAACAAAACAGACTGGGACGAGTGGGTAACTTACTTTGAATTCTGCTACAATACAACTCCTTCTTCAGTACATGGTTACTGCCCATTTGAGCTTGTATTCGGTAAACCTCCCACACCGCTCAACTTTTTACTGAAGGGGGTGGTAGACCCAATATATAATATTGAAGCCTACGATAAAGAGGTAAAATATAAGTTACAATTGGCACACCAGCGAGCCAAATTATTAATTGAGAAAGCAAAAAATAGGCAAAAGGAAAGATATGACAAAGTGACGCACCCACAGGACGTCCAAATAAATGACATGGTCTTGGTAGAGAATACACCCGGACACAAATTAAACCAATTATACACAGGCCCTTATCAGGTTGTAGCAGTAGAAGATAAGAACGTAGTAATAAGAGTAAAAAACAATAAAACCTCAACTATTCATAAAAATAGAGTAAAATTATTTCATAAGGATTAACTGTAATTACATAAATACATAATTAGGTGGATCCCCTAAAACTTTATTATCAATTAGAATAAATATTTAAAATATATATCACTTAAGTTTTTACTGTTTAAAAATACATACCTATCATTAAGAATGATCTTAGAATTTTCCGAATAATTATAAGACCATTCTTGCGAAAAAGGAAGGTGTCGTGAATGTGTGTGGGCACATGTGGTTTACATATGTCACAACAATTGACATTCAATATTTTAATGAATAATACCCAAATTATTTTAGGTGCATTGTACAATTGCTCAAATATCATTTTAAGTGCATTGCCACACATGTTGAGTAATTTACTTTGTAATAAACAAGCACCCTTCTCAAGTAACACTACGATTGACCTAAATAATTGGCATTCTTTAATGTTATACGAGACACACATTCATGACACTTTTCGCTAGTATATAAGGTTAGTTTTTGGTTGATAAAAAACAGTCATTGATTCATTCTTAAAATAAGCAAGTACAGTGTCGGTTGTGTTCAACCTTTTGTTTATTTGTGTTAAAGAAAATAAATAAATTAATAGAAATAAAGTGTTGCTGTTTTTTTTATATATACATATCCAAATAAAAAGCTCAATCAGTATACTACCCTGGGGAACTCCGGGTTCAATTGTCTCAGGTGAGCTTAAAAAATTGCCTACTTTAACACTTAATTTCCGATTAGTTAAATAACAGCTTATATAAGTTTGCGGGCAAATTCAGTTTTAACTTATATTTTAGGCTATTGTGCCATACCTTATCGAATGCTTGGGAAACGTTGATAAAAAGCATAGAGCAGTATTTTTTTTCTTCAAAGGTCTTCTTAATTACGTTAACTAACCTGTGAGTTTGTTCGATTGTACTATGTTTTTTTTCTGAAGCCAAATTGATGGTTCGGAATACATCCTTTGTCGCTTAGAATGGGGTTCAGCTTATTTATTAACATCCTCTCAAACAGCTTTGACATATTTGATAAAAGACATAGGTCTGTATGATTAAACTTTTGTGTGGTCTTTTCCTGGTTTAGAAATTATAGTTATAAACGAAACCTTCCAACCTGAAGGAAAGTACTCAAGGCGTAAAATGGCGTTAAAAATAAAAAGAATAATTTTTCGAGCTGCATGGGGCAACTCAAATAACATCTTGTTACTGGTTTTATCAAAGCCAGGGGCTTTCTTGGTGTATAAATCTGTTATTACCCTTTCAATGTCACTAAAATGAAATCTTAAGGTTACTGCAGCACTAGCTTCGACAGTTGGCAAATCAACTGCATTAGTCAATACATTTGGAGTAAAGACCTTTTTCAAATGTTGAACAAATAATTTGCCTTTTTGGGTTTCATTCCTTGCCCAAACAAACAAATATTGGTAAACAAATTAAATAGCACCTGCTTCACGATTAATTTGAGCATATTTACGCTCTGTCTCACTTAATGACCTTGAAGAAAGTGGTCTTTCAATGCCTTTGCCTTCCATCTGAGATAACACTGCGCCGACGCCTATGGGACTAGCATCCACCGTCAGCTTCGTTTTCAAATTTAGATTAAAATGCGTTAACCAAATTTTGGAAGTTAGTGTATTCTTTACTTGACTAGAAGCAGTTGAGCAATTCTTAAACCGAATGAATCTTTTATTACCTTTTCACAATTTGTAAAGGAACAAGCACGGTGAACATCTCTGGCAAAAATCTTATATAAATATTAATCATACCTAGAACTAATTGCAGATCCTTAACTTTTGTGGGTTCCTTTAGATTACTAATTTCTTTAATTTTCTCGGGGTTCATATGTAATCCGTTTTCATCTATAACATGTCCCAAATATTTTATTTGCTTACCCAAAAATTCACATTTTAGTTATAATAATTTAAAACTGGCATTATGCAAAACGGAAAAATTTTTTTCCGTAGTGATTAAAATGTCATCAAGGAAAACTACTACTCCTTTAATTTTCATTAAAAAGAAATCCATAATTTCCATAAATTAAACGAGTGTATTGAATTAAGCCTTTTGAAGTTGAAATAGTAGTTAATTTACATGAAGCTTCATATAATTCGATCTGTTGGTTATCTGTGCTTTTGTGTAACTTTGTAAATTCTTTACCTCCTTGAAGTTTAGCAAACATTTCTTCAATTAGGGGTAAAGGATATTTTTTAATCTGCAATTGTGGATTTAAGGTTACTTTGAAATTGCAGCAAATTCGAACACTGCCATCCTTTTTCATTATCGGCACAATGGGAGTACCCCAAACGCTTTAGGATACTGGTTCTAAAGCAGCGAAATCAACTTTTCGATCTCTTTTTCTACTGCATCTTTTATTGCAAACGGTAGTGGCCTGGGACGAAAAAACTTGCGACATGAACCCTCTTTTAAACGAAACGTAGCTTTATACCTTTGAAACAAACCCAATAAACCATTGAAAACATATTTATATTTTTTTTAAATTGTATTAATAGATTTAAAAATTTTATATCAAAAGATTTTAAAAAGTTCCTACCAAGTAGCGGTGGACCCCCAGGGCATAATTTTACATTTATTTTTATACCCTTCACCACAGGTGGAAAGGGTATATATAAGTTTGTCATTCCGTGTGTAATTTCTACAATATTCATTTCCGACCCCATAAAGTATATATATTCTGGATCCTTATACATAGAGAAGTTGATTAAGCGATGTCCGTCTGTCCGTCTGTCCGTGTTAGTGTGGTAATGTCATTTGCCAAGGCACCAGAAGAGATACAAAAAATTTAAGCACACCAATCTGTCAGGCATAGTTTCGAAAATTTTGGTATTGCAATTCAGCAACATCGGATCATTCCTTTGGAGGCTACGGGCCAAAAACCACGCCCACCTATATTTTTTTTACGTTTTTTTTTAATTTTTTTCGGCTTTAATGATTCTGTTTTGCCTTTTTTTGTCAAATAAATATTAGACTGCGACAGGTAGATCGCAAGGAGTGCATACAGATTTCGGGGGATCAATAACCCCCTGCGAGGGGCGATTTTTGTTTGTTTTTAGATTGGTAGGGTTTTTCTGCTTTGATTTGTATTAGAGGCCTTAATAGAAAGCAATACGCATAGAGGTAGCAAATGGACCCACAGGGTACCCACTGACAAATAGAAGCAGTTAAAAGGACCCCCCATGTGTCAATACATATGATGAATTTTTTTTTGTAAGGATTTCTTTTTGCTTTAGTCTGACCATTCTAACTCAATATAGATTGGAGAAAGGTCCAAAATTTAACAAAAAAATTTCAATCAAATTTTTAAAAAAAAATTTAAAAAAAAAATTTTTTTTAAATTTTTAAAAAAAAAAATTTTTAATTTTTTTTTTCAAAAATATTTACAAAAAAATTTACAAAGCATTTTCAAAAAGATATTTTACAGAATAATATTCGAAAAAAAATTTTTTAAAAAATTTTCCAAAAAATTTTCGAATAAAATTTTACAAAAAATTTTTAAAAAAATATTTTTACAAAAAATATTTTTACAAAAAATTTTTACACACAATTTTCGAAAAATTAAAACAAAAATTTCAATATTTCTTTGAAAATGAAAATCATGACTGTAACATAATATATAAGAATAAACATATGTATGTATGTGTGTATATAGAGTAACATATTTTTATACCCTTCACTACAGGTGGAAAGGGTATATATAAGTTTGTCATTCCGTGTGTAATTTCTACAATATTCATTTCCGACCCCATAAAGTATATATATTCTGGATACTTATACATAGAGAAGTTGATTAAGCGATGTCCGTCTGTCCGTCTGTCCGTCTGTCCGTGTTAGTGTGGTAATGTCATTTGCCAAGGCACCAGAAGAGATACAAAAAATTTAAGCACACCAATCTGTCAGGCATAGTTTCGAAAATTTTGGTATTGCAATTCAGCAACATCGGATCATTCCTTTGGAGGCTACGGGCCAAAAACCACGCCCACCTATATTTTTTTTACGTTTTTTTTTAATTTTTTTCGGCTTTAATGATTCTGTTTTGCCTTTTTTTGTCAAATATATATGCGACAGGTAGATCGCAAGGAGTGCATACAGATTTCGGGGGATCAATAACCCCCTGCGAGGGGCGATTTTTGTTTGTTTTTAGATTGGTAGGGTTTTTCTGCTTTGATTTGTATTAGAGGCCTTAATAGAAAGCAATACGCATAGAGGTAGCAAATGGACCCACAGGGTACCCACTGACAAATAGAAGCAGTTAAAAGGACCCCCCATGTGTCAATATGATGAATTTTTTTTTGTAAGGATTTCTTTTTGCTTTAGTCTGACCATTCTAACTCAATATAGATTGGAGAAAGGTCCAAAATTTAACAAAAAAATTTCAATCAAATTTTTAAAAAAAAATTTAAAAAAAAAATTTTTTTTAAATTTTTAAAAAAAAAAATTTTTAATTTTTTTTTTCAAAAATATTTACAAAAAAATTTACAAAGCATTTTCAAAAAGATATTTTACAGAATAATATTCGAAAAAAAATTTTTTAAAAAATTTTCCAAAAAATTTTCGAATAAAATTTTACAAAAAATTTTTAAAAAAATATTTTTACAAAAAATATTTTTACAAAAAATTTTTACACACAATTTTCGAAAAATTAAAACAAAAATTTCAATATTTCTTTGAAAATGAAAATCATGACTGTAACATAATATATAAGAATAAACATATGTATGTATGTGTGTATATAGAGTAACATATTTTTATACCCTTCACTACAGGTGGAAAGGGTATATATAAGTTTGTCATTCCGTGTGTAATTTCTACAATATTCATTTCCGACCCCATAAAGTATATATATTCTGGATACTTATACATAGAGAAGTTGATTAAGCGATGTCCGTCTGTCCGTCTGTCCGTCTGTCCGTGTTAGTGTGGTAATGTCATTTGCCAAGGCACCAGAAGAGATACAAAAAATTTAAGCACACCAATCTGTCAGGCATAGTTTCGAAAATTTTGGTATTGCAATTCAGCAACATCGGATCATTCCTTTGGAGGCTACGGGCCAAAAACCACGCCCACCTATATTTTTTTTACGTTTTTTTTTAATTTTTTTCGGCTTTAATGATTCTGTTTTGCCTTTTTTTGTCAAATATATATTAGACTGCGACAGGTAGATCGCAAGGAGTGCATACAGATCTCGGGGGATCAATAACCCCCTGCGAGGGGCGATTTTTGTTTGTTTTTAGATTGGTAGGGTTTTTCTGCTTTGATTTGTATTAGAGACCTTAATAGAAAGCAATACGCATAGAGGTAGCCAATGGACCCACAGGGTACCCACTGACAAATAGGAGCAGTTAAAAGGACCCCCCATGTGTCAATATGATGAATTTTTTTTTTTGTAAGGAATTCTTTTTGCATTAGTCTAACCATTCTAACTCAATAGATTGGAGATAGGTCCAAAATTTAACAAAAAAATTTCAATCAAATTTAAAAAAAAAAAATTTAAAAAAAAATTTTTTTTTTAAATTTTTAAAAAAAAAATTTTTAATTTTTTTTTCAAAAATATTTACAAAAAAATTTACAAAGCATTTTCAAAAAGATATTTTACAGAAAAATATTAGAAAAAAAAATTTTTTAAAAATTTTCCAAAAAAATTTCTAATAAAATTTTACAAAAAATTTAAAAAAAAATATTTTTACAAAAAATTTTTACACACAATTTTCGAAAAATTAAAACAAAAATTTCAGTATTTCTTTGAAAATGAAAATCATGACTGTAACATAACATATATTTAATATTAAGAATATACATATGTATGTATGTGTGTATATAGAGTAACATATTTTTATACCCTTCACCACAGGTGGAAAGGGTATATATAAGTTTGTCATTCCGTGTGTAATTTCTACAATATTCATTTCCGACCCCATAAAGTATATATATTCTGGATCCTTATACATAGAGAAGTTGATTAAGCGATGTCCGTCTGTCCGTCTGACCGTCTGTCCGTGTTAGTGTGGTTATGTCATTTGCCAAGGCACCAGAAGAGATACAAAAAATTTAAGCACACCAATCTGTCAGGCATAGTTTCGAAAATTTTGGTATTGCAATTCAGCAACATCGGATCATTCCTTTGGAGGCTACGGGCCAAAAACCACGCCCACCTATATTTTTTTTACGTTTTTTTTACGTTTTTTTTTATTTTTTTCGGCTTTAATGATTCTGTTTTGCCTTTTTTGTCAAATAAATATTAGAGTGTGACAGGTAGATCGCAAGGAGTGCATACAGATCTCGGGGGATCAATAACCCCCTGCGAGGAGCGATTTTTGTTTGTTTTTAGATTGGTAGGGTTTTTCTGCTTTGATTTGTATTAGAGACCTTAATAGAAAGCAATACGCATAGAGGTAGCCAATGGACCCACAGGGTACCCACTGACAAATAGGAGCAGTTAAAAGGACCCCCCATGTGTCAATATGATGAATTTTTTTTTTGTAAGGATTTCTTTTTGCTTTAGTCTGACCATTCTAACTCAATATAGATTGGAGAAAGGTCCAAAATTTAACAAAAAACTTTCATTCAAATTTTTAAAAAAATTTAAAAAAAAAAATTAAAAAAAAAAATTTTTAAAAAATTTAAAAAAATAAATTTTTTAATTTTTTTTTCAAAAATATTTACAAAAAAATTTACAAAGCATTTTCAAAAAGATATTTTACAGAATAATATTCGAAAAAAAATTTTTTTTAAAAATTTTCGAATAAAATTTTACAAAAAATTTTTCAAAAAATATTTTTACAAAAAATTTTTACACGCAATTTTCGAAAAATTAAAACAAAAATTTCAATATTTCTTTGAAAATGAAAATCATGACTGTAACATAATATATAAGAATATACATATGTATGTATGTGTGTATATAGAGTAACATATTTTTTTAAATGCGTTTGATTTTTTTAAATGCGTTTGATTTTTAAATAGATGATATCTCTGTTTTAAAACCTAGGTGTATTAAACACATAGACATCATCAGGATACCGACTACAAACTCTCAAAAATAAAACGATTATTTTGAAGTCAGCAAAGCTACATGGCTACACGGCCACCGTTGTGGCTGTCGTCAACTTAGACTAATTTCTATTTTATTCAACAGAAGAAAATGTCACAAAATTGTAAATTACAAATTCATATTCAAACAAAAAGTATTGGAGGAAATATTTATAATTTTTTGAAAAAGTTATTTTATTTTATAAAAGCAAAATAAGTATTTCTACATCAATGTCAGAGTTTACGATGTAGCTGTCGGCTTCAATATCATTAAGTAGCTGACAACACGGCGACAATTGTAGCAAACGGAATTGGTCTTCTATTTCTTTAACTCATGAATAATGATTTTTTCTCATACGACTTTATTTAAGTAAAGAGTCAACAATATGGATAATGCTGTACATGTCTGTATAAATAAAATCACCGTGGTGAAGGGTATAGAAGATTCGGCACGGCCGAATATAGCACTTTTACTTGTTAAAACAAACATTTACATCACATGTACTGTTTTGATGGATTGGTGCATCATTATAAGCCTTAAACAAGGTTGTTACTTCCCGCAGTTTTTAATTAAAGAAAAAGTTTTCATAAGTGTTTTTTGAAATGACATTGTTCGTTCATGTTGTTAAATTGGCCTGCTTCCATGATAAGTTTTACTTTATCAATGGTGCAGTTTTTGAGTTGTGTTCTGTCCTTCGTAATTTTTTTATTATCTGACCATCATTAGAGCGAATTTTTTCTCTGTATACGCTCACGTTTGTCTCCATCATCCGGATATTTTCGCCTTATGTGAGACTCAGGTGTCTGAAAATGCTGATCCACTATAATGGAGTGTTAAAGAACCGTTGGCGCTGCCTTTTAGGTGCAAGGGAATTGCACTACACCAGAAAAGGCAGCTAAAATCATAAATGTATGCTGCGTTTTGCATAATATATGTATTCGTTACAATGTAATAGACTTACCAAGTGATTACATAGTGTTAAGTATGCCGGAGGAGGACGCAACACCACAAATTTAAAATCAATACCTAGCCGCTGCTCGAGCTATTAGAGCCAACATTGAACAAAGTCTTTTATAATTAAATAACTGTTAAACTGTTAAGTTTTTTTTTATTTTGTATTAAAAACAAACAAATAAACACTAAAAAATACAAACGTTAAAAATTCTTTTGCAGTAAAAAATTACTAAAAACTAAAAATAATTCATAAAAGAAAAGAATTCAGTTCACATTGTTATTTAAAAAAACACTAATAATTAAAACACTTTACACATCAGGTCGGTATTCTTGTATTTCCAGTCTAGTTTTTTCCAACATATATTCTATTTCTATTTCTCTCACTCGCAACTTCTCCATAAAGGCATTGTGCCGCTGCATTTCTTCTATTTCCTTCCATTTCAGTCTTTCTATTTCTTTAAAATGTTTTTGTTGATGTTCACCTAATTTATCTAGCGATCGATAAATCTTTTTGTTGGTTTGGTCTTGGTCCTTTTGGTTCACCACTACCAGTTTTATTGCTTCTAGAAGTTCTTTTTGTATTTCAAATTCAGCTTGCACTGCGTCGTAGTAACTTTTAAGAGGGTCTTTTTGAAAAAGTCCGCTTTTTTCGGCTACAATCAGCTGCATTCGCAGTAGCTGGCGGTGCATTTTCAATAAATCCTTCTTTTTCCTCCGTTGTGTCCACCGACACATCCATACAGGAAATATTTTGCGAGCGGTCTATCATTTCTTCTGTCATAGATGTGTAATTAAGGCCAACGGGCTTCACCGAGACACCCTCGACAGAACACTTCATTCCTATGAGGTTATAGATTGCCTCTTCGATGGATGAAAACATTTGCTCCTTGTTTGGACCACCTCCTGTGCACTTTCTATTTTTTAAATTGTGTGCTGCCTTTTACCGTACGTACTTCTTTTGATCTGCCCAGACCTAGATATGTATAATTATGAATATGTTAGCGTTATTAATGAATTATGTTTCACAATATTGAAAAAAAAACTTTTTTCCACTCAGCAACACACTTCGTTGGAGGCCCCATGGAGTCGAGCTCGGTTTCAGCGTTCCGCCAAAACCGCGCAACCGCCTCCTTGCTACCTTTATAGAAACCACAAGCAATGTCCGCATTGGCCTCCATAAAAGTTACCAAATGTTGCAATTCTACTTTATTTGTGCTCTTCAACCTTAAATAGCAATAAATTATTTTTTTATGTAATTAAATTTTGTTTTATAAAAATATTACTTACATTTTTAATGCAACTCCCTTCCGTTTTGTAAGTGAAATATTTTTAGGGAAAAACTAAATTCAAAAACATTGAGAATAACTACTTTTTCCCCATTTAATTTTATTCCCGTTCACACGGTTGATAAAAATGGGACAAAAATTAAGAAAAGGGAAAAGTGAGAATTTTTATTTATAGTAGGAGGAATGGGAAAAGGGAAAAAACTCTCACGGAATTATTATTCGTAATTGGGCTGAGTATCTCCTTTAAAAAATTATAGAAATAAAACCTACAATATCAGTGCAAAACAATGAGAAGCAATATCAATCTGCTAATAAACACATTTCTTATCCTCCGGAGAACTGGGATGACGTAATTTTTTGTAGCGAGACGAAGCTGATGCTTTACTATCATATATATCTATCTATATATATATATATAAATAAGTTGCATTGTGTTAGTAATTGATGTTCTCTGGAATGCGTGAACCGATTTTGTTTCTGCAAAGTTTATATAAAAGGTGACGTCAATACCAACGGTCTCTGTATGTGTCAAGGCGAATTCATACCAGGTGTGAGCAGTAGGACAACACCTACAACAAAACAACAACTTTGACATTAGATTAGCAGATATGAAACAATGTATTTTTTGACAAGACAATCGCAAAAAACGAGAGCAAAAAACAATCAGCTGGGCTATCGACTCCACCTGGTATGAATTCGCCTTGGTATGTGTATTGGTTCATGAGTTATAGCCGCAACAGTTGGCGTGGTTCCGCCCATACATAGTGAAAAATTATTATCGTGTTCCTGAAGAACTGCAATAGATAGCACCTTGAAACTTTGGAAGAGTAGCCTTTGTGCTAAGGCGCATAGTCTGCCAAAATACAGAATGAATTGGGACAGTGAGCGTGGTAACCCCCATTAAAAATAAAAAATTATTATCCTGTATCTAGAGAACTACAATAGGTAGCGCCTTAGAATTTTGCATCAGTAACCCCCATATTAAGATACATTGTGTAGAGAAACACAGACTGAATTTGAATCGAGGGCGTGGTACTTCCTATTCAAAGTGAACAATTATTATCACGTACCTAGAGAACTACAATAGGTAGCGCCTTAGAATTTTGCATCAGTAACCCCCATATTAAGATACATTGTGTAGAGAAACACAGACTGAATTTGAATCGAGGGCGTGGTACTTCCTATTCAAAGTGAACAATTATTATCACGTACCTAGAGAACTACATTAGGTATAGTCTTGAAACTTTGAACAAGTAACCCTCATACTAATGTGCATAGTCTAGCAAAATACAGACTGGATAAGAATACTGGGAGTGGCACATCCCATTGAAAGTAAAAAATGTATTCGTGTTAATACGTATAGTCTAGCAAAAAACAGGTAGGATGGAAACATTTTTGACTTGAGAATAGCGTGCGTTTTCGCGTTAAAGGTTGGTCATACTCTTCTTCCAAGTGTTTATTGTATTTTTTGTGGATAGGTGTAACGAAGCGCACTGGGGATAGAAACCAACAAACCATTAAAAAAATTGTTGCCAGACTGAAAAAGTTAATCTAGACTAAATACTATTTAAGGGCGGTTTACATTATACTACAAGTAATACGACATGTCAAGTTATTGTGTAGAAGAGTACAAGTAGTATCGTCTAAACATAATATGTAATGAAACTGTCCGACATTGAAAGAAAATACGGATGGAAATTTTACAGTCTTACGGCTATCTTTATGTTTTGAAAATTTTCAAAAACTATTCTACTTCATTACATCAGGGTTGCGTTTTTCTTATTAATGCTAACTTTTCAAAGACAAAACTCGTCAAAAAAGCAGAAAATAGCTGAATATAGTGCAAAATAGATCCAGTTAGCATCACAAATAAGTTTGTAAACAATAAAAAAGTTTTTGCAAAAGAACGTGAAAATTTTTATTTAATTTTGTTTTGGTTGTTGGTTTCCAGTTTTTTTTATTATTTTTTTATTATTTCCTTGTTACTTATTTTTTAAATTTGGCATATTTTTCGCAAGTACGCGCACTATTTATTTGTTTTTGCTTCTTTTATTGTTTTAACAACAGCTGTTTCAATTTTACTTCATTTTATGCAACACCAATGGTGTAAAAGTAAGAAAAAAACCATACTATTTTTAATCTCTATTTTTTCATACGGATGGATTTTCATTTTATTTTCTCTTAGATTTTACGTACGTAAAGTCTTACTGTCTAGACTGCCCTTTAACTATAATAAAGAAAAAAAAAAAAAACAAGAAAAAAATGGCAACTATTCCTAAAACTTGTGAACAAGCACGTATAACACGCTCATCTGGGAAGCTTGGAGATCAAAATACCGAATCGCCTATTGAACAGGACCAAAAAACTCCTCGTCTAACTATTGGTGATAAAAGTTTTCTTGTCGCTCTTATACGTGAAAACGAAACTCTTACGACTCAATTCATTAAGGACTCTATTAAGGTCAGTGAAAGAATACACTTTCAATATATAAAAGAGCTTATTTCAGAAAGTGAACAGAGAATTCGGTCTTTTGTTGAAACGGAATTTACAAATTTTAATGCCATTTTAGGCGACATTTCTGAAAAAGTAAATAATCTCGAAACAAAATGTTTGCAATTTGCTTAAACTGCTTAAAAAATGAAGTCCATGATTTGAAGAAAAAACTTTTACTACATGAAAATTCTTTGGTAGCAACCAGCGTCAGAATTTCTGGTGTGCAACACTTCAACCCTTCACCACAGGTGGAAAGAGTATATATAAGTTTGTCATTCCGTGTGTAATTTCTACAATATTCATTTCCGACCCCATAAAGTATATATATTCTGGATCCTTATACATAGAGAAGTTGATTAAGCGATGTCCGTCTGTCTGTGTTAGTGTGGTAATGTCATTTGCCAAGGCACCAGAAGAGATACAAAAAATTTAAGTACACCAATCTGTCAGGCATAGTTTCGAAAATTTTGGTATTGCAATTCAGCAACATCGGATCATTCCTTTGGAGGCTACGGGCGAAAAACCACGCCCACCTATATTTTTTTTACGTTTTTTTTTTAATTTTTTTCGGCTTTAATGATTCTGTTTTGCCTTTTTTTGTCAAATAAATATTAGACTGCGACAGGTAGATCGCAAGGAGTGCATACAGATCTCGGGGGATCAATAACCCCCTGCGAGGGGCGATTTTTGTTTGTTTTTAGATTGGTAGGGTTTTTCTGCTTTGATTTATATTAGAGACCTTAATAGAAAGCAATACGCATAGAGGTAGCCAATGGACCCACAGGGTACCCACTGACAAATAGGAGCAGTTAAAAGGACCCCCCATGTGTCAATATGACGAATTTTTTTTTTGTAAGGATTTCTTTTTGCTTTAGTCTGACCATTCTAACTCAATATAGATTGGAGAAAGGTCCAAAATTTAACAAAAAAATTTCAATCAAATTTTTAAAAAAATTTAAAAAAAATTTTTAAAAAAATTTAAAAAAAAAGTTTTATTTTTTTTTTCAAAAATATTTAGATATTTTACAGAATAATATTCGAAAAAAAATTTTTTTTCAAAATTTTCCAAAAAATTTTCGAATAAAATTTTACAAAAAATTTTTAAAAAAATATTTTTACAAAAAATTTTTACACGCAATTTTCGAAAAAAAAACAAAAATTTCAATATTTCTTTGAAAATGAAAATCATGACTATAACATAATATATAAGAATATACATATGTATGTATGTGTGTATATAGAGTAACATATTTTTATACCCTTCACCACAGGTGGAAAGGGTATATATAAGTTTGTCATTCCGTGTGTAATTTCTACAATATTCATTTCCGACCCCATAAAGTATATATATTCTGGATCCTTATACATAGAGAAGTTGATTAAGCGATGTCCGTCTGTCCGTCTGTCCGTCTATCTGTCTGTCCGTCTGTCCGTCTGTCCGTGTTAGTGTGGTAATGTCATTTGCCAAGGCACCAGAAGAGATACAAAAAATTTAAGCACACCAATCTGTCAGGCATAGTTTCGAAAATTTTGGTATTGCAATTCAGCAACATCGGATCATTCCTTTGGAGGCTACGGGCCAAAAACCACGCCCACCTATATTTTTTTTCAAGTTTTTTTTAATTTTTTTCAGCTTTAATGATTCTGTTTTGCCTTTTTTTCTCAAATAAATATTAGACTGCGACAGGTAGATCGCAAAGAGTGCATACAGATCTCGGGGGATCAATAACCCCCTGCGAGGGGCGATTTTTGTTTGTTTTTAGATTAGTAGGGTTTTTCTGCTTTGATTTGTATTAGTGACCTTAATAGAAAGCAATACACATAGAGGTAGCCAATGGACCCACAGGGTACCCACTGATAAATAGGAGCAGTTAAAAGGACCCCCCATGTGTCAATATGAGGAAATTTTTTTTTGTAAGGATTTTTTTTTGCTTTAGTCTGACCATGCTAACTCAATATAGACTGCAGAAAGGTCCTAAATTTAACAAAAAAAAATTTTTTTAAAATTTAAAAAAAAAAATTTTTAAAACTTTCCAAAAAAAAAAATTTACAAAAAATTTAAAAAACATTTTCAAAAATATATTTTACAGAAAAATATTAAAAAAAAATTTTTTAAAAATTTTCCAAAAAATTTTCGAACAAAATTTTACAAAAAATTTTTAAAAAATTATTTTTACAAAAAATTTTTACACACAATTTTAGAAATATTAAAACAAAAATTTCAATATTTCTTTGAAAATGAAAATCATGACTGTAACATAACATATAATTAATATTAAGATTATACATATGTATGTATGTGTGTATATAGAGTAACATATTTTTTTAAATGCGTTTGATTTTTATTTTAAATGCGTTTGATTTTTAAATAGATGATATCTCTGTTTTAAAACCTAGGTGCATTAAACACATAGACATCATCAGGATACCGACTACAAACTGTCAAAAATAAAATACACACGTTTATAGGTAAACGATTCTTTTGAAGCCAGCAAAGCTACATGGCTACACGACCACCGTTGTGGCTGTCGTCAACTTAGGCTAATTTGTATTTTATTCAACAAAAGAAAATGTCACAAAATTGTAAATTACAAATTCATATACAAACAAAAAGTATTGGAGGAAATATTTAAAAGTTTTTGAAAAAGTTTTTTAATTTTATAAAAGCAAAATAAGTATTTTTACAACAATGTCAGAGTTTACGATGTAGCTGTCGGCTTCAATATCATTAAGTAGCTGACAACACGGCGACAATTGTAGCAAACAGAATTTGTTTTCATTTGTCTTCTATTTCTTTACAATATGGATAATGCTGTACATGTCTGTATAAATAAAATCACCGTGGTGAAGGGTATAGAAGATTCGGCACGGCCGAATATAGCACTTTTACTTGTTTTAAATGCGTTTGATTTTTTTAAATGCGTTTGATTTTTAAATAGATGATATCTCTGTTTTAAAACCTAGGTGTATTAAACACATAGACATCATCAGGATACCGACTACAAACTGTCAAAAATAAAACGATTATTTTGAAGTCAGCAAAGCTACATGGCTACACGGCCACCGTTGTGGCTGTCGTCAACTTAGACTAATTTCTATTTTATTCTACAGAAGAAAATGTCACAAAATTGTAAATTACAAATTCATATTCAAACAAAAAGTATTGGAGGAAATATTTATAATTTTTTGAAAAAGTTATTTTATTTTATAAAAGCAAAATAAGTATTTCTACATCAATGTCAGAGTTTACGATGTAGCTGTCGGCTTCAATATCATTAAGTAGCTGACAACACGGCGACAGTTGTAGCAAACGGAATTGGTCTTCTATTTCTTTAACTTATGAATAATGATTTTTTCTCATACGACTTTATTTAAGTAAAGAGTCAACAATATGGATAATGCTGTACATGTCTGCATAAATAAAATCACCGTGGTGAAGGGTATAGAAGATTCGGCACGGCCGTATATAGCACTTTTATTTGTTTATTTTTTTTTTTTTTTTGTTTATTTTCTAGAATTGTATTTATTAGCCTTGTTTTTATTAGTTCTGGTTTCTGGTTTCAGGTTTATTTCCCTCCACCTATGTATTTATATCCAATTGGTTGCCGCAAGTATACCAAAACTCACTAAGCGCCCAGATTTACTGCGTTGATCAAAACAACTTTCTGTTCCAGCATTTTTGTTTTTTCTTGCGTTGATGTATAAATTTTCAAACTGTATGTACTTTTTATTTGTTATTTTTCTTTAAAGCTAGGTAGAGAATGTTAAATTAATAAATCGAAAAGAAACATTTAAATGCAAAATGTCCTCTACATAGCTCTCGTATTTTTCTTTGTGTTGTGTTAGCTGTCAGAATTCTTTTTGTGTGTTTGTATGTGTGTGTATGTTTTTTTCCATGCACAATACCGTTGGCAATACTATTTAAAAAAATACAATGTTTAGAATAAGGTAATGCCATAACGAAAAACAAACACAGAGATGTCTTTTTCATTCAAAACGGTATGAAACGCCAAGAGAAAAAATGGTTATTTTGAAAAAATAATAAAATTTTTTTTTTTGCCTGAAGAAAAATGTAAAATAATCTAGAACAATCTAAACGATTAAATCACCATCTTGATTTGGAGGGAAGGCAGAAATTTCTAGAAATTTTTTTACGATAAGGAAAAATCCTTCGAGTCCACTGACAGTTTCATTTGTAGAAAACGTCTATTAGCACAACTTAGAGAAAAGCTTCCAGAAAGCACAGTAATAAATAAGGTATTTTCTCTGTTAAATGCACAATTACGTGAGAAAAACTCTAGAGGTGGTGTTGAAATGTCCCAGGACCTTCTTTAAAAAGCTAGCGATATTGAGCTATTTAATTTAAAAAATAAACCGGAGACTTTTAAAAATCAGTCAGAAGAAAGTAACAATGCTAAATTCTCTTTCTGTAGAAAGAAAACTCATACAGCAGATGTTTGCGTCATACGTCTCCAGTTGAAAAAAAAATACCTGAGCAAAATAAATTAAATTCCTATGGTTGTGGAGCAGTTGGCTTCTATAGATCTAACTGTCTTAAATGTACGTAAAAAACAGTAATAGAAATCCCCAAAGAAATGGTTTTCAACAGCATCAAAACAAGTTTAGTTGGCAGAAATGTGCCCACCTTTGCTCAAGTGATGAGCAAAGTTATGAATATGGAATTTCTCCATTACATGGCAGAATTAGGTGCATGGAGTTTTTTTAAAACTAGCGAATAAAATTCTGCGTGTAGGTGAATGTTTTGATATAAACGCAACACAAAAAGAAAATCTATCTGCTAGAAAAAAAAATTATACAAAATGAATTTCTTGAGAAGGTTGGGCTGAAAGTAGACTGCCAAAAACAGAGATATGGAAATACTAGCGACGGTAATATGTCCAGAGCATTATTTGAAAATGATGAGGTAATAGTCCGAATTACTGGGGTCGACAATAAAATTATAAAAAGGTTGGCAGTTATCCTAAATGTTATAAACTCTAGAGAAATGGTAAATGGCCCAAATGTACCCTGAGAAGTAACTTACTCCTACAGTTCATAAGATTTTGGCTCATGATAAAAGTTTAATTGAATCTCAATGCTTACCGATTGGACAGTTGTCAGAAGAATCCCAGCAATGCAAAAACAAAGACTACAAAAAATTTAGATACACGAATACTTGCAAAATTTCAAGGATTACACAAAATGCGGACCTTTTCAATATGTTGGCGGCCTCTTCAGACCCACTAATTTCATCACGAAGACATGTAAGATCTCGAAAGGATTTGGAAGAACATAATTATAGCTCCGATATGTTAAGTCTATTAGATAACGCTCCCAATGTTAATGACTATTTCAGAGTGAACTAACTAATGAAAACCAAACAAAAAAACTGATTAAAATATATGTATACTAAATAACATTATATCTAGAGCATAAACATATTAATATTAAAAATAATTTAAAAATGTGTTTCTGTAGTAGAAATAAAAAAAATTTTATATTTAATATCGGATTTGAGCAGTGTATACTAAATAACATTATATCTATAGCATAAACATATTAATATTAAAAATAATTTAAAAATGTGTTTCTGTAATAGAAATAAAAAAATTTTATATTTAATATCGGATTTGAACAATGTGTATTGCAAAGCGCACCGGGTTAAATTAGTTACTTAATATAAATTTACTTAGATTTAAATATTAAATGTATATAAAAATGTGTATTTGCGATTAAAATAAAAAACTTATGTATATTTAAAAAAAACATGTTAACATTTAACTGGAAAAATTATCCTATTTTAACCGCAATTTTTGGAGCACCCTCTAGCAGTATTTTGTAAACATTATTTTGAAGCCTAAAGTGTCCTCTGTCAATATCTTTTTAAATCTTTAAAATATCTTAATTATTTCAAAAGCTATGATTTTTGCAACGAAAAAAGTCAAAAGGCCACTGTTCGATGTCGGAATCATGCAGATTAAACTTCTGCCGTGGTAGGAGCAACCCACCCTACCCTGGTGGAACTTCGACATAACGGAAGCTCAAAAAACCTCCCGCAAACTTTTCAATGAGGCAAAAAGACTGGGTAACTGGTCAACATACAAGGATTCAGTTAACAGATTTAAAAACCTGATAAGAAATGCGAAAGCGGCGTCATGGAGATCCTTCTGTAGCGTCGTTTTTGTTGTTGTAACAGTTCTGCTGTTGTCGGAAGTTCTTTCGTGAAAAGATTTAAGGTGTATAAATTAATTATTGTAAAAGTGTCACGTGGGTGGAACTTGGAGCTGGAGAAATTGCGCAACTTCAATCGGTCTTAACCATAGGTCTATGGGGCGCAGATCCGTAGGCCTATTGGGACATTGAAATAGATGCACCGTGTCATGGGGGCTTTGAAGACAGGCTGGGCAACGATTTAAAGTTCCGGGAACTATACGCTCGCGGTAGCAGTTAAGAATACTGCACCATCCGGCCCTTAATTGTGCTAAGGTGGTTCTAGTTTGCCTGGGAAGAAGCCTTTCGTATTCTGCAATCGCTGGGGGGTGTTCATTAAGGACCCTATTACATCTATAGCCATTCATAGCTCCTAAAACCGCCTGTTGATGTAATAGCTTTTGGGCGTCTGCAATTGCCACTCGATCTATAAGAGATGGAATAATATCTCGAATGTCATTGCGATATAGACGAAAGTCCTGCCGGATGTGACGGGGAGACGGATCTTGAATGATCACTTCATGGTTAGGGTGGGTAGGCAGGTGACAAGCCACCAGGTATTGCTTTGTCAGTAGCTCATTGTGCTGCCTGACCGGCAGTATCCTGGTCTCCTCATGAAGATGATCTATGTTTGTCATTCTGACACATACGGTAGCGATTCTAAGTGCATTATTTTGTGCAGTTTGTAAAACTCGCCATTTAGTATCACTGAGGAACGAGGTCCAAATAGGGGCAGCATAACTAAAGAGAGAGCGACCAATTGCCTTGAAAGTTGTTATTATGGTCTCTTTAGTCATTCCCCAAGAGGTGCCTGAAAGAGCTTTTAGGACTTTGTTCCGAGATTTCACTTTCTGGTTGATGTAAGTTGCGTGTGAAGCGAAGTGAAGGAGGCTGTCGAAGACCACACCTAAAATTTTTGGGTTTTGCACCGTAGGGATACGTCGGCCTTCGACAGAGATATCTAATTCCATCCTTACTTCTTTAGTCCAAGAAGTGAAAAGAGACACTGAAGACTTTGAGGGTGATAGCTGAAGTCTACGTTCCTGTATAAATTGTGAGATGGTGGCCAAATATTGAGTAATTTTAGCACTTATGTCTTGGATGTTAATACCAGATGAATAGATGGTGCAATCATCTGCATAAGACACCATCTTGATATCTTGTGGTGGGGCAGGAAGTTGTGCAAGATATAAGTTGAAGAGTATAGGTGACAGTACTCCTCCTTGTGGCACACCCATTTTAATCTTGCGATATTTAGACTTCTGGCCTCTGAACTCAACAAACGCTTGTCTGCCACTTAAATAGTTGGCAACCCAGCGTTGGGAAGTGTAGAGTTCAAGATGTCATTAATCAGCAAAGAGTGGTCAACCGTGTCAAAAGCCTTAGATAAGTCTAAGGCTGCCACAAATGTGCGTTCACACGGTCTCTGCTGATTGAGGCCATTTGCGATCTGGTTAGCTATCAAATTCAAAGCTGTCGTGGTACTATAGGATTCCCTGAAGCCGTGTTGGTGAGAGGCAAGCGAGAAATGCTCCTTCAGGGTTGGCAATATTAAAGCTTCTAAAACCTTTGCTACGGGTGATAAAAGGGAAATAGGGCGGTATGATTCTCCTTTTGTAGCGGGTTTATCAGGTTTTAGGAGGGGAATTATCCGAGCAACCTTCCATATATCTGGAATCACCAGTTGTTGAATCGAGAGTTCTAGAAGGCGTACTAGATATTCCAGTGATACTGTGCCAAGTTTCTTTAACATTAACATAGAGATGCCGTCAGGACCAAGAGCTTTAGAGGGTTTCGCTTTGGAGATTATATATTTCACTTCATCGAGTGTGAAGGAAATGGGCTCAGAATCCCGTTCAAGATTCTTGTTTCTCCGAATTACAGCTCTTTTGAACCGATTCTGCGAGGTGGGATGATCGACAAATTGTCGGCAGAATAGTTTAGCGCATTTCTTTGCATCTGTATATTGACTGTCATCGAATCCTATAGCTGCGAGATTTTTATTGCAGTTTGTGCCAGATAGACTTTTAATAGTAGACCAAAGCTTTTTCGAGCTAACCGTGCATTGGTTTAGGTGTTCTAACCACTTGTTGCGACGATGTTCATTAACGAGTTTGTTAATTTCTGCCGCCAACAGCTCAATTCGCTCATCTGCTGGGTTGCAAGCGCGCAAATGATCGCGTTCTTGGGTTAAACGCGCTGCATTGGTGGGGAAATTTGGTCTAATATTGGGTATTCTGCCTGCAGGAATAAAGCGTCGTGCTGCCCTGAGAATAGTTTGCCTGAAAACTTTCTCTCCCTTCCTGGCACAAGTAGGGTGGGGTAATTGACGAAGGGAGTCATCAATATATTTCGAGAACCCCTGCCAGTCGGCTTTATTATAATTAATAAATGTGCGCTTGTCAGGCTCAACGAAGTCATTGGGTTTCTCAACAGTGACCACAATGGGAATGTGGTCTGAGTTAAATGCAATTTGGGTTTGCCAGCTGGTGTAGGCAAGTAGTGATGAGCAGACAATGGATATGTCTGGAGAGCTTACACGTCTTGCAGTTACTCTTGTTGGGAAATCTTCGTTTATTGAGGCAAAATCTGATTCATCTATCTGTTCTGCAATGAGTCCACCGCGGGGATCTTCAGGTAATTGGGAATACCAACTCTCATGATGAGCATTGAAATCACCAAGTATTATTCTATTATCACCCTGCAAGAGATGGGATATGCTTGGGTGATAATTAGCTCCTATGCTGTTGACGGGCGGGATATAAACATTGATGATTTCAATTTTAGTATTTTCAGTATCTACTGAGATGCTCATAACCTCTAGGAAGGGGTCAGGTATGGGGAGGGTTGGGGGGGCTGTCAATTTATAACTGACATTTCGTTTTATAATGAACGCAAGTCCCCCACCATGTGCTCTATCTCTTCTGACAATATTGTAATTCCCTGAGGTCGAGGGTGGACAATCATTGGTCAGCTTTGTTTCTTGTATGGCGGCAATAGGTATGTTGTTGTCGTGCATATATTTTGTGATCTCCACAATTTTGTTTCTCAAACCATTACAATTCAATTGCATGATTTGAAAAGATCTGCCGGGACCAGTATTTTGCACTTGCCGCTGAGTGGGGTGTCTTGGCGATGTATTCACCTGAGGTGGAGTTGTAGGTGTTAATACAGGTTGTTGTAATTGAGGAGTGTTCTGTACATTTGGCGTTCTGGGTGTTGATTGCGCCGTTGAGTTAAGGGTAATGATGGCCGTAGGAGTGGCATTTGCACAGCAAGAGGCTAGCAAACTAGCACTCCAATCCCTATGAAAGCGTAAATTTGTACAGCGCTTCATATGACACCATCTTTTACAACCATTGCACTGAACTGATGTAATATTCCTCCTAATTATTGTGTTGCAAATTGAAAAATGTGTTCTACTGTGTCTCACAGGTGGGGATGAGACGGGGTTCTGCTGAGGAGCAGTGGGAGGAGCAGTGCTGGAGTTAGTTGGTTGGTTGCTACAACAACTCGCCACAAAGCTTGGGGACCAATCGCGGTGGCTGGTGAGACCTGAGCACCTTTTCAAGTGACACCAGTTTTTACAAACTGAGCATTTGACCGATGTTATGTTGCGGGTTATTTTGTTGTGACACACTGAACAAAACCAGATCTGTGGACCTGGGTTTTGCTCAACGCCAGCTATAATTAATAGTAACTTGAGCAAAATAGCTGGCATATTTTGCTCACCTGAGGAAAAAACTTTCGGTTGGTACAGCTGTTGCTGAGTTGACAATCTTTGGCCGAGTGATACTCGGGTCGTTCCGGAGCGAAGATCCAATTGTCGTGGGAACGTTAGCGTCGTAGAAGGGTCTTCTGAGACGAGCCGCAAGTTGTGCCGAGTTTCATTAAGAAACCATGTGGCAACTGGACTACAAGTGGACATGAGACTCTTGAGGTACTTATGGACACACATTTCCCTGAATGTACTCCCCTAACAGGCGAGCACTTGACCTGTGCAGATTGCTTTCCACAAGCCCCAATCCCTATTAATAGAGAAGGACTTCTGTGGGCAATAAAGAGCTTCGACCCGCTCAAACAAGCGTCAATAGCCCTATATACCTGTAAGAATGCCATAAGTAAAAACTGGTGCATTAACCCCGGAAATGACTGCTGGCTTTTTAATACAGTGATAAAGCTCATACTAATGTATGGAGCGTTCGTATGATGGCCTGCACTAGGCAAGTCTACATACTGTAATATAGTCAACAAAGTAGTACGCACTTCAGCCTTGATGATCACGAGTGCCATACGCACGACGCCATCAAAGGCTCTGTTCACAATGTTGCACTGGCTTCCAGCCGATCTAATGGTCAAACAGCTGGCCTTGAACTCGGCAATAAGACTTAGTGCAACCGGGGCATGGAAATCGAAGAATTTCGGCCATGCGACTATTTTGGGATGTGTTCGCATATCGGCTATCCCTGAAAATATTGATTATTGTGCACCCTCAGCCATGCCGACCAGAAGGTTCGGAGTATCAACTTCAGTTACGTCATCTATGATGACATATGACCGTCATCAAGAGGACGTGCTTGAGATCTATACAGACGGATCTAAAACGGACAATAGAGTGTGGGGGGGGGGCGTCATCATCCCTCGTTTTCAAATAAGGATAAGGTTTAGGCTGCAAAACCAATGCAGCACTGTTCAGGCTGAAATTTCTGCCATAAAAAGAGCGGCAAACTGGCGAAGGTATCATAGGATATATGGAAAAGATATCCAGTTCTGCACCGATACCAAAGCTACGATATACTCCTTATCGGGCGTTTATACAACGTCCAGTTTGGTTCGTGAATGCCGGACATCTCTAGATGAGATGGAGAGACATTCCAATCTAGAACTCTTTTGGGTGCCGGGGCACGCGGGAGTGCCCGGAAATGAAACTGCGGACGAACTAGCTTGATCTGGAACCTACCTTAGAGATCCAAAGATAGATCAACTAGTTGGCGTTCTGCTAAGTTGCTGTGAAGACAATTTCCAGCAGGAACTACTGGGGTTAGCGCAAACCAGATGGTCGCACGAGCCCACCTGCATGCTCTCGAGGCTCTTATGGCCTCAGTATGATTGCAAACGTACTGCAATCCTACTGAGAACCCCTCGAGGACAGATAGGCATACTAGTGGCAATGCTGACAGGGCACTGTACTATAGGTGCACACGCTAGGAGTCCGTACAATGACTTCTGTAGAAGTTGTCAGGACGAGGAGGAAGAAGAGACAGTGAAGCACCTCCTCTGTCACTGTCCGGCCCTATCTACAGAAAGGGCGGCGCTGCTTGGCAGCCCGATACTACAAGAACTTGCAGACCTATCGGGTTGCGATATTAATAAAATAAATCAAAAAAAAAAATACATTTCAAATAAGTTTTATTGTTTATAATTATAGCGAGGGGAGTAAAAATTTAAGAAATATTTATTTGTGTTGTACTGGAAAAATTAAAATAGTTCAGTACATAGATTACATAAAGAGATAGCCAACTCTCCCAATGTCAATAAGTAGCTATAAATGTCTTCACACTTACGGGTATGGTATGAATTCATTGATTATATTAAGACACTTCAAAGCGATACATATATTGTTGATCTTTCTAAGGATATAAATAATTTAAAATTTTTGCACTAACAATTTCATATTCTTGAGGTTTGTTAGGTGAAATTTATTTCTTCACCGTATTGTATTTTTTGTCTTTTAGGGAATTTTCCATACAAAATAAAAAATAATTAAAATTAGTATTCAGTTCAACGTTTTTCCCACATAAATATATCAGTAAAAATACAAAATTCTCGTTTAAGAACAAAAGAAGTGTTTAATTTAACATCTAAAATTGATTGTAAAAAAATATGCAGTTTTTTTTACAAAACATTTTATACAACTATGTGAAGTTTAGGTATTGTGGGGAAAAATTTTTAATAACCAATACGTATACAAACTTGTTTACCAACACATTCCTAACTAGACTTTGTTTTTTGGGTTTTTTTTGCAAAAGACTTGGGTTTTTGACATTTCAGTTGGATATCTATGTGTAATCTATGATCTTAACATGACAATAATTATCTTCAAATCTAATGTTACTTTAATTTTAATGATTTTGTTTTATTTTTCAAAAGAAGCTTGAATTGGATTATACTGTCTACTTGAAAATCTTAATTCAATAAAACAATAATACAAGTGTATCAACACTGTAATGTTTAACTTAAATACTAGTTCCCTTAACTGAGGTTTGCTATTGATGTTATCGATGTACATATAATAAATCTATGTGGACACAGCTTGATTTACATTTGCTTTTAATTTAATGAAAAATGATCCATAAAAATTGTACAAATATGCTCTCAAGTTGAGTAATTTCCACACATTTTGTCATTTTCCAATTAAGTCAATAATAAGCTTCAAATTATGATGTAAAAATGCACGAATAAAAAAATTATATTTAATTAATATTGGAAAAAGTGCAAAATTATTAATTAATTGAACAATACAAAAATACAAAAAAAAAATCCATTCGTGCTATTTATAGTTATAAACAGCTTTAAGTTGGCATAGTGAAAAAGTAAAAGTCAAAGAAAATCAAAAAGAGCTAAGTTGACATTACTGCAAGCCATACACAGGAGTTTGTTTGTTTTTGGAATTTATCATTTTTCATAACAAAAAAAAAAACAAACGTAAATAAAGTTTGACAACTACTATTGAAAACAACCGAAGGAAAAAAATGTCATCTGTTCAACTAACCTTACCTTGTTTATTCTACCATTACTGAAACACTATTGATGTCAGATGGTTTGTCAGAATCAATGTTTCACAGCCCACGACATGTACGTGGTGTGCAGTGTGAAAGTTGGCATGTCATAGAAAAAAAATTCGTGTATGGGTAACTTAAATCCATAGACGATGCGACTGGTCGTTCAACCAATTCTAGGAATCTGGTTGTACACGAGTTGTAACGTTTTTAAGCTAAATGTATTGAAGTTGTTTGTCGTTTGTACGAAAGATCAAAAAGTTTGTTTTTTGTCAAGTTTTAGCAACACGTCGCAACATTTGTGTACCTCTCGCATACGATTTTATGTAGTATTTGTATTCACTAATTAAAATTGGGTTTATCAGCTCTTTAAAGTGAGCGCTCTTTTCAGGCAGCTCATTGAAACGAACTAGTTCGTTCATTCAGTTCAATGTTCGGGATGTTTTCCGAACAATGATTACTAAGATACTTTCTGTATTTCAATCAATTAATGCGTGTGCTAGTCTTTGGTGATACGATATGTTGTTTGTTCCATATATAGACGATAGTTTGTAAATGAACTGAGGATAATTCAAGTGACTTAAATTTTAATCATTTCTCTCGGAATATCCATAATCATGCCAAAATCAATAACATCAAGTATTTTTTTTTCCAATCAGTAAGCCAATAAGCGGGTTGTCCACTCGATACCACATTCCGACGCATTTTTGAAATTGTGTCAAACAAAACACGACCTTTTGGAGTTATTAGGCGTAATCCCCAAAACGCATGTTTAGCTTTGTAGTCGCCTAATGCTATGATACAGGGATCTAGTGATTTGTAGAAGTCGCTATACCGACTATCCGATATTTGAAATCTAGGAGGTGAATAAATCGAAGAAATAACTAAGTTTTGATAAAATTCTTCAAGATAGATATTTGTTGCTTGAGGTAATCCTCAAAAAAATCACGCAATAAATAATGTTTGATTCGGGCCTTTATAAGTATTGCCGAGCCTCCACATGCTCTTCCACGGGGTTTCTTAGTATCATACAAAATATAGCCATTGATTTTAAAAAACTATTTGTTGGCGTAAGCCGTTTGCGTTCCAGAAATATATTTTTTAACAGTTCATGGTTTGTTTAGTACCGCCTGCAACATCATAGATTGCATGCGTACCAATTCTTGCATCATGCTGCTTATAGAGCTCATAAAACTGTTTAACGAATGCACTAATGTCTCGATGCTTGCTTTGAGACGATTATAGTTATATAGGTGTTGAATTAGTTTTCGGTGTCGCTTTATGTACTGAAGTATGATTGGTTTTTAACATATCTGCATATGTTGGGTTGTTGGTTGCACTAACTGAGGATAATGAGCATTTGCTCGATATTGCGGGTGCTTAGCAGGAGTACTTACTTTTTGGGTGGTTTTCCTTACCATGGACAAAACTGGACAGCCTCTGTAGTTAGCAGTGTGATTTCCACTACAATTGCTACCATTTTTAACTTTCGAGTCATTCGTTGCCTTGTCGCATTGGGCGGAACAATGAATCTCTCCACACACAACACAAACCGGAGGCAACTTGCAGTAAGCGCTAGTATGACCATATTCTTGGCAATTTAGATACTGTACAGGTCCTGATCGCTTATGCGGTTCCTCTACGCTTATTTGGCGGTGTAACAGATATTTTAAATTATAAATATTAATTATTATTAATGTAGGGGGAATAACGAAGCAGACCACTTCCATTATGGGTCCCTCAAATTTAGAAAAAATTCAAAGGCGCCAAAATAAGATTTTACGAATAATTACAGCCGCACCCTGGTATATTAAAAACTCGAACATCCACAAAGATCTAAACGTGCCACTAGTTAAGGCAGTAATAGCGAAACATGTAACAACGTATCTGAAGAAGCTTGAAACGCATCCAAACCCGTTGGCCCGCAACATCCTAAATGATCGACTAAGAAGGAGGAATATTGCTTCTCTTCGCCGATCATCACAGATGTGACTAATTTATTATAGCAACAACCGTGTCATCATACAGTTTTTTGTCTAGCATTGGCTGGACTTCAGTATATATGTACATATATGTATTTTAGTTTAGTTTAATTTTATTTTTTTGTTATTTTTTTGCTTTAACTTTTTACTTTAACTTTTAAGATTTGAGCACTTATTGTTAGTTCATAGTTTGGAGGTCATCTCTGATTTCACTGCATCAACATCTTAGTCTCCACCTGTAATAACCACCTGTAGACCTTTGCTACTCTTCAGCTGTTAGGTATAAAAGTTCTTTTTGCAGCTTTCAAACTCGTTTACTGCTTTACGATAACTGCTTTCATCAATAAATTGTATTTTTGTATTATCAATGTTACCACGCTTGATGGAAATTACATAAAACAAGTTCTCGCCAATAACTGAAATTAAGTTCTTTATTGTCGTTCGAATTTTTCTCTCTTAAATAAATTGGAAGTGGTTTGAACGACTTGGATGCCGTTTTAGTTTCACTTGTTTCGGACTCTAACGGAATTTATTCGTTAGAGTCCTTATCTTTATGTACTTTAGACATTGGTGCAAACTTCGAAGATTTAGGGCTTCGACCTCTTTTTTATATCTGTCCATTCCCACTTGCATCTTGGGGTTTTCTACACTATCCATATTACTTTTGGTAATACTGTATTCAGAAGGCGACTTATTTTTATTTATTTTGTTTTCATCACTTAACAAAGCGATGAACAAGATTGGGCACGTAAAACTGGCGAACCATTTATACACAAATTATTTTCATTTTTTTTTTGTGTGTTTATTTATTTATTTATTTCAATATTGTCCAAAACAATAATGAATGCCGTTGTAAAAAAAAGAAAGAGAAAAAAAATGTACACACAACTTTGTTGTTGTATTAAAACAAGTTTTTTTAAGCTTTTGTTTAAATTTATTCACAGTTCTTGTTTTTTATGTTAATTGCGAGCTTAAAAAATCGCGTTCAAATTTATCAACGCACAAACTAGAATTTTAATATTCAGAAATTGCTCTTGTAAAATATTATCATTAGCCGGCTAATGCTTCCGCCAATGGTTAACCGCCGTTGATTGTTTTCACACGGCAAAGGTTTTTGGCAACACTGAAACCATGGCACAATAAACAAGGTAGAGTTGGTTTTACAAAAACAAAAAGCGCATGTAATTTATCGGTAGATTTGTGAATTGTAGATGTCAAAAACAGCCGATTGAAATAAGAAATTACAAAGCAAATTGTGCGTTTTTTTTTTCTTTTAGTGCTTTTAATTGTATCCAAGAAAGCACTGAATAAATATAAATTTAAGTACTTGAAATAATATTGATTTTAAATAAATTTTTCGCTTCTATAGATTCCACGGGTTCCATTAAACCGAAAAAAAAACACTTTTTGGGTACTAAATATGCTTACAAACTAGACTGTAGGAAAACAAAAATTTTTATAAAAGATAAAATATATATTTTAAAACTATTCTTTCAAACAACAATTGTTCTAAAATACTGACATTGTTATTTTTGTCCTTGTAGGATATTTTTTCCTTATTTTTCCATTTTTGCTTAATTTTAGAAAAACACTGTTAACTTTGCTGTTATTTTGATTATTTCTACGGCCTTATTATATCTATTTATGTTTTTTTTATTTACTGTAGAATTTTTTTGAGAACCTAATGTTTTTGGGTTTTGATTCTATTGGAGCAATTTTGTGATCTCATTTTTATTTTCTATTATTATTTATTTTTATTTTTATTTCTATTATTAATTTCATTATTAATTATTTTTTAAAATTTTTATACTGTTAAATTTAGCTTTTTTTTAAATTTATTACAATATTTGTTAATTGTTAATATGTAAGCCCTCCGGTTATTAACGATAGGCAGGGTGTCGATGTCGTAGTGGGTGCCCTAACAAATTCATTCGAACTAGCGACGCACAGTGGCGTCTTTTCTTAAAACCCGTGGCAAAAATACAAAATTTTGTGAAATGAATGAAAACATCGTATAAAGAACCACTTATTGATCACAATTCAATAACGTTTTCCTTAATTGCAAAAAAATTATAGTTTGTGCAGCTGCTCAAAGTCGACAATTTTTTCGAAAGCAAAAAAAGGGTGATCTTGAAAAAATAAATGCACTTTAGAATTAAAGTGTCAAAAACATTGCCGTTTGATTACTACTTTTTTGGTATTTTTTTAAGGTATATTTGTTTTTTATTAAAAGAAGTAGTAAAATGTTTAGGAGATGCTCTACTTTTTCGGCAGTAGCCGCTTTTTAGACACCCTATATTTAGGTCAGTTTTACAAATAAAATAGAGCATATCTAAAAATGGTCTCGCCCATATTTTCTGAGGGTATTTGCTACATAATACTTTAAATAATTTAACTAAGTTTGGCCGCCGCAAGTTGCCGCTGTAGGTGAAATAAGAAGAAAACTGTTACAACCTCATAGCGAAAACGAGAAAAATATTTTTCTCATTTTTAAAGTATGTAACAAAGAAATAAAAAAGGGTTTCCAATTTTTTTTCACTGCAGCAATTTTAGTGTAAAATTAGTTACTTGTTGTATATTTTTATTGCTTCTCGTTAAATAATAAACAATATTTTTCTCTGCCAATCAGGTAGGCATAACTATTGCAATATTTTAATTATTTTAATTTTAAAATACCTATTTTTTTTATACTGAATAAAATATAAACTGCAGGTATATATTCCAGTTAATTTTTTTTTCTTTGTTCAACTTAGGTAGCTTAAACACTTTATTTTTGGGTATAAATTAAACCGCAATTGTATAATGCAGCCAGTTAAGTTTTTACTTTCCAAAACTAGTGATCAGTAACAGAACTTATACAATTTTTTTAAAGTGCAAGAATGACATTTACCAATTTAGAATTTGAGTTATTCAGAAACTCAGATAATGAAAATGCATTTAAATTGGCAATTGTGGAAAAACTACACGATTTACCAGGATACCATGAAATGGATGTTCATAGCAATTCATAACAATTAAAAAAATGGCTCGCCTCCCACCGTACGAAAAAAGCATTTATGAAAAACAGCATTATATCTTAAGTTTGTAAAAGATAAAGATACATCAAGGTCCGACATTACAAAAGCTATGGTGCTTGCAAGTCTAGTTCGATTGCAGAGAATTAAAGGGAGTATTTCTACTCCACCAAATGCTTTACCCGCAAAGTATAATATAGTAGAACCCTTAGCGTTGTTAATGGAATTGGGATTGTCAACGGACAAATATTCTATTTTACAAAGCACTTGAAAGAGTCATAATGTGAATATTATTCCTGGATACAAAAAGATTACATACGCCAAAAAAGAAGCAGTGCCACCTAATGTAAAGGTTACTGAAATATCGGTAGAGGTAAAACTGCAAGACTTAATGGATCATACACCCAAACGCATTAGTCAAAGTTTGCCGGAAGAGGAAGCAGTATCACTTCTAGATAGGCTTAGATTGATAAATAAGTGAGGATGTGATGGATCATCCGGTCAAAGTGCTTACAAACAAACAATATCGACAAATGACACAACTATTACAGATACAAATATGTTTATGACTTCAGTACTTCCTTTACGACTGAGAAGTGAAATCGCTGAGCATTGGCAAAATCCTCGCCCATCATCAGTTCATTTTTGCCGTCCGATATTTTTTCAATATGCAAAGGATTCTTCAGAAATAATCAAATCTACAGTGAACGATATAAAAAAGCAAATTTCGGAACTAAAGCCGAAACTAGCGAATAAAATTCTGCGTGTAGGTGAATATTTTGATATAAACGCAACACCAAAAGAAAATCTATCTGCTCGAAAAAAAATTATACAAAATGAATTTCTTGAGAAGGTTGGGCTGAAAGTAGACTGCCCAAAACAGGGATATGGAAATACTAGCGACGGTAATATGTCCAGAGCATTTTTTGAAAATGATGAGGTAATAGTCCGAATTACTGGGGTCGACAATAAAATTATAAAAAGGTTGGCAGTTATCCTAAATGTTATAAACTCTAGAGAAATGGTAAATGGCCCAAATGTACTCTGAGAAGAAACTTACTCCTACAGTTCATAAGATTTTGGATCATGGTAAAAGTTTAATTGAATATCAATGCTTACCGATTGGACAGTTGTCAGAAGAAACCCAGGAATGCAAAAACAAAGACTACAAAAAATTTAGATACACGAATACTTGCAAAATTTCAAGGATTACACAGATTGCGGATTTTTTCAATATGTTGGCGGCCTCTTCAGACCCACTAATTTCATCATGAAGACATGTAAGATCTCGAAAGGATTTGGAAGAACATAATTATAGCTCCCATATGTTAAGTCTATTAGATAACGCTCCCAATGTTAATGACTATTTCATAGTGAGCTAACTAATGAAAACCAAATAAAAAAACTTAAAATATATACTAAATAACATTATATCTATAGCATAAACATATTAATATTAAAAATGTGTTTCTGTAATAGAAATAAAAAAATTTTATATTTAATATCGGATTTGAGCAATGTGTATTGCAAAGCGCACCGGGTTAAATTAGTTACTTAATATAAATTTACTTGGATTTAAATATTAAATGTATATAAAAATGTGTATTTGCAATAAAAATAAAAAACTTATATTTAAAAAAACATGTTAACATTTAACTGGAAAAATTATCCTATTTTAACCGCAATTTTTGGAGCACCCTCTAGCAGTATTTTGTAAACATTATTTTGAAGCCTAAAGTGTCCTCTGTCAATATCTATAATTATTTCAAAAGCTATGATTTTTGCAACGAAATAAGTCAAAAGGCCACTGTTCGACGTCGGAATCATGCAGATTAAACTTCTGCCGTGGTAGGAGCAACCCACCCTACCCTGGTGGAACTCCGACATAACGGAAGCTCAAAAAACCTCCCGCAAACTTTTCAATGAGGCAAAAAGACTGGGTAACTGCTCAACATACAAGGATTCAGTTAACAGATTTAAAAACCTGATAAGAAATGCGAAAAAGGCGTCATGGAGATCCTTCTGTAGCGTCGTAGAAGGGTCTTCTTAAACGAGCCGCAAGTTGTGCCGAGTTTCATTAAGAAACCATGTGGCAACTGGACTACAAGTGGACATGAGACTCTTGAGGTACTTATGGACACACATTTCCCTGAATGTACTCCCCTAACAGGGGAGCAGTTAACCTGCTCAGATTGCTTTCCACAAGCCAATCCCTATTAATAGAGAAGGACTCCTGTGGGCAATAAAGAGCTTCGACCCGCTCAAACAACCTTCAATAGCCCTATATACCTGTAAGAAGGCCATAGGTAAAAACTGGTGTATTAGCCCCGGAAATGACTGCTGGCTTTTTAATACAGTGATAAAGCCCATACTAATGTATGGAGCGCTCGTATGATGGCCTGCACTAGACAAGTCTACATACTGTAATATAGTCAACAAAGTAGTACGCACTTCAGCCTTGATGATCACGAGTGCCACACGCACGACGCCATCAAAGGCTCTGTTCACAATGTTGCACTGGCTTCCAGCCGATCTAATGGTCAAACAGCTGGCCTTGAACTCGGCAATAAGACTTAGTGCAACCGGGGCATGGAAATCGAAGAATTTCGGCCATGCGACTATTTTGGGATGTGTTCGCATATCGGCTATCCCTGAAAATATTGATTATTGTGCACCCTCAGCCATGCCGACCAGAAGGTTCGGAGTATCAACTTCAGTTACGTCATCTATGATGACATATGACCGTCATCAAGAGGACGTGCTTGAGATCTATACAGACGGATCTAAAACGGACAATAGAGTGTGGGGGGGGCGTCATCATCCCTCGTTTTCAAATAAGGATAAGGTTTAGGCTGCAAAACCAATGCAGCACTGTTCAGGCTGAAATTTCTGCCATAAAAAGAGCGGCAAACTGGCGAAGGTATCATAGGATATATGGAAAAGATATCCAGTTCTGCACCGATAGCAAAGCTACGATATACTCCTTATCGGGCGTTTATACAACGTCCAGTTTGGTTCGTGAATGCCGGACATCTCTAGATGAGATGGAGAGACATTCCAATCTAGAACTCTTTTGAGTGCCGGGGCACGCGGGAGTGCCCGGAAATGAAACTGCGGACGAACTGGCTTGATCTGGAACCTACCTTAGAGATCCAAAGATAGATCAACTAGTTGGCGTTCTGCTAAGTTGCTGTGAAGACAATTTCCAGCAGGAACTACTGGGGTTAGCGCAAACCAGATGGTCGCACGAGCCCACCTGCATGATCTCGAGGCTCTTATGGCCTCAGTATGATTGCAAACGTACTGCAATCCTACTGAGAACCCCTCGAGGACAGATAGGCATACTAGTGGCTATGCTGACACTATAGGTGCACACGCTAGGAGTCCGTACAATGACTTCTGTAGAAGTTGTCAGGACGAGGAGGAAGAAGAGACAGTGAAGCACCTCCTCTGTCACTGTCCGGCCCTATCTACAGAAAGGGCGGCGCTGCTTGGTAGCCCGATACTACAAGAACTTGCAGACCTATCGGGTTGCGATATTAATAAAATAAATCAAAAAAAAAAAAAAAAATACATTTCAAATAAGTTTCATTGTTTATAATTATAGCGAGGGGAGTAAAAATTTAAGAAATATTTATTTGTGTTGTACTGGAAAAATTAAAATAGTTCAGTACATAGATTCATAAATAGATAGCCAACTCTCCTAATGTCAATAAGTAGCTATAAATGTCTTCACACTTACGGGTATGGTGTGAATTCATTGATTATATTAAGCCACTTCAAAGCGATACATATATTGTTGATCTTTCTAAGGATATAAATAATTTAAAATTTTTGAACTAACAATTTCATATTCTTGAGGTTTGTTAGGTGAAATTTATTTCTTCACCGTATTGTATTTTTTGTCTTTTAGGGAATGAACATTTTCCATACAAAATAAAAAATAATTAAAATTAGTATTCAGTTCATCGTTTTTCCCACATAAATATATCAGTAAAAATACAAAATTCTCGTTTAAGAACAAAAGGAGTGTTTAATTTAACATCTAAAATTGATTGTAAAAAAATATGTAGTTTTTTTACAAAACAATTTATACAACTATGTGCAGTTTAGGTATTGTGGGGAAAAATTTTTAATAACCAATACGTATACAAACTTGTTTACCAATACATTCCTAACTAGACTTTGTTTTTTGGTTTTTTTTGCAAAAGACTTGGGTTTTTGACATTTCAGTTGGATATCTATGTGTAATCTATGATCTTAACATGACAATAATTATCTTCAAATCTAATGTTACTTTAATTTTAATGATTTTGTTTTATTTTTCAAAAGAAGCTTGAATTGTATTATACTGTCTACAAAATCTTAATTCAATAAAACAATAATACAAGTGTATCAACACTGTAATGTTTAACTTAAATACTAGTTACTTTAACTGAGGTTTGCTATTGATGTTATCGATGTACATATAATAAATCTATGTGCACACAGCTTGATTTACATTTGCTTTTAATTTAATGGAAAATGATCCATAAAAATTGTACAAATATGTTCTCAAGTTGAGTAATTTCCACACATTTTGTCATTTTCCAATTAAGTCAATAATAAGCTTCAAATTATGATGTAAAAATGCACGAATAAAAAAATTATATTTAATTAATATTGGAAAAAGTGCAAAATTATCAATTAATTGAACAATACAAAAATACAAAAAAAATCCATTCGTGCTGTTTATAGCTATAAACAGCTTTAAGTTGGCATAGTGAAAAAGTAAGAGTCAAAGAAAATCAAAAAGAGCTAAGTTGACATTACTGCAAGCCATACACAGGAATTTGTTTGTTTTTGGAATTTATCATTTTTCATAACAAAAAATAAACAAACGTAAATAAAGTTTGACAACTACTATTGAAAACAACCGAAGGAAAAAAAATGTCATCTGTTCAACTAACCTTACCTTGTTTATTCTACCATGACTGAAACACTATTGATGTCAGATGGTTTGTCAGAAGCAATGTTTCACAGCCCACGACATGTACGTGGTGTGCAGTGTGAATGTTGGCATGTCATAGAAAAAAAATTCGTGTATGGGTAACTTAAATCCATAGACGATGCGACCAGTCGCCAATTCTAGGAATCTGGTTGTACACGAGTTGTAACGTTTTAAGGCTAAATGTATTGAAGTTGTTTGTGGTTTGTACGAAAGATCAAAAAGTTTGTTTTTTGTCAAGTTTTAGCAACACGTCGCAACATTTGTGTACCTCTCGCATACGATTTTATGTAGTATTTGTATTCACTAATTAGAGTTGGGTTTATCAGCTCTTTAAAGTGAGCGCTCTTTTCAGGTCAGCTCATTAAAACGAACTAGTTCGTTCATTTAGTTCAATGTTCGGGATGTTTTCCGAACAATGAGTACTAAGATACTTTCTGTATTTCAATCAATTAATGCGTGTGCTAGTCTTTGGTGATACGATATGTTGTTTGTTCCATATATAGACGATAGTTGGTAAATGAACTGAGGATAATTCAAGTGACTTAAATTTTAATCATTTCTCTCGGAATATCCATAATCACGCCAAAATCAATAACATCAAGTATTTTTTTTCCAATCAGTAAGCCAATAAGCGGGTTGTCCACTCGATACCACATTCCGACGCATTTTTAAAATTATGCCAAAGAAAACACGACCTTTTGGAGCTATTAGGCGTAATCCCCAAAACGCATGTTTAGCCTTGTAGTCGCCTAATGCTATGATACAGGGATCTAGTGATTTGTAGAAGTCGCTATACTGACTATCCGATATTTGAAATCTAGGAGGTGAATAAATCGAAGAACTAACTAAGCTTTGATAAAATTCTTCAAGATAGATATTTGTTGCTTGAGGTAATCCGCACAAAAATCACGCAATAAATAATGTTTGATTCGGGCCTTTATAAGTATTGCCGAGCCTCCACATGCTCTTCCACGGGGTTTCTTAGTATCATACAAAATATAGCCATTGATTTTAAAAAACTATTTGTTGGCGTAAGCCGTTTGCGTTCCAGAAATATATTTTTTAACAGTTCATGGTTTGTTTAGTACCGCCTGCAACATCATAGATTGCATGTGTACATTTCTTGCATCATGCTGCTTATAGAGCTCATAAAACTGTTTAACGAATGCACTAATGTCTCGATGCTTGCTTTGAGACGATTATACTTATATAGGTGGTGAATTAGTTTTCGGTGTCGCTTTATGTACTGAAGTATGATTGGTTTTTAACATATCTGCATATGTTGGGTTGTTGGTTGCACTAACTGAGGATAATGAGCATTTGCTCGATATTGCGGGTGCTTAGCAGGAGTACTTACTTTTTGGGTGGTTTTCCTTACCATGGACAAAACTGGACAGCCTCTGTAGTTAGCAGTGTGATTTCCACTACAATTGCTACAATTTTTAACTTTCGAGTCATTCGTTGCCTTGTCGCATTGGGCGGAACAATGAAGCTCTCCACACACAACACAAACCGGAGGCCACTTGCAGTAAGCGCTAGTATGGCCATATTCTTGGCAATTTAGATACTGTACAGGCCCTGATCGTTTATGCGGTTCCTCTACACTTATTTGGCGGTGTAACAGATATTTCAAATTATAAATATTAATTATTATTAATGTAGGGGGAATAACGAAGCAGACCACTTCCATTATGGGTCCCTCAAATTTAGAAAAAATTCAAAGGCGCCAAAATAAGATTTTACGAATAATTACAGCCGCACCCTGGTGTATTAAAAATTCGAACATCCACAAAGATCTAAACGTGCCACTAGTTAAGGCAGTAATAGCAAAACATGTAACAACGTATCTGAAGAAGCTTGAAACGCATCCAAACCCGCATCCAAATCCTAAATAATCGTGGTAACGTTCGACTAAGAAGGAGGAATATTGCTTCTCTTGGCCGATCATCACAGATGTGACTAATTTATTATAGCAACAACCGTGTCATCATACAGTTTTTTGTCTAGCATTGGCTGGACTTCAGTATATATGTACATATATGTATTTTAGTTTAGTTTAATTTTATTTTTTTGTTATTTTTTTGCTTTAACTTTTTACTTTAACTTTTAAGATTTGAGCACTTATTGTTAGTTCATAAAAAATTTGAAGATACAATAAATAAATAATATGAAAGAAAAAGAAGTAAATAGGAAGCGTTTCGTTCTTTTTCAATCTCATATCTCCAGGTTCCAGTTCAACGCGAAATAAAGGTTGGGAGACACGTTCTCGATTTCTGAGATTGTCTACACTTTTTACCTTAAATCCCGCTTTTTGGAGGCATCTCTGATTTCAACTGGATCAACATCTTAGTCTCCACCTTTAATAACCACCTGTAGACCTTTGCTACTCTTCAGCTGTTAGGTATAAAAGTTCTTTTTGCAACTTTCAAACTCGTTTACTGCTTTACGATAACTGCTTTCATCAATAAATTGTATTTTTGTATTATCAATGTTACCACGGTTTATGGAAATTACATAAAACAAGTTCTCGCCAATAACTGAAATTAACTTCTTTATTGTCGTTCGAATTTTTCTCCCTTAAATAAATTGGAGGTGGTTTGAACGACTTCGATGCCGTTTTAGTTTCACTTGTTTCGGACTCTAACGGAATTTATTCGTTAGAGTCCTTATCTTTATGTACTTTAGACATTGGTGCAAACTTCGAAGATTTAGGGCTTCGACCTCTTTTTTATATCTGTCCATTCCCACTTGCATCTTGGGGTTTTCTACACTATCCATATTACTTTTGGTAATACTGTATTCAGAAGGCGACTTATTTTTATTTATTTTGTTTTCATCACTTAACAAAGCGATGAACAAGATTGGGCACGTAAAATTGGCGTAGCATTTATACACAAATTATTTTCATTTTTTTTTGTGTGTTTATTTATTTCAATATTGTCCAAAACAATAATGCCGTTGTAAAAAAAGAAAGAGAAAAAAGTACACACAACTTTGTTGTTGTATTAAAACAAGTTTTTTTAAGCTTTTGTTTAAATTTATTCACAGTTCTTGTTTTTTTATGTTAATTGCGAGCTTAAAAAATCGCGTTCTCATTTATCAACGCACAAACTAGAATTTTAATATTCAGAAATTGCTCTTGTAAAATATTATCATTAGCCGGCTAATGCTTCCGCCAATGGTTAACCGCCGTTGATTGTTTTCACACGGCAAAGGTTTTTGGCAACACTGAAACCATGGCACAATAAACAAGGTAGAGTTGGTTTTACAAAAACAAAAAGCGCATGTAATTTATCGGTAGATTTGTGAATTGTAGATGTCAAAAACAGCCGATTGAAATAAGAAATTACAAAGCAAATTGTGCGTTTTTTTTCTTTTAGTGCTTTTAATTGTATCCAAGAAAGCACTGAATAAATATAAATTTAAGTACTTGAAATAATATTGATTTTAAATAAATTTTTCGCTTCTATAGATTCCACGGGTTCCATTAAACCGAAAAAAACACTTTTTGAGTACTAAATATGCTTACAAACTAGAATGTAGGAAAACAAAAATTTTTATAAAAGATAAAATATATATTTTAAAACTATTTTTTTAAACAACAATTGTTCTAAAATACTGACATTGTTATTTTTGTCCTTGTAGGATATTTCTTCCTTATTTCTCCATTTTTGCTTAATTTTAGAAAAACACTGTTAACTTTGCTGTTATTTTGATTATTTCTTTTTTTTGTTTTTTTTTTTTATTTACTGTAGAATTTTTTCGAGAACCCAAAATTTTTGGGTTTTGATTCTATTGGAGCAATTTTGTGATCTCATTTTTATTTTCTATTATTATTTATTTTTATTTTTATTTCTATTATTATTTATTTTTCTATTATTAATTTCATTATTAATTATTTTTTAAAATTTTAATGTTAAATTTAGCTTTTTTTAAATTTATTACAATATTTGTTAATTGTTAATATGTAAGCCCTCCGGTTATTAACGATAGGCAGGGTGTCGATGTCGTAGTGGGTGCCCTAACAAATGCATTCGAACAAGCGACGCACAGTGGCGTCTTTTCTTAAAACCCGTGGCAAAAATACAAAATTTTGTGAAATGAATGAAAACATCGTATAAAGAACCACTTATTGATCACAATTCAATAACGTTTTCCTTAATTGCAAAAAAATTATAGTTTGTGCAGCTGCTCAAAGTCGACAATTTTTTCGAAAGCAAAAAAAAAGGGTGATCTTGAAAAAATAAATGCACTTTAGAATTAAAGTGTCAAAAACATTGCCGTTTGATTACTACTTTTTTGGTATTTTTTTAAGGTATATTTGTTTTTTATTAAAAGAAGTAGTAAAATGTTTAGCAGATGCTCTACTTTTTCGGCAGTAGCCGCTTTTTAGACACCCTATATTTAGGTCAGTTTTACAAATAAAATAGAGCATATCTAAAAATGTACAAAAATGGTCTCGCCCATATTTTCTGAGGGTATTTGCTACATAATACTTTAAACAAGTAAAAGTGCTATATTCGGCCGTGCCGAATCTTCTATACCCTTCACCACGGTGATTTTATTTATACAGACATGTACAGCATTATCCATATTGTTGACTCTTTACTTAAATAAAGTCGTATGAGAAAAAATCATTATTCATGAGTTAAAGAAATAGAAGACCAATTCCGTTTGCTACAATTGTCGCCGTGTTGTCAGCTACTTAATGATATTGAAGCCGACAGCTACATCGTAAACTCTGACATTGATGTAGAAATACTTATTTTGCTTTTATAAAATAAAATAACTTTTTCAAAAAATTATAAATATTTCCTCCAATACTTTTTGTTTGAATATGAATTTGTAATTTACAATTTTGTGACATTTTCTTCTGTTGAATAAAATAGAAATTAGTCTAAGTTGACGACAGCCACAACGGTGGCCGTGTAGCCATGTAGCTTTGCTGACTTCAAAATAATCGTTTTATTTTTGACAGTTTGTAGTCGGTATCCTGATGATGTCTATGTTTTAAAAACACCTAGGTTTTAAAACAGAGATATCATCTATTTAAAAATCAAACGCATTTAAAAAAATCAAACGCATTTAAAACAAGTAAAAGTGCTATATTCGGACGTGCCGAATCTTCTATACCCTTCACCACGGTGATTTTATTTATACAGACATGTACAGCATTATCCATATTGTAAATAAATAGAAGACAAATGCAAACAAATTCCGTTTGCTACAATTGTCGCCGTGTTGTCAGCTACTTAATGATATTGAAGCCGACAGCTACATCGTAAACTCTGACATTGTTGTAAAAATACTTATTTTGCTTTTATAAAATTAAAAAACTTTTTCAAAAACTTTTAAATATTTCCTCCAATACTTTTTGTTTGTATGTATATGAATTTGTAATTTACAATTTTGTGACATTTTCTTTTGTTGAATAAAATACAAATTAGCCTAAGTTGACGACAGCCACAACGGTGGTCGTGTAGCCATGTAGCTTTGCTGGCTTCAAAAGAATCGTTTACCTATAAACGTGTGTATTTTATTTTTGACAGTTTGTAGTCGGTATCCTAATGATGTCTATGTGTTTAATGCACCTAGGTTTTAAAACAGAGATATCATCTATTTAAAAATCAAACGCATTTAAAATAAAAATCAAACGCATTTAAAAAAATATGTTACTCTATATACACACATACATACATATGTATAATCTAAATATTAATTATATGTTATGTTACAGTCATGATTTTCATTTTCAAAGAAATATTGAAATTTTTGTTTTAATATTTCGAAAATTTTGTGTAAAAATTTTTTGTAAAAATAATTTTTTAAAAATTTTTTGTAAAATTTTATTCGAAAATTTTTTTGAAAATTTTTAAAAAAAAATTTTTTTTTTAATATTTTTCTGTAAAATATATTTTTGAAAATGTTTTGTAAATTTTTTTGTAAAAATTTTTTTTTGGAAATTTTTAAAAAAATTTTTTTTTTTAAATTTTATTGTAAATTTTTTTGTTAAATTTAGGACCTTTCTGCAGTCTATATTGAGTTAGAATGGTCAGACTAAAGCAAAAAAAAAATCCTTACAAAAAAAAAATTTCCTCATATTGACACATGGGGGGTCCTTTTAACTGCTCCTATTTATCAGTGGGTACCCTGTGGGTCCATTGGCTACCTCTATGTGTATTGCTTTATATTAAGGTCACTAATACAAATCAAAGCAGAAAAACCCTACCAATCTAAAAACAAACAAAAATCGCCCCTCGCAGGGGGTTATTGATCCCCCGAGATCTGTATGCACTCTTTGCGATCTACCTGTCGCAGTCTAATATTTATTTGAGAAAAAAAGGCAAAACAGAATCATTAAAGCTGACAAAAATTTAAAAAAAACCTGAAAAAACGTGAAAAAAAATATAGGTGGGCGTGGTTTTTGGCCCGTAGCCTCCAAAGGAATGATCCGATGTTGCTGAATTGCAATACCAAAATTTTCGAAACTATGCCTGACAGATTGGTGTGTTTAAATTTTTTGTATCTCTTCTGGTGCCTTGGCAAATGACATTACCACACTAACACGGACAGACGGACATCGCTTAATCAACTTCTCTATGTATAAGGATCCAGAATATATATACTTTATGGGGTCGGAAATGAATATTGTAGAAATTACACACGGAATGACAAACTTATATATACCCTTTCCACCTGTGGTGAAGGGTATAAAAATCAAACGCATTTAAAAAAATATGTTACTCTATATACACACATACATACATATGTATATTCTTATATATTATGTTACAGTCATGATTTTCATTTTCAGAGAAATATTGAAATTTTTGTTTTAATTTTTCGAAAATTGCGTGTAAAAATTTTTTGTAAAAACATTTTTTTTTAAATTTTTTGTAAAATTTTATTCGAAAATTTTTTGGAAAATTTTTAAAAAAAATTTTTTTTCGAATATTATTCTGTAAAATATCTTTTTTAAAATGCTTTGTAAATTTTTTTGTAAATATTTTTGAAAAAAAATTAAAAAATTTTTTTAAAAAAATTTTTTTTTTTAAATTTTTTTTTTAAAAATTTGATTGAAATTTTTTTGTTAAATTTTGGACCTTTCTCCAATCTATATTGAGTAAGAATGGTCAGACTAAAGCAAAACGAAATCCTTACAAAAAAAAATTCATCATATTGACACATGGGGGGTCCTTTTAACTGCTCATATTTGTCAGTGGGTACCCTGTGGGTCCATTGGCTACCTCTATGCGTATTGCTTTCTATTAAGGCCTCTAATACAAATCAAAGCAGAAAAACCCTACCAATTTAAAAACAAACAAAAATCGCCCCTCGCAGGGGGTTATTGATCCCCCGAGATCTGTATGTACTCCTTGCGATCTACCTCTCGCAGTCTAATATTTATTTGACAAAAAAAGGGCAAAACAGAATCATTAAAGCCGAAAAAAATTAAAAAAAAAAACGCAAAAAAAATATAGGTGGGCGTGGTTTTTGGCCCGTAGCCTCCAAAGGAATGATCCGATGTTGCTGAATTGCAATACCAAAATTTTCGAAACTATGCCTGACAGATTGGTGTGCTTAATTTTTTTGTATCTCTTCTGGTGCCTTGGCAAATGACATTACCACACTAACACGGACAGACGGACATTGCTTAATCAATTTCTCTATGTATAAGGATCCAGAATATATATACTTTATGGGGTCGGAAATGAATATTGTAGAAATTACACACGGAATGACAAACTTATATATACCCTTTCCACCTGTGGTGAAGGGTATAAAAATATGTTTCTCTATATACACACATACATACATATGTATATTATTATATATTATGTTACGGTCATGATTTTCATTTTCAAAGAAATATTGAAATTTTTGTTTTAATTTTTCGAAAATTGTGTGTAAAAATTTTTTGTAAAAATATTTTTTTAAAAATTTTTTGAAAAATTTTATTCGAAAATTTTTTGGAAAATTTTTTAAAAATTTTTTTTTTCGAATATTATTCTGTAAAATATCTTTTTAAAAATGCTTTGTAAATTTTTTTGTAAATATTTTTGAAAAAAAAATTAAAAATTTTTTTTTTAAATTTTTTTTTTAATTTTTTTTTAATTTTTTTTTTAAATTTGATTGAAATTTTTTTGTTAAATTTTGGACCTTTCTCCAATCTATATTGAGTTAGAATGGTCAGACGAAAGCAAAAAGAAATTCCTATAAAAAAAAAATCATCATATTGACACATGGGGGGTCCTTTTAACTGCTCCTATTTGTCAGTGGGTACTCTGTGGGTCCATTGGCTACCTCTGTGCGTATTGCTTTCTATTAAGGTCTCTAATACAAAGCAAAGCAGAAAAACCCTACCAAACTAAAAACAAACAAAAATCGCCCCTCGCAGGGGTTATTGATCCCCTGAGATCTGTATGCACTCCTTGCGATCTACCTGTCGCAGTCTAATATTTATTTGACAAAAAAAGGCAAAACAGAATCATTAAAGCCGAAAAAAATTAAAAAAAAACGTAAAAAAAATATAGGTGGGCGTGGTTTTTGGCCCGTAGCCTCCAAAGGAATGATCCGATGTTGCTGAATTGCAATACCAAAATTTTCAAAACTATGCCTGACAGATTGGTGTGCTTAAATTTTTTGTATCTCTTCTGGTGCCTTGGCAAATGACATTACCACACTAACACGGACAGACGGACATCGCTTAATCAACTTCTCTATGTATAAGGATCCAGAATATATATACTTTATGGGGTCGGAAATGAATATTGTAGAAATTACACACAGAATGACAAACTTATATATACCCTTTCCACCTGTGGTGAAGGGTATAATAATTTAACTAAGTTGCCGCCGCAAGTTGCCGCTGTAGGTGAAATAAGAAGAAAACTGTTACAACCTCATAGCGAAAACGAGAAAAATGTTTTTCTCATTTTTAAAGTATGTAACAAAGAAATAAAAAAGGGTTTCCAATTTTTTATCACTGCATCAATTTTAGTGTAAAATAAAGTTACTTGTTGCATATTTTTATTGCTTCTCGTTAAATAATAAACAATATTTTTCTCTGCCAATCAGGTAGGCATAACTATTGCAATATTTTAATTATTTTAATTTAAAAATACCTATTTTTTATACTGAATAAAATATAAACTGCAGGTATATATTCCAGTTAATTTTTTTTTTTTTTTTTCAACTTAGGTAGTTTAAACACTTTATTTTTGGGTATAAATTAAACCGCAATTGTATAATGCAGCCAGTTAAATTTTTACTTTCCAAAACTAGTGATCAGTAACTGAACTTATACAATTTTATTTTAAAGTGCAAGAATGCCATTTACCAATTTAGAATTTGAGTTATTCAGAAACTCAGATAATGAAAATGCATTTAAATTGGCAATTGTGGAAAAACTACACGATTTACCAGGATACGACGAATTGGATGTTCATAACAATTAAAAAAATGGCTTGCCTCCCACTGTACGAAAAAAGCATTTATTAAAAACAGCATTATGTCTTAAGTTTGTAAAAGATAAAGATACATCAAGGTCCGACATTACAAAAGCTATGGTGCTTGCAAGTCTAGTTCGATTGCAGAGAATTAAAGGGAGTATTTCTACTCCACCAAATGCTTTACCCGCAAAATATAATATAGAAGAACCCTTAGCGTTGTTTTTGGAATTGGGATTGTCAACGGACAAATATTCTATTTTACAAAGCACTTGAAAGAGTCATAATGTGAATATTATTCCTGGATACAAAAAGATTACATCTGCCAAAAAAGAAGCAGTGCCACCTAATGTAAATGTTACTGAAATATCGGTAGAGGTAAAACTGCAAGACTTAATGGATCATACACCCAAACGCATTAGTCAAAGTTTGCCGGAAGAGGAAGCAGTATCACTTCCAGATAGGCTTACATTGATAAATAAGTGGGGATGTGATGGATCATCCGGTCAAAGTGCTTACAAACAAACAATATCGACAAATGACACAACTATTACAGATACAAATATGTTTATGACTTCAGTACTTCCTTTACGACTGAGAAGTGAAATCGCTGAGCATTGGCAAAATCCTCGCCCATCATCAGTTCATTTTTGCCGTCCGATATTTTTTCAATATGCAAAGGATTCTTCAGAAATAATCAAATCTACAGTGAACGATATAAAAAAGCAAATTTCGGAACTAAAGCCTTCTGTTATTGAAATAAAGAATGGAAAAAGTGTTTCGATTGATTATGAATTTTTTCTTGCTATGATTGATGGCAAAGTCTTAAATGTAATAACAGATTCCTCGTCAACTTTAAAGTGTGCAATTTGCAAAAAGTCACAGAAAGACTTTCAAAATTTTTATGGCTCAAGTGATGAGCAAAATTAAGAATATGGAATTTCTCCATTACATGGCAAAATTAGGTGCATGGAGTTTTTTTAAAACTAGCGAATAAAATTCTGCGTGTAGGTGAATGTTTTGATATAAACGCAACACCAAAAGAAAATCTATCTGCTCGAAAAAAAAATTATACAAAATGAATTTCTTGAGAAGGTTGGGCTGAAAGTAGACTGCCCAAAACAGGGATATGGAAATACTAGCGATGGTAATATGTCCAGAGCATTTTTTGAAAATGATGACGTAATAGTCCGAATTACTGGTGTCGACAATAAAATTATAAAAAGGTTGGCAGTTATCCTAAATGTTATAAACTCTAGGGAAATGGTAAATTGCCCAAATGTACCCTGAGAAATAACTTACTCCTAAAGTTCATAAGATTTTGGCTTATGGTAAAAGTTTAATTGAATATCAATGCTTACCGATTGGACAGTTGTCAGAAGAAACCCAGGAATGCAAAAACAAAGACTACAAAAAATTTAGATACACGAATACTTGCAAAATTTCAAGGATTACACAGAATGCGGACCTTTTCAATATGTTGGCGGCCTCTTCAGACCCACTAATTTCATCACGAAGACATGTAAGATCTCGAAAGGATTTGGAAGAACATAATTATAGCTCCCACATGTTAAGTCTATTAGATAACGCTCCCATTGTTAATGACTATTTCAGAGTGAGCTAACTAATGAAAACCAAATAAAAAAACTTAATAAAATATATACTAAATAACATTATATCTATAGCATAAACATATTAATATTAAAAATGTGTTTCTGTAATAGAAATAAAAAAATTTTATATTTAATATCGGATTTGAACAATGTGTATTGCAAAGCGCACCGGGTTAAATTAGTTACTTAATATAAATTTACTTAGATTTAAATATTAAATGTATATAAAAATGTGTATTTGCAATAAAAATAAAAAACTTATATTTAAAAAAACATGTTAACATTTAACTGGAAAAATTATCCTATTTTAACCGCAATTTTTGGAGCACCCTCTAGCAAACATTCAACATTAAACATTATTTTGAAGCCTAAAGTGTCCTCTGTCAATATCTATAATTATTTCAAAAGCTATGATTTTTGCAACGAAAAAAGTCAAAAGGCCACTGTTCGACGTCGGAATCATGCAGATTAAACTTCTGCCGTGGTAGGAGCAACCCATCCTACCCTGGTGGAACTCCGACATAATGGAAGCTCAAAAAACCTCCCGCAAACTTTTCAATGAGGCAAAAAGACTGGGTAACTGCTCAAGATACAAGGATTTAGTTAACAGATTTAAAAACCTGATAAGAAATGTGTAATGTAATGTTATATGTATTTTAAAAATTTTGTTAATTTCCCTGTAGCCCTTGTATTTATATTAAACAGCTGAAAGGGTTCCAGCTCAACTATAGGCGTTCAAAAGAACTGCCGAAATCTTGAAATTTTAAAATTAAAAACAACGGCTTGGTATAGCCAATTTGAGTTCTTAGATCCAAATCTGTTTTATTTGTGGTGCTAAGCCCTTTATATACAAAACATGAAAATAATTCTTAACTGTTCTACAATTGTACAATTATCTATTTCTTTCATTCTTACTTTCTATTCAGTATTATGGAATTTGTGTAGGATCATGTTACCAATACTAATAACCAATCACAAATTAGTGTATTTCAATGTGCATTGAAATACACTCATCTATTGTGATACTCAAATGTGTGTCACTCAATTTCTGTGTGGTCATCAATATTGATAGTTTCATGATGGTGTATGCATTGTGCACTTGCGAAGTACACTACACCCTTACCCTTAAGAGAAAAATTAGGGGAATAATTTTTTCTTACTGTATCCATAGTGCTGTTACATAATTGGTTTAATATGCTTATATATAAATTGATATAGGGTTATTTATTCAAAGATAATTGTAATGTTAAGGTAGTAAAATAAATATAAAGTAAAATAAAATATATGTATTGTGATAGTAATAATAATAAATGGTTAATGACGTATTTATGATTTTAAAGTGTGTTATATATATAAATTTTTTGTGTTATCTTATATGTATAATGATACTTATTTTACAATGTGTTGTATGGCTAAAGATTATTGTTATGTAAAGTTTTTTCTTTACCATTGTAATCTATTGTGGTATTTACACCTTCTTTACTTATTATTTTAAATGGTCCTTTGTATGGACTTTGGTTTTTCTTTCTATTTTCTACTTTTACTAAAACTAAATCTCCTACTTCTAGATTAAATTTATTTACATATCTGTATTTTGATGTTCTGTTTTCTTTTGTATTAACGATTAATTCTTTTGCTTTATTTAAAGCAAACTGTAATCTGATTTTTAATTCATTTACATAATTGTCATAGTCATAAATTTTATTAGTGTTTTCTAGAGTGTCAGATGGCAAGCATGGCAATTTCCCATAAACTAGTTCAAAGGGTGAATAGCCTGTATCTACATGTGGTGCCGTATTATACGCAAAAGTAAAATATGGAATCCACTTGTCCCATTCATGATTGTTTGCAGATGTTAACAAAAACTCATTTAGAACTCTATGGTTTCTTTCAATTGATCCTAAAGTTTCATGGTGGTAGGGTGCCGAAAATGTTTGTTTGATGTCTAACAGTAAGCATACGTTTTTCATTAACTCATTCGTAAATTCAGTTCCTCTATCTGACTTAAGTACCTTAAACTGTCCGTATTTTAAAATAAATTGTTCAACTAATGTTTTGGCAGTTGTAAGAGCATCTTTGGTTGACATAGGATGCGCGATAACAAATTTAGTCAGTTCACACTGCATGGTTAGTATGTATCGGTATTCGTTTGAGATCCGAAGGTGTCCTACGGTGTCAATTGAAATCACTTCAAAACTGTTGTTTGGTGTGGTTGTTTGTGTAAGTGGTTCTTTGATATGTTTTGTTTGTTTGTTTATATTACATTTGTCGCAATACATTACAAATTTCTTGACCATCTTGTTCGTGTTTTTCCATATGTATCTTTGTTTTAGTTTTATGACCGTTTTTCTAATTCCTAAGTGGCCTGCGTGTGTGGTATTATGGAATTCATCAATTAATTTGTATTTTAGAATATCATCTGTTATTCTTTTTGGGGCATTGTATATTAATATTTTTAGTTGAGGACTTTTATCTTTTGTATTTATTTTCTTGTAGGCTTATTTTAATTCTTCTTTTGTGTACTCTTTAAATATTTTATCATTGTTCGGTACCGCTAATTCTTTAATATTTTCTTTCTTCATTTTAGATATCAGTTTCTTCAGTATCGAATCTAGTTTCGCTGATTTATCACTGAATCTTGCTAGCTTATTTTCATTATTACTTATATCCTTGGCATGTGATTTCTTCATGGAACTGGTTCCGAATGAATTTTCGTCACATCCTATGTGCACTATATTTTTTTTTATAATTATATCGATATCTTTTATATTTTCAACATTATTAAATTGCAATTGCTTCATATTCTTTATATCATTAATGGAGGTGCATTCCCATATTTGAAGTTGATCAGGCTCCTGAGAAGTACAGTTTTCCAATTTATTTTTATCTGCGCGCGTTTCTCTTATTCTTTTATTTTCTTTGTTCGTACTTTTTGTCTCATTATTTATTCTTAATTTTTCTCTTTTATTTGCCTCGTTGATTTTATTTTTCATCGCCCTCGTTGTTACTAATATTTTCTTTTCTTTTTCATCACTTTCCTGCGGTATCATTTGTTTCAACATCTCTGAATTAACTTCTATTCTAGAGAGTGCATCCGCATTTGTGTTCATCTTTCCTTTTTTGTAAACTATTGTAAAATCATAATCGCTTAAATCTAGTCTTATTCTAGTCATTTTAGATGATGGGTTCTTATGCGAGAATAGTGAGATTAACGGTCTATGGTCCGTTACTACTATGAATTTTCTACCGTACAAATATGGTCTAAAAAAATTTATGCTCCAATGAATCGCTAAGAGCTCCTTTTCAATTACGGGTTTATTTAAATCATGTTTCTGTAATGATTTACTGGCATAAGAGATTGGTAAATCTTTGCCTATTTCGCCTTGGGACAAAACTGCTCCTAACGCGTAGTTTGAAGCGTCTGTCGTGAGAATGAACGGTTTATCAAAATTTGGATATTGTAGCAATGGTGGATTCATTAGTTTGTCTTTTAGTTTTTCAAAAGCGTTTTGACACTCGTCTGTCCATAGAAATTTTGTCTTTTTCTTTAGTAATGCGTTTAGATGTTTGGCAATTTCAGCAAAATCAGGAATGAATTTTCGGTAATAGTTGCAGAATGCAACGAATCGTCTAACCTCGTCCGCGTTTTTTGGGATTGGATAATTTTTTATTACGTCATATTTTGCTGGGTCTGTCTTTACTCCGTCTTTTGTTATTAAGTGTCCTAGGTAAATTACTTCTGGTCTTAAAAAACAACATTTCTTTGGGTTCAGTTTTAAGTTGTATTTCTGAAGTCTGTCTAATACTTTAATTAAATTTTGGTTATGATGGTCCAAACTACAACCGTATATGATTATATCGTCTACATAGAGAAATGCTTCTGATTCTAATCCTGATAATGCTATTGTAAGCATTCTTTGAAAACTATTTGAAGAAATTTTTAGTCCAAATGGGAGTCTTTTGAATTGATAGTGTCCTTGTGGAGTTGAAAAGGCTGTTAATTGTCTTGAGTCTTTTTCCAATTCAATTTGGTGGAAAGAGCTTGTCATGTCAAGTGTAGAAAACCATTTGGCTCTGCCTAATTTGTCCAAAATATCCTCTAATCTAGTTAGTGGAAATTTGTCATTGATGATTTTATCATTTAGCTTTCTAAAATCCACTACCAGTCTCCATTTTCTTTTGTCTTCAATATTTTTCTTTGGTACTAAAAGGAGTGGTGCATTATATGGGCTAACTGATGGTTCTATTATGTCATCATTAAGCATTGTCTCAACCTGTTCATTTATTACGTCAGTGTGTGCATGTGGTAGTCTATAATTCTTTATGTAAACTGGTGTATTGTCTGAGGTTATGATTTTCTGTTTATAAAAACTGTTTACTGTTAATTTTTCATTCTCTAGTTGAAAAACATTTTGATATTTCCTAAAAATATTTATTAGTGTTTTGTTTGCGTAATCATCTTTTTCATTTAATTTTAGCTCTTTTAGTATTTCTTCAAAACGTTCATTATTCTTAGTTTTTGTGTAATATAATATGTCATAGTTTGAAAGTGGGTCAGTTTGTATTTTAAAATTTTTAAAGTTACTGTATCGGTCGTTGTGTTTAATATTTTTATGTGTGTCATACCATTTTTTGGTGCGATTGAATTGCTTAAAAATATTCCTTCTTGTATTTCATTGTTATATATGACGCAATCTTCTGTCATGTTTAATTTAATGGGTTGAATGATTTCTGTTCTTGGTGGTATTGTTATTTCTGAGGTGTTAATTGATTTTGTTTGCATAGGAATTACAATAGTGTCATTGTTTATAAATGGGGCAATTGTAAATGTTTCATAATCTATCTTGCATAGATATTTCTTAAAAAAAGCTCTTCCTAATATACCGTCTGTTTCTATTGGAAAGCTTTGTTTTAACAATTGAAATGTGTGTTCGCATGTTTCTTCCGATGCTTTTAACTTAAGTCTAATTGTTCCCATTGATTCTATTTCTTCTGTTGTGATACCTGTTAGTTTACATTTTTCTTCTGGCTTAAATTGTTCGCCTATAAATTCATTACGCATGCGACAAAGTGATACGTCGGCGCCAGTGTCGATAAGAAATTTAAATTTTTGTTTTTATATGTTACATTGATATAATTGGAATTGTTGTCGGAAACTTTGTAAATGTTTAATTTTGGCTCTCCGGGATGACCATGTATCCCTGGCCCATCTCGTTTCCCGTTGGTATGTTGGTTTGTTTTATAGTTTGAAAATCTGTTGTTTCTATTCTGATTATTATTATTATTATTGTAATTATCTTGGTAACTGTTGTTTCTATGTGTGGTATATTGATTATTATTGCTATTATTATTTCTGTTGTTGTTGAAATTGTTATTAGTATTTCTAAAGTTGTTGCTAAAATTGTTATTTTTCTTGTTAGTATTGTATGATCTGTTATAATTTTGATTGTTATCATGTCTTGTGTATGTGTTGAATCTAGTGTGGTATTGTTGTTGATACCGTGGTTGTTGTGTTCTAACATGCAATATGGAACTGTTATTTGTTTTTTGTTCATTTTCTAATTCTAATGCTAGTTCGGATGCTTCTTGTAAATTGTTTGGTCTAGCTGCATATATGGTCGATTTAAGATTTTCATTTAAGCCTTTCTTAAATGTGTCTAAAGCTAACTTGTTGTTTAATCTTATTATTACATTTTTTTCTGCTTCTGTAGCACTATTTCCTAATTCTTCAATTCCGAGGCTATTCATATTATCTATTATAGTCATTATTTTTTCTTTGTATGAGCTAATTGACATTTTTCCTTGATATGTTATATTTAGTCTTGTTTGCAATTCTGGAATTGTCTTATTGCTTTTGTATTTTTCTTTCAGTAGTTTTTGTAAATCTTCAAACCTTTCAGGTTTTATATAGGTTCCTATTGCAGTTCTGACGTTAGATGTTAGTTTCGCATGGTAAATGTACTGTAATAAGTCAGTTTTTCCACCGTCTGATAAAGTTTTGTTTATGAGCTCACATGTTATTAGGAAACTTTCTAATTCCTGGTAGTTACCAGTGAATAATGGTAATGTCTTTGAAGCTGTTTCTAAACTAAAAGTTGCCATGTTGGTAGTTGTTTGTTGCTCTAGATTAAGGTACAATGGTGTTTCTTCGTGTAGAGAAGTTGGTAATTCTAAAATTATACCTTTTTTCTTTGTTATATAAATTAGTTTATTTCTAATGTCTGTGAAAAATGCGTCTGCCGCTGCTTTGTGTGCTGCTGTTAGTCTATTATAATTTACATTTAATATAATTCTAATTTTATCAAGATTTCTTAATAGAATTTCTATATGTTTTTTTATTGTTTCATCTTTAGTTGGCCTGTCCAAATTTAAACATTTATATGATCTATCAAATTCTTCTTTGAGTATCCTAATTTTTAGTAATATATTTTGCCATTCCATTAATCTTTTATTTTGTATTCAAATATATAGATATTTTATTTTAATAATATTTTATTTTAAGTTTTACTTTAAGGATATTTTGTTTTAAGTTTGTTTTTTTTTTTTTTTTATATATCTGCTATAGTATTATTATTATTTCTATGTTTTAATATATAGTTTTTAAAATATTTGTTAATCTTATAAGCTACATATAATATAAGTGCTACTATAATTATTGTTATAATGTATTCCGGTAATATTTGTTTTTCATTCTGTGCGTTACCATTATTGACTATGTTTTCTTGTATCTCCACTTTACTTTGTGGTTTGCCCATTTTGCTTGGTTTATTTCCCCAAATGGGTCCTACTATCTAACTTTCTTTTCTTAATTTCGTTCTTGATTAATTTTTGCGTTTCCTTTGAAGTTGCTAGCATTAGATCCTTGTAAAGGATTGCAACATGCTTTCTCGCTTGGTACTTTTTTCCAGCTCTCTTCTTCTTAATTATCTTTTTTATTTCTTGTGGTTGTTGGCATTGGTTTTTCTGCCTTCTTTTATATTCCTCTATGGTAATGGCCTTTGGTCCTGCTTTTGATGGGGTTGGTTTGTATATGGGTGCCGCAATGTTGCTACTTTCTGCTGCTGGTACGTATTCTTCAACCTGTTTTAGTTCCAGTGCCAATTTCTCCTATTTAGCGAAAGCTTCGTCAATCTCTTTCTTTGATGGCATTGGAAGGTCCACAGGATCAAGAGTCTTGGTTATAGGATTAGAGTATCTGGTCCGTTTGCAGGATCGGAGGATCTGGTCCGTTTGCAGGATCAGAGGATTTGGTCTGTTTGCAGGATCAGAGGATCTGGTCCGTTTGCAGGATCGCCATGTAATGTAATGTTATATGTATTTTAAAAATTTTGTTAATTTCCCTGTAGCCCTTGTATTTATATTAAACAGCTGAAAGGGTTCCACCTCAACTATAGGCGTTCAAAAGAACTGCCGAAATCTTGAAATTTTAAAATTAAAAACAACGGCTTGGTATAGCCAATTTGAGTTCTTAGATCCAAATCTGTTTTATTTGTGGTGCTAAGCCCTTTATATACAAAACATGAAAATAATTCTTAACTGTTCTACAATTATCTATTTCTTTCATTCTTACTTTCTATTCAGTATTATGGAATTTGTGTAGGATCATGTTACCAATACTAATAACCAATCACAAATTAGTGTATTTCAATTGCATTAAAATACACTCATCTATTGTGATACTCAAATGTGTGTCACTCAATTTCTGTGTGGTCATCAATATTGATAGTTTCATGATGGTGTATGCATTGTGCACTTGTGAAGTACACTACAAATGCGAAAAAGGCGTCATGGAGATCCTTCTGTAGCGTCGTAAAAGGGTCTTCTGAAACGAGCCGCAAGTTGTGCCGAGTTTCATTAAGAAACCATGTGGCAACTGGACTACAAGTGGACATGAGACTCTTGAGGTACTTATGGACACACATTTCCCTGAATGTACTCCCCTAACAGGGGAGCAGTTAACCTGCTCAGATTGCTTTCCACAAGCCAATCCCTATTAATAGAGAAGGACTCCTGTGGGCAATAAAGAGCTTCGACCCGCTCAAACAACCTTCAATAGCCCTATATACCTGTAAGAAGGCCATAAGTAAAAACTGGTGTATTAGCCCCGGAAATGACTGCTGGCTTTTTAATACAGTGATAAAGCCCATACTAATGTATGGAGCGCTCGTATGATGGCCTGCACTAGGCAAGTCTACATACTGTAATATAGTCAACAAAGTAGTACGCACTTCAGCCTTGATGATCACGAGTGCCATACGCACGACGCCATCAAAGGCTCTGTTCACAATGTTGAACTGGCTTCCAGCCGATCTAATGGTCAAACAGCTGGCCTTGAACTCGGCAATAAGACTTAGTGCAACCGGGGCATGGAAATCGAAGAATTTCGGCCATGCGACTATTTTGGGATGTGTTCGCATATCGACTATCCCTGAAAATATTGATTATTGTGCACCCTCAGCCATGCCGACCAAAAGGTTCGGAGTATCAACTTCAGGACGTGCTTGAGGATAAGGTTCAGGCTGAAATTTATGCCATAAAAAGAGCAGCAAACTGGCGAAGGTATCACAGGATATATGGTAAAGATATCCAGTTCTGCACAGATAGCAAAGCTACGATATACTCCTTATCGGGCGTTTATACAACGTCCAGTTTGGTTCGTGAATGCCGGACATCTCTAGATGAGATGGAGAGACATTCCAATCTAGAACTCTTTTGGGTGCCGGGGCACGCGGGAGTGCCCGGAAATGAAACTGCGGACGAACTGGCTTGATCTGGAACCTACCTCAGAGATCCAGAGATAGATCAACTAGTTGGCGTTCTGCTAAGTTGCTGTGAAGACAATTTCCAGCAGGAACTACTGGGGTTAGCGCAAACCAGATGGTCGCACGAGCCCACCTGCATGATCTCGAGGCTCTTATGGCCTCAGTATGATTGCAAACGTACTGCAATCCTACTGAGAACCCCTCGAGGACAGATAGGCATACTAGTGGCTATGCTGACACTATAGGTGCACACGCTAGGAGTCCGTACAATGACTTCTGTAGAAGTTGTCAGGACGAGGAGGAAGAAGAGACAGTGAAGCACCTCCTCTGTCACTGTCCGGCCCTATCTACGGAAAGGGCGGCGCTGCTTGGCAGCCCGATACTACAAGAACTTGCAGACCTATCGGGTTGCGATATTAATAAAATAAATCAAAATAAAAAAATACATTTCAAATAAGTTTTATTCTTTATAATTATAGCGAGGGGAGTAAAAATTTAAGAAATATTTATTTGTGTTGTACTGGAAAAATTAAAATAGTTCAGTACATAGATTACATAAATAGATAGCCAACTCTCCCAATGTCAATAAGTAGCTATAAATGTCTTCACACTTACGGGTATGGTGTGAATTCATTGATTATATTAAGACACTTCAAAGCGATACATATATTGTTGATCTTTCTAAGGATATAAATAATTTAAAATTTTTGCACTAACAATTTCATATTCTTGAGATTTGTTAGGTGAAATTTATTTCTTCACCGTATTGTATTTTTTGTCTTTTAGGGAATGAACATTTTCCATACAAAATAAAAAATAATTAAAATTAGTATTCAGTTCAACGTTTTTCCCACATAAATATATCAGTAAAAATACAAAATTCTCGTTTAAGAACAAAAGGAGTGTTTAATTTAACATCTAAAATTGATTGTAAAAAAATATGTAGTTTTTTTACAAAACAATTTATACAACTGTGTGCAGTTTAGGTATTGTGGGGAAAAATTTTGAATAACCAATACGTATACAAACTTGTTTACCAATACATTCCTAACTAGACTTTGTTTTTTTGGTTTTTTTTGCAAAAGACTTGGGTTTTTGACATTTCAGTTGGATATCTATGTGTAATCTATGATCTTAACATGACAATAATTATCTTCAAATCTAATGTTACTTTAATTTTAATGATTTTGTTTTATTTTTCAAAAGAAGCTTGAATTGTATTATACTGTCTACTTGAAAATCTTAATTCAATAAAACAATAATACAAGTGTATCAACACTGTAATGTTTAACTTAAATACTAGTTACCTTAACTGAGGTTTGCTATTGATGTTATCGATGTACATATAATAAATCTATGTGGACACAGCTTGATTTGCATTTGCTTTTAATTTAATGAAAAATGATCCATAAAAATTGTACAAATATGCTCTCAAGTTGAGTAATTTCCACACATTTTGTCATTTTCCAATTAAGTCAATAATAAGCTTCAAATTATGATGTAAAAATGCACGAATAAAAAAATTATATTTATTAATTTAACTATTTTCTTTTAAGTTTTAGGTCTTTAAATAATTTTATTTTATTTTTTCGATATTTCGCTACTCCTTTGTGTAGCATCATCAGGAAAAATTAACAAATTAACGTTATGAAAATTACAATTAAGTATTGAAAAAATTTTCTTCAAAGTAACATATTTCAAAAAAATTTTTGTCATAAAAATTTTTTTAAACAAGTACAAACAATAATTAAATTATTTCTTATTTACTAAATGTCTGTAAATTTGAGCTACATTATCTGTGTCTGCCTTAAAATTAATTCTCTGTGTGTTTGGTGTATTAATAATTTGTAACATTTCTAATATGTAACGACGTTTATAATTGTTTTCTGAATTTAGTACTGAAACATTATCAAAATTGGGATAGTGATTTAATTCAGCACAATGAGAAGATAATGCTGTTTTTTGCGAATTAATATTCCTATATTTTTGGTCTGATTTATGTCCTGCTATTCTAGTTTTAAGTTTATTTTTCGTTGTGCCTACATATACTTTATTACAATTATCATTTTCATTTCCGTTACAAGGTATTTTATATACTATATTTGACAATTCTAATTTTTGGATTCTATCTTTAGTTTTACTGAATAATTTGTTTAGAGTATTTTGTGTCTTAAAAGCCATTTTATATTTAGTATTATCAAAGATTTTAGATTTTTCTAAACGTTCAGATATTTCTGGTACATATATTAAAGATTTATAAATTTTTTGTTCTATAATATCTCTTGTATTTTGATTACTTCTTCTCCCATATTGATTTATTAATCTATTTGTTAATTGTTTTGGAAAATTATTATCATTTAAAATATTTCTTATTTTTTCCTTATTATTTTTATGGAATTCTTTATTACTAATTGTCAGAACCCTGTCTATTAAATTTTTTTAGCTGCGTTAACTATTATTCGTTTACTATGTTTCGAATAATAGTTAATAATTCTTCCGGAAGACGTTGGTTTTTGATACCAATCTATTAATATGTCATTGCCTCTCCTTATGAGTAATGTATCTAAATACGGAAGTCTAAAATCAGACTCTATCTCAACTGTAAATTTAATGTTAGGATTAAATTTACTAAATGTCGTTAGTAAATTGTCAATTGCCCTATCGGATATTATACAAAATAAATCATCTACATATTTAGTCAATATTATTGGTTTAATACTTAACTTTTCAATACTTGTGTCTAGTAATTTCTCCATAACAATATCTGCTACAATTGGGGAAGCAGGAGATCCCATAGGTATTCCTTTCTCTTGTTTATAAATTTTATTATCGTATTTAAAATATCTGTTATCTTCAATACAAAATTTTAAGATACGTAAAAACAAACTTTTTTCTATACTTGTGTGTCTTTCCATGATATCCCACTTTTCTTCAATAGTACTAATTGCTAAATCAACAGGTATACTAGGAAATAATGAAACTACATCTAACGATATCAACCTTTCGTTATCTTTTATTTTTTGATTTACTATTTTATCTTTAAATTCTATGGAGTTTTTTATGTTATATTTTGAATGTTCCGTTATCTTTTTTAAAATGTTTGTAATATATTTACATAATTCGTAAGAAGGAGTAATGACACATGAGCAAATAGGTCTTAAAGGAAATCCTTCTTTATGAAATTTTGGTAGTCCATACAATCTAGGTGCATTAGATACATTTGTTTTCAATTTATTTTTGTCTAAAGTTGAAATAATTTTTAATCTGAAGAGTTCTTCAACAAAACCGTTATTTATATTTTGTAATTTGTTAATGGGATCTCTATTTAATATTTGATAATTTGTTCTATCTTCTAAAATATTATTAATACGTATACTATAATCCTGTTTACTTATTGCTACAGAAGCGTTACCTTTATCTGCTTTTAATATAAGTATATCTTTGTTCCTTTTCAAAAATTTTTCAACTTCTTTTACCTTATCTAACATATATTTATCTATACTTGTTAGTCTCATTTTGTTTAAATGGTTATCAGCACGCACTACCCGTTAAAAAAGAAAGTTTTCCCACATTAAGAATGATAGCAGATGGTGAAGATTTTATACAGACTTTACAAACTAAAGAAGAACAAGAAATAGCAAGGACAAAGTTAACCACAGTAGTTGATAACCATTTAAACAAAATGAGACTAACAAGTATAGATAAATATATGTTGGATAAGGTAAAAGAAGCTGAAAAATTTTTGAAAAGGAACAAAGATATACTTATATTAAAAGCAGATAAAGGTAACGCTTCTGTAGCAATAAGTAAACAGGATTATAGTATACGTATTAATAATATTTTAGAAGATAGAACAAATTATCAAATATTAAATAGAGATCCCACTAACAAATTACAAAATATAAATAACGGTTTTGTTGAAGAACTCTTCAGATTAAAAATTATTTCAACTTTAGACAAAAATAAATTGAAAACAAATGTATCTAATGCACCTAGATTGTATGGACTACCAAAAATTCAGGATTTCCTTTAAGACCTATTTGCTCATGTGTCAATACTCCTTCTTAAAAATTATGTAAATATATTACAAACATTAACGGAACATTCAAAATATAACATAAAAAACTCTCTAGAATTTAAAGATAAAATAGTAAATCAAAAAATAAAAGATGACGAAAGGTTGATATCGTTAGATGTAGTTTCATTATTTCCTAGTATACCTGTTGATATAGCAATTAGTACTATTGAAGAAAAGTGGGATATCATAGAAAGACACACAAGTATAGAAAAAAGTTTGTTTTTACGTATCTTAAAATTTTGTATTGAAGATAACAGATATTTTAAATACGATAATAAAATTTATAAACAAGAGAAAGGACTACCTATGGGATCTCCTGCTTCCCCAATTGTAGCAGATATTGTTATGGAGAAATTACTAGACACAAGTATTGAAAAGTTAAGTATTAAACCAATAATATTGACAAAATATGTAGATGATTTATTTTGTATAATATCCGATAGGGCAATTGACAATTTACTAACGACATTTAATAAATTTAATCCTAACATTAAATTTACAATTGAGATAGAGTCTGATTTTAGACTTCCGTATTTAGATACATTACTCATAAGGAGAGGCAATGACATATTAATAGATTGGTATCAAAAACCAACGTCTTCCGGAAGAATTATTAACTATTATTCGAAACATTGTAAACGAATAATAGTTAACGCAGCTAAAATTTTAATAGACAGGGTTCTGACAATTAGTAATAAAGAATTCCATAAAAATAATAAGGAAAAAATAAGAAATATTTTAAATGATAATAATTTTCCAAAACAATTAACAAATAGATTAATAAATCAATATGGGAGAAGAAGTAATCAAAATACAAGAGATATTATAGAACAAAAAATTTATAAATCTTTAATATATGTACCAGAAATATCTGAACGTTTAGAAAAATCTAAAATCTTTGATAATACTAAATATAAAATGGCTTTTAAGACTCAAAATACTCTAAACAAATTATTCAGTAAAACTAAAGATAGAATCCAAAAATTAGAATTGCCAAATATAGTATATAAAATACCTTGTAACGGAAATGAAAATGAAAATTGTAATAAAGCATATGTAGGCACAACGAAAAATAAACTTAAAACTAGAATAGCAGGACATAAATCAGACCAAAAATATAGGAATATTAATTCGCAAAAAAACGCATTATCTTCTCATTGTGCTGAATTAAATCACTATCCCAATTTTTGATAATGTTTCAGTACTAAATTCAGAAAACAATTATAAACGTCGTTACATATTAGAAATGTTACAAATTATTAATACACCAAACACACAGAGAATTAATTTTAAGGCAGACACAGATAATGTAGCTCAAATTTACAGACATTTAGTAAATAAGAAATAATTTAATTATTGTTTGTACTTGTTTAAAAAAATTTTTATGACAAAAAATTTTTTTGAAATATGTTACTTTGAAGAAAATTTTTTCAATACTTAATTGTAATTTTCATAACGTTAATTTGTTAATTTTTCCTGATGATGCTACACAAAGGAGTAGCGAAATATCGAAAAAATAAAAATAAAATTATTTAAAGACCTAAAGCTTAAAAGAAAATAGTTAAATTAATATTAATAAAAAGGTCAAATAAACTATATAAAATAAAATTATATTTAATTAATATATAAAATTATAAATTAATTGAACAATACAAAAAAATCCATTCGTGCTGTTTATAGCTATAAAAAGCTCTAAGTTGGCATAGTGACAAAGTAAGAGTCAAAGAAAATCAAAAAGAGCTAAGTTGAAATTACTGCAAGCCATACACAGGAATTTGTTGTTTTTGGAATTTATCATTTTTCATAACAAAAAATAAACAAACGTAAATAGAGTTTGACAACTACTATTGAAAACAACCGAAGGAAAAAAAACGTCATCTGTTCAACTAACCTTACCTTGTTTATTCTACCATGACTGAAACACTATTGATGTCAGATGGTTTGTCAGAAGCAATGTTTCACAGCCCACGACATGTACGTGGTGTGCAGTGTGAAAGTTGGCATGTCATAGAAAAAAAATTCGTGTATGGGTAACTTAAATCCATAGACGATGCGACTGGTCGTTCAACCAATTCTAGGAATCTGGTTGTACACGAGTTGTAACGTTTTTAAGCTAAATGTATTGAAGTTGTTTGTCGTTTGTACGAAAGATCAAAAAGTTTGTTTTTTGTCAAGTTTTAGCAACACGTCGCAACATTTGTGTACCTCTCGCATACGATTTTATGTAGTATTTGTATTCACTAATTAGAGTTGGGTTTATCAGCTCTTTAAAGTGAGCGCTCTTTTCAGGTCAGCTCATTAAAACGAACTAGTTCGTTCATTTAGTTCAATGTTCGGGATGTTTTCCGAACAATGAGTACTAAGATACTTTCTGTATTTCAATCAATTAATGCGTGTGCTAGTCTTTGGTGATACGATATGTTGTTTGTTCCATATATAGACGATAGTTGGTAAATGAACTGAGGATAATTCAAGTGACTTAAATTTTAATCATTTCTCTCGGAATATCCATAATCACGCCAAAATCAATAACATCAAGTATTTTTTTTCCAATCAGTAAGCCAATAAGCGGGTTGTCCACTCGATACCACATTCCGACGCATTTTTGAAATTATGTCAAACAAAACACGACCTTTTGGAGTTCTTAGGCGTAATCCCCAAAACGCATGTTTAGCCTTGTAGTCGCCTAATGCTATGATACAGGGATCTAGTGATTTGTAGAAGTCGTACTGACTATCCGATATTTGAAATCTAGGAGGTGAATAAATCGAAGAAATAACTAAGCTTTGATAAAATTCTTCAAGATAGATATTTGTTGCTTGAGGTAATCCTCACAAAAATCACGCAATAAATAATGTTTGATTCGGGCCTTTATAAGTATTGCCGAGCCTCCACATGCTCTTCCACGGGGTTTCTTAGTATCATACAAAATATAGCCATTGATTTTAAAAAACTATTTGTTGGCGTAAGCCGTTTGCGTTCCAGAAATATATTTTTTAACAGTTCATGGTTTGTTTAGTACCGCCTGCAACATCATAGATTGCATGCGTACCATTTCTTGCATCATGCTGCTTATAGAGCTCATAAAACTGTTTAACGAATGCACTAATGTCTCGATGCTTGCTTTGAGACGATTATAGTTATATAGGTGGTGAATTAGTTTTCGGTGTCGCTTTATGTACTGAAGTATGATTGGTTTTTAACATATCTGCATATGTTGGGTTGTTGGTTGCACTAACTGAGGATAATGAGCATTTGCCCGATATTACGGGTGCTTAGCAGGAGTACTTACTTTTTGAGTGGTTTTCCTTACCATGGAAAAAACTGGACAGCCTCTGTAGTTAGCAGTGTGATTTCCACTACAATTGCTACAATTTTTAACTTTCGAGTCATTCGTTGCCTTGTCGCATTGGGCGGAACAATGAAACTCTCCACACACAACACAAACCGGAGGCAACTTGCAGTAAGCGCTAGTATGGCCATATTCTTGGCAATTTAGATACTGTACAGGCCCTGATCATTTATGCGGTTCCTCTACACTTATTTGGGGGTGTAACAGATATTTCAAATTATAAATATTAATTATTATTAATGTAGGGGGAATAACGAAGCAGACCACTTCCATTATGGGTCCCTCAAATTTAGAAAAAATTCAAAGGCACCAAAATAAGATTTTACGAATAATTACAGCCGCACCCTGGTATATTAAAAACTCGAACATCCACAAAGATCTAAACGTGCCACTAGTTAAGGCAGTAATAGCGAAACATGTAACAATGTATCTGAAGAAGCTTGAAACGCATCCAAACCCGTTAGCCCGCAACATCCTAAATGATCGTGGTTACGTTCGACTAAGAAGGAGGAATATTGCTTCTCTTGGCCGATCATCACAGATGTGACTAATTTATTATAGCAACAACCGTGTCATCATACAGTTTTTTGTCTAGCATTGGCTGGACTTCAGTACATATATGTATTTTAGTTTAGTTTAATTTTATTTTTTTGTTATTTTTTTGCTTTAACTTTTTACTTTAACTTTTAAGATTTGAACACTTATTGTTATTTCATAAAAAATTTGAAGATACAATAAATAAATAATATGAAAGAAAAAAAGTAAATAGGGTGCGTTTCGTTCTTTTTCAATCTCATATCTCCAGGTTTCAGTTCAACGCGAAATAAAGGTTGGGTTACACGTTCTCGATTTCTGAGATTGTCTACACTTTTTACCTTAAATCCCGCTTTTTGGAGGTCATCTCTGATTTCAACTGGATCAACATCTTAGTCTCCACCTTTAATAACCACCTGTAGACCTTTGCTACTCTTCAGCTGTTAGGTATAAAAGTTCTTTTTGAAACTTTCAAACTCGTTTACTGCTTTACGATAACTGCTTTCATCAATAAATTGTATTTTTGTATTATCAATGTTACCACGCTTGATGGAAATTACATAAAACAAGTTCTCGCCAATAACTGAAATTAACTTCTTTATTGTCGTTCGAATTTTTCTCCCTTAAATAAATTGGAGGTGGTTTGAACGACTTCGATGCCGTTTTAGTTTCACTTGTTTCGGAATTTATTCGTTAGAGTCCTTATCTTTATGTACTTTAGACATTGGATGAAAACTGCGAAGATTTAGGGCTTCGACCTCTTTTTAATATCTGTACATTCCCACTTGCATCTTGGGGTTTTCTACACTATCCATATTAGTTTTGGTAATACTGTATTCAGACTTATTTTTATTTATTTTGTTTTCATCACTTAACAAAAGCGATGAACAAGATTGGGCACGCAAAACTTTCGCATCATTTATACACAAATTATTTTCATTTTTTTGTGTGTTTATTTATTTCAATATTATCCAAAACAATAATGCCGTTGTAAAAAAAAGAAAGAGAAAAAAAATGTACACACAACTTTGTTGTTGTATTAAAACAAGTTTTTTTAAGCTTTTGTTTAAATTTATTCACAGTTATTGTTTTTTTATGTTAATTGCGAGCTAAAAAAATCGCGTTCTCATTTATCAAAGCACAAACTAGAATTTTAATATTCAGAAATTGCTCTTGTAAAATATTATCATTAGCCGGCTAATGCTTTCGCCAATGGTTAACCGCCGTTGATTGTTTTCACACGGCAAAGGTTTTTGGCAACACTGAAACCATGGCACAATAAACAAGGTAGAGTTGGTTTTACAAAAACAAAAAGCGCATGTATTTTATCGGTAGATTTGTGAATTGTAGATGTCAAAAACAGCCGATTGAAATAAGAAATTACAAAGCAAATTGTGCGTTTTTTTTTCTTTTAGTGCTTTTAATTGTATCCAAGAAAGCACTGAATAAATATAAATTTAAGTACTTGAAATAATATTGATTTTAAATAAATTTTTCGCTTCTATAGATTCCACGGGTTCTATTAAACCAAATACTAACTAGAATGTACTACTAAATACTAACTAGAATGTAGCAAAACGAACATTTTTATAAAAAATAAAATATATATTTTAAAACTATTTTTTCAAACAACAATTGTTCTATAATACTGACATTGTTATTTTTTGTTCTTGTTTTTTTTTCCTATTTCTCCATTTTTGCTTAATTTTAGATAAACACTTGAAACTTTGCTGTTATTTTGATTATTTCTAGGGCCTTATTATATCTATTTATGTTTTTTTTTATTTACTGTAGAATTTTTTTGAGAACCCAATGTTTTTGGGTTTTGATTCTATTGGAGCAATTTTGTGATCTTATTTTTATTATAATTATTTTCGTTATTTTTATTTCTATTACTATTTAATTTTCTATTATTTATTTCATTATTAATTATTTTTTTAAATTTTTATACTGTTAAATTTAGCTTTTTTTTAAATTTATTACAGTATTTGTTAATCGTTAATATCTAAGTCCTCCGGTTATTAACGATAGGCAGGGTGTCGATGTCGTAGTGGGTGCCCTAACAAATGCATTCGAACTAGCGACGCACAGTGGCGTCTTTTCTTAAAACCCGTGGCAAAAATACAAAATTTTGTGAAATGAATGAAAACATCGTATAAAGAACTACTTATTGATCACAATTCAATAACGTTTTCCTTAATTGCAAAAAAATTATAGTTTGTGTAGCTGCTCAAAGTCGACAATTTTTTAGAAAGCAAAAAAAGGGTGATCTTGAAAAAATAAATGCACTTTAGAATTAAAGTGTCAAAAACATTGCCGTTTGATTACTACTTTTTTGGTATTTTTTAAGGTATATTTGTTTTTTATTAAAAGAAGTAGTAAAATGTAACAGTAACAGATGCTCTACTTTTTCGGCATAAGTAGCCGCTTTTTAGACACCCTATATTTAGGTCAGTTTTACAAATAAAATAGAGCATATCCAAAAATGGTCTGAGGGTATTTGCTACATAATTCTTTAAATAATTTAACTAAGTTTGGCCGCCGCAAGTTGCCGCTGTAGGTGAAATAAGAAGAAAACTGTTACAACCTCATAGCGAAAACGAGAAAAATGTTTTTCTCATTTTTAAAGTGTGTAACAAAGAAATAAAAAAGGGTTTCCAATTTTTTATCACTGCAGCAATTTTAGTGTAAAATTAGTTACTTGTTGCATATTTTTATTGCTTCTCGTTAAATAATAAACAATATTTTTCTCTGCCAATCAGGTAGGCATAACTATTGCAATATTTTAATTATTTTAATTTAAAAATACCTATTTTTTTATACTGAATAAAATATAAACTGCAGGTATATATTCCAGTTAATTTTTTTTGTTCAACTTAGGTAGTTTAAACTTTTCGTAGATAGTCTAGCCGCCATTAAGGCCCGTAACTCAAAAGTAGTGAAATCTAAATGTGTGTTAGCTTGAATACAATCTTTAGCCCTACTTGAAAGACATCGTATAATGATAGTGTGGGTTCCAGGACATGAGGGCATTCGTGGAAACGAGATGGCCGATCAATGTGCGAAGAACGGTTCGAATCTGGATGTGACGGTTGCCCAAGGGGAAATCAATATCCCATTGGCCGAAATGTCTAACATACTGGGAGAATGGTCGCTGAAGGAAACGGCTCGCTGGTGGTCTATACTAACCACTTGCAGATTATCTAGAATCCTTTGGCCCTCAATTGATAAAAAAAAGGACAAAGGTACTACTGATCCTCGAGAAAAGCTCGTTCGCACTTCTGGTTGGTGTTATAACGGGACACTGTATGATCGGACGTATGTCGGAGCGTATGGGAATCTCTCGTGGAGGGTGCTGCAGAAGCTGTATGGATGAGGAAGAGGAGGAATCAGTTCAACACCTTCTCTGCGACTGCCCGGCTCTTCAAGAGCGTAGGCTCAAATTTCTGGGTCAAAGATTCTTCCAGGTCCTGGACTGTCTCATGGATGTGACACTGAGTAGCCTATTAGGCTTTGTGAAAAGCTCCGGGTGGTTTACAAGAACCACCGGTATCGGAGTTCTTTAGGGAATGGTGGGGGTGGACGATCGTTGGGGCATCACAATGGGCCTTATTGGCCTCCGAGTGAACTCGCGTTTTTGCGGGCGGCCCGTTTAACCTAACCTAACCTAGGTAGTTTAAACACTTTATTTTTGGGTATAAATTAAACCGCAATTGTATAATGCAGCCAGTTAAGTTTTCACTTTCCAAAACTAGTGATCAGTAACAGAACTTATACAATTTTATTTTAAAGTGCAAGAATGTCATTTACCAATTTAGAATTTGAGTTATTCAGAAACTCAGATAATGAAAATGCATTTAAATTGGCAATTATGGAAAAACTACACGATTTACCAGGATACCACGAAATGGATGTTCATAGCAATTCATAACAATTAAAAAAATGGCTTGCCTCCCACTGTACGAAAAAAGCATTTATGAAAAACAGCATTATATCTTAAGTTTGTAAAAGATAAAGATACATCAAGGTCCGACATTACAAAAGCTATGGTGCTTGCAAGTCTATTTCGATTGCAGAGAATTAAAGGGAGTATTCCTACTCCACCAAATGCTTTACCCGCAAAGTATAATATAGAAGAACCCTTAGCGTTGTTTATGGAATTGGGATTGTCAACGGACAAATATTCTATTTTACAAAGCACTTGAAAGAGTTATAATGTGAATATTATTCCTGGATACAAAAAGATTACATCTGCCAAAATAGAAGCAGTGCCACCTAATGGAAAGGTTACTGAAATATCGGTAGAGGTAAAACTGCAAGACTTAATGGATCATACACCCAAACGCATTAGTCAAAGTATCACTTCCAGATAGGCTTACATTGATAAATAAGTGGGTATGTGATGGATCATCCGGTCAAAGCGCTTACAAACAAACAATATCGACAAATGACACAACTATTACAGATACAAATATGTTTATGACTTCAGTACTTCCTTTACGACTGAGAAGTGAAATCGCTGAGCATTGGCAAAATCCTCGCCCATCATCAGTTCATTTTTGCCGTCCGATATTTTTTCAATATGCAAAGGATTCTTCAGAAATAATCAAATCTACAGTGAACGATATAAAAAAGCAAATTTCGGAACTAAAGCCTTCTGTTATTGAAATAAAGAATGGAAAAAGTGTTTCGATTGATTATGAATTTTTTCTTACAATGATTGATGGCAAAGTCTTAAATGTAATAACAGATTCCTCGTCAACTTTAAAGTGTGCAATTTGCAAAAAGTCACGAAAGACTTTCAAAATTTTTATGGCTCAAGTGATGAGCAAAATTATGAATATGAAATTTCTCCATTACATGGCAAAATTAGGTGCATGGAGTTTTTTTAAAACTATCGAATAAAATTCTGCGTGTAGGTGAATGTTTTGATATAAACGCAACACCAAAAGAAAATCTATCTGCTCGAAAAAAATTATACAAAATGAATTTCTTGAGAAGGTTGGGCTGAAAGTAGACTGCCCAAAACAGGGATATGGAAATACTAGCGATGGTAATATGTCCAGAGCATTTTTTGAAAATGATGAGGTAATAGTCCGAATTACTGGGGTCGACAATAAAATTATAAAAAGGTTGGCAGTTATCCTAAATGTTATAAACTCTAGAGAAATAATGCCATTTGGCGCTGAGGCGACATAAATATTTGAAATTGTGAAATGAATTTATAAAATAAAAATATTTAAAATTTAAAAAAAAAATGGTAAATGGCCCAAATGTACCCTGAGAAGTAACTTACTCCTACAGTTCATAAGATTTTGGCTTATGGTAAAAGTTTAATTGAATATCAATGCTTACCGATTGGACAGTTGTCAGAAGAAACCCAGGAATGCAAAAACAAAGACTACAAAAAATTTAGATACACGAATACTTGCAAAATTTCAAGGATTACACAGATTGCCGACCTTTTCCATATGTTGGCGGCCTCTTCAGACCCACTAATTTCATCACGAAGACATGTAAGATCTCGAAAGGATTTGGAACAACATAATTATAGCTCCCATATGTTAAGTCTATTAGATAACGCTCCCAATGTTAATGACTATTTCATAGTGAGCTAACTAATGAAAACCAAATAAAAAAACTTAATAAAATATATACTAAATAACATTATATCTATAGCATAAACATATTAATATTAAAAATAATTTAAAGATGTGTTTCTGTAATAGAAATAAAAAAATTTTATATTTAATATCGGATTTGAACAATGTGTATTGCAAAGCGCACCGGGTTAAATTAGTTACTTAATATAAATTTACTTAGATTTAAATATTAAATGTATATAAAAATGTGTATTTGCAATAAAAATAAAAAACTTATATTCAAAAAAAACATGTTAACATTTAACTGGAAAAATTATCCTATTTTAACCGCAATTTTTGGAGCACCCTCTAGCAGTATTTTGTAAACATTATTTTGAAGCCTAAAGTGTCCTCTGTCAATATCTATAATTATTTCAAAAGCTATGATTTTTGCAACGAAAAAAGTCAAAAGGCCACTGTTCGACGTCGGAATCAAACTTCTGCCGTGGTAGGAGCAACCCACCCTACCCTTGTGGAACTCCGACATATCGGAAGCTCAAAAAACCTCCCGCAATCTTTTCAATGAGGCAAAAAGACTGGGTAACTGCTCAACATACAAGGATTCAGTTAACAGTTTTAAAAACCTGATAAGAAATGCGAAAAAGGCGTCATGGAGATCCTTCTGTAGCGTCGTAGAAGGGTCTTCTGAAACGAACCGCAAGTTGTGCCGAGTTTCATTAAGAAACAATATGGCAACTGGACTACAAGTGGACATGAGACTCTTGAGGTACTTATGGACACACATTTCCCTGAATGTACTCCCCAAACAGGGGAGCACTTGACCTGCTCAGATTGCTTTCCACAAGCCCCAATCCCTATTAATAGAGAAGGACTCCAGTGGGCAATAAAGAGCTTCGACCCGCTCAAACAAGCTTCAATAGCCCTATATACCTGTAAGAAGGCCATAAGTAAAAACTGGTGCATTAGCCCCGGCAATGACTGCTGGCTTTTTAATACAGTGATAAAGCCCATACTAATGTATGGAGCGCTCGTATGATGGCCTGCACTAGGCAAGTCTACATACTGTAATATAGTCAACAAAGTAGTACGCACTTCAGCCTTGATGATCACGAGTGCCATACGCACGACGCCATCAAAGGCTCTGTTCACAATGTTGCACTAGCTTCCAGCCGATCTAATGGTCAAACAGCTGGCCTTGAACCCGGCAATAAGACTTAGTGCAACCGGGGCATGGAAATCGAAGAATTTCGGCCATGCGACTATTTTGGGATGTGTTCGCATATCGACTATCCCTGAAAATATTGATTATTGTGCACCCTCAGCCATGCCGACCAAAAGGTTCGGAGTATCAACTTCAGGTACGACATCTATGATGACATATGACCGTCATCAAGAGGACGTGCTTGAGGTCTATACAGACGGATCTAAAACGGACAATAGAGTGGGGGGAGGCGTCTTCATCCCTCGTTTTCAAATAAGGATAAGGTTTAGGCTGCAAAACCAATGCAGCACTGTTCAGGCTGAAATTTCTGCCATAAAAAGAGCGGCAAACTGGCGAAGGTATCACAGGATATATGGTAGAGATATCCAGTTCTGCACCGATAGCAAAGCTACGATATACTCCTTATCGGGCGTTTATACAACGTCCAGTTTGGTTCGTGAATGCCGGACATCTCTAGATGAGATGGAGAGACATTCCAATCTAGAACTCTTTTAGGTGCCGTGGCACGCGGGAGTGCCCGGAAATGAAACTGGGGACGAACTGGCTTGATCTGGAACCTACCTTAGAGATCCAGAGATAGATCAACTAGTTGGCGTTCTGCTAAGTTGCTGTGAAGACAATTTCCAGCAGGAACTACTGGGGTTAGCGCAAACCAGATGGTCGCACGAGCCCACCTGCATGATCTCGAGGCTCTTATGTCCTCAGTATGATTGCAAACGTACTGCAATCCTACTGAGAACCCCTCGAGGACAGATAGGCATACTAGTGGCTATGGTGACAGGGCACTGCACTATAGGTGCACACGCTAGGAGTCCGTACAATGACTTCTGTAGAAGTTGTCAGGACGAGGAGGAAGAAGAGACAGTGAAGCACCTCCTCTGTCACTGTCCGGCCCTATCTACGGAAAGGGCGGCGCTGCTTGGCAGCCCGATACTACAAGAACTTGCAGACCTATCGGGTTGCGATATTAATAAAATAAATCAAAATAAAAAAATACATTTCAAATAAGTTTTATTGTTTATAATTATAGCGAGGGGAGTAAAAATTTAAGAAATATTTATTTGTGTTGTACTGGAAAAATTAAAATAGTTCAGTTCCCAATGTCAATAAGTAGCTATAAATGTCTTCACACTTACGGGTATGGTGTGAATTCATTGATTATATTAAGAAACTTCAAAGCGATACATATATTGTTGATCTTTCTAAGGATATAAATAATTAAAAATTTATGAACTAACAATTTCATATTCTTGAGGTTTGTTAGGTGAAATTTATTTCTTCACCGTATTGTATTTTTTGTCTTTTAGGGAATGAACATTTTCCATAAAAAAAAAAAAAAAACATTATTTAAAATTAGTATTCAGTTCAACGTTTTTCCCACATAAATATATCAGTAAAAATACAAAATACTCGTTTAAGAACAAAAGAAGTGTTTAATTTAACATCTAAAATTGATTGTAAAAAAATATGTAGTTTTTTTACAAAACATTTTATACAACTATGTGCAGTTTAGGTATTGTGGGGAAAAATTTTTAATAACCAATACGTATACAAACTTGTTTACCAATACATTCCTAACTAGACTTTGTTTTTTTGGATTTTTTTTTGCAAAAGACTTGGGTTTTTGACATTTCAGGAAAGAATTAGTGACCTGGCGTCCACTTCATTCTTAAACGACGGCAGTTGGCTCTTACGACAGCAACTCCAACAAAAAAATATTCTTTGTGTCTACGGCAGAAGAAGTTTATCATATTCAACTAAACGGTAACTTGGAATAACATTTCAAAAAACATATTATCCTCCGGCGATAATATCAACGTTAAGAAGAAGGTTTGTCTTTTATCCAAAGTCTTTATAGTGCTCACGGCAGATAAAGAAACGACAAACAGTTTAACAAAACGTCTATAAGGCAGATAAATCCACACCAAAATTGTGAGAAAATTGGGAAAAACAAGGTATGTACTGTGTTTTTTAGTAATTTTGTGCGACATTTTTTTTTCTCTCGCCGAAAATAATTCTTAATCAAAAAAAAAGAAAATCCTAAAATAAAAACGCAGCCATCTTATACAAAAAATCATGTATGCATTTGCAATCTAAGTTAATTAACATACATGACAAAATCTTCACTATACATAAAGAAAACCAAAGTGAGAAATACCACTAATTATGTCATCAAAAATAACCACTAATATACCACTAACAAATTGTCATCACTAATAAATTTCTGCAAGAAAAGAAAATAGAAAAGGAACGAGACAACTGCATATACACACATATTACAACATATGTGATCGCTTTATCTATTACACATTCCTATATGTCTACCGGCAAATGTTTCAATTCCACTGGTACTTACTACTGCAATCAACATTTTAAAACAAAGTGCAAAATTCAAAGTGAGTGGAAGCATAATTTTAATGAAAGTTAAATTAATAAGTGGTAAAAATAACAAAAAAAAAAAAAACAATTGTACTATAAAGAAAAAAGTAATTACAGAAAAAGAAAATTTAAAAGAATATAACACAAACAATAACAAAAGCCACAACCAAAAAAAGTAAACGAACAAAAGAACAAAAAACCAACCCCATGTTGAAGAAAGAAATAGAGTGAAAGAAAAAAATTGTTAAAGTTTTAAATAAATTAAATAAAATAAGACATATTTAAGAACAAAATTAAAATCTTAAATAAAAAAGTACCGCAAACAAAAACAACAACAAGTGGTTACAAAAATAAGGCAAAAAACTACATAGTTTTGTGTCAGAGGTTCCCTAATAAGATTGAACGAGTGCCCTTTAAAACAGTGGTGAGTGGAAACTTAAAAATATACGTACTTATATGTTTAGTTAAAAAATCAAGTGGATTATTAATAAATAAATATAAAGCGATTTTTTAATTCTATAATAGTGGTTTTGGATATTTTAAGGTTAATTAAAAGTAAAAGGTTTTGAAGAAAATTTTTTTTATATAAAACCAAAAATATATGGCAAAAACAAAATTTGTTTTTGAATAAATCTTATGGTGGCAAAAGTAAAAATATCAGCAAAATATTTCTTAAAGAAAATTATACATTTCTACAAACTGCTGAAAATTTTTACAATAATTGTGGCCTGCAATGCAATAATTCTTCTAGTTTACTTCTTCAAGATATTGCTTTAGAAAAATTAAAATTGGTTCAATTGGGTTGATATTGGGTCTGGATATACATAATGGCAGCAACAAAGAGAAGATGCAAATTCGATTTAAAGCAACTAGTAGGCTTCTGCACGAATTTTGAAAGAACTTGTCCCATAGATTGCTCATTAGCCTTTCTGGATGTCAAAAAGCAAGAATTAGAGAGAAGTTGGGCTAAGTTAGTCGAATCATATGAAGAATATATACTAAACGAAGATGAACATCAAGGCGAAGATCTGAAAGATGAGGTATCCTTAAGATATGAGGAGGCTAGCGATATATATCAGAATTTAAAAACAAAAATTTTGGAAAAGATTAAATCAGTAACGGTAGATGCAAACCGACCAGCACCAAACAGACCAAGTTTAAAATTACCAGCATGCGAAATACAAAATTTCGAAGGTGGTTATTCCAAATGGCCAGCATTTAGAGACATGTTTCAAGCGGTCATCGGAAAGGACTTAACAGTAGCTCCATCCCAAAAACTATATTACTTGCGTAGCAAAGTGAGAGGGGAAGCCTACCAAGCCATTAAAGACTTTGACTTGGTAGATGATAATTTTGAGTTGGCTTGGGAAAAATTAAGAAATCGTTTTGAGAATAAAAGACTGCTGGTTTATGATCAAATAAAAAAGATTCATGCAGTTGTTCCAGCCCAGAATGAAAATGTGAAATCTTTAAGGTATATTCAGAATGCAGTAAACGACTGTTTAGCTACTTTAAAAAATTATAAGATTGAATTACACGATTATGACCCATTTCTAATTCATATCGTGGTATCAAAACTTTCGGATGAAACAATGAAAGAATGGGAGGTTTCACTAAAAAATCATCGCGAGCTGCCAACTTGGCCCCAATTAAACAGTTTTATTTCGGAGAGGATTGAAATCCTAGAAACAATGACGGATAGGAAAAGGCCACCACTTAAAGAAAGCCATTCTTCGAGATTCCAAGCATTTCATACTCAAGGTGAACAAAAAGTGACTTGCAAGAAATGCAACCAAAATCATTCTATAAGAGTTTGCCGTTCATTCAAGTCTATGTCTCCAAGTGCACGTGTTAAGTTTGTCTATGAGAACAAATATTGTATTAATTGTTTATCACCAACTCACTTTAAATCAGAATGCTTGAGTAAAAATTCATGCTCAATATGTCGAAAAAAGCATCACACGATGTTACATCAAGAAAAATCGGAGACTTCGAATCACGAAAAACCAAATACTACTCGGCAATATTCACAAAGCCGTGAAGAAGATTTAGCTTCAAGCTTACATGGTAAAACCAATGCTTTTAACACACAAGTTGATAAATCACTAACAGATAATGTTCAAGCTTATTTTATTTGCCGTGAAAGTGCTACATTGTTACCCACAGCACTAATTCAGATAGAACATTCTGGAGAGTTGTTTAACATCCGAGCACTACTAGATGCAGGTGCGTATAAAACAAAAACTTGCGATACCACTTCAAACACAAGTTCGTCGAATATCAGGTTTAGGAGGAACTATTGTGGGAAGTTCTAAGGGAAACTGTATTGTAACAATAAAATCCAGAATTTCAGATTTTAGGTTAAAAATCTCGGCGGTGGTAGTACCCAAACTAGCCAAACTTTTGCCCTCTTCTTCTATCAAAGTAGAAAATTACCAATTAATAAAAAGTTTACCCCTAGCGGATCCATATTTCTATAAACCTGCAGAAATCGACATGATAATTGGGAGCGACTACTTACCTCTTATCAATCTTAAAGGTATACGACAAAATATTTCTCGAAATCTGGAAGCAAGAGAATCACATTTCGGTTGGTACTTATCAGGTCCAAACAAACCAAGTGAAATAAATACATTTTCTACTACTGTATCGCCTTCAGAAGATTTGCTTCTCTATGATCAAATTAAGAAGTTCTGGGAACTTGTAGAGGTCGAGAAGGATCTAATAGTTAATGAAGCGGACACGTATTGTGAAACCTTTTTTCAAAACACTACTACACGGCAATCGGACGGTCGATACGTAGTGCGCTTACCATTTAAAGAAAATTTTCCTCATGAAATATACTTGGGTCATTCAAGAAATAGTGCTTTGGCTCAATATCATCGAATGGAAAAAACTCTTGAAAAATCTCCCGATTTAAAAGAAAAGTATCAGAAAGTTCTCCAAGAATATATCGAAATGGATCATATGGAACCCGTATTTCACCAAGATATCAACAATTCCAAACAAGAATCATATTTTCTGCCACATCATGTGGTTATTCGACCGGAAAGTAAATCAACAAAAGTAAGGGTGGTCTTCAATGCATCAAAGAAAACAAACAGTGGATTTTCTTTGAACGATGTTTTACATCAGGGTCCCACTCTTCAATCTGATTTAATGCAGACAGTGCTTAGTTGGCGCTATTATAGATACGTATTTACAGGCGACATAGAGAAGATGTTCAGACAAATACGTGCCCATGAAGCTGATCGACCTTATCAGCGAATTGTCTTAAGTAATCAGACGGACAATTTCATCAAATCCTATCAAATGAAAACAGTTACCTTTGGGGTCAACTGCGCACCATTTTTGGCGTTGCGAACTCTACAGCAGTTAAGCGAGGACTGCAAGAATTCTTTTCCTAAAGCATCCACAATTTTAAGGAACGAAATCTACGTGGATGACATTTTGTCTGGAGGACATAATCTTGAGGAAGCAAAAACGAAACAAAGTGAATTAAAACAGGCTTTAAATTCGGCAGGCTTCCCCATGAAGAAAATTACCGCCAATGACAGTTTCCTACTGAAAAACTTGGCCCGGGAGGATCTTCTCGACGAAGATATATTACAGTTGGGCGATTCCAGCACCGTTAAAACTCTAGGCATACGCTGGAACGCGATGACCGATGTTTTCTACTATGACGTAGAACCAAACGAAATTCTACCCCTCCCTACAAAAAGACAAATATTATCAGTTATAGCAAAACTGTTTGATCCCCTAGGTTGGCTGGGTCCAATCGTAATAGTTGCTAAAATCTTAATGCAGGAATTATGGGAAACCAAAACTGACTGGGATGAGAGTGTTCCACCGCCCATAATCGTAAAATGGAACTCTTTTCTAAAAAATCTTTCACAGATTTCTCAACTCACGATTCCTAGATGGGTACAATTTTCACCAGAACGCAAAGTACAGATACATGGATTCTGTGAATCCTCAGAAAAGGCTTACTGCAGCACAATTTATATGCGGACTGAAGATTCTAATGGAGAAATTACCTGTAATCTGCTTGTAGCAAAAACTAAAGTGGCTCCAATAAAGAAGACTACAGTACCCAAGCTAGAGTTGTGTGGAGCAGTCTTGCTGTCAAAATTAGTTAAAGGTATAATGGAAAATGCAAAGTTCCCCTATGAACTGAATCTTTGGACGGACTCCTCTATAGTCCTTGGATGGCTACAAAAACCACCAAATAGTCTCAAAACATTTGTGGCAAATCGTGTAGCTAAAATCATGAGTATAACCAGCAATAGCAACTGGAAACATGTGAAAACGGAAGACAACCCGGCGGATCTAGGTACCCGTGGCTGTACTCCAAATGAAGTCATTGAGAGCAATTTATGGTGGCATGGACCCACCTGGTTATCGCAACCCTTTGAACTTTGGCCGGAACCTAGAGCTTTCGAGCCTACTGACTTGGAGACGAAGAAGGTCTCAACTTATCACTTGAAGGTATCTCTCAACAATACCAGTAAAAATAATACGATTCCTCAAGAAGAGAAAGAAGATGTATTAAAACGTTTTTCCTCTTTCGCTCGAGCCCTAAGAGTTATTAATTATTGTTTCCGATTCATCAATCGCATTCGGAAACGTAATTCCCATACTGAATCGTTTATAACTCCAGAAGAAATAAAATTTACAAAGAATCGTTTGATATACCTCGCACAGCTAAACTATTTTCCCCATGAACATGAATGCCTACAAAATAAGCGACCAATCCACAAGAAAAGCAGACTTCTAACATTATGCCCATTTCTAGATAAAGATGGTCTATTGCGAGTTGGAGGTAGACTGAATAATTCAGGATTAAGTTATGACGAACGTCATCCTGTACTCATTCCAGAAAAATCCCAATTTGCATCACTTTTTGTCGCTTATACTCATAAGATTTTGCTTCATGCGGAACATCATATAATGCTAAGAGCTATTAGACAAGGGTTCTACATCATTCGACTTAAGAATTTAGTGCGAAAATGTATTCGAGATTGCAAAGCATGCACTATCTACAAGCATAAAGTACAACATCAACTAATGGCTGAACTTCCTGCAGAAAGATCAAGTTTTTCGTTGCCGTTTACTTATACAGGAGTTGATTTCGCGGGTCCTTTTAACATAAAGTCGTCTAATTTACGAAATGCAAAAGTCGTAAAAGGATACGCAGGAGTTTTCGTTTGCTTCTCCACAAGAGCCGTACACCTGGAAGCATGCTCCGATCTTTCAACAGAAGCATTCTTAGCGTGCTTTGACAGATTTACTGGACGTAGAGGTTTTCCAAAAACTATGTTCTCTGATAATGGTCGAAATTTCCTTGGAGCTAGCCTAGCCCTTCTAAAAGCCCATAATGAATTTCTTAAAACTGCAGAAAAGGCCTTAGCAGAAAAATACAGCGCTCACGGATTCAAGTGGTCGTTTATCCCGCCTTACGCACCTCATATGGGTGGCCTTTGGGAGGCTGCCGTAAAAAGTATGAAATCGCTTCTGAAAAAGGTAGCAGGTAATCTAGCATTTACTTTTGAAGAATTCGCCACAATGCTGATTAGAATTGAGGCTGTACTGAATTCACGCCCAATGTCTCCATTGACCGAAAACCCAACAGAATTGCTTCCTTTGACTCCAGGTCATTTCTTGAGGGGTGCTCCGCCTGAAACATCTGAAGAACCCCCACTACAAAGTTTAAGTTTAATGAAACGCTGGAACCGGTTGAAAGCTATTCAGCACATATTTGCGCGTCGTTGGAAAAACGAGTATATTACCGAACTTCAGCGAAGATTCAAATGGAAAACCGAACAGCATAATATAAAACCCAACGATTTCGTCATACTGAAAGACGACTTATTACCACCCACAGAGTGGCGCCTAGGCCGCGTAACTAAAGTTATATATGGAAAAGACAACAAAGTTCGAGTTGCTGAGATAAAAACACAAAATGGAACTATATTGCGTTCTATTGTAAAATTATGTATTTTGCCTTCAAATGATAATCATGATAAGATATTAACCAAACCCTCTGATTTATCCACCTGATTTAAAATAAAAGCTCAGTACTAAAAATAGAAAAGTCGCAACACAAAATTTCTAATAACACAGTTTATATTTTCTTTTATCCTTTTCTAGTTATCACAATGCCACGGTGCAATCTTTGCTCTAAAAACCATGCACTAAGACACTGCGTCGTATTTCAGGCCAAATCTATAGACGAAAGAAGAGCCTATGTTAAAAAGTACCAGTATTGTATAAATTGCCTTGCACATACACATGAGCGTTCCGGATGTCAGTCAATAAACCGTTGTGCAATCTGTGGTGCAAAACATCACTCTGCATTGCATCGTGAGCGTCCCCATTACGTAATGTCATCGAGCTTTGAAGATGAAGTTCCACCCAAGGAGCCAATAAGAGAAACATCTAATACTTCTAGCCATTATCACCAAAATGTTTTGAATATATTACATCCATTTCCAAAAATAGACTTGCCTGTGTTGCCACCCAATTGGAACAACACCATCCCTCCTCTTGTAAGAGTGAATTTAATACACAAAGGGAATCCAATGTGGGTTAATTTTCTTCTGGATGAAAAGAGTGAAACATCGTTTTTGATAAGAAGCGTGGCGAATATATTCCCTAATTTCAAACCTGATTTTCGTACGGGATCAAAGGAGTACTCAATTTTTCAAGTCGCCCAAACATATGAGCCTAGAAAACATTATGGCCCTGTGGCCCGTTGGCAACTAGAAGTAAAAAATGCCGTTGTTGTGACACCACCACCCATCAATGATCACCGGCTCCAGAATCATTTTCGATCCCTTGTGCCCCAAGCGCATCCCCATTTCCCAGTATGCCGAGAAGTTGACGGCATAATTGGCCAACGTGTACTAGCCAAAATCATGTGTGAAACCAACAACCAGCTAGATGAAAATCTGCCAAAAGCACAGCGTTCCATATTTGGTTGGGTAATTTCCGGAGTATGGCGCGGCTGTAATTGCCATTAACTTCGCCCGGGAGTATGTTGAACCGTGTTCAACCAACATAAATTGTTAATCTCTTTTTAATTACTTAATACGTATTATAATTTATATTTACTCATATTTCTCTTTTTTTATATATATTTTATATTGAATTCGCCGTAGAATAGCGGTATTTCTTTTCTTGTACATACATATCTTAAATCATGTAACATTATATTAGTAAGCAGTTCAAACTCCAACCTGAATAAAGTAACAGGCTTTTACTTAAGTTTCTTACGAAACTAGTTCGTTTTTAATTTAGAAAAACACCCGCTTTAGGATTAGGAAGAGGAGATTCCTCAACCTAACACCAATTAAGTCAATAATAAGCTTCAAATTATGATGTAAAAATGCACGAATAAAAAAATATATTTAATTAATATTGAAAAAAGTGCAAAATTATAAATTAATTGAACAATACAAAAATACAAAAAAATCCATTCGTGCTGTTTATAGCTATAAACAGCTCTAAGTTGGCATAGTGAAAAAGTAAGAGTCAAAGAAAATCAAAAAGAGCTAAGTTGACATTACTGCAAGCCATACACAGGAATTTGTTTGTTTTTGGAATTTATCATTTTTCATAACAAAAAATAAACAAACGTAAATTAAGTTTGACAACTACTATTGAAAACAACCGAAGGAAAAAAATGTCAGCTGTTCAACTAACCTTACCTTGTTTATTCTACCATGACTGAAACACTATTGATGTCAGATGGTTTGTCAGAAGCAATATTTCACAGCCCACGACATGTACGTGGTGTGCAGTGTGAATGTTGGCATGTCATAGAAAAAAAATTCGTGTATGGGTAACTTAAATCCATAGACGATGCGACTGGTCGTTCAACCAATTCTAGGAATCTGGTTGTACACGAGTTGTAACGTTTTTAAGCTAAATGTATTGAAGTTGTTTGTGGTTTGTACGAAAGATCAACATTTGTGTACCTCTCGCATACGATTTTATGTAGTATTTGTATTCACTAATTAGAGTTGGGTTTATCAGCTCTTTAAAGTGAGCGCTCTTTTCAGGTCAGCTCATTAAAACGAACTAGTTCGTTCATTTAGTTCAATGTTCGGGATGTTTTCCGAACAATGAGTACTAAGATACTTTCTGTATTTCAATCAATTAATGCGTGTGCTAGTCTTTGGTGATACGATATGTTGTTTGTTCCATATATAGACGATAGTTGGTAAATGAACTGAGGATAATTCAAGTGACTTAAATTTTAATCATTTCTCTCGGAATATCCATAATCACGCCAAAATCAATAACATCAAGTATTTTTTTTCCAATCAGTAAGCCAATAAGCGGGTTGTCCACTCGATACCACATTCCGACGCATTTTTGAAATTGTGTCAAACAAAACACGACCTTTTGGAGTTATTAGGCGTAATCCCCAAAACGCATGTTTAGCCTTGTAGTCGCCTAATGCTATGATACAGGGATCTAGTGATTTGTAGAAGTCGCTATGCTTACTATCCGATATTTGAAATCTAGGAGGTGAATAAATCGAAGAAATAACTAAGCTTTGATAAAATTCTTCAAGATAGATATTTGTTGCTTGAGGTAATCCTCACAAAAATCACGCAATAAATAATGTTTGATTCGGGCCTTTATAAGTATTGCCGAGCCTCCACATGCTCTTCCACGGGGTTTCTTAGTATCATACAAAATATAGCCATTGATTTTAAAAAACTATTTGTTGGCGTAAGCCGTTTGCGTTCCAGAAATATATTTTTTAACAGTTCATGGTTTGTTTAGTACCGCCTGCAACATCATAGATTGCGTGCGTACCATTTCTTGCATCATGCTGCTTATAGAGCTCATAAAACTGTTTAACGAATGCACTAATGTCTCGATGCTTGCTTTGAGACGATTATAGTTATATAGGTGGTGAATTAGTTTTCGGTGTCGCTTTATGTACTGAAATATGATTGGTTTTTAATATATCTGCATATGTTGGGTTGTTGGTTGCACTAACTGAGGATAATGAGCATTTGCTCGATATTGCGGGTGCTTAGCAGGAGTACTTACTTTTTGAGTGGTTTTCCTTACCATGGAAAAAAACTGGACAGCCTCTGTAGTTAGCAGTGTGATTTCCACTACAATTGCTACAATTTTTAACTTTCGAGTCATTCGTTGCCTTGTCGCATTGGGCGGAACAATGAAGCTCTCCACACACAACACAAACCGGAGGCAACTTGCAGTAAGCGCTAGTATGACCATATTCTTGGCAATTTAGATACTGTACAGGTCCTGATCACTTATGCGGTTCCTCTACGCTAACAGATATTTCAAATTATAAATATTAATTATTATTAATGTAGGGGGAATAACGAAGCAGATCACTTCCATTATGGGTCCCTTTTCGACAAAATTATAAATAGGGTCCGTTTCGTTCTTTTTCAATCTCATATCTCCAGGTTCCAGTTCAACGCGAAATAAAGGTTGGGAGACACGTTCTCGATTTCTGAGATTGTCTACACTTTTTACCTTAAATCCTGCTTTTTTGAGGTCATCTCCGATTTCAACTGGATCAACATCTTAGTCTCCACCTTTAATAACCACCTGTAGACCTTTGCTACTCTTCAGTTCTTTTTGCAGCTTGCAAACTCGTTTACTGCTTTACGATAACTGCTTTCATCAATAAATTGTATTTTTGTATTATCAATGTTACCACGCTTGATGGAAATGACATAAAACCAGTTCTCGCCAATAACTGAAATTAACTTCTTTATTGTCGTTCGAATTTTTCTCCCTTAAATAAATTGGAGGTGGTTTGAACGACTTGGATGCCGTTTTAGTTTCACTTGTTTCGGACTCTAACGGAATTTATTCGTTAGAGTCCTTATCTTTATGTACTTTAGACATTGGTGCAAACTGCGAAGATTTAGGGCTTCGACCTCTTTTTAATATCTGTCCATTCCCACTTGCATCTTGGGGTTTTCTACACTATCCATGTTAGTTTTGGTAATACTGTATTCAGAAGGCGACTTATTTTTATTTATTTTGTTTTCATCACTTAACAAAAGCGATGAACAAGATTGGGCACGCAAAACTTTCGCAGCATTTATACACAAATTATTTTCATTTTTTTTTTGTGTGTTTATTTATTTCAATATTGTCCAAAACAATAATTCCGTTGTAAAAAAAAAGAAAGAGAAAAAAAATGTGCATACAACTTTGTTGTTGTATTAAAACAAGTTTTTTTAAGCTTTTGTTTAAATTTATTCACAGTTCTTGTTTTTTTATCTTAATTGCGAGCACAACTAGAATTGCTCTTGTAAAATATTATCATTAGCCGGCTAATGCTTCCGCCAATGGTTAACCGCCGTTGATTGTTTTCACACGGCAAAGGTTTTTGGCAACACTGAAACCATGGCACAATAAACAAGGTAGAGTTGGTTTTACAAAAACAAAAAGCGCATGTATTTTATCGGTAGATTTTTGAATTGTAGATGTCAAAAACAGCCGATTGAAATAAGAAATTACAAAGCAAATTGTGCGTTTTTTTTTTTTTAGTGCTTTTAATTATATCCAAGAAAGCACTGAATAAATATAATTGTAAGTACTTGAAATAATATTGATTTTAAATAAATTTTTCGCTTCTATAGATTCCACGGGTTCTATTAAACAAAAAAAAAAACAATTTTTGGGTACTAAATATGGTTACAAACTAGAATGTAGCAAATCGAACATTTTTATAAAAAACAAAATATATATTTTAAAACTATTTTTTCAAACAACAATTGTTCTATAATACTGACATTGTTATTTTTGTCCTTGTTTTTTTCCTATTTCTCCATTTTTGCTTAATTTTAGATAAACACTGTAAACTTTGCTGTTATTTTGATTATTTCTAGGGCCTTATTATATCTATTTATGTTTTTTTTATTTACTGTAGAATTTTTTTGAGAACCCAATGTTTTTGGGTTTTGATTCTATTGGAGCAATTTTGTGATCTCATTTTTATTATAATTATTTTCGTTATTTTTATTTCTATTATTATTTATTTCATTATTAATTATTTTTTTAAATTTTTATACTGTTAAATTTAGCTTTTTTTTAAATTTATTACAATATCTGTTAATTGTTAATATGTAAGCCTTCCGGTTATTAACGATAGGCAGGGTGTCGATGCCGTAGTGGGTGGCCTAACAAATGCATTCGAACTAGCGACGCACAGTGGCGTATTTTCTTAAAACCCGTGGCAAAAATACAAAATTTTGTGAAATGAATGAAAACATCGTATAAAGAATTACTTATTGATCACAATTCAATAACGTTTTCCTTAATTGTAAAAAAATTATAGTTTTTGCAGCTGCTCAAATTCGACAATTTTTTAGAAAGCAAAAAAAGGGTGATCTTGAAAAAATAAATGCACTTTAGAATTAAAGTGTTAAAAACATTGCTACTTTTTTGGTATTTTTTTAAGGTATATTTGTTTTTTATTAAAAGAAGTAGTAAAATCTTTAGCAGATGCTCTACTTTTTCGGCAGTAGCCGCTTTTTAGAGACCCTATATTTAGGTCAGTTTTACAAATAAAATAGAGCATATCTAAAAATGGTCTCGCCCATATTTTCTGAGGGTATTTGCTACATAATACTTTAAATAATTTAACTAAGTTTGGCCGCCGCAAGTTGCCGCTGTAGGTGAAATAAGAAGAAAACTGTTACAACCTCATAGCGAAAACGAGAAAAATGTTTTTCTCATTTTTAAAGTATGTAACAAAGAAATAAAAAAGGGTTTCCAATTTTTTTTTCACTGCAGCAATTTTAGTGTAAAATTAGATACCGTTGCATATTTTTATTACTTCTCGGTTAATAATAAACAATATTTTTCTCTGCCAAGCAGGTAGGCATAACTATTGCAATATTTTAATTATTTTACTTTAAAAATACCAATTTTTTTATACTGAATAAAATATAAACTGCAGGTATATATTCCAGTTAATTTTTTTTTGTTCAACTTAGGTAGTTTAAACTTTTCGTAGATAGTCTAGCCGCCATTAAGGCCCGTAACTCAAAAGTAGTGAAATCTAAATGTGTGTTAGCTTGAATACAATCTTTAGCCCTACTTGAAAGACATCGTATAATGATAGTGTGGGTTCCAGGACATGAGGGCATTCGTGGAAACGAGATGGCCGATCAATGTGCGAAGAACGGTTCGAATCTGGATGTGACGGTTGCCCAAGGGGAAATCAATATCCCATTGGCCGAAATGTCTAACATACTGGGAGAATGGTCGCTGAAGGAAACGGCTCGCTGGTGGTCTATACTAACCACTTGCAGATTATCTAGAATCCTTTGGCCCTCAATTGATAAAAAAAAGGACAAAGGTACTACTGATCCTCGAGAAAAGCTCTTTAGCACTTCTGGTTGGTGTTATAACGGGACACTGTATGATCGGACGTATGTCGGAGCATATGGGAATCTCTCGTGGAGGGTGCTGCAGAAGCTGTATGGATGAGGAAGAGGAGGAATCAGTTCAACACCTTCTCTGCGACTGCCCGGCTCTTCAAGAGCGTAGGCTGAAATTTCTGGGTCAAAGATTCTTCCAGGACCTGGACTGTCTCATGGATGTGACACTGAGTAGCCTATTAGGCTTTGTGAAAAGCTCCGGGTGGTTTACAAGAACCACCGGTATCGGAGTTCTTTAGGGAATGGTGGGGGTGGACGATCGTTGGGGCATCACAATGGGCCTTATTGGCCTCCGAGTGAACTCGCGTTTTTGCGGGCGGCCCGTTTAACCTAACCTAACCTAGGTAGTTTAAACACTTTATTTTTGGGTATAAATTAAACCGCAATTGTATAATGCAGCAAGTCTAGTTCGATTGCAGAGAATTAAAGGGAGTATTCCTACTCCACCAAATGCTTTACCCGCAAAGTATAATATAGAAGAACCCTTAGCGTTGTTTATGGAATTGGGATTGTCAACGGACAAATATTCTATTTTACAAAGCACTTGAAAGAGTCATAAGAAGAGTCATAATGTGAATATTATTCCTGGATACAAAAAGATTACATCTGCCACCTAATGTAAAGGTTACTGAAATATCGGTAGAGGTAAAACTGCAAGACTTAATGGATCATACACCCAAACGCATTAGTCAAAGTTCGCCGGAAGAGGAAGCAGTCTCACTTCCAGATAGGCTTACATTGATCAATAAGTGGGGATGTGATGGATCATCCGGTCAAAGCGCTTACAAACAAACAATATCGACAAATGACACAACTATTACAGATACAAATATGTTTATGACTTCAGTACTTCCTTTACGACTGAGAAGTGAAATCGCTGAGCATTGGCAAAATCCTCGCCCATCATCAGTTCATTTTTGCCGTCCGATATTATTTCAATATGAAAAGGAGTCTTCAGAAATAATCAAATCTACAGTGAACGATATAGAAAAGCAAATTTCGGAACTAAAGCCTTCTGTTATTGAAATAAAGAATGGAAAAAGTTTTTCGATTGATTATGAATTTTTTCTTACAATGATTGATGGCAAAGTCTTAAATGTAATAAGAGATTCCTCGTCAACTTTAAAGTGTGCAATTTGCAAAAAGTCACAGAAAGACTTTCAAAATTTGTATGGCTCAAGTGATGAGCAAAATTATGAATATGGAATTTCTCCATTACATGGCAGAATTAGGTGCATGGAGTTTTTTTAAAACTAGCGTATAAAATTCTGCGTGTAGGTGAATGTTTTGATATAAACGCAACACCAAAAGAAAATCTATCTGCTCGAAAAAAAATTATACAAAATGAATTTCTTGAGAAGGATGGGCTGAAGTTAGACTGCACAAAACAGGGATATGGAAATACTAGCGATGGTAATATGTCCAGAGCATTTTTTGAAAATGATGAGGTAATAGTCCGAATTACTGGGGTCGACAATAATATTATAAAAAGGTTGGCAGTTATCCTAAATGTTATAAACTCTAGAGAAATGGTAAATGGCCCAAATGTACCCTGAGAGGTAACTTACTCCTACAGTTCATAAGATTTTGGCTCATGGTAAAAGTTTAATTGAATATCAATGCTTACTGATTGGAGAGTTGTCAGAAGAAACCCAGGAATGCAAAAACAAAGACTACAAAAAATTTAGATACACGAATACTTGCAAAATTTAAAGGATTAGATAGAATGCGGACCTTTTCAATATGTTGGCGGCCTCTTCAGACCCACTAATTTCATCACGAAGACATGTAAGATCTCGAAAGCATTTGGAAGAACATAATTATAGCTCCGATATGTTAAGTCTATTAGATAACGCTCCCAATTTTAATGACTATTTCAGAGTGAACTAACTAATGAAAACCAAATAAAAAAACTTAATAAAATATATACTAAATAACATTATATCTATAGCATAAACATATTAATATTAAAAATAATTTAAAAATGTGTTTCTGTAATAGAATTAAAAAAATTTTATATTTAATATCGGATTTGAACAATGTGTATTGCAAAGCGCACCGGGTTAAATTAGTTACTTAATATAAATTTACTTAGATTTAAATATTAAATGTATATAAAAATGTATATTTGCGATAAAAATAAAAAACTTATATTTAAAAAAAAACATGTTAACATTTAACTGGAAAAATTATCCTATTTTAAATGCAATTTTTGGAGCACCCTCTAGCAGTATTTTGTAAACATTATTTTGAAGCCTAAAGTGTCCTCTGTCAATATCTTTTTAAATCTTTAAAATATCTTCATTATTTCAAAAGCTATGATTTTTTCAACAAAAAAATTCAAAAGGGCACTGTTCGACGTCGGAATCATGCAGATTAAACTTCTGCCGTGGTAGGAGCAACCCACCCTACCCTGGTGGAACTCCGACATAACGGAAGCTCAAAAAACCTCCCGCAAACTTTCCAATGAGGCAAAAAGACTGGGTAACTGCTCAACATACAAGGATTCAGTTAACAGATTTAAAAACCTGATAAGAAATGCGAAAAAGGCGTCATGGAGATCCTTCTGTAGCGTCGTAGAAGGGTCTTCTGAAACGAGCCGCAAGTTGTGCCGAGTTTCATTAAGAAAACATGTGCCAACTGGCCTACAAGTGGACATGAGACTCTTGAGGTACTTATGGACACACATTTCCCAGAATGTACTCCCCTAACAGGGGAGCAGTTGACCTGCTCAGATTTCTTTCCACAAGCCAATCCCTATTAATAGAGAAGGACTCCTGTGGGCAATAAAGAGCTTCGACCCGCTCAAACAAGCTTCAATAGCCCTATATACCTGTAAGAAGGCCATAAGTAAAAACTGGTGCATTAGCCCCGGAAATGACTGCTGGCTTTTTAATACAGTAATAAAGCCCATACTAATGTATGGAGCGCTCGTATGATGGCCTGCACTAGGCAAGTCTACATACTGTAATATAGTCAACAAAGTAGTACGCACTTCAGATGATCACGAGTGTCATACGTACGACGCCAGCCGATCTAATGGTCAAACAGCTGGCTTTGAACTCGGCAATAAGACTTAGTGCAACCGGGGCATGGAAATCGAAGAATTTCGGCCATGCGACTATTTTGGGATGTGTTCGCATATCGACTATCCCTGAAAATATTGATTATTGTGCACCCTCAGCCATGCCGACCAAAAGGTTCGGAGTATCAACTACAGGTACGTCATCTATGATGACATATGACCGTCATCAAGAGGACGTGCTTGAGGTCTATACAGACGGATCTAAAACGGACAATAGAGTGGGGGGAGGCGTCTTCATCCCTCGTTTTCAAATAAGGATAAGGTTTAGGCTGCAAAACCAATGCAGCACTGTTCAGGCTGAAATTTCTGCCATAAAAAGAGCGGCAAACTGGCGAAGGTATCACAGGATATATGGTAAAGATATCCAGTTCTGCACCGATAGCAAAGCTACGATATACTCCTTATCGGGCGTTTATACAACGTCCAGTTTGGTTCGTGAATGCCGGACATCTCTAGATGAGATGGAGAGATATTCCAATCTAGAACTCTTTTGGGTGCCGGGGCACGCGGGAGTGCCCGGAAATGAAACTGCGGACGAACTGGCTAGATCTGGAACCTACCTTAGGGATCAGGAGATAGATCAACTAGTTGGCGTTCCGCTAAGTTGCTGTGAAGACAATTTCAGCAGGAACTACTGGGGTTAGCGCAAACCAGATGGTCGCACGAGCCCACCTGCATGATCTCGAGGCTCTTATGGCCTCAGTATGATTGCAAACGTACTGCAATCCTACTGAGAACTCCTCGAGGACAGATAGGCACACTAGTGCCTATGCTGACAGGGCACTGCACTATAGGTGCACACGCTAGGAGTCCGTACAATGACTTCTGTAGAAGTTGTCTAGACGAGGAGGAAGAAGAGACAGTGAAGCACCTCCTCTGTCATTGTCCGGCCCTATCTACGGAAAGGGCGGCGCTGCTTGGCAGCCCGATATGTTTGTTTTTTATTAAAAGAAGTAGTAAATAATTAGCAGATGCCCTACTTTTTCGGAAGTAGCTGCTTTTTAGACACCCTATATTTAGGTCAATATTACAAACAAAATAGAGCATATCTAAAAACGATCAAAAATGGTCGCGCCCATATTATAATACTTTAAATAATTTAACTAAGTTTAGCCGCTGCAAGTTGCCGCTGTAGGTGAAATAAGAAGAAAACTGTAGCAACCTCATAGCGAAAACGAGAAAATTTTTTTTCTCATTTTTAAAGTATGTAACAAAGAAATAAAAAAGGGTTTCCAAATTTTTTTCACTGCATCAATTTTAGTGTAAAATAAAGTTACTTGTTGCATATTTTTATTGCTTCTCGTTAAATAATAAACAATATTTTGCACAGGTAGGCATAACTATTGAAATTTTTTTTATTTATTTAAATTTAAAAACACCCATTATAAAAGTAGGCAGGTAGTTTTAAAACTTTTTTATACTGAATAAAATAAAAACTGCAGGTATATATTCCAGTTAATTTTTTTTTTGTTCGAATTAGGTAGTTTAAACCTTTTTTTAATTTTTGGGTATAAATTAAATCGCAATTGTGTAATGCAGCCAGTTAAGTTTTTACTTTCTAAAACTAGTGATCAGTAACAGAACTTATACAATTTTATTTTAAAGTGCAATAATGTCATTTACCAATTTAGAATTGTTTGAGTTATTCAGAAACTCAGATAATGAGAATGCATTTAACTTGGCTATTGTGGAAAAACTACACAATTTACTAGGATACCACCAAATGGATGTTCATAGCAAACTTCACTTCGTTTTCCTAACAATTAAATAAATGGCTTGCCTCCCACCGTACGAAAAAAGCATTTATGAAAAACAACAAAAGTTGTAACTCCATTTACAACTTTTGAAAACATCGAAAAACCGCATACATCCTCTGACAGCAAAAGAGTATGACCTGCAACAACTATAACGAGTGTTCTGAGTAGACAAGAAAACTTAAACTTGAAAATACCAAAAAATATATGTATATATAAATCGCATCTTTCAGAAGCATTATGTCTTCGTAAAATATAAAGATAAATCCAGGTCCGGCATTACAAAAGCTGTGGTGCTTGCAAGCTCAGTTCGACTGCAGAGAATCAAAGGGAGTATTCCTACTCCACCAAATGCTTTACCCACAAAGTATAATATAGAGAAGCCTTAGAGTTGTTTATGGAATTGGGACTGTCAAAGGAAAAATATTCTATTTTACGAAGCTATTTAAAGAATCATAATGTGAATATTCTTCCTGGATACAAAAAGATTGCATCTGCCTGGATACAAAAAGACTGCATCTGTCAAAAAAGAAACAGTGCCACCTAAAAAAGCAAATTTCGGAACTAAAGCCTTCTGTTATTGAAATAAAGAATGGAAAAAGTGTTTCGATTGATTATGAATTCAATCTTACAATGATTGATGGCAAAGTCTTAAATGTGCAATTTGCAAAAAGTCACAGAAAGACTTTCAAAATTTTTATGACTCAAGTGATGAGCAAAATTATGAATATGGAATTTCTCCATTACATGGTAGAATTAGGTGAATGGAGTTTTTTTTAAAACTAGCGTATAAAATTCTGCGTGTATGTGAATGTTTTGATATAAACGCAACACCAAAAGAAAATCTATCTGCTCGAAAAAAAATTATACAAAATGAATTTCTTGAGAAGGTTGGGCTGAAAGTAGACTGCCCAAAACAGGGATATGGAAATACTAGCGATGGTAATATGTCCAGAGCATTTTTTGAAAATGATGAGGTAATAGTCCGAATTACTGGGGTCGACAATAATATTATAAAAAGGTTGGCAGTTATCCTAAATGTTATAAACTCTAGAGAAATGGTAAATGGCCCAAATGTACCCTGAGAAGTAACTTACTCCTACAGTTCATAAGATTTTGGCTCATGGTAGAAGTTTAATTGAATATCAATGCTTACTGATTGGAGAGTTGTCAGAAGAAGCCCAGGAATGTAAAAACAAAGACTACAAAAAATTAGATACACGAATACTTGCAAAATTTTAAAGGACCTTTTCAATGTGTTGGTGGCCTCTTCAGACCCACTAATTTCATCACGAAGACATGTAAGATCTCGAAAGGATTTGGAAGAACATAATTATAGCTCCGATATGTTAAGTCTATTAGATAACGCTCCCAATGTTAATGACTATTTCAGAGTGAACTGACTAATAAACCAAATAAAAAAACTTAATAAAATATATACTAAATAACATTATATCTATAGCATAAACATATTAATATTAAAAATAATTTAAAAATGTGTTTCTGTAATAGAAATAAAAAAATTTTATATTTAATATCGGATTTGAACAATGTGTATTGCAAAGCGCACCGCGTTAAACTAGTTACTTAATATAAATTTACTTAGATTTAAATACTAAATGTATATTAAAATGTGTATTTGCGGTAGAAATAAAAAACTTATATTAAAAAAAAAAACATGTAAACATTTAACTGGAAAATTTATCCTATTTTAATCGCAATTTTTGGAGCACCCTCTAGCAGTATTTTGTAAACATTATTTTGAAGCCTAAAGTGTCCTCTGTCAATATCTTTTTAAATCTTTAAAATATCTTAATTATTTCAAAAGTTATGATTTTTGCAACGAAAAAAGTCAAAAGGCGCCACTGTGGAATCATGCAGATTAAACATCTGCCGTGGTAGGAGCAAGCCACCCTGGTGGAATTCCGACATAGCGGAAGCTCAAAAAACCTACCGCAAACTTTTCAATGAGGCAAAAAGACTGGATAACTGGTCAACATACAAGGATTCAGTTAACAGATTTAAAAACTTGATAAGAAATGTGAAAACGGCGTCACGGAGATCCTTCTGTAGCGTCGTAGAAGGGTCTTCTGAGACGAGCCGCAAGTCGTGCCGAGTTTCATTAAGAAACCATGTGGCAACTGGACTACAAGTGGACATGAGAATCTTGATGTACTTATGGACACACATTTCCCTGAATATACTCCCCTAACAGGGGAGCACTTGACCTGCTCAGATTGCTTTCCACAAGCCCTAATCCCTATTAATAGAGAAGGACTCCTGTGGGCAATATAGAGCTTCGACCCGCTCAAACAAGCTTCAATAGCCCTATATACCTGTAAGAAGGCCATAAGTAAAAACTGGTGCATTAGCCCCGGAAATGACTGCTGGCTTTTTAATACAGTGATAAAGCCCATACTAATGTATGGAGCGCTCGTATGGTGGCCTGGACTAGGCAAGTCTACATACTGTAATATAGTCAACAAAGTAGTACGCACTTCAGCCTTGATGATCACGAGTGCCATACGCACGACGCCAGCCGATCTAATGGTCAAACAGCTGGGCTTGAACTCGGCAATAAGACTTAGTGCAACCGGGGCATGGAAATAGAAGAATTTCGGCCATGCGACTATTTTGGGATGTGTTCGCATATCGACTATCCCTGAAAATATTGATTATTGTGCACCCTCAGCCATGCCGACCAGAAGGTTCGGAGTATCAACTTCAGGTACGTCATCTATGATGACACATGACCGTCATCAAGAGGACGTGCTTGAGGTCTATACAGACGGATCTAAAACGGACAATAGAGTGGGGGGAGGCGTCTTCATCCCTCGTTTTCAAATAAGGATAAGGTTTAGGCTGCAAAACCAATGCAGCACTGTTCAGGCTGAAATTTCTGCCATAAAAAGAGCGGCAAACTGGCGAAGGTATCACAGGATATATGGTAAAGATATCCAGTTCTGCACCGATAGCAAAGCTACGATATACTCCTTATCGGGCGTTTATACAACGTCCAGTTTGGTTCGTGAATGCCGGACATCTCTAGATGAGATGGAGAGATATTCCAATCTAGAACTCTTTTGGGTGCCGGGGCACGCGGGAGTGCCCGGAAATGAAACTGCGGACGAACTGGCTAGATTTGGAACCTACCTTAGGGATCAGGAGATAGATCAACTAGTTGGCGTTCCGCTAAGTTGCTGTGAAGACAATTTCAGCAGGAACTACTGGGGTTAGCGCAAACCAGATGGTCGCACGAGCCCACCTGCATGATCTCGAGGCTCTTATGGCCTCAGTATGATTGCAAACGTACTGCAATCCTACTGAGAACTCCTCGAGGACAGATAGGCACACTAGTGCCTATGCTGACAGGGCACTGCACTATAGGTGCACACGCTAGGAGTCCGTACAATGACTTCTGTAGAAGTTGTCTAGACGAGGAGGAAGAAGAGACAGTGAAGCACCTCCTCTGTCATTGTCCGGCCCTATCTACGGAAAGGGCGGCGCTGCTTGGCAGCCCGATATGCTTGTTTTTTATTAAAAGAAGTAGTAAATAATTAGCAGATGCCCTACTTTTTCGGAAGTAGCCGCTTTTTAGACACCTTATATTTAGGTCAATATTACAAACAAAATAGAGCATATCTAAAAACGATCAAAAATGGTCGCGCCCATATTATAATACTTTTAATAATTTAACTAAGTTTAGCCGCTGCAAGTTGCCGCTGTAGGTGAAATAAGAAGAAAACTGTAGCAACCTCATAGCGAAAACGAGAAAATTTTTTTTCTCATTTTTAAAGTATGTAACAAAGAAATAAAAAAGGTTTCCAAATTTTTTTCACTGCATCAATTTTAGTGTAAAATAAAGTTACTTGTTGCATATTTTTATTGCTTCTCGTTAAATAATAAACAATATTTTGCACAGGTAGGCATAACTATTGAAATTTTTTTTATTTATTTAAATTTAAAAACACCCATTATAAAAGTAGGCAGGTAGTTTTAAAACTTTTTTATACTGAATAAAATAAAAACTGCAGGTATATATTCCAGTTAATTTTTTTTGTTCGAATTAGGTAGTTTAAACCTTTTTTTAATTTTTGGGTATAAATTAAATCGCAATTGTGTAATGCAGCCAGTTAAGTTTTTACTTTCTAAAACTAGTGATCAGTAACAGAACTTATACAATTTTATTTTAAAGTGCAATAATGTCATTTACCAATTTAGAATTGTTTGAGTTATTCAGAAACTCAGATAATGAGAATGCATTTAACTTGGCTATTGTGGAAAAACTACACAATTTACTAGGATACCACCAAATGGATGTTCATAGCAAACTTCACTTCGTTTTCCTAACAATTAAATAAATGGCTTGCCTCCCACCGTACGAAAAAAGCATTTATGAAAAACAACAAAAGTTGTAACTCCATTTACAACTTTTGAAAACATCGAAAAACCGCATACATCCTCTGACAGCAAAAGAGTATGACCTGCAACAACTATAACGAGTGTTCTGAGTAGACAAGAAAACTTAAACTTGAAAATACCAAAAAATATATGTATATATAAATCGCATCTTTCAGAAGCATTATGTCTTCGTAAAATATAAAGATAAATCCAGGTCCGGCATTACAAAAGCTGTGGTGCTTGCAAGCTCAGTTCGACTGCAGAGAATCAAAGGGAGTATTCCTACTCCACCAAATGCTTTACCCACAAAGTATAATATAGAGAAGCCTTAGAGTTGTTTATGGAATTGGGACTGTCAAAGAAAAAATATTCTATTTTACGAAGCTATTTAAAGAATCATAATGTGAATATTCTTCCTGGATACAAAAAGATTGCATCTGCCTGGATACAAAAAGACTGCATCTGTCAAAAAAGAAACAGTGCCACCTAAAAAAGCAAATTTCGGAACTAAAGCCTTCTGTTATTGAAATAAAGAATGGAAAAAGTGTTTCGATTGATTATGAATTCAATCTTACAATGATTGATGGCAAAGTCTTAAATGTGCAATTTGCAAAAAGTCACAGAAAGACTTTCAAAATTTTTATGACTCAAGTGATGAGCAAAATTATGAATATGGAATTTCTCCATTACATGGTAGAATTAGGTGAATGGAGTTTTTTTTAAAACTAGCGTATAAAATTCTGCGTGTATGTGAATGTTTTGATATAAACGCAACACCAAAAGAAAATCTATCTGCTCGAAAAAAAATTATACAAAATGAATTTCTTGAGAAGGTTGGGCTGAAAGTAGACTGCCCAAAACAGGGATATGGAAATACTAGCGATGGTAATATGTCCAGAGCATTTTTTGAAAATGATGAGGTAATAGTCCGAATTACTGGGGTCGACAATAATATTATAAAAAGGTTGGCAGTTATCCTAAATGTTATAAACTCTAGAGAAATGGTAAATGGCCCAAATGTACCCTGAGAAGTAACTTACTCCTACAGTTCATAAGATTTTGGCTCATGGTAAAAGTTTAATTGAATATCAATGCTTACTGATTGGAGAGTTGTCAGAAGAAGCCCAGGAATGTAAAAACAAAGACTACAAAAAATTAGATACACGAATACTTGCAAAATTTAAAGGACCTTTTCAATGTGTTGGTGGCCTCTTCAGACCCACTAATTTCATCACGAAGACATGTAAGATCTCGAAAGGATTTGGAAGAACATAATTATAGCTCCGATATGTTAAGTCTATTAGATAACGCTCCCAATGTTAATGACTATTTCAGAGTGAACTGACTAATAAACCAAATAAAAAAACTTAATAAAATATATACTAAATAACATTATATCTATAGCATAAACATATTAATATTAAAAATAATTTAAAAATGTGTTTCTGTAATAGAAATAAAAAAATTTTACATTTAATATCGGATTTGAACAATGTGTATTGCAAAGCGCACCGGGTTAAACTAGTTACTTAATATAAATTTACTTAGATTTAAATACTAAATGTATATTAAAATGTGTATTTGCGGTAGAAATAAAAAACTTATATTAAAAAAAAACATGTAAACATTTAACTGGAAAATTTATCCTATTTTAATCGCAATTTTTGGAGCACCCTCTAGCAGTATTTTGTAAACATTATTTTGAAGCCTAAAGTGTCCTCTGTCAATATCTTTTTAAATCTTTAAAATATCTTAATTATTTCAAAAGTTATGATTTTTGCAACGAAAAAAGTCAAAAGGCGCCACTGTGGAATCATGCAGATTAAACATCTGCCGTGGTAGGAGCAAGCCACCCTGGTGGAATTCCGACATAGCGGAAGCTCAAAAAACCTACCGCAAACTTTTCAATGAGGCAAAAAGACTGGATAACTGGTCAACATACAAGGATTCAGTTAACAGATTTAAAAACCTGATAAGAAATGTGAAAACGGCGTCACGGAGATCCTTCTGTAGCGTCGTAGAAGGGTCTTCTGAGACGAGCCGCAAGTCGTGCCGAGTTTCATTAAGAAACCATGTGGCAACTGGACTACAAGTGGACATGAGAATCTTGAGGTACTTATGGACACACATTTCCCTGAATATACTCCCCTAACAGGGGAGCACTTGACCTGCTCAGATTGCTTTCCACAAGCCCTAATCCCTATTAATAGAGAAGGACTCCTGTGGGCAATATAGAGCTTCGACCCGCTCAAACAAGCTTCAATAGCCCTATATACCTGTAAGAAGGCCATAAGTAAAAACTGGTTCATTAGCCCCGGAAATGACTGCTGGCTTTTTAATACAGTGATAAAGCCCATACTAATGTATGGAGCGCTCGTATGGTGGCCTGGACTAGGCAAGTCTACATACTGTAATATAGTCAACAAAGTAGTACGCACTTCAGCCTTGATGATCACGAGTGCCATACGCACGACGCCAGCCGATCTAATGGTCAAACAGCTGGCCTTGAACTCGGCAATAAGACTTAGTGCAACCGGGGCATGGAAATCGAAGAATTTCGGCCATGCGACTATTTTGGGATGTGTTCGCATATCGACTATCCCTGAAAATATTGATTATTGTGCACCCTCAGCCATGCCGACCAGAAGGTTCGGAGTATCAACTTCAGGTACGTCATCTATGATGACACATGACCGTCATCAAGAGGACGTGCTTAAGGTCTATACAGACGGATCTAAAACGGACAATAGAGTGGGGGAGGCGTCTTCATCCCTCGTTTTCAAATAAGGATAAGGTTTAGGATGCAAAACTAATGCAGCACTGTTGAGGCTGAAATTTCTGCCATAAAAAGAGCGGCAAACTGGCGAAGGTATCACAGGATATATGGTAAAGATATCCAGTTCTGTACCGATAGCAAAGCTACGATATACTCCTTATCGGGCGTTTATACAACGTCCAGTTTGGTTCGTGAATGCCGGACATCTCTAGATGAGATGGAGAGACATTCCAACCTAGAACTCTTTTGGGTGCCGGGGCACGCGGGAGGGATCAGGAGATAGATCAACTAGTTGGCGTTCCGCTAAGTTGCTGTGAAGACAATTTCCAGCAGGAACTACTCGGGGTAGCGCAAACCAGATGGTCGCACGAGCCCACCTGCATGATCTCGAGGCTCTTATGGCCTCAGTATGATTGCAAACGTACTGCAATCCTACTGAGAACTCCTCGACGACAGATAGGCACACTAGTGGCCATGTTGACAGGGCACTGCACTATAGGTGCACACGCTAGGAGTCCGTACAATGACTACTGTAGAAGTTGTCAGGATGAGGAGGAAGAAGAGACAGTGAAGCACCTCCTCTGTTACTGTCCGGCCCTATCTACGGAAAGGGCGGCGCTGCTTGGCAGCCCGATACTACAAGCCCTTGCAGACCTATCGGGTTGCGATATTAATAAAATAAATCAAAATAAAAAATACATTTCAAATAAGTTTTATTGTTTATAAGTATAGAGAGGGGGGTAAAAATTTAAAAAATATTTATTTGTGTTGTACTGGAAAAATTAAAATAGTTCAGTACATAGATTACATAAATAGATAGCCAACTCTCCCAATGTCAATAAGTAGCTATAAATGTCTTCACACTTACGGGTATGGTTTGGATTCATTGATTATATTAAGACACTTTAAAGCGATACATATAATGTTGCACTTTCTAAGGATATAAATAATTTAAAATTTTTGCACTAACAATTTCATATTCTTGAGGTTTGCTAGGTGAAATTCATTTCTTCACCGTATTGTATTTTTTGTCTTTTAGGGAATGAACATTTTCCATACAAAATAAAAAATAATTAAAATTAGTATTCAGTTCAACGTTTTTCCCACATAAATAAATCAGTAAAAATTCTCACTGAAAAACAAAAGAAGTGTTTATTAACATCTAAAATTGATTGTAAAAAAATATGTAGTTTTTTTACAAAACATTTTACACAACTATGAGCAGTTTAGGTATTGTGGGGAAAAAATTTTAAAAACCAATACGTATACAAACTTGTTTACCAATACATTCCTACCCTGCAGGAAATGTCAATAGTGAAACTGTACTGACTTACTATTGACACAGTCACCAGTACTAGTGTCATTATACCCCAGATAATGCTATTTACTATAGACATTTAACATGTGTATGTCATTGAAAATCCACTACTGACATTGGTACTATTGACTATGTAGTTCTTTTGGGACCATATGTAGACATTGGAACTAGTGGTTCACTAGTACATTTTAGTAGTTCTAGTCTACACTTTTGGTACTTTTCTGAAATAGATTGGACAATGAAAATGCATATTTTCTTAACTTTTGTTGGTTTATTTAAAAATAAATAAGTGACTAAAAAGTACTAATTCATAACAGTTTTCTAACATAAAATCTAAAAATTTAAATTTTTCGTATGTTAATATGAACAATTCACGACTATTATTATAAAAAATTTAAGTTAAAATTAATTATTACGAACAATTCAATAAGATTGTTAAGAGTATGATTATAAATAATTTCAGTTAAAAAAATTTTAAAAATTAATCTTTGTTTGAAGTGTCTTCATCCATTTGTTTTTGCTTTGTCTCGACCTATTTGTTTAAAAAGTTTCCTTTGCCGCTGAAATGCTGCTCGAAGCGTTTTATCCAAAAATTCACTAAAAGTTGAAATATCATCTAAATATTATGAAAAAAAAAAATAATTGTCAAAATATTACAAAACTTAAAACAAAAAACAACAAACTGTTTACCTATTAAAACTTTAAACACATATGGATAATCACGCAATCTCGTTTTTTTCTAATGACTAAAATAGCGCCCAGTTCTTTTAATTTTTACTCACTCCTACTTGGGAAACATAAGGTTTGTAGCAACCATATTTTACTTAACAATTCTGTCTAGCAAAACTTTATACTCCGCCAGAATGTCCAGTAAGGTGTTATGCCGTTTTGATGATTTGAAACACAATTTATATTGATTTTTTTAATATTTAAAATAAACGTATTTTTTGTTTGCACCTGACGTATGTACATACACATGTATGTATATTTTTAACAAGAATAAAAAATTAAGAAGCAAATATAAAAATTTAGACGATTTGTTGACAATGTCACCAAAGAGTCACCATAATAGTTGACAAAAGTGGTGACATGGGGCAATTGCCCCAAATTTCCTTCAGGGTAACTAGACTTTGTTTTTTGGGTTTTTTTGTAAAAGACTTGGGTTTTTGACATTTCAGTTGGATATCTATGTGTAATCTATGATCTTAACATGACAATAATTATCTTCAAATCTAATGTTACTTTAATTTTAATGATTTTTTTTATTTTTCAAAAGAAGCTTGAATTGGATTATACTGTCTACTTGAAAATCTTAATTCAATAAAACAATAATACAAGTGTATCAACACTGTAATGTTTAACTTAAATACTAGTTTCCTTAACTGAGGTTTGCTATTGATGTTATCGATGTATAAATCTATGTGAACACAGTTTGATTTACATTTGCTTTTAATTTAATGAAAAATTATCCATAAAAATTGTACAAATATGCTCTCAAGTTGAGTAATTTTCACACATTTTGTCATTTTCCAATTAAGTCAATAATAAGCTTCAAATTATGATGTAATAATGCACAAACAAAAAAATTATATTTAATTAATATTGAAAAAAAGTGCAAAATTATAAATTAGTTGAACAATACAAAAAAAATCCATTCGTGCTGTTTATAGCTATAAACAGCTTCAAGTTGGCATAGTGAAAAATTAAGCGTCAAAGAAAATCAAAAAGAGCTAAGTTGACATTACTGCGAGCCATACACAGGAATTTGTTTGTTTTTGGAATTTATCATATTTCATAACAAAAAATAAAAACACGTAAACAAAGTTTGACAACTACAATTGAAAACAACCGAAGGAAAAAAATGTCATCTGTTCAACTAACCTTACCTTGTTTATTCTACCATGACTGAAACACTATTGATGCCAGATGGTTTGTCAGAAGCAATGTTTCACAGCCCACGACATGTACGTGGTGTGCAGTCTGAAAGTTGGCATGTCATAGAAAAAAAAAAAACCGTATATGGGTAACTTAAATCCATAGACGATGCGACGGGTCGTACAACCAATTCTAGGACAGGTTGTACACGAGTTGTAACGTTTTTAAGCTAAATGTATTGAAGTTGTTTGTCGTTTCTACGAAAGATCAAAAAGTTTGTTTTTTATAAAGTTTTAGCAACACGTCGCAACATTTGGGTACCTCTCGCATACGATTTTATGTAGTATTTGTGTTCACTAATTAGAGTTGGGTTTATCAGCTTTTTAAAATGAGCGCTCTTTTCAGGTCAGCTCATTAAAACGAACTAGTTCGTTCATTTAGTTCAATAGCTCACTTAGTGAGCTAAAAGCAATTGATTCTCTCAGTTGATCTGCTTCGCTGAATTGTATTTAGATGCTAAGATTTTAAGTGTTACTTTATGTATATATTTGTATAAATTATGGATTATCGTCTTCGCTGTAATTGTAAAAAAATAACTTAGTTTAATAAGAATTGAATAATAATGAAGGTACATATGTATGTACATATACTATATGTTTTTACAAGTTTTACCTATTCAGTAGTAGTTTTAAAAAGCAGTATTCGGTTTGTATAAATATTAAATTAAAAAGTAAATAATATAAACACAAATAAACAAAAATATAAAAAATAGATAAATAAGTAAAAAAAATATTTTTGTGACTAAGATTATTATAAAAAAAAACTTTATATACATGTATCAAGACAAAGTGAATTTGGCTAAAAGAGCTAAAAGAGCTTAGTACAAACAGCGTTTCATCAAGTTCAAAAGAGCGAATAGTTCAATTAAACTAGGTAACTGAGCTAAAAGAGCTCAGTACAATGAGCGTTTCAGTTAGTTCAATTGAGCGAATAGTTCAATTGAGCGAATAGTTCAATTGAGCGAATAGTTCAATTGAACTAGTTCGTTCGCGAACTAGACAACTCTATTGGTAATGTTATGACCACTTTGCAGTTAACATTGAATATTAAGTATTATTTGCGGACGATGTCAAATATAGCATACGCGAGAATATTGAACGCCATCTTACTTTGAGAGAGTTGGGTTGTTAAATGAAGTTGTACATGAAATCGCACATGTTTCACTGAATCCCACTGACAAAAATTGTTCATCAATAAAGAAAAAATTTAAATAATAATAGTTTGAAAAAGAGAAATGTTCGATGCGTGAAATTGAACTTCTTTTCTTTTAAGATTCAACATTGTCAAAACACAGATCCCAAAAATCAATAAAAACAAGAAAATGTTTGTTAGATCGGGTTTTACAGAGACAAAATGTGCTTTGATTGGTTCACTATATCAAAATATTCCAATTTCCAAATTGGATGGATATTAGCAACGTACTTTAGCGTAAAAATTAGCTGCAAAGAATTGAAAAAATTAATATCAGCTATGCTAAAGGCATCGTGAATGTTTTAAAACCACTCAGATAGACATCTAAAACATTGGAAGGTGAAAAATATGAAAAATCACATATCGCTTATGCATACATCAGTGGATTAATGGACTACTGCAAACCTGAAAACAAAGAAATTGAAGTTATGAGACGATTTAATGAAATATTGTACCATAATTTACAAACAACTGTGTTTTCCAAACTTATTTTTCCACCTACAAGCAAACTATTATAATTTTCTAAACAAGACAAAAATCTTATAAAGTCTGAATGCATCGAGGAACTAAAGAGATATTGCAGAAACTTAGACTAATAACACAATTATTTCATCGTGTTTTAAAACCTTTGTTGCACCTGCGTCAAACTTAAGTTCCGAAGATAAAATTACGGAAGAAATACATATCTATCAAAATTTAAACATTCCATTTAAAGATAATTTTGACGTAATTAATTGCTGACATTTGCAACAAACGCAATTTCCTTTACTATATAGGTTAAGTTTCAAAATATTGGCCGCTCCAGCCAGTAGACCAGCATCAGAGATAGTGTTTTCCGCTGCAAGGCAACTGCTATCAGAAAAGAGGACGAATATTTCATCAAGCCTCAAAACTTTTAAATACTTGATGTATCTACACATTATTACTGATTAGATATCATTGGTGCACTTCGCTGCCCCCATACACAAATATTATTAACACTTGGAAGCAAAAGAATGGCTATGCTTAAACACGAAAACGCACGCGTTTCTTTTTAATTTTACTTGTGTTTTCGACTTGCAGCTAAGAAGAACATGTACATACAGAGGTCAAAAAAAGTATTCGACATAGATAAAATTTTATTTGTTTTTCAATAAAAGCAAATTAGATTTTGTTTAGTGTCAAAATTAAAATACAATTTTATTTACTAAGGAACAAAGAATATAATTCAATAAAAACATGAGATCTTTACAACTACTAATACAAAAATTCATAATATTTACAACTTAAGCTAAAAACAGAAACAAGAAAAGTATTCGACATTTCAAAAATTATTTTAAAATTAAACTCTTATTGATATTCTAGTAACGAGTTGCTCTTCCTTTGCGTCGTATAACCTCTTTTAAACGTTCAGGCATAGACTTTACCAATGACATTGTGTATCCTGGATTAAGTTTATACCATTCGTCGTCCAGAATTTCCTTCATCTGGTTTTTATTTGTAAACTCGCGAGATCTCAATTTTTTCCAGATGACCCCAAAGGTGTTCAATTGGGTTAAGATCTGGAGATTGTGGCGGCGTTTTTATCACTTCCGGGCAGTTGTACACAAGCCATAGTTTTGTATTCATTGCAGAATGTTTTGGGTCATTATCTTGATAAAACTTAAATTTGCCTGCAAGTCTTAATTTTTCTGCGCTTGGACAGAAATTTTCCTTCAAAAGGTCAATGTATTTTAAATGATCCATAATTCCATGAATGAATAAATGATAAATTATCCACTCCTAATGCCACCATACATCCCCAGACAATAACACAACCTCCACCGTGTTTAACCGTTGGCACCATTTTTCTTTCCTCCAACTCTGTATTTGATTTTCGATATACTAGAACCTTACCATCACATCCAAAAAGATTATATTTGCTTTCATCAGCAAAAATTACATTCATCCAGAACTCTACTGGCTTATTTGCGTACTTTTTGGTGAACTCTAATCGGATATTACGATTTTTCTTTGATATGTAAGGTTTCTTACTAGCCGATCGTACATGAAATTGGTGCTGGTTTAAAACATTTCTTTTTGTTTGGGGAGTAACTGATATGCCTGCATATTCCTGGGTATTTTTGGCTAATGCTGATGCATTAACTCGGGGATTTTTTTACTTAAGGCACAATTTGTCGCTCATGTACCTCTGTAAGTTTCCGTGGACGACCACTCCTGGGATTATTTTCAACTGTTTTTGCTTCTTTGTGGTTTTTTTTATTATATAATGGACAGTAGTCCGTGGCCTTCCAACGATTTCTGGAATAGAATTTTCCGATTTGCCTAATTCAAAATGGTGGATTATTAAATTGCTTATTTCAATAGAAGTTTCTAATATTTTAACCATTTTCTTAACTAGCGTATAATGTTAACATTAAGTTATTTTTATGTTTAACTTTGTAACGACACGTTTCCGCTGGTTGCTGGGATATGCTCAACGGTGTCCAGGGTCGTGTTGTGACAAATAAATTGAAAGGCTTTTATTTAAAGTTATAAATCTTCTGCCTTTATTTACTATAAACTAAATCTTCGGCAGGTCGCTCTACCGGCACTTCGTGCTGTGCAAACGTGTGCTGGGTACCTTTTGGCTAAGTACCACGGATTGTTAGTTGTGGACGTAGGGAATATTCAGATCAGTGGAAGCTGTGTAGGTTAAAAACACTTGAACACAGTTACACGCTGCTCCGGTTTTTCCCAGTATCGGCTGTAGGCGTACTGGATATTTCAGGGCTAATAGCTCCGTGGAAAATATCCTTGCACACCTCAGTTCGTATACTTTTCGCTTAGCTGGTACTATGAATTCCCAATCCTGTGTAGGATTTTGGAGGATGAATCACCCGTCGCAAAACGTCTACACCAGTTTGTGACTTCACAGTATTAGCTGAAGATAAGTTAGAAATATTTTAGGGCGAAGGGCTCTACGTAAAATATTACTTCTTATCTGCAGGCTGTCTGCGCACTAACTCAACTAATTACTCATAAAATTCCTCTTTATATACCCATTCGTGACCACACATATGCACACACACACAAGTATACCAACTACGGCTGTTGTATACAACAGCTGTTGGCTGTGTTTAGTATCACAGTTGTTGGCTGTGTTTAATATTACAGTTGTAGTTAGGCTACTATTTTATGTCTAGATGGCGCCGCTAGGCGATCTGCCGTTAAATTTAAAAATTCAAATACTTCTAATTCAAGATAATTTTTAACTTAAAATAAACTAAAAATTCACAATATAGAAAAGGTTATTCGTTAACAAAATAAATATTCAAAGCAATATTAATACAAAAAACAAATATTTAAATATATATAGGGTTGGTGTTGCTAAAAACGATCAGCGTGACTTTTAGCGTTACACTGCCTCCTTCCCTGGTAACGTTGACGTAGGAACCAAGAGGATGTGCGGCGTACCTCTTCGCCTTACGTTTACCTGGAACTGCTGACCATTTATATTCTTTAAGAGCCTTACCCTCTGCCGCCGGCTTCGTTTAGCTAAAGCTATCGCTACCAGATCTTGCAACTGGCGCCGTAGTATGGTCGCCTTTTCGTTTGCCATTGTGTCCCACGCCGGCCAGTTGTCGACTGCGGGTTACCGGAGTTACTAATGAGGTGTCACGGATCTGTTGCAGTGCCTTGTATCTTTGGCAAGAGTCACAGCTGCGTACGTATCGGCTGACGTCCCTCGACATACCTGGCCAATAGTATCGGGTGGCAACCTTTTTGAGTGTTTTCTTTGTTTCCAAGTGTTCACCAGCAACAGCGTCGTGGTTCTCCCTGATGACCTGTTCCCGCGATGAAGTCACTACGAACAACTTTCGCTGCGTACAATCTTCGTCATTTCTGTTCCGTGTTAAATTCTGCCTGGCAAAATTTGCAAATTTTTCCGGTTGTTGCCTTACATCTTTCATTCAGCCCGTTACACATGGGCATGATTCCTGCTGAATGGCTGGCATGGCGGAGTTTTGTGGAGGGTAGCGGAGCTTATTCAGGCAGTCATCCGTAATAATAGGTTTATGCTTCGCGGTATGGGACAGACACCGTGTATCATTGAACTTCTTCTTTTCATCAAATCGGGCAGCTTTGTGTTGAAAGTTATGATCCGTAATCGATTTTTTTCCTGCGTAGCCAAACTTTGTCGATCTTAGGTTTTTCTGTGTTCCAAAGAGGCTTCTTATCTCTTTAGTCAGGGTTGCCTGATTAGCATCTGTTTCATAACCCGGCTGCTTTTTGGACTTACTTCTTACTCGCAGGTCTGCACAGCTGATGACAGTGTCGACTTTTTGTAAGAAATCCAGTCCTAATATGATGTCTCCTGTAGCGTCATCTAGGATAAGGAATTCACATTTTGTAGTCTTCTTCTCTAAAGTTACGTTTAAACGCACAGCTTGCGATATAAACTTTTTTGTTCCATCTGCTAGATGTACATTGATGTTGACGGTAACTTTTGTAGCTTTGCTGCCAAAACATCTCACTTTACTAGGGGTAATAAAGCTACGGGTAGCCCCAGTATCAATGATTGCGGCTGCTGATTGCCCTTCGATGAGTACGATTGCTTGTATCTTATCCTCTTCCCAAAGCAGCGTGGTTTTGGGTACCTTCCGTTTATGGTTTTCGACTGAAACTCTTCGTTGAGGACATCGTAAAGTTTTTTCATCCTTTTTAAAAAGCAAACGGTGATGTTCACTTCGGTTTTGAGGTGCTGTAGTAGGTATACTTTCAAAGTCATCGGCAAGTTGAAGGAGCTCACCCAGAGTAGAAAAATCTTTCCGACGAATATACAATTGGTAATTTGGTTGGGAGTTTCGAAAGATTCTATCTAATTGTTGTTGTTTGGATAGGCTCGCGTGTCTCATTAGCTCCTGCAGAGAGAGTACATATTCTTTAAATGGTTCTCGCTGCCGCTGCGTTCTTTTACGGATTTCATCTTCTAGCTTCTCAAAATAATTGGGAGGAAGAAAAAATTCATAAAAGTCTTTTTTAAACTGCTCCCAGTGGTTCCAATGCTGATTATTATTGCGAAACCATATCAACGCTTTGTCCCTCAAAACTTCTGGCATCACACGGGGCAACTGATTCACGTCCACGTTGTACATATCAGCGAGCTCTTCTGCTCTATCTATAAACTCTAGTGGATCCTTACCACCGCTATACTTTAGTCCCCATTTTCTGACCAGCTCCACTATCATGATTCGTTCCTCGTTACGGGGTAACGCTGTGTTGTCCATGATATCCTGAGCACTCACCATTGCTGCAGTGCTGACTGAGGGTGTTGGCTGTACAGGCGATTGCCTGGGAGACAGACTGTGGACGTGGGGTACCTGGAGTGCCTCATCTTTGACGGGGGATCCCGGTGTAGTGCGTCCACTCTCGATTGGTACATGTAGTGGCGCGGTGCTTGGAAGGTGCTCGTGTTTGGTTTGTAAATGTAAAAGTTCTTGCTTTCGTTTCTCAGTATGTTCTGCTGCCAGAAACTTTGCAAAACGCTTTCGTAGCTCTTCCACGTTGCCTGAGTAATCCTGCTCAAAGAATCCCAGGTATTTCACCAGTTCCTCTTTTCGTAAGGCATACGCCCATGATGACTTCAACATCTTGTGGTTCTTGTTGGAGAAGCTGTTGCTTTATCTTTATGTGACACTTATAGTGTCCCTGCTCGGGCGCCAATGTAACGACACGTTTCCTCTGGTTGCTGGGATATGCTCAATGGTGTCCAGGGTCGTGTTGTGACAAATAAATTGAAAGGCTTTTATTTAAAGTTATAAATCTTCTGCCTTTATTTACTATAAACTAAATCCTCGGCAGGTCGCTCTATCGGCACTTCGTGCTGTGCAAACGTGTGCTGGGTACCTTTTGGCTAAGTACCACGGATTGTTAGTTGTGGACGTAGGGAATATTCAGATCAGTGGAAGCTGTGTAGGTTAAAAACACTTGAACACAGTTACACGCTGCTCCGGTTTTTCCCAGTATCGGCTGTAGGCGTACTGGATATTTCAGGGCTAATAGCTCCGTGGAAAATATCCTTGCACACCTCAGTTCGTATACTTTTCGCTTAGCTGGTACTATGAATTCCCAATCCTGTGTAGGATTTTGGAGGATGAATCACCCGTCGCAAAACGTCTACACGAGTTTGTGACTTCACAGTATTAGCTGAAGATAAGTTAGAAATATTTTAGGGCGAAGGGCTCTACGTAAAATATTACTTCTTATCTGCAGGCTGTCTGCGCACTAACTCAACTAATTACTCATAAAATTCCTCTTTATATACCCATTCGTGACCACACATATGCACACACACACAAGTATACCAACTACGGCTGTTGTATACAACAGCTGTTGGCTGTGTTTAGTATCACAGTTGTTGGCTGTGTTTAATATTACAGTTGTAGTTAGGCTACTATTTTATGTCTAGATGGCGCCGCTAGGCGATCTGCCGTTAAATTTAAAAATTCAAATACTTCTAATTCAAGATAAGTTTTAACTTAAAATAAACTAAAAATTCACAATATAGAAAAGGTTATTCGTTAACAAAATAAATATTCAAAGCAATATTAATACAAAAAACAAATATTTAAATATATATAGGGTTGCTGTTGCTAAAAACGATCAGCGTGACTTTTAGCGTTACAACTTTTTATAAAAAGAACCAACTAAATGATTTTTTTTTAAACGATAATTTTTTCCTCTTTAAAAAAGCCGCAAAGTGTATATATAAGATCTTACATACTTATGTATGACAATTAGGGTTTGGGATTTCCCGGGAAACGGGAAAAAAAATATTCGCATTCCCGGGAAAAATTAATAGTTTTAATAAAACATAAAAAGAATGCAATTAACGACTAAATATTTATATTAACAGTTTATAAAGCTTAGAAACAATTCAGGTGACAAAAATAACAAGATATAACAAATATTTATAAATACTGAAAAAGTATTTCAATAATTATTTTTTTTACAAAATATGATTTTAGAACTGTTAATTCGTTTAACAAATCACTGGTCATTCTTTTCCTTGTTTTTGTTGCGAAAGTCTTCTTTAAAAGTTAATTCCTTGTAGTTAACAACACAACTGCTAGTGGACGGTTCTACAGTTTCGAGTGGCTTGGTTTTATCATCCCTTCCTTCATTTATTTTCTTTTCGAATTAATAACCAAAAGCTGCTCGTAGAGGGTCTGAATAATAACATCTGCTATTAAAAAATGTGTGTCCCTGCGGCTCATGGCCTCTACTGCAACTTTAATGGGATTTAAAAAGCCACCAAGTTTTTTAAAATATGAACACATTCTTCAACCCACAACTCTGCGCAATTGAAATCGATCAGAGTTTTTTTACATGCGTTCTTCGATTTAACAACGATTGAATCATTTCAACCATACTTATCTTGTTTTTACATCATGAATTAATATTCATGTTGTTTCTTATATTTCTTGTGACAGGCTGTTTTTGAGGAATTTTTTAAAAGTTTTACACTTTGTCTTGCACGATCTATAGCATATTTGTAAGTTTCTATAAATATTACAATTTTAAAAATACTTGTTTTTAATTCAGCACAATAACGATCCAATATTTGTGTGATAGCAAAAGAAATGCTTATTTAAAAATAAGAACCACTGAATTTTCTTTAAAGTGCTCGTGATTTTAAATTTCCCATTTCCCGGGAAATTGTTTATAGCTTTTCCCGGGAATTCCCGTTTCCCTAACCCTTATGACAATCTATTTATACATTAAATCACTGCAAATGCTTATTAATAAATATAAATGCATATAAAAAATTAATGTTCATCCTTTTGTATAAAACAAATTTAAAATTAAATTAACAGTGGGTTATACTTTAATGCTAAATCCAATTTTATTCAACAAAAGTACCAAACAATATTCACAAAAAAGAAAACAAAAATAATTTGCTCTTGTGTGTTTAACGTGGAAATGGACGGACGAAGTGTGGTCACTCATGCATATAAACTTGTTTGGTCCTTTTCTAAAGCGATGGTGCTTAATTGTTGTAGATAGCAAAAGTAAGTGGGTAGAGTGCATAGATATGGGCACCAATACAACAAGTCGAGCAGTTATGGTATAACGGTCGGCCATCCTGCAACTAATGGACTGGCTGAAAAAGCAGTGAAAACAATAAAAGCGGCTTTAAAAGAAATTTATGTGATGCACCAATATCAATAGATTTTTATTAGATTATATCAATACAATTCATGAAAGTACAGGAGTTTCTCCAGCCTACATACATAATGTTTAACAAGCGAAAATTAAGATATAGACTAGATTTGATAAATAAAAACGAAAAACTAAATGTCAGATTAAAAATCAAGTATGAAAACCACAAGCAAATTATAATTTTTAAAGAGATAGGTAAAGACAATTGTACCTTGTTACATTTTTTGTATTTTTAATTTTTAAACACAAAATAAATTTCATTTTGTTGACATTTGTTGGTGAAATTTATTTCTTCGCAGTATTGTATTTTTTTTCTTTTAGGGGATGAAAATTTTCAATACAGAATAATAAATAATTATATATAGCATAACTGTAGCTCTGTTCAGTAACTGAAAGTTAGTACTAATTACTAATATATATGTAGTTTTCTGGTCAAAATAATAGCCGGGTGTTTTGGTTTTATTTCATTTATTGAAAATTGCTTTACAAAATAACACTTAGTTTAGTTATAAGTATTAGCTATAGATTTTTTTTTCATAATTTATTTATTGTATCTTCAATATCTTGCTCTTCCTTTGCGTCGTATAACCTCTTTTAAACGTTCAGGCATAGACTTTACCAATGACATTGTGTATCCTGGATTAAGTTTATACCATTCGTCGTCCAGAATTTCCTTCATGTGGTTTTTATTTGTAAACTCGCGAGATCTCAATTTTTTCCAGATGACCCCAAAGGTGTTCAATTGGGTTAAGATCTGGAGATTATGGCGGCATTTTTATCACTTCCGGGCAGTTGTACAAAAGCCATAGTTTTGTATTCATTGCAGAATGTTTTGGGTCATTATCTTGATAAAACTTAAATTTGCCTGCAAGTCTTAATTTTTCTGCGCTTGGACAGAAATTTTCCTTCAAACGGTCAATGTATTTTAAATGATCCATAATTCCATGAATGAATAAATGATAAATTATCCACTCCTAATGCCACCATACATCCCCAGACCATAACACAACCTCCACCGTGTTTAACCGTTGGCACCATATTTCTTTCCTCCAACTCTGTATTTGGTTTTCGATATACTAGAACCTTACCATCACATCCAAAAAGATTATATTTGCTTTCATCAGCAAAAATTACATTCATCCAGAACTCTACTGGCTTATTTGCGTACTTTTTGGTGAACTCTAATCGGATATTACGATTTTTCTTTGATATGTAAGGTTTCTTACTAGCCGATCGTGCATGAAATTGGTGCTTGTTTAAAACATTTCTTATTGTTTGGGGAGTAACTGATATGCCTGCATATTCCTGGGTATTTTTGGCTAATGCTGATGCATTAACTCGGGGATTTTTTTTACTTCAGGCACAATTTGTCGCTCATGTACCTCTGTAAGTTTCCGTGGACGACCACTCCTGGGATTATTTTCAACTGTTTTTGCTTCTTTGTGTTTTTTTTATTATATAATGGACAGTAGTCCGTGGCCTTCCAACGATTTCTGGAATAGAATTTTCCGATTTGCCTAATTCAAAATGGTGGATTATTAAATTTCTTATTTCAATAGAAGTTTCTAATATTTTAACCATTTTCTTAACTAGCGTATAATGTTAACATTAAGTTATTTTTAGTTTAACTTTTTATAAAAAGAAGCAACTAAATGATTTTTTTTAAAACGATAATTTTTTCCTCTTTAAAAAAGCCACAAAGTGTATATATAAGATCTTACATACTTATGTATGACAATTAGGGTTTGGGATTTCCCGGGAAACGGGAAAAAAATATTCGCATTCCCGGCAATTCCCGGGAAAAATTAATAGTTTTAATAAAACATAAAAAGAATGCAATTAACGACTAAATATTTGTATTAACAGTTTATAAAGCTTAGAAACAATTCAGGTGACAAAAATAACAAGATATAACAAATATTTATAAATACTGAAAAAGTATTTCAATAATTATTTTTTTACAAAATATGATTTTAGAACTGTTAATTCGTTAACAAATCACTGGTCATTCTTTTCCTTGTTTTTGTTGCGAAAGTCTTCTTTAAAAGTTAATTCCATGTAGTTAACAACACAACTGCTAGTGGACGGTTCTACAGTTTCGAGTGGCTTGGTTTTATCATCCCTTCCTTCATTTATTTTTCTTTTCGAATTAATAACCAAAAGCTGCTCGTAGAGGGTCTGAATAATAACATCTGCTATTAAAAAATTTGTGTCCCTGCGGCTCATGGCCTCTACTGCAACTTTAATGGGATTTAAAAAGCCACCAAGTTTTTTTAAAATATGAACACATTCTTCAACCCACAACTCTGCGCAACTGAAATCGATCAGAGTTTTTTTACATGCGTTCTTCGATTTAACAACGATTGAATCATTTCAACCATACTTATCTTGTTTTTACATCATGAATTAATATTCATGTTGTTTCTTATATTTCTTCAGGCTGTTTTTGAGGAATTTTTTAAAAGTTTTGCACTTTGTCTTGCACGATCTATAGCATATTTGTAAGTTTCTATAAATATTACAATTTTAAAAATACCCTTCACCACAGGTGGAAAGGGTATATATTAGTTTGTCATTCCGTGTGTAATTTCTACAATATTCATTTCCCACCCCATAAAGTATATATATTCTGGATCCTTATACATAGAGAAGTTGATTAAGCGATGTCCGTCTGTCCGTCTGTCCGTGTTAGTGTGGTAATGTCATTTGCCAAGGCACCAGAAGAGATACAAAAAATTTAAGCACACCAATCTATCAGGCAAAGTTTCGAAAATTTTGGTATTGCAATTCAGCAACATCGAATCATTCCTTTGGAGGCTACGGGCCAAAAACCACGCCCACCTATATTTTTTGTACGTTTTTTTTTTAATTTTTTTCGGCTTTAATGATTCTGTTTTGCCTTTTTTTGTCAAATAAATATTAGACTGCGACAGGTAGATCGCAAGGAGTGCATACAGATCTCGGGGGATCAATAACCCCCTGCGAGAGGCGATTTTTGTTTGTTTTTAGATTGGTAGGGTTTTTCTGCTTTGATTTGTATTAGAGACCTTAATAGAAAGCAATACGCATAGAGGTAGCCAATGGACCCACAGGGTACCCACTGACAAATAGGAGCAGTTAAAAGGACCCCCCATGTGTCAATATGATGAATTTTTTTTTTGTAAGGATTTCTTTTTGCTTTAGTCTGATCATTCTAACTCAATATAGATTGGAGAAAGGTCCAAAATTTAACAAAAAAATTTCAATCAAATTTAAAAAAAAAATTTTTTAAAAAAATTAAAAAAAAAATTTTTAATTTTTTTTTCAAAAATATTTACAAAAAAATTTACAAAGCATTTTCAAAAAGATATTTTACAGAATAATATTCGAAAAAAAAATTTTTTTAAAAATTTTCCAAAAAATTTTCGAATAAAATTTTACAAAAAATTTAAAAAAAAATATTTTTACAAAAAATTTTTACACGCAATTTTCGAAAAATTAAAACAAAAATTTCAATATTTCTTTGAAAATGAAAATCATGACTGTAACATAATATATAAGAATATACATATGTATGTATGTGTGTATATAGATTAACATATTTTTATACCCTTCACCACAGGTGGAAAGGGTATATATAAGTTTGTCATTCCGTGTGTAATTTCTACAATATTCATTTCCGACCCCATAAAGTATATATATTCTGGATCCTTATACATAGAGAAGTTGATTAAGCGTTGTTCGTCTGTCCACTGTCCGTGTTAGTGTGGTAATGTTATTTGCCAAGGCACCAGAAGAGATACAAAAAATTTAAGCACACCAATCTGTCAGGCATAGTTTCGAAAATTTTGGTATTGCAATTCAGCAACATCGGATCATTCCTTTGGAGGCTACGGGCCAAAAACCACGCCCACCTATATTTTTTGTACGTTTTTTTTAATTTTTTTCGGCTTTAATGATTCTGTTTTGCCTTTTTTTGTCAAATAAATATTAGACTGCGACAGGTAGATCGCAAGGAGTGCATACAGATCTCGGGGGATCAATAACCCCGTTTTGTTTGTTTTTAGATTGGTAGGGTTTTTCTGCTTTGATTTGTATTAGAGGCCTTAATAGAAAGCAATACGCATAGAGGTAGCCAATGGACCCACAGGGTATCCACTGAGAAATAGGAGCAGTTAAAAGGACCCCCCATGTGTCAATATGATGAATTTTTTTTTTTGTAAAGATTTCTTTTTGCTTTAGTCTGACCATTCTAACTCAATATAGATTGGAGAAAGGTCCAAAACTTGACAAAAAAATTTCAATCAAATTTAAAAAAAAAAAATTAAAAAAAAATTTTTAAAAAAATATAAAAAAAAAAATTTTTAATTTTTTTTTCAAAAATATTTACAAAAAAATTTACAAAGCATTTTCAAAAAGATATTTTACAGAATAATATTCTAAAAAAAAATTTTTTTAAAAATTTTCCAAAAAATTTTCGAATAAAATTTTACAAAAAAATTTAAAAAAAATATTTTTACAAAAAAATTTTTACACGCAATTTTCGAAAAATTAAAACAAAAATTTCAATATTTCTTTGAAAATGAAAATCATGACTGTAACATAATATATAAGAATATACATATGTACGTATGTGTATATATAGAGTAACATATTTTTTTAAATGCGTTTGAATTTTTTAAATGCGTTTGATTTTTAAATAGATGATATCTCTGTTTTAAATCCTAGGTGTATTAAACACATAGACATCATCAGGATACCGACTACAAACTGTCAAAAATAAAACGATTATTTTGAAGTCAGCAAAGCTACATGGCTACACGGCCACCGTTGTGGCTGTCGTCAACTTAGACTAATTTTTATTTTATTCAACAGAAGAAAATGTCACAAAATTGTAAATTACAAATTCATATTCAAACAAAAAGTATTGGAGGAAATATTTATAATTTTTTGAAAAAGTTATTTTATTTTATAAAAGCAAAATAAGTATTTCTACATCAATGTCAGAGTTTACGATGTAGCTGTCGGCTTCAATATTATTAAGTAGCTGACAACACGGCGACAATTGTAGCAAACGGAATTGGTCTTCTATTTCTTTAACTCATGAATAATGATTTTTTTCTCATACGACTTTATTTAAGTAAAGAGTCAACAATATGGATAATGCTGTACATGTCTGTATAAATAAAATCACCGTGGTGAAGGGTATAGAAGATTCGGTACGGCCGAATATAGCACTTTTACTTGTTTTTAATTCAGCACAATAACGATCCAATATTTGTGTGATAGCAAAAGAAATGCTTATTTAAAAATAAGAACCACTGAATTTTCTTTAAAGTGCTCGTGATTTTAAATTTTCCCATTTCCCGGGAAATTGTTTATAGCTTTTCCGGGGAATTCCCGTTTCCCTTACCCTTATGACAATCTATTTATACATTAAATCACTGCAAATGCTTATTAATAAATATAAATGCATATAAAAAATTAATGTTCATCCTTTTGTATAAAACAAATTTAAAATTAAATTAACAGTGGGTTATACTGCAATGCTAAATCCAATTTTATTCAACAAAAGTACCAAACAATATTCACAAAAAAGAAAACAAAAATAATTTGCTCTTGTGTGTTTAACGTGGAAATGGACGGACGAAGTGTGGTCACTCATGCATATAAACTTGTTTGGTCCTTTTCTAAAGCGATGGTGCTTAATTGTTGTAGATAGCAAAAGTAAGTGGGTAGAGTGCATAGATATGGGCACCAATACAACAAGTCGAGCAGTTATGGTATAACGGTCGGCCATCCTGCAACTAATGGACTGGCTGAAAACGCAGTGAAAACAATAAAAGCGGCTTTAAAAGAAATTTATGTGATGCACCAATATCAATAGATTTTTATTAGATTATATCAATACAATTCATGAAAGTACAGGAGTTTCTCCAGCCTACATACATAATGTTTAACAAGCGAAAATTAAGATATAGACTAGATTTGATAAATAAAAACGAAAAACTAAATGTCAGATTAAAAATCAAGTATGAAAACAACAAGCAAATTATAATTTTTAAAGAGATAGGTAAACAATTGTACCTTGTTACATTTTTTGTATTTTTAATTTTTAAACACAAAATAAATTTCATTTTGTTGACATTTATTGGTGAAATTTATTTATTCGCAGTATTGTATTTTCTTTTTTTTCTTTTAGGGGATGAAAATTTTCAATACAGAATAATAAATAATTATAGTATTATTCAATCCAACGGTTTTTGCGCATAACTGTAGCTCTGTTCAGTAACTGAAAGTTAGTACTAATTACTAATATATATGTAGTTTTCTGGTTAAAATAATAGCCGGGTGTTTTGGTTTTATTTCATTTATTGAAAATTGCTTTACAAAATAACACATAGTTTAGTTATAAGTATTAGCTATAGATTTTTTTTTCATAATTTATTTATTGTATCTTCAATATTTTTGAACTAACAATAATTACTCGTATCTTAAGTCTAAAATAAAATATTCTTTTTAAGTCCAGCCAGTGCTAGACAAAAATAATGTTTGTTTCACGGATTTTGAAATCATTTGCGGGTCATCCCTCTAATGTACGGCCAAGAAAAGCAGTATCTCTTCTTTTTAGTCGAATGTAACCAGGTTCATTCAGCATGTTACGCGCCAAAGGGTTTGGATGAGATTCAAGCCTCTTTAGATATGTGACTGCATGTTTCGCTATTTCTGCTTTAACTGATGGCATGTTTAGGTCTTTGTGGATGTTCGAATTTCTTATATACCAGGGAGCAGATGTAATAATATGTAAAATCTTATTTTGGCGCCTTTGAATTATTTCTACATTGCTAGCTGAGGCAGTGCCCCATAACTGAATCCCATAACACCAAATTGGTTTGAGGACCGACTTGTACAGTAGAAGTTTACAATCTAAGCTCAGGGTGGAGTTTCTGCCAATAAGCCAATTTAGTTGTACTGCTTTTAGTTTCATTTGTGTTAACTTGAAGTCAATGTGGCTTTTCCAAGTAAGGCGACGGTCAAGATATATACCCAGGTATTTAACGTCTGAAAGCTGTGGTATCATTTGGTTATTTATGCGAATAGGAGGGCATGAGTCCCTGCGCAGTGCGAAAGTTATGTGAATGCATTTTTGTTCATTCACTTTTATTCTCCATTTTTCTAGCCATTTTTCCAAATTGAGTATGTGGTCTTGTAAAAGTTGTGATGCTTCTTGTGCACTTTCATGAATACTTAAAAAAGCTGTGTCATCTGCAAAAGTTGATGTGTGGACTAGGGTGCTAATTGGCATATCCGAGGTCTACAGTAAATATAAAATTGGTCCCAAAATACTACCTTGGGGAACTCCGGCTTCAATGAGCTGTGGCGAGCTTAAAAAGTCACCTTCTTTTAATAAAAACTTGCGATTCGTTAAATAATCTTTTAAGAGCTTATACAAGTTTTCGGGCAAGTTCAGCTTTAGCTTAAATATTAGGCCTTCGTGCCAAACCTTATCGAATGCTTGAGAAACGTCAATAAAGAGCGCAGAACCGTATTTTTTTTTTCTTCAAAGGTCGTTTTAATTACATTTACTAATCGGTGTGTTTGTTGGATCGTACTATGTTGTTTTCTGAAGCCTAATTGATGGTTCGGAATGCATCCTTTCGCGCTAAGTATTGGATTCAGCTTAGTTATTCATATTCTCTCAAATAACCTTGACACGTTTGATAAAAGGTTTATAGGTCTGTATGATTCTACTTTTGTGTGGTCTTTTCCTGGTTTAGGAATCATAGTTATCAAAGAGACCTTCCACTCTGTGGGAAAGTACTCAAGACGTAAGATGGCATTAAAAACAAACAGAATAATTCTGCGACCTATACGGGGCAACTCAACTAACATCCTGTTACTTGTTTTATCAACGCCAGGGGCTTTTTTGGTGTTTAAATCCGCTATTGCCCTTTCAATATCGCTAAATTCAAATCTTAGGGGTACTACGGCACTAGTCTCTACTGATGGCAACTCAGCTATATCAGTACATACATTTGGGGTGAAAACCTTCTTCAAATGTCCAACAAACAAATTGCCTTTTTCGGTATCATTCCTTGCCCAGTTTCCACAAGAAGTTCGCAAGGGAGGCGTACGTACGACCGGTCTTTTAAGGTTCCTACAAGCACGCCATAATGAATAATCTGATTGTGCAGTTGCGTCGAGGTCTTCCAAGTAATTTTTCAGAGATGCTACTCTTCGAGATTCTAGCAGCTGTCTTAGTCGTTTCGTGCAATCTTTAAGTCTAGATTTGAGTTGAGGAGATCTGTGTGCTTGCCACTCTCATCTAATTATTCTTTTTTCATCCAAGAGCCGCTCGACATCTACAAAATAAATTTGATTGTATCTAGCTGGTTGTCTGGTTTCTGTCGCATGTTGGGCAGCTGATTTAAGGTTTTAATCAAAATAAATTAGACTCTGATCCACATCTTCTGGTGTTCTTAGCGGTATGTTTTCCGAACAATGAGTACTGAGATACTTTCTATATTTCAACCAATTAATGCTTGTGCAAGTTGTTGGCGACACGATATTTTGCTGATTCCATATATAGACAATAGTGGGTGAATGATCTGGGGATAATTCGAGTGACGCTTCAACCTTAATCATTTCTCTCGAAATACCTTTAGTCACGCCAAAATCAATAACATCAGGTATTTTTTGTCGATCAGTAGGCCAATAGGTGGGTTGTCCACTTGATATCACATTCAGGCGCATTTTTGAAATTGTATCAAACAAAACACGACCTTTTGCAGTTATTAGGCGTGATCCCCAAAACGTATGTTTAGCGTTGTAGTCGCCTGATGCTTTGAAACAGGGACCTAGTGATTTGTAAAATTCGATATATTGACTCTCTGATATTTGAAATCTAGGAGGTGAATAAATCGAAGAAATAACAAAGTTTTGATGATATTCTTCAATACAGATGTTTGTTGCTTGAAGGTAGTCCTCACAAAAATCACACAGTAAATGATGTTTAATTCGAGCACTTATTAGTATTGCTGAACCACCACATGCTCTGCCACGGGGGTCTTTAGTGTCATATAATATATATCCATTGATTTCAAAAAAGCTATTTGTTGTTAAATGAGTCTCTGAAACTATCATGACATCAATTTGTTGGTTCTTCAAGAAGTAATCGAGTTCATTTTTGTGTTCGCGTAAGCCGTTTGCGTTCCAGAAACATATTTTTAAACAGTTCATGGTTTGTTAAGTACCGCCTGCAACATCATAGATTGCATGCGAACCATTTCTTGCATCATGCTGCTCATAGAGCTCATAAAACTGTTTAACGAATGCACTAATGTCTCGATACTTGCTTCGAGACGATTGTAGTTACGAGATGGAGTTTGTTCTTTAGCTTCTGGATGCATATTTGGGGTAGTATTGTTTGTAGGTGTCGCTTTGTGTGCTAAAACATGATTGGATTTTAATATATCCGCGTATGAAACATGATTGGTTGTGGGTTGAGCTAACTGAGGGTAATGAGCATTTGCTTGGTATTGTGGCTGCCTAGCAGGAGTATTTAATTTCTGAGTTGACTTCCTTACTTCAGAAAAAACTGGACAGCCTCTGTAGTTAGCAGTGTGATTTCCACCGCAATTGCTACATTTTTTAACCTTGGAGTCATCCTTTGGTTTGTCGCATTGGGCGGAACAATGAAGCTCTCCACACACAACGCAAACCGGAGGCAACTTGCAGTAAGCCCTTGTATGGCCGTATTCTTGGCAATTTAAACACTGAACGGGTCCTGACCGCTTATGTGGTTCCTCTACACTTATCCTGCGGTGTAACAGATATTTTAGATTATAAATGGGATGCGTTTCGTGCTTCTTTAATCTAATATCCCCAGGTTCCAGTTCAACGCGAAATAGAGGTTGAGGGACACGCTCTCGATTTCTGAGATTATCAACGCTTTTGACTTTAAATCCTGCTTTTTGGAGGCCAGCTTTTATTTCCACTGGATTAACATATGAGTCTACACCTTTGATGACTACCTGTAGGCCTTTGCTACTCTTCAGCTGATAGGTATAAAAGTTCTTATTGCAGCTTTCAAACTCCTTTACTGCTTTACGATAACTACTTTCGTCTATGAATTGAATTTTAGTTTCATCAATGTTACCACGTTTGATAGGAATTACATAGAATGAATTTTCCCCGATAACTGAAATTAACTTATTTATTAATTCATTCGAATTTTTTTCCCTTAAAAAAATTGGTGGTGGTTTAAACGACTTGGGTGCCGTTTTTTGTTCACTTGTTTCGTTATCTAAAATAGCAAAACGATTTTGGGAATGTGGTGTATAAGGTGCAAATACTATCTTAGTCTTTTTATTATCAAGGCAGTTAGACTCTGCCAGTTAGTAGGCTGACTTTTGGTCGGCCGGAATAATAATTGAAATCCTCAACTTATAAGTTCTAGATAGCAATTGATTTTATTAAATTCATGCACTCGTATTTATACTTAAAATTATACAGCTTTTGTTCATAATATTCTTAATAATATTCATAATATAGCTTTTACTCCCGAAATTTGCAAGCCCAGCAACAATTTGTACCCTGCACTCAATTAAAAATGTTTTCATTCGATTTTGTAAATCAAAGTGACCTCGACACCAATAGTTGCTGATACAGCAACTATATGTAAAGAACATTTGTACAGCAAGCTGAAAGCCTGGTCATTGTAATATGATTCTTCTATATACATTCTATGCATGCTGAACGTATATTGAGTGCTTTAATGAGTTAAATTGCTGCTTAGGTCACTACACCCTTGCCCTCAAGAAAAATTTATTTATTTTCTTTGGAAAATGGAATAATTTTTCCGAATGATGGTGGTATTTGGAGTCATGTTGTGCTGTTACATACAATATAATTGTTCTTATTAGTTAATCATATGGTGCTTAAATAGTGCTTATTGAATATTATATTAATATTTGGAGTATTTATTACTATTATTTTTCTTTATGTTGATATGATAAAATTATGGTGTATAGTATATGTATTTATAGTTTTGTTGTACAGTACGCTTACATGTAATTATAAGATTTCTTAACTAATATGTCTTAATCTAGTTTATATTTCTTTAATATATTATTGTGTAAATCTTTGTATTTATCATTTATTTTTATGGTGGAATTTACACCATCTGTTTTAATAATTTGGTATGGACCGTGATATGGACTCTGGTTCTTTTTTCTATTTTCATATTTTACATATACCAGGTCTCCTATTTCATAATTTACACTATTTATATTTTTGTCATAATTTTCTGGCCATTTCTTGTGACCTTTGCAATCTCAATTTTAGCTCTTCGGCATAATTTTCAATATTGTAAAAATTTGTATTTCTTTCTATTTGGTCATTAGGAATGGCTGGCAACTTGCCAAATACTAATTCGTATGGGGAGTAGTTCGTATCAACGTGTGGTGTTGTGTTATAAGCGAAAGCGTAGTATTGTACCCATTTATCCCATTCGTAATCTTCTGCGAAAGTTAGAAGGTATTCATTGAGTGTTCTATGGTTTTTCTCTAAAGCGCCTATTGTTTGGTGATGTTAAGGGGTAGAAAATGTTTGTTTGATATTTAGTAATTTACATATGTTTTGCATAAGTTCATTTACGAACTCGGTGCCTCTATCGGATTTTATGTTCTTTACTACTCCATATTTTAAGATTAATTGTTCTACTAAAGTAGTTGCTATGGTTTTGGCTTCTTTATTACTGATTGGATATGCTACTACATATTTTGACAACTCACACTGCATGGTTAATATGTATCTATAACCGTTAGAAATGCGCAAGGGTCCTACTGTGTCGATTGTCACTGTTTCAAAACTTGTTGTAGGTGTATCTGTTACTACTAGTGGTTCTTTTGTATGTTTTATTATTTTATTTTGCGTACCTGCTGCGCAATTATTTATAAACTCTTTAACCATTTGTCGCATGTTCTTCCATATGTATCTTTGTTTTAATTTCAGAACTGTCTTTCTAATTCCTAAATGTCCTGCTGTACTAGTGGAGTGGAATTCATCAATTAATTTATATTGTATTATAGTGCTTTTTATTTGTACTGGAGCTTTGTATATTAGTATTTTTATTGGCACGCTTTTATTTATTTTGAGCTCGTTGTATTTTTTCTTGAATGCATTCATTTCTATATTCTTTAAATTATATTCTTGTTCACAAAGGGCTAGCTCCTTTATCTGTGAACTGTGCATCGAACTATGTAGTTTCTCCAACATTGAATCTAGTTTCAAAGGGTCATCGCTACAAGTCATTTGCACTTCCTCATTTACAATGTTTATTGTAGTACTACTTTCATTATCGATAATTATTTTCAACTTATATAAGTTCTTAACGTCATTGAAGGATGTACATTCCCAAATTGATCAGTTGATCAGGCTTCTTAGGAGATGTTGTTCTTTCAACGCGTTTCCCGGGTAATACATTTTCTAATACTTCAGTATTTTTATTTTTCTTACATGCATGCGTTATATCATTCTTAATTTGTGCGGCCTTGCTCCTTGTTAAAATATTAATTTCTTTTGCTATTATTTCTGTTTCACTTGTAGGTATCATTGCTTTTAAAATGTCGCTATCTATCTTGATGCGTGACAGTGCATCTGCGTTAGTATTAATTTTTCCTTGCTTGTAAATTATTTCAAAATCATAGTCGGATAAATCTATTCTAATTCTAGTCATTTTTGATGATGGGTTTTTGTGTGCAAATAATGAGACTAATGGTATGTGGTCGGTTACAACAATAAATTTTCTACCGTAAAGGTATGTTCTAAATTGGTTTATGCCCCAATGAATGGCTAATAGTTCTTTTTCAATAATCGGTTTATTAATGTCATGTTTTTGCAGTGCTTTACTTGCGTAAGCAATTGGTAAATCATGTCCTATTTCACCTTGGGATAAAATTGCTCCAAGTGCAAAGTCAGATGCGTCAGTAGTGAGTATAAACGGTTTGTCGAAGTTAGGGTATTGTAAAATAGGAGGGTTTATTAATTTATCTTTTAGAATATTAAATGCCTTTTCGCATTCTTCTGACCAAATAAAAGGTTGTCCCTTTTTTAATAATGTGTTCAAACATTTGGCTAGTAATGCGAAATCTGGTATGAACCGTCTGTAGTAATTGCAAAATGCAATCTTCGTGTTTCGTCTGCGTTTATTGGTCTTGGGTAATTACGTACTGTTTCACATTTAGTTGGGTCAGTTTTTACTCCTTTGTCTGTAATTAAGTGTCCTAAGTAAAGTACTTTTGGTTTAAGAAATTGGCATTTACTAGCGTTTAGTTTTAAATTGTATTTCTTTAGTCTTTTAAATACTTTTAAAAGGTTCTGATTGTGGTGACGTATGGAACATCCGAACACAATAATATCGTCAACGTAGAGAAATGCTTCTGATTTTAGGCCAGATAGTGCTATTGTTAGCATTCTTTGGAAACTATTGGAGGATATTTTCAATCCAAATGGTAATCGTTTGAATTGATAATGACCGTCTTGTGTTGAAAAGGCTGTAGGAGGTCTTGAGTCGTTATCTAATGGTATTTGGTGAAATGAACTTGTCATATCTAATGTTGTAAAATATTTTGCTCGTCCTAGCATGTCTAATATGTCTTCAAGTCGCGTTAATGGGAATTTGTCATTTATTATTTTGTCATTAAGTTTTCTGTAGTCGACTACTAATCTCCATTTCTTGTTGCCATTGTCACTCTTCTTTGGCACTATGAGTAGCGGTGAATTGTAAGGAATGACTGAGGGTTCAATTATGTCATCCTTTATCATGCCTTGTATTTGTTTTTGAATTTCCTCCTGTTGAGTTTGTGGAAGTCTGTAGTTTTTTATATATACAGGAGAATTATCAGTTAAATTTAGCCTTTGTGTATAAAATGTGTTGGTTGTGAGCTGTTCACCTTCTAAGTGAAATATTGATTGGTATTCTCTGAATATATTGTGTAACTCTAATTCTGTCTTTTTATCCAATTTCCTTAGATTTAATTCCTTTATTAATTTATTGAATCGTGTATTATTGTAAGTGTTTGTATTTTGGTATGACATAATATAGTAATCTGCTAGATCTTCTGTGTTAATTTTTATCTGTTTAATTTTTGAAGTGTAATCGTTTACATTTATGATTTTGATGTGACAATTTCCGTTTGCAGGTGCTATTGAATTAGCTAGAAATACTCCTTGCTCTATTTCTTGATTTAGTATGACGATGTCTTTCTTTATGTTGAGATTTATTGGGAATATCATTTCTGTTCTAGGTGGTATCTCAAAAGTGTTATTTGGTTGAAATTTAGTGTCTATTGGTAAGGTTGTTTCTCTGTTATTAATCGTTAGTGTTAAGGTAAATGTTTCGTAGTCAATTTTACATATGTGGTTTATTAGAAAGTCTCTTCCGAGTATTCCGTCAGTGGAGGTCGGAAAGTTAACATTAGTTTTATCTTTTCCTATATCAAATGTTAAAATAGCAGTTCCCATTGAATTGATTTCGTTCTTAGTAATGCCTGTCAATTTACATTTATTGTTAGTGTCATACTCAAATTCATTATCAAATTGATTTTTGCAAATAGAAATGTCGGCACCGGTGTCTATGAGAAATGTCATATATTTTTTAAAATTTGTGTTATATATTGTAATGAAATTTGTCAAATTTTTTGTAATTAAGTAAATATTTTTCTGTACCCCGGAGGAATTTAGTTGTTGTCCTCCGGGTCGCCTACGTTTCCCTGAAGGTTCATAACGTTTATTTGGCGACCGTTTCTATTGTATTGTGGCATTTGTCTCTTGTTGTTATTGTTTTGTCTATTATTGGCAGTGTTATTACGGAAATTGGTATAGTTGTTTGTGTGTCTAATGTTAGAATTTTGTGGAGATCTAAAATTGTTTGAGGGTCTAAAATTAAAATTGTTTGTTGGTGTAAAGTTATTTCGATTATTATTGTAATTATTGGATCTGTTGTTATTGTTTCTAAAATTATTATTAGTATATCTCATTTTAGTGTTACTATTGTTGGGGTTGAAGTTCGTGCTATGGTTGTACCTTTGGTTGTTTGAAATGAACATGACTCGTGAATTATTACCTTGACTATTTTGTTCAAGTTCAAGAGGTAATTCTACTACTGATTCAAATGTTTTTGGTAATGAAGCGAATATTGTTTGCTTGTAATGCTCATTTATGCCATTTTTGAACACTGTTAGACTGTATTGTTCATTTAATTGTGTAATTAAAGCTTTTTGTTCTGTAGTAGCATTATTGCCTACTTGTGTTATTTGTAGTTTGTTAAGTTCTGCAGTTAGTGACAAAATGTTATTTCTAAATGTCGTTATACTTTGGTTTCTTTGGTAAAGGTTTGATAATTGGTTTTGTATTTGAGGAATTGTTTTTGTGGATTTATATTTAGTGGAAAGTGCATCTTTCAATTCTTGCAATGTTGTGGGTGATTGGATAGCAGTTATATTTGTCCTTACCAATTGTGTTAATTTAACGTATATTATATAGTCGATTAGTGCGCTTTTACCGGTTTGACTTAAGCTATTATATATAATTTCCACAATTTTAAGGAATGATTCTAGCTCCTTATGGTTTCCCGAAAAGCTGGGAATAGCTTTGGTTGCTATTTCTAAGTTGAATTCCGACATGCTTGGGTATTCTACTCCGGTTTCGCTAGTATTAGGTGTATTGGATGTATCAACGGTGTAAGTTATAGGTGTTTCAGTGTCGTGTGGTACAGTACTCTCCAACTCGTAGTATGCAAGTATCTTTACTAATTTGTCTCTATGTTGCCAGAAGGTATCTAGACAATATTTTTTGTGTTCTATTGTTAATTTCACTTTGTGTTCATTGACTATTTTTCTAATGCCCTCAAGTGATTCAAATAATGTTTGTAAGTGTTTTATCAAAGTTTCTTGTTTTACTTTTGCTGCTTTGTTTAAGCATTTGTAGCTTTTAGTAAAGTTTTCTTTTTCGATTAATAATTTTTCATGAATTTCCTCCCAGGCGACCATTATATTTGTCTTATTTCGCCGAGGCTGCGTTTAAAACCCCTTTTTATTTGTTGTATAATGTAATATATTATAATGGAAATTGTTAATATCAAGAGTATTATTTCTACTAGACTATTTGAACTCTCTAAGGGTTCTTTGTTTTTGGCCTGTACTGTTTCTATTGCTTCCTGGTTAGATTTCTTTTCAATAGACTGACCAACCTCGTAGCCAGCGAATACTAGCGGAATGGCATTAAATATTTTTTTCCACCAAGACATTGTAAAAATTTTGTATTTTTATATTATTTATTGTTTTTGTTTTTGATTATTTCTATAGCAGCTAGTGCTGTAGGGCAGATATATTTGTACGAAGTTTTTATGATCAAATAATACTATATTCTTATTGTTCCTAACCATGGACTTTAATCTATGTCCGTTCCTACAGCAGTCAATACAATATATATATGTTAAAAGTCAGCTAATTTAAAGGGTTTTTATACATAATTTTTGTGTTTGCCGCTACTGTTGAGAAGGCACTGGTAAGTTTGTTTTAGCGGTAGATGGTGCTGCGGTCTGAGGTTGTCGTCTTGTTTTTCGTAGTTCGCGGTAAATTTCATTCTTCTTCTCGATGGTTGTTGCCAAGTTGAGGTCTTTGTATAAAATTGCTCTTTCTCTCCTTGTGTTGAACGCTTTACACGCTCGCTTCCTCTTTTTCTTGCTTACCAGTGGTGGTGTTGGTCGACGCTTCTGCCTTTGTAGGTATTCTTCTATTGTTATTGGTTTTGGTCCTTGATGCGTTGGTCCAGGGATGTATAACGGGCGTGAGGTGCTGGTGCTGTCGTCTGCTGAGATATAGGGTTCAGGACTCTCGTAGCCAATGAATTTTTCAAAAACCCTCAAGGATTGGTCAAGGTATGTCCTGTCTATTTCTTGGTTCATTTGAATTAAAAGGATTGCAGGATCGCCATGTGGTGTATAAGGTTCAAATACTATCTTAGTCTTTTTATTATCAAGGCAGTTAGACTCTGCCAGTTAGTAGGCTGACTTTTGGTCGGCCGGAATAATAATTGAAATCCTCAACTTATAAGTTCTAGATAGCAATTGATTTTATTAAATTCATGCACTCGTATTTATACTTAAAATTATACAGCTTTTGTTCATAATATTCTTAATAATATTCATAATATAGCTTTTACTCCCGAAATTTGCAAGCCCAACAACAATTTGTACCCTGCACTCAATTAAAAATGTTTACATTCGATTTTGTAAATCAAAGTGACCTCGATACCAATAGTTGCTGATACAGCAACTATATGTAAAGAACATTTGTACAGCAAGCTGAAAGCCTGGTCATTGTAATATGATCGTTGGCTTTGCTCGCAAACGTAAACAAACGTTCATTCATAAAAACAGAAGCGTACTTATGCAGCGTCATCGTTTCATTTTTGTTTTATGCGTTGTTTTTGCATAAAGTATGACTTAGTACACTACATAGTGCCTACATTGTTGCTCAGTATGAACATGCAGTGTCATATTCATTCTTCTATATAAATTCTATGCATGCTGAACGTATATTGAGTGCTTTAATGAGTTACATTGCTGCTTAGGTCACTACAGGAACTTATTCCGTTAGCCTGCTTATCTTTAAGTACTTTGGACATTGGTGCAATCTGCGAAGATTTAGGGCTTCGACCTCTTTTCAACACAGTTATATATCTGTCCATTCCCACTTGAGTCTTACGTTTTTCTGCACTATCCATATTACTGTTGGTAACACTGTGTTCAGAAGGCGGCTTGTTTGTAGTTATATTATTGTCATCGCTTAGCAAAAGCGACGAACAAGATTGGGCACGTATAACTGGCGTAGAATTTACACACAAATTATTTTCAGTTTTTTTGTCTTTATTTAATACAATATTGTCTACATTTTTTTTGCTTAAACTAAAGAGGCTCATTAGCCTTATTGTTTTTGTTTAATTTTTAAAGTAGCAATTCAATATGCCGTTGTAAAAAATAAAGAAAAAGAAAGAAAAAAAAATTACAGACAACTTTGTTGTTGTATTAAAACAGGTTTGTTTTTTTGTTTTTGTTTGAAATTATCCACACAATGTATGTTTTGTTTTTTGTTAATGCGAGCTAAAAAAAAATCGCGTCCGCACTTATCAACGCCAAAAACAGAACTGAGCTATAGATTTAACAATAAGTTTTAATTCGTGGTTTTACACATTTAGTTGTAGTGTAGATTTAATATTCAGTCTGATTTACTTAGCTTAACACACTTCGTTTTAATTTATAGTTCTAACATTAGTTTTAATATTAATGGAAATTACATTTAACAATCACTTTATTTCACTTAGTTTTAAGTACTTCATTTTAATTTTCTTCAACACTAAATAGATTTAATTTCTAAAAACTGACACACGGTTTAGCGACCTTCGAGAATACGACCGTCTGTTCTCTACAACGATATATTACACACTGTCCGTTTTCTTAATGGTCTTTTGGTTATTTTGTTTCTTCGTTTGTTTTCTTCGTGGTGATGCCCATCTAGCGTGTATTACTAGTGTGCGCCTCCCACATTCGGCCGTCCGTTTCATATATTCGGTCACAGTCGTAGTTCTTTTATATCCAGTCCGTTTGACTCCGCGACCTTCAATACTTTCTCTAATTTTTCTATACCTTCTCTCTCATTTTTAGACGGGATTACTATGCCGTCCATGTAGGTCACTAACGTACCGTCACTGATTAAATCTCTAAAAACGTTTGCGATGTATCTGCAGAACACTGCTGGTGAATTTGATACACCGAATGGGACAAACATAAATTCGTATACTCCGTTGTGCGTCACAAACGTGGTATATTTCCGCGATTCTAGATCTACAGGTACGTGGAAAAATCCATTCCTCAAATCTATTGTGGTAAAAACCTTTGCACTTTGTAACCTTTGGAGAACGTCATCAATAACTGTCATTGGGAAATTGTCTCCTACTATTTTTTCATTTAACTTACGATAGTCACAGCAGAGCCTTTTTGTACCACCTTTCTTCTTCACCAGTACTATGGGTGCACAATAATTTGAAGAACTTGGTTTTATTATACCTTCTCTAAGCCATTCGTTGATTTGTTTATCCACTATTTTTTGACGGACGAAATTCCTGTATAATTTTCATTTTAATTGGACATTCTTTTGGTTTTAGTGGTTTATACTTTTCAATCCAGCTTCTTAATATATTCTGTGTATCCTGTCTTAGATGGTTCAGTTTTAGATCGTCGCTGAGTGTTTTGCAATCATGGAATGAAGAATGCATCCCAATTCGACTTGCAGGTCGGCTATCGGATTAATGTCTTCAGCCTCCGCAACCTCTTTTCCCTCATTTGTTACCTTGTGTTTAAATATCGCTCCCTTTTTGTCTATCGTTAAATCTTGCAAATCGACTATCGTATTAACGTCTTCGGCCTTTGCCACCTCTTTTTCCCCGTTTGTTACCTTCTCTTTAAACATCGCTCCATTTTTGTCTATCACTAAATCTACTTGTTCGAAGATGTCGTTACCCAAAACCACAGAGTATAATATATCTCCTCTTTCACAACATGAGAAGTAATTTCTAATTCAATATTGTCCACCTTCACACTACAAGTAAAGTTTCCGATGGTAGTTATATTTTTACCTCCAATTCCAACTAAAGTTTTCCTTACGGGGTTCAGATCAAAATCTCCTAAAAGAAAAAGAGCGTAGTATCTGATAGCTCAGATATCGCTTCCAGTATCTACTATCGCTGAAAAAGTTTTGTCAAAAATGTTGATATCTTTAAAAATTCTTCTAGGCGGCGTAAGAATGTCATCTGATAGCGTGTGTACGTTTTTTCTACTACTACTACTATTGTTTTCGTTTCGATTGCCCTCAATTCCTCTTTTACCATTAAATTTACATTCAAAAGACTTGTGCCCTGTACCGTGACACTTAAAACATTTAATATTTTTATCTGGACATGAATTGGATAAATGCCCTTTATCTCTGCATTCGTAGCAACGTTTTTCATTTTTCCAATCTAGGCTATTTTCAGCGAACGTTTTCATTTTCATTCGGTGACTCCGTTGAGCGTATTTTCTCATAAATTTTAATGTTTTCTTTTAGCTCTGTTAGTGTTTTCGATTGGTATAAAATAGATTTGTTTGTTTGAATAGGTACCCTATTCCGGGTATGAAATACTGAATTAAGCTTTCAGCATCTAAACGTATGGGTTGACCTATCTCCTGTAAGCAATATAAGTATTCACGAAAAGTCTCTTTTGGTTTCTTTTTCCGTCCTCTCAGTATCCCATGTATTTCTAATGATGACAGTTTTCGACCGAATTAATCTTTCAATCTTGTTTTCAAGGAGAGCCAATCATTTATGCCGGATTGACTTCTGGCAAAAATTTTCGCCGCTCCTATTAACAGCTGTTTCGCATAAATAAACTTTTGAAGATCGTTCCATTTAACAGCGTATGCGCAATCTTCGAATTCTTCTAGCAATTGCCCAATTTCTGGCAATCCCTCAAGGTGAAGCTGCTTGTCGCTTGAACCATCAGGTCGCTAGGCACGAAGGGAGCCACGTCCCCATTTACTGATTTGTCCTCTTCTTGGTTAATATCATAATACTCTAACAGTCTTTCTCTTAAAGTCTCTTTACCTCCCGTTTTCTGGAAGACCTAATACTTCCAGTGCATTTCGTAGCCTCTCTACAGTTAGTCCAGGTGTATTGTCTCTGTCCATGTTGAAATTTTTTTTTCTAGCAACAACAAAATTATATAAACGGTCTACTATTCCGTGGCAGTTTTTTTACAGTACTTAATTTTCTTTCTTTACTAATATTATTTAATGATAAGATTAGTAATAGTTATTTAGTTATAGTTTTATATAATATTAAACATAAAAAAATAATAGTGTATATTCCCAAATGACTGCAAATTCTTGAAATTTATTCTGTGTGGGAAACCCTACTTATGAAGTTTATAACACACAACCTCTCTCAAAATATTTCAACAACAACAACACGATATCAAATTCGTTACTTCAAAACTCACTCAGAGATTTTTTATTTAATTGAAAATACTTTAAAATTCACACAGAATTCTTTAAAGTATTTCTTCATATACTTTATTCTTCAAACTCTTACTTCAAAGCTCACTCAGAGCTTTCTGTTTATATTATAGAAAATACTTTATAGTTCACTCAGAATTCTCTAAAGTATTTTCTCTACATAACTTCGTATCAACTCACACAGAATCTTTGTTTTTACTTTAAAACTCACTCAGAGCTTTTTATTTATCTCATTGAAAATACTTTATAATTCACTCTAAAGTATTTTCTTTTTTCTAATTCACACAGAATCTTTTTGTCATTTGCAAATTTACTCCATTTTTATTTTCTTTTCTCAAAAGCTTTTTTAATTCTTACATTTTATAAATACATATATACATACTTAACTACTCTAAATACTTCTTGTTATAAACTATCCTCTGTTTTGTTCTCTATTTTATTCGCTCAGCATACACAATCATCTACGGCTTCTGCTAGCGTTCTCTGCTGCCATTAAACAGTCTTGGCTGGTGTTTGATACTTGCTTTTATAGTGGAAGTTGTTGTTAATTTTGTTTTATTTATTGTTTTCAAGGTTTTTTGAGTATTCTTGTCCCTGTTTTATTTTATGTTTGCACGTTTGTTCTATTTCTTTCTTTCGTGTAGTTAATGTTTAAGTTGTAGCTTTTGTTTCTAGTTTTTACTTTTCCTCTTCACAGGCTTTTTGTAGTTGTTGTTTTTTTTAATTTTGTTCGTTTTGTTACTAATAACTCTTTTTCTACAATATTTTACCGTTTTCTTTTGTGGTTTTTTCTTTAAAAATTTTCTTCAAAGTTTTGTTGCTTGATTTTTTTTTTTTTTTGTTCTTTTTTTCACAACTCTTTTCCAATAATTTTTATCGTTTTTTCAATTTATGTACATATATACATAGGTATACGTTACTTTTTGAACCGTTACTCGACTTTTTTTTTAAATTTCGGGTACAGTTTCCAAAATGAAAATTTAATTTTAACTTGTGTTTTTTTTTAAACTTTGAATTTTCTCAATTATAAATTGTAGTTTGTTTTTCATTTGATTAATAACTAAATTACTTAGTTCGTCTCCCTTTTGTTCACTAATCAATTGATTGTAGTTTTTTATAACACAAAATTTTTATTTCACTTTTATATAAGTAGATAAAATTTAGTTATCAATTGTTTAATAACTGATCGATTGTAGTTTTATAAGTTTTTTTTTTAGGTTGAGCCCCCAATTGTAGTTTTCTGGTAAAAATAATATCGAGGTGTATTGGTTTTATTTCATTTATTGAAAATTGCTTTAGAAAGTAACACTTAGTTTAGTTTTAAGTATTAGCTATAGATTTAATAATAAGTTTTAGTTCGTGGTTTTACACATTTAGTTGTAGTGTAGATTAATTATTCAGTCTGATTTACTTAGCTTTACACACTTCGTTTTAATTTATAGTTTTAACATTAGTTTTAATATTAATGGAAATTACATTTAACAATCACTTTGTTTCATTTAGATTTAAGTACTTCATTTTAATTTTCTTCAACACCAAATAGATTTAATTTCTAAAAACTGACACACGGTTTAGCGACCGTCGAGAATACGACCGTCTGTTCTCTACAACGATATATTACACACTGTCCATTTTCTTGTTGGTCTTTTGCTTATTCTGTTTCTTCGTGGTGATGCCCATCTAGCGTGTATTGCTAGTGTGCGCCTCCCACATATATATATACATATATATATATATATATATATATATATATATATATATATATATATATATATATATATATATATATATATATATATATATATATATATATATATATATATATATATATATATATATATATATATATATATTGTCTATTGTTTTTATGACTGTTTTTGTTTGCTAGTATATGATAATAAGAGATGTTTTCGGTTTTAGTGTTATTCTGTTTAATTGTTGTGATATTATTGTTAGTGTTCAAAATACGAAATAATGCTCTGATTGCTTTTACCAACGTGTTTGCAATAAAAACTCCTTCCACAATTTCTTGTTTAGCAATTAAAAGTTCTGTATTTGAATTACTAATCATGTTTACTCAACAAAGTTTGGTTTGATACTAGATTAGTGTTAACTAAAAACGAATGTTGAAAATAAAACAAATAAACAAAAGTAGCTTTCTTTGCTAACCGAAGGTAGGCTGAAGGAACAACAAATATAAGGTGGTAAATATTAATGTAAAAATATTCAACAAGAGGGAAGCTTAAGGTAGTGGTAGACTTCGTTCTCACCAACTGACGATTGATAATTGAATACAAGTTTTCTCGTATTCCATTATCTGGGTTTGGTTGGTTAAATATATGATGCTTACAACTAAACACTACCCTAAGTAGATAGATACGAAGAGTGCTGATGACGGACGTAGCTGTCTAGAAAATGTGCCTTCCGCTCCTGCTAGTGTCTAAAAATTAAATTTTCCCAATTTTTTCTTTAATATTATCACCTAATTTGTAATTTAATTAATTCTTTCTTAGAGAGAATAAAAACCAACTTAAGCTTGACTATTATAAATATCATTGTATGTAATACATAAATAGTTCGACCAATAATAAATACAAATTTTATATGAATTTTATTTGAACTATTTTTAAATGAATAAATTCATTATTTAGGCTTAGAGATAAATAGAAAGTTAATAACAATTGAAACTACTTAGTAGATAGATACGAAGAGTGCTGATGACGGACGTAGCTATCTGAGATCCAAAGACGTAAAATATTTATTACCTGATAATTGCGCAAATTGCTCATCCAGGTTTGGCATCGGGAATGGTGTCTTCTTTGTAATGCGGTTTAGGGCTCGATAGTCTACGCAGAGTCGGTACTCGTTATTTTTCTTTTGGGATAGGACAATGCCAGATGCATAAGGTGATGTTGATGGACGAATAATATTGCTATCCAGTAGTTCCTGTATTAACTTATCGACTATCGGCCTTCTAGCAAAACGTATACGATATGGTCTTATATTTATTGGTTCATCTGTTTTGAGTTCTATATTCATTTTGACGATGTTACACGTTCCCAATTCATTTGCGGATTCTGCAAAGTTTGCGACAAGAGTGTTTAACAGATTTTGTTCGTTGTCGGTTATATTAGCATCCGTAGATATGGATAAAATATTCTCAAAGCAACAGTCATCATCTTGTATGACGAATTTTCTTTCCTCCTTACAAAATACATCACGTCCGAGAAGAACATTTTGAGTTAACAACTCGTAAGCCACTATGAACAGGTGAATCTTAAACTTACAGTCGTCCACCAATAAATTAACCTTCACTTTTTTATCATATTTAAATTTGCCTCCAGCGAATCCAGTCAGTGTAACAATATGGCACTGGGGTTCTCCCACGGAGTTGGCAAATGACTTTCGTATCAGAGAACAACCGCTACCAGGATCAATAACACAGTTTGTAAATAGGTCATTGATTTTAATTGTTTTAATAAGGTCAGATGAACGTCGTTTGTTTTCACTAGTATCCACCTTGTTAACTACATTACGATTATCACTCTTCTTTTTAGTACAATTGGCTTTATGATAGGTGGTGCGTTTACAAATCTCACATCTACTTTTACGTAGTGGCTCGGGACACTTGTTGGCATAATGACCCATTTTATTACAGTTAAAACATTTAAAAATATTTTTATTATTAACTGACGTCGTGGTATTCGTTGGACTCATATTGATAACTTTTCTTTCTTGTTTAACCACATTAACTGACTTACCAACATTATTGTAAAGACAGAATGTCATAATATCATGTAGTAGATCGTTGCCTACGCTATAGTCGTTTGAAATTTTCTTTTTTAAATAGTTCTCGTTAATTTCATTAATTATATGCCTGCATATTGCTGGTTCTGACAGATAACCACGTTTACCAAATGCCATCATTCTTTAAAAATAGTCGTGAGGAGTCTCATTATCAACACGTCTCATTTGGGACATTTCTACATGTACGTCTGCTTCGTTTACAAGGCAGGGAAAATCGTTTAAAAATTTATCTTCGAACTCTGACCAGGAAATAAAAACATCTTGAAGTGAGTCCATCCAGTATTTAGCAGCACCCTGCATCTTTTGTTGAACCCCGAAAATAACCAGTTGATCACTGCAATTATAAGCATTTTTAAGCACCTCTACCCGCTGAATAAATTGTTTGGCTCCCAATGATTTCTCTGATGACGGATCAAACCACGGAAGTAAGGCGCCCACATCTCTTGTGTTGCAATAATCGTTGGCGTGACTAGTATACTGTTGAGCATCTGAGAACCTATTTGATGGGTGGCTTACAAATCCGGGCGTGTTGGCATTTGTCGTTTGAATGTTTTCTAAATTACTGTTAAGTCCAGGAAATTTCGTGAAACGCACTTGACGAGGAGGTATAATATTTCCCTGGGCAAATTCTTGTCGCCCATGTTCATTTTGGTTCACATAGTTGCTACGGAAATGTTGTAGGTTAGCGTTGTGTTGAAATAAATTATCATTTTGAGTCATTAAATTGTTGTAACCATTGCTACTTGACACTACACTTGTTGGAATGTTGGCATCAACATTTAAACATGTTGCGTTTGTAGGAACATTAGACGGTACGTTTTGTTTTGTATATACAAATCTGTTGTTACACGGCTCAACATTTTGAGTTGCATAAATTCTTGTAGACATTGTTGGTTGTTGATAAACATTGATAAACATCGTAGCAACGTTTTTCATTTTTCCAATCTAGGCTATTTTCAGCGAACGTTTTCTTTTTCATTCGGTGACTCCGTTGAGCGTATTTTCTCATAAATTTTAATGTTTTCTTTTAGCTCTGCTAGTGTTTTCGATTGGTATAAAATAGATTTGTTTGTTTGAATAGGTAGTCCCCTATTCCGGGTATGAAATACTGAATTAAGCTTTCAGCATCTAAACGTATGGGTTGACCTATCTCCTGTAAGCAATATAAGTATTCACGAAAAGTCTCTTTTGGTTTCTTTTTCCGTCCTCTCAGTATCCCATGTATTTCTAATGATGACAGTTTTCTACCGAATTAATCTTTCAATCTTGTTTTCAAGGAGAGCCAATCATTTATGCCGGATTTACTTCTGGCAAAAATTTTCGCCGCTCCTATTAACAGCTGTTTCGCATAAATAAACTTTTGAAGATCGTTCCATTTAACAGCGTATGCGCAATCTTCGAATTCTTCTAGCAATTGCCCAATTTCTGGCAATCCCTCAAGGTGAAGCTGCTTGTCGCTTGAACCATCAGGTCGCTAGGCACGAAGGGAGCCACGTCCCCATTTACTGATTTGTCCTCTTCTTGGTTAATATCATAATACTCTAACAGTCTTTCTCTTAAAGTCTCTTTACCTCCCGTTTTCTGGAAGACCTAATACTTCCAGTGCATTTCGTAGCCTCTCTACAGTTAGTCCAGGTATATTGTCTCTGTCCATGTTGAAAATCTTTTTTTCTAGCAACAACAAAATTATATAAACGGTCTACTATTCCGTGGCAGTTTTTTTACAGTACTTAATTTTCTTTCTTTACTAATATTATTTTATGATAAGATTAGTAATAGTTATTTAGTTATAGTTTTATATAATATTAAACATAAAAAAATAATAGTGTATATTCCCAAATGACTGCAAATTCTTGAAATTTATTCTGTGTGGGAAACCCTACTTATGAAGTTTATAACACACAACCTCTCTCAAAATATTTCAACAACAACAACACGATATCAAATTCGTTACTTCAAAACTCACTCAGAGATTTTTTATTTAATTGAAAATACTTTAAAATTCACACAGAATTCTTTAAAGTATTTCTTCATATACTTTATTCTTCAAACTCTTACTTCAAAGCTCACTCAGAGCTTTCTGTTTATATTATAGAAAATACTTTATAGTTCACTCAGAATTCTCTAAAGTATTTTCTCTACATAACTTCGTATCAACTCACACAGAATCTTTGTTTTTACTTTAAAACTCACTCAGAGCTTTTTATTTATCTCATTGAAAATACTTTATAATTCACTCTAAAGTATTTTCTTTTTTCTAATTCACACAGAATCTTTTTGTCATTTGCAAATTTACTCCATTTTTATTTTCTTTTCTCAAAAGCTTTTTTAATTCTTACATCTTATAAATACATATATACATACTTAACTACTCTAAATACTTCTTGTTATAAACTATCCTCTGTTTTGTTCTCTATTTTATTCGCTCAGCATACACAATCATCTACGGCTTCTGCTAGCGTTCTCTGCTGCCATTAAACAGTCTTGGCTGGTGTTTGATACTTGCTTTTATAGTGGAAGTTGTTGTTAATTTTGTTTTATTTATTGTTTTCAAGGTTTTTTGAGTATTCTTGTCCCTGTTTTATTTTATGTTTGCACGTTTGTTCTATTTCTTTCTTTCGTGTAGTTAATGTTTAAGTTGTAGCTTTTGTTTCTAGTTTTTACTTTTCCTCTTCACAGGCTTTTTGTAGTTGTTGTTTTTTTAATTTTGTTCGTTTTGTTACTAATAACTCTTTTTCTACAATATTTTACCGTTTTCTTTTGTGGTTTTTTCTTTAAAAATTTTCTTCAAAGTTTTGTTGCTTGATTTTTTTTTTGTTCTTTTTTTCACAACTCTTTTCCAATAATTTTTATCGTTTTTTCAATTTATGTACATATATACATAGGTATACGTTACTTTTTGAACCGTTACTCGACTTTTTTTTTAAATTTCGGGTACAGTTTCCAAAATGAAAATTTAATTTTAACTTGTGTTTTTTTTTAAACTTTGAATTTTCTCAATTATAAATTGTAGTTTGTTTTTCATTTGATTAATAACTAAATTACTTAGTTCGTCTCCCTTTTGTTCACTAATCAATTGATTGTAGTTTTTTATAACACAAAATTTTTATTTCACTTTTATATAAGTAGATAAAATTTAGTTATCAATTGTTTAATAACTGATCGATTGTAGTTTTATAAGTTTTTTTTTTTAGGTTGAGCCCCCAATTGTAGTTTTCTGGTAAAAATAATAGCGAGGTGTATTGGTTTTATTTCATTTATTGAAAATTGCTTTAGAAAGTAACACTTAGTTTAGTTTTAAGTATTAGCTATAGATTTAATAATAAGTTTTAGTTCGTGGTTTTACACATTTAGTTGTAGTGTAGATTAATTATTCAGTCTGATTTACTTAGCTTTACACACATCGTTTTAATTTATAGTTTTAACATTAGTTTTAATATTAATGGAAATTACATTTAACAATCACTTTGTTTCATTTAGATTTAAGTACTTCATTTTAATTTTCTTCAACACTAAATAGATTTAATTTCTAAACACTGACACACGGTTTAGCGACCATCGAGAATACGACCGTCTGTTCTCTACAACGATATATTACACACTGTCCATTTTCTTGTTGGTCTTTTGCTTATTCTGTTTCTTCGTGGTGATGCCCATCTAGCGTGTATTGCTAGTATGCGCCTCCCACATATATATATATATATATATATATATATATATATATATATATATATATATATATATATATATATATATATATGTTTTCGGTTTTAGTGTTATTCTGTTTAATTGTTGTGATATTATTGTTAGTGTTCAAAATACGAAATAATGCTCTGATTGCTTTTACCAACGTGTTTGCAATAAAAACCCCTTCCACAATTTCTTGTTTAGCAATTAAAAGTTCTGTATTTGAATTACTAATCATGTTTACTCAACAAAGTTTGGTTTGATACTAGATTAGTGTTAACTAAAAACGAATGTTGAAAATAAAACAAATAAACAAAAGTAGCTTTCTTTGCTAACCGAAGGTAGGCTGAAGGAACAACAAATATAAGGTGGTAAATATTAATGTAAAAATCTTCAACAAGAGGGAAGCTTAAGGTAGTGGTAGACTCCGTTCTCACCAACTGACGATTGATAATTGAATACAAGTTTTCTCGTATTCCATTATCTGGGTTTGGTTGGTTAAATATATGATGCTTACAACTAAACACTACCCTAAGTAGATAGATACGAAGAGTGCTGATGACGGACGTAGCTGTCTAGAAAATGTGCCTTCCGCTCCTGCTAGTGTCTAAAAATTAAATTTTCCCAATTTTTTCTTTAATATTATCACCTAATTTGTAATTTAATTAATTCTTTCTTAGAGAGAATAAAAACCAACTTAAGTTGACTATTATAAATATCATTGTATGTAATATATAAATAGTTCGACCAATAATAAATACAAATTTTATATGAATTTTATTTGAACTATTTTTAAATGAATAAATTCATTATTTAGGCTTAGAGATAAATAGAAAGTTAATAACAATTGAAACTACTTAGTAGATAGATACGAAGAGTGCTGATGACGGACGTAGCTATCTGAGATCCAAAGACGTAAAATATTTATTACCTGATAATTGCGCAAATTGCTCATCCAGGTTTGGCATCGGGAATGGTGTCTTCTTTGTAATGCGGTTTAGGGCTCGATAGTCTACGCAGAGTCGGTACTCGTTATTTTTCTTTTGGGATAGGACAATGCCAGATGCATAAGGTGATGTTGATGGACGAATAATATTGCTATCCAGTAGTTCCTGTATTAACTTATCGACTATCGGCCTTCTAGCAAAACGTATACGATATGGTCTTATATTTATTGGTTCATCTGTTTTGAGTTCTATATTCATTTTGACGATGTTACACGTTCCCAATTCATTTGCGGATTCTGCAAAGTTTGCGACAAGAGTGTTTAACTGATTTTGTTCGTTGTCGGTTATATTAGCATCCGTAGATATGGATAAAATATTCTCAAAGCAACAGTCATCATCTTGTATGACGAATTTTCTTTCCTCCTTACAAAATACATCACGTCCGAGAAGAACATTTTGAGTTAAGAACTCGTAAGCCACTATGAACAGGTGAATCTTAAACTTACAGTCGTCCACCAATAAATTAACCTTCACTTTTTTATCACATTTAAATTTGCCTCCAGCGAATCCAGTCAGTGTAACAATATGGCACTGGGGTTCTCCCACGGAGTTGGCATATGACTTTCGTATCAGAGAACAACCGCTACCAGGATCAATAACACAGTTTGTAAATAGGTCATTGATTTTAATTGTTTTAATAAGGTCAGATGAACGTCGTTTTCACTAGTTTCCACCTTGTAAACTACATTACGATTATCACTGTTCTTTTTAGTACAATTGGCTTTATGATAGGTGGTGCGTTTACAAATCTCACATCTACTTTTACGTAGTGGCTCGGGACACTTGTTGGCATAATGACCCATTTTATTACAGTTAAAACATTTAAAAATATTTTTATTATTAACTGACGTCGTGGTACTCGTTGGACTCATATTGATAACTTTTCTTTCTTGTTTAACCACATTAACTGACTTACCAACATTATTGTAAAGACAGAATGTCATAATATCATGTAGTAGATCGTTGCCTACGCTATAGTCGTTTGAAATTTTCTTTTTTAAATAGTTCTCGTTAATTTCATTAATTATATGCCTGCATATTTCTGGTTCTGACAGATAACCACGTTTACCAAATGCCATCATTCTTTAAAAATAGTCGTGAGGAGTCTCATTATCAACACGTCTCATTTGGGACATTTCTACATGTACGTCTGCTTCGTTTACAAGGCAGGGAAAATCGTTTAAAAATTTATCTTCGAACTCTGACCAGGAAATAAAAACATCTTGAAGTGAGTCCATCCAGTATTTAGCAGCACCCTGCATCTTTTGTTGAACCCCGAAAATAACTAGTTGATCACTCCAATTATAAGCATTTTTAAGCACCTCTACCCGCTGAATAAATTGTTTGGCTCCCAATGATTTCTCTGATGACGGATCAAACCACGGAAGTAAGGCGCCCACATCTCTTGTGTTGCAATAATCGTTGGCGTGACTAGTATACTGTTGAGCATCTGAGAACCTATTTGATGGGTGGCTTACAAATCCGGGCGTGTTGGCATTTGTCGTTTGAATGTTTTCTAAATTACTGTTAAGTCCAGGAAATTTCGTGAAACGCACTTGACGAGGAGGTATAATATTTCCCTGGGCAAATTCTTGTCGCCCATGTTCATTTTGGTTCACATAGTTGCTACGGAAATGTTGTAGGTTAGCGTTGTGTTGAAATAAATTATCATTTTGAGTCATTAAATTGTTGTAACCATTGCTACTTGACACTACACTTGTTGGAATGTTGGCATCAACATTTAAACATGTTGCGTTTGTAGGAACATTAGACGGTACGTTTTGTTTTGTATATACAAATCTGTTGTTACACGGCTCAACATTTTGACTTGCATAAATTCTTGTAGACATTGTTGGTTGTTGATAAACATTGGTCGGCATAAAGACATTTGAGTTCATATATGCATGTTGCGATGTCTCATGTAGTTTGTCTCTATAAAAACGCAATACACATGTTGCCGAAGAGACACCATTTAATTGAAAATATTGTTGGACGTTTTGCTGTTCTCGTGTGTATGTGTGTTCCACATAATCGTCCAGTGTATTAAAATTGTTGTTTCTAGTACTGCATTGTTGTTGCCGTATATTTTCTGGAATTTGTAAATGAGCAGAAGTTTTTGAAATAACTTTAGGCTGCATGTATTGTTGTGCGTTAACAGTTCGACCTGCAGCGTATATTTGGTTTCTGTTACTACTCTGTTGCTGTGCAAGACTCTCTGTGTTTGTGTTGAAATCGTTGTATGTGTTTGCAATAGCCGTTAATACAGAGGCTCGTTGTTGCTGTTTACTGCGTTCATTGCATACAATATCATTTGAACTTGGGGTTGTTTTATTTGACATGTTCAATTCTGCAAAATTATTTTGTTCATCATCGTTAAATGCAGTACTTTGTTTTGGTGATGACATATTTGATGGGGTAAATTGAGACCTTTGAATTTCTTTCAAAGTTTTTTCGAGAAGATCAATTCTTCTAGAGAGACTGGAATCAGTTGTTGCTTGGAAACTCTGAAATGTTTCGTCGTTGAAATATTCCTCCAATCTCTCTATTAGGTCCATTCGTTTACCCGACGTTGGCAAACCAGCCTGTTTGCACATTTTCCGCAGGGCTTCTAGTTTCATGCCTCTAACGTTAGGCAGTTTAACTCAACCCGTTTAATTTATCGTTTATAGATTTCTTTAATCGTCAAATCTATTTTAATTTTCACACACCAGCGGTTAGTTACAAAAATCCCACTTCTGAAAATGTCAGGAAGTTCGAATAAAAAAAAACAAACACAGAATCTAAAGTTAATTATGAATTTCAAATAAACACATTTGTTTTATTAAAGTATATAAAAAAAAGAAATGAATGGTTCCCGTTGAACAACCACTCGCGTTCGCAACTCAACACATACTGCCCTTCTTGTTCGCAACATCTTAGCAACATGTTTGTATTAGTTTACTTATTTATTATTGAAGGGTACGTGACACAAGTAAGGTGCCGGTCAAGATGTATGCCGAGATATTTCACGTCTGAAAGCTGAGGTATCATTTGGTTATTTATGTGAATAGGGGGGCACGATTCCCTACGCAGTGTAAGAGTTATGTGAGTACATTTTTGTTCATTGACCTTAATTTTCCATTTCTTCAACCACTTTTCTAAAATTAATATTTGGTCTTGTAAATATCGTGATGCTACTTCGGGACTTTCGTGAGTGCTTAAAAATGCTGTGTCGTCAGCAAATATCGATGTGTAGACTCGGTCCCTAGTTGGCATATCTGAAGTTTAAAACAAGTATAAAATCGGCCCCAATATACTACCCTGGGGAACTCCGGCTTCAATTGTCTCAGGTGAGCTTAAAAAATTGCCTACTTTAACACTTAATTTCCGATTAGTTAAATAACAGCTTATATAAGTTTGCGGGCAAATTCAGTTTTAACTTATATTTTAGGCTATTGTGCCATACCTTATCGAATGCTTGGGAAACGTTGATAAAAAGCATAGAGCAGTATTTTTTTTTTCTTCAAAGGTCTTCTTAATTACGTTAACTAACCTGTGAGTTTGTTCGATTGTACTATGTTTTTTTTCTGAAGCCAAATTGATGGTTCGGAATACATCCTTTGTCGCTTAGAATGGGGTTCAGCTTATTTATTAACATCCTCTCAAACAGTTTTGACATATTTGATAAAAGACATAGGTCTGTATGATTAAACTTTTTTGTGGTCTTTTCCTGGTTTAGAAATCATAGTTATTAACGAAACCTTCCAACCTGAAGGAAAGTACTCAAGGCGTAAAATGGCGTTAAAAATAAAAAGAATAATTTTTCGAGCTGCATGGGGCAACTCAAATAACATCTTGTTACTGGTTTTATCAAAGCCAGGGGCTTTCTTGGTGTATAAATCTGTTATTACCCTTTCAATGTCACTAAAATGAAATCTTAAGGTTACTGCAGCACTAGCTTCGACAGTTGGCAAATCAACTGCATCAGTCAATACGTTTGGAGTAAAGACCTTTTTCAAATGTTCAACAAATAATTTGCCTTTTTGGGTATCATTCCTTGCCCAAACAAACAAATATTGGTAAACAAATTAAATAGCTGCTTCACGATTAATTTGAGCATATTTACGCTCTGTCTCACTTAATGACCTTGAAGAAAATGGTCTTTCAACGCCTTTGCCTTCCATCTGAGATAACACTGCGCCGACGCCTATGGGACTAGCATCCACCTCAGCTTCGTTTTCAAATTTAGATTAAAATGCGTTAACCAAATTTTGGAAGTTAGTGTATTCTTTACTTGACTAGAAGCAGTTGAGCAATTCTTAAACCAAATGAATCTTTTATTACCTTTTCACAATTTGTAAAGGAACAAGCACGGTGAACATCTCTGGCAAAAATCTTATATAAATATTAATCATACCTAGAACTAATTGCAGTTCCTTAACTTTTGTGGGTTCCTTTAGATTACTAATTTCTTTAATTTTCTCGGGGTTCATATGTAATCCGTTTTCATCTATAACATGTCCCAAATATTTTATTTGCTTACCCAAAAATTCACATTTTAGTTATAATAATTTAAAACCGGCATTATGCAAAACGGAAAAATTTTTTTCCGTAGTGATTAAAATGTCATCAAGGAAAACTACTACTCTTTTAATTTTCATTAAAAAGAAATCCATAATTTCCATAAATTAAACGAGTGTATTGAATTAAGCCTTTTGAAGTTGAAATAGTAGTTAATTTACATGAAGCTTCATATAATTCGATCTGTTGGTTATCTGTGCTTTTGTGTAACTTTGTAAATTCTTTACCTCCTTGAAGTTTAGCAAACATTTCTTCAATTAGGGGTAAAGGATATTTTTTAATCTGCAATTGTGGATTTAAGGTTACTTTGAAATTGCCGCAAATTCGAACACTGCCATCCTTTTTCATTATCGGCACAATGGGAGTACCCCAATCGCTTTAGGATACTGGTTCTAAAGCAGCGAAATCAACTTTTCGATCTCTTTTTCTACTGCATCTTTTATTGCAAACGGTAGTGGCCTGGGACGAAAAAACTTGCGACATGACCCCTCTTTTAAACGAAACGTAGCTTTATACCTTTGAAACAACCCCAATAAACCATTGAAAACATATTTATATTTTTTTTAAATTGTATTAATAGATTTAAAAATTTTATATCAAAAGATTTTAAAAAGTTCCTACCAAGTAGCGGCGGACCCCCAGATTTAATAACAAAGGGCATAATTTTACATTTATTTTTAAAACAAACATTTACATCACATGTACCGTTTTGATGGATTGGTGCATCATTATAAGCCTTAAACAAGGTTGTTACTTCCCGCAGTTTGTAATTAAAGAAAAAGTTTTCATAAGTGTTTTTTGAAATGACATTGTTCGTTCATGTTGTTAAATTGGCCTACTTCCATGATAAGTTTTACTTTATCAATGGTGCAGTTTTTGAGTTGTGTTCTGTCCTTCGTAATTTTTTTTATTATCTGACCATCATAAGAGCGAATTTTTTCTCTGTATACGCTCACGTTTGTCTCCATCATCCAAATATTTTCGCCTTATGTGAGACTCAGGTGTCTGAAAATGCTGATCCACAGGATTTTCACTTATGATCTTCTATCACTTTTTAATTTCGACCGGGGCCTAGTATTGTACATACGCAATGAAGTTGTGTACCAGTGCCAGCAATCAGCAGGCACATGTGATCCTGAATTTAGCTGCATCTGGGTTAAATTAAAAATCAGGTCGCACCTCTTGCATTTCCGGTTTCTCTATAGAAGTCCAAACGCGGGAAGGAATAAAACTTTAGTTGGCTTCGATTTCCTTTCCGATTCTATATCGAAGATTCTCAATAGTTGCCGGAACAGTGAAATTCTTGGTGCTGGTGATTTCTATGTTCACAACTGTTCTTGGTTTCGCCATTCCAGCCATAGAACTACAGAAGGCCAGTATGTTGAGTTATTTGCAGCGCACAACTGCCTTGCGCAATTAGTGAATCTGCCAGCACATATTCCGTGTGTTGAAGGGCATCAAAGCAATATTCTCGACCTTTTCAACGCCTGAAAAGTATAAAGTTAACTTTTGCGCACTTCTCGGTAAATCTGATCACTGCACCATCTCCGCCTCCTTTTCATATTTAGAGCTTCACAAGGTTTCGAAAACAGCCACGAAACGTATAAAATATATTTATGATATATATTTTAAAATATATTTATGATATATATATTTGGGCTGCGGAGCTTGACGAGTTTTTTAGGCAATTCTATTGGAAACTATATTTCCTAGATAATAATATAGATGCCATAGCGGAAATGGTTGTTAACATCATTTTGCTTAGAATGACAACTTTATTCCCTTAGAGTAATTTCGATTAAAACCAGAATGAAGTCTTGGTTTAATCAGACGTGCAAAAGCGCAGTCAGATCAAGAGTGGAAGCATTCAGTATCTGGCGTAGAAACAAAAACTCAGATACTGATTCACTACGCAAAAGAGCGAGATCTTCGTGTGCCAAAGTACTACGATGCGAAAAAAAATCTATACGAGGAGCGTCTTCGTGCTAAAGTTCTTGATGCTCCTCGAAGTTGCAAGACATTTTGGTCATTTGTTAAAAGAGTAAGGATAATGCTAGTTCTTCAATTCCGACTCTTTTTAAAATATGACCAAATATTCACTGACCTGGTTGATAAAGCTAACCTTTAAGAACATACTTTGAGCAAAGGTATTTGAAAGGTGAAACGAACTTTTGGCTGTTAGGTAAAAAATTTAAAATAAGGGGAACCTACTATTATTTATTATTTTTTATTCAAATAGGAGATGCTCGATATCCTTTAGAGCCATGGCTCTTAACACCACATCGAGTTCCTGAGGACGGTTCGCCAGAATTGAAGTTCAACGAAACCCATGCAAAATGCCGCAACATTATTGAACGTACCAATGGAGTGTTAAAGAACCGTTGGCGCTGCCTTTTAGGTGCAAGGGAATTGCACTACACACCAGAAAAGGCAGCTAAAATCATAAATGTATGCTGCGTTTTGCATAATATATGCACTCGTTACAATGTAATAGACTTACCAAGTGATTACATAGTGTTAAGTATGCCGGAGGAGGACGCAACACCACAAATTTAAAATCAATACCTAGCCGCTGCTCGAGCTATTAGAGCCAACATTGAACAAAGTCTTTTATAATTAAATAACTGTTAAACTGTTAAGTTTTTTTTTATTTTGTATTAAAAACAAACAAATAAACACTAAAAAATACAAACGTTAAAAATTCTTTTGCAGTAAAAAATTACTAAAAACTAAAAATAATTCATAAAAGAAAAGAATTCAGTTCACATTGTTATTTAAAAAAAAACACTAATAATTAAAACACTTTACACATCAGGTCGGTATTCTTGTGTTTCCAGTCTAGTTTTTTCCAACATATATTCTATTTCTCTCACTCGCAACTTCTCCATAAAGGCATTGTGCCACTGCATTTCTTCTATTTCCTTCCATTTCAGTCTTTCTATTTCTTTAAAATGTTTTTGTTGATGTTCACCTAATTTATCTAGCGATCGATAAATCTTTTTGTTGGTTTGGTCTTGGTCCTTTTGGTTCACCACTACCAGTTTTATTGCTTCTAGAAGTTCTTTTTGTATTTCAAATTCAGCTTGCACTGCCTCGTAGTAACTTTTAAGAGGGTCTTTTTGAAAAAGTCCGCTTTTTTCGGCTACAATCAGCTGCATTCGCAGTAGCTGGCGGTCCATTTTCAATAAATCCTTCTTTTTCCTCCGTTGTGTCCACCGACACATCCATACAGGAAATATTTTGCGAGCGGTCTATCATTTCTTCTGTCATAGATGTGTAATTAAGGCCAACGGGCTTCACCGAGACACCCTCGACAGAACACTTCATTCCTATGAGGTTATAGATTGCCTCTTCGGTGGATGAAAACATTTGCTCCTTCTTTGGACCACCTCCTGTGCACTTTCTATTTTTTAAATTGTGTGCTGCCTTTTGCCGTACGTACTTCTTTTGATTTGCCCAGACCTAGATATGTATAATTATGAATATGTTAGCGTTATTAATGAATTATGTTTAACAATATTATTATTATTATTATTTGTGCTCTTCAACCTTAAATAGCAATAAATTATTTTTTTATGTAATTAAATTTTGTTTTATAAAAATATTACTTACATTTTTAATGCAACTCCCTTCCGTTTTGTAAGTGAAATATTTTTAGGGAAAAACTAAATTCAAAAACATTGAGAATAACTACTTTTTCCCCATTTAATTTTATTCCCGTTCACACGGTTGATAAAAATGGGACAAAAATTAAGAAAAGGGAAAAGTGAGAATTTTTATTTATAGTAGGAGGAATGGGAAAAGGGAAAAAACTCTCACGGAATTATTATTCGTAATTGGGCTGAGTATTTCCTTTAAAAAGTATAGAAATAAAACCTACAATATCAGTGCAAAACAATGAGAAGCAATATCAATCTGCTAATAAACACATTTCTTATCCTCCGGAGAACTGGGATGACGTAATTTTTTGTAGCGAGACGAAGCTGATGCTTTACTATCATATATATCTATCTATATATATATAAAAATAAGTTGCATTGTGTTAGTAATTGATGTTCTCTGGAATGCGTGAACCGATTTTGTTTCTGCAAAGTTTATATAAAAGGTGACGTCAATACCAACGGTCTCTGTATGTGTCAAGGCGAATTCATACCAGGTGTGAGCAGTAGGACAACACCTACAACAAAACAACAACTTTGATATTAGATTAGCAGATATGAAACAATGTATTTTTTGACAAGACATTCGCAAAAAACGAGAGCAAAAAACAATCAGCTGGGCTATCGACTCCACCTGGTATGAATTCGCCTTGGTATGTGTATTGGTTCATGAGTTATAGCCGCAACATTTGGCGTGGTTCCGCCCATACATAGTGAAAAATTATTATCGTGTTCCTGAAGAACTGCAATAGATAGCACCTTGAAACTTTGGAAGAGTAGCCTTTGTGCTAAGGCGCATAGTCTGCCAAAATACAGAATGAATTGGGACAGTGAGCGTGGTAACCCCCATTAAAAATAAAAAATTATTATCCTGTATCTAGAGAACTACAATAGGTAGTGCCTCAGAATTTTGCATCAGTAACCCCCATATTAAGATACATTGTGTAGAGAAACACAGACTGAATTTGAATCGAGGGCGTGGTACTTCCTATTCAAAGTGAACAATTATTATCACGTACCTAGAGAACTACATTAGGTATAGTCTTGAAACTTTGAACAAGTAACCCTCATACTAATGTGCATAGTCTAGCAAAATACAGACTGGATAAGAATACTGGGAGTGGCACATCCCATTGAAAGTAAAAAATGTATTCGTGTTAATACGTATAGTCTAGCAAAAAACAGGTAGGATGGAAACATTTTTGACTTGAGAATAGCGTGCGTTTTCGCGTTAAAGGTTGGTCATACTCTTCTTCCAAGTCTTTATTGTATTTTTTGTGGATAGGTGTAACGAAGCGCACTGGGGATAGAAACCAACAATCCATTAAAAAAATTGTTGCCAGACTGAAAAAGTTAATCTAGACTAAATACCACAAATTAACCGGATAAGACACGGCCACCTAGCGGTCCTAATGGGTGCTAAAAAATCGCAAAGTGGCATCACAATGGCATCGCCCACTTAACCCTTCCGTTGGTACAGGACATACAATTTTAAAATTTATATGTAGCTGTCTCTTTTCTCTGATGGGGTTAAGTGTCAAAATAATTATTTACATTTAATTGTTAATTTTTTTCACAATTTGGCTAAAAAAGTTTTTGTCTGATTCTGCTTATACCGTGGTCACAGACATAAAAGTTGGTTTCGTAATCGGTAATCTATTGTGGTTTTCGGAAATTTAATGAAAAATTAAGCAACTGATGCAGGCCTTTGTACAAAACAGCAAAAAGGAAAATTAACATTTATGTATGTATGAACCAAATTCAAATCAAGGGGAATTTGAATTGACCAAGTAACCTGTCCAGTGCAAACATCTCAAGAGGTATTTAAAGCTTCTAGTTGTTAAATGCGGTGTCAAGAGAAATGCTATAAATTTTATAGTAGGCAAAAACAAATGTAAAGAAATCCAGGTAAATTTTTATCAAAACTGGAAATGATCCATATAAATTTCGTTATTTATTTTTGTGTCTTCTCTCTAAAAGGTGAGACAAAATGTTTACATACATTAGTACCAACCATCAGACTAAAGCAGAGATTGTGGTCAATTGAAAAGAGTTTGAATATTTAAAATAACTGAATACAAAAACTATCCAAGAGAAGAGACGTTTGCCAAACAACATCAAGTCCAACAAGTATTGTATTTGTATATAGTATAAACGGAATTGTTACTTAAATAAAGCACAATAAAATGTAAGAAAATCCTTAATTTAACACTTAATTGCATACTTTCGACTAACAGAAAAAAGGTAGTATAAAAAGGATTTATACACATTATCCTTTGAACACAAATTGATTAAATTGAATAAAAAACTTGTTTTAATAGTATGTACATACATATGTTTTATTGCATGTATGTATGTTTTATTTACCTTTTATTTAACTAATTTTAACAGAGATAAAAATCAGATTTTGCATATATTATTGTGTAATATAATCTCTTAACCTTTAACATTTCATCATAATACAACAAATTTCTGTTTTAAAAATATTTAAGAATATATAGAAAAACTGCAAGACTCGTTGTTATTTTAGCTGTGAAAAGGGCACTAATACCATGATCTAATATTAAGCGTTGAATTCAATAAATAATTCATTGCTCTTTTGATGACAATGAATTTCATTCCGAGGCGATGTGACTTCATCTAAGTGACTAACAGCTTCTAAATTGTCAGAATTACCAATAGAAGCATCATCGTGTGATAATGAAAACCTTGCAGTTTTGTTATGCATTGGCCTTATGATATCTGACATACCATCGATACCGTCAAAACCATTAACTACTGATGACTTATCTACTGTAGACTCTTGTTGATAGTTGTCAGCATCTACCAACTCTCCGTTAGATATATCTTGCCCAATGCTATTCATTTTTAGCACTTCTTCTTCCGAAAGAGGCTGTAGCTTTGGCTCTACTCCGATGTAAATATTAAAAATTAACACTGGTGCGCTTTCAACATCGGGCACAATCGATCTCACGGGCGATAAGTTCTTTGAACTATTGTGTGAGGAGGCATTTTCTAAACCGTTTACAACCACACTATATCCGTTTGCCACATTATTTTGCTCTTCGAGATTGGAATTGCTTCCATTTGTGTTTGCAAAACTCATACTTTTTGCTATTTTACTTTTTGTGGATTTGCTCAAATTCTTTAATGATTGCTTTGATTTATCTTTTGCAGGACTTTCATTTGTAGACACATTTACAGTGCCCTCTCCATTGACTATAGTATTCTCTGGTAGGTGCTTTAATATTTTTCTAAGCTTTTCCTTTTCTTCTTCGGAAATGTCGAATTTATCTGTGGTTGTTAACATTCTATAAAATTCAGTAAAATAGTTTAACTCTCGTTGAGTTACCAACAAATGTGTTCTTTCAAAATCAGTTTGCTGAGCCAAGATGCAACTACATCCTCACCAGATTGTGTAACTAATAATAAGTCAATTAACTTTGTAACATTGTTCACTTCAAACTTGGCATATAGTTCAGCGAATTTGGCATCAATTTCGCCATGTTTAGCCAAAGCTAACATTTGGATTATTTGTCCAATTTGAATGAGATTAAATTGTACGGACTCTGAAATAGGAGCATCAATTATGCCCATAACATCTGGACTTACAATGGCAGGACAAATGAAATGTGTAAAAACCATATCAGTAATAATTTCGTTGATAACTTTATCAGAAAACTGGTGAGCTTGTTTCAACTGATGAAACATTGTTTGAACCAACCAGCGCAGGGTGGACGGGAATAGCGACCAATTAAAAAGTAAACTATCGATAAAAATTTCAGCTAGCTTGTACAATTGATTAAGCGTTTCGATGTGAAATTTATCAATATTCTCTTGATATGTCGCTGAAGTTTCTGGGCCAAATCTATAATTAAAATCATATTTTTTTTAATTTTTTCCGTTTTTACCTTTTAGTTTTCTAATACCTTCTTATTTTTTCCTTTGTTGTAAAACTCTGCACCACCTTCTTGGGATCAACATCCAACATCGTATCCGTTTCACTTAAAACGCTCATTATAGGTTGGAACAGCGCAGCTGTCAAAAATATTTTTGCTGAGAACATCGACTCATTTAGGCGATGATAAATTCGAGCAAACGTTGATGTATTGGCTTTCAACAGTCTGCGAGGATTATCGCTAACAACAATTTGTATTTCTATTAGTTCTCTCAAAAGTTTTAAAATTTCAACATCTTTTGTATTTATTGCATTTCCAAATAGACTCGATGTGATTGTTTGTATAATGGAATTCATATGAGCAGGTGATATATTTGTCATACTATCAGCAGTTGCTAGAGATAAGGCCAAAACATAAGGAGATCTGTACAGATAATTGAATAGATCTTCATATGCAATTACATGCTGAACAGAAAGTAAACGAAAGTTAATATTAATGGAAACTCACACACACAACAGAGTTTTCTTGTTTATTTTACCTCATAGACCAGAACTTTTTTTGCATCAATAAATTTAATGTTTTCATAGTTATTTGCACGGCGACAACAAAGAGATGGGCCCAAGTCTGGCCGAGAAACAATTAAATCATTTAGATTTCTTCTTTGTTGAGCACATATGTAAGCCAACTGCAATGTTTTCATACATGAAGAAATGTTAATGAGAAAACAAACACAATAACAAATTGCCAACTTACCTTTGTTATTGATGCAGAATTATCCGCTAAAGCTTCGGTTAACTGTGCAAAAGTTGTTTGTTCTTGCTGTATAAACAATTGTTCTTGTCGTAGCGTACGGGCTAAATCCATAACCTCTAAAAGATTTCCTTCCGCATTCGATTCCATTGTGTGATAACTTCTTTGTGCCTTTTCTTAACGTTTAGTTTAGTTCAGTTCGGTTTTATTTAATAAATTATCAATACTTATGATTTAAGTTGTAATACTTCATCTGTATTCCGTATTTGTTTCTTCGTTTAACAATTAAGATTTTAAGAATATGCTGAAATTAACTTTTCTTAGTTTGTAATTTCAACAAATGTAGTTCGATTCAGAAAAATTTTTTTAAGAATTTATTGTTTGTTTATTTTTGGTACTGTCAGTTTATGGTTTTGTTGTTGGTTTTTAAGCATGTATAGTTGACTGCTTTTTCTCGTTGATTTTGAGGATGCCACGTTTTTTTTTTCTTTCTCTAAATTAAGGGTTAATCGCGTATGATAAGCCACTTTTCCATACGTCAAAGTTGCGATATCTGGTTAAGTCTGTGCTAAATACTATTTAAGGGCGGTTTACATTATACTACAAGTAATACGACATGTCAAGTTATTGTGTAGAAGAGTACAAGTAGTATCGTCTAAACATAATATGTAATGAAACTGTCCGACATTGAAAGAAAACACGGATGGAAATTTGACAGTCTTACGGCTATCTTTATGTTTTGACAATTTTCAAAAACTATTCTACTTCATTAGATCAGGGTTGCGTTTTTCTTATTAATGCGAACTTTTCAAAGACAAAACTCGTCAAAAAAGCAGAAAATAGCTGAATATAGTGCAAAATAGATCCAGTTAGCATCACAAATAAGTTTGTAAACAATAAAAAAGTTTTTGCAAAAGAACGTGAAAATTTTTATTTAATTTTGTTTTGGTTGTTGGTTTCCAGTTTTTTTATTATTTTTTTATTATTTCCTTGTTACTTCTTTTTTAAATTTGGCATATTTTTCGCAAGTACGCGCACTATTTATTTGTTTCCACTTTTTTATTGTTTTAACAACAGCTGTTTCAATTTTACTTCATTTTATGCAACACCAATGGTGTAAAAGTAAGAAAAAAACCATACTATTTTTAATCTCTATTTTTTCATACGAATGGATTTTCATTTTATTTTCTCTTAGATTTTACGTACGTAAAGTCTTACTGTCTAGACTGCCCTTTAACTATAACACAGTACGACAGTGGTTGGTACACATGAGAAATATTAACAGAATATGAAAATAGGCTTAAAATAAAGAAATACGTGTCTACGTTTTGCTGTAGCACGTCAGAATTTTAAGAAAATCGATTTTAAAGATTCGAAGGACCGTGGAGCTTCACTTGTAACGTAATACTATTATAAAAAGTTCTATAAAAATAGAATGGATGGAACCGATTTAAATGCTTGAGCCAGTTTTGAAAAGGGAATTAAATTTGGATTTGTTTTTATTAAAACATAGAATTTTTTCCCGCTAGATGGCGCTTTACTTTTCATGTAAAATTAAAAAATATCCAAAAAATGTAATGTAATTCAATGTAATGTAAATGTAATGTAAAATTACAAATATTAATATGATTTTGTGTCAAAAATGTTGGTCGTTTAGTTTTTCGTGTGTAAAATTCAGGATTAGTATCACGGCATAAATTCCAACAATATTCAGCAAGCATGTGAGTCATGTCTTTTCCTTTGAAACGATTTTCTATTGTAACAATATCTTTATGGAAGCGTTCTCCATGCTGATCGCTTAAATCATTTGAAGGAAAAAAGTCTAAATCGTTGTGCAAAAAATGAATTTTTAAAGACATGTCAACTTTCATTTCACCATAAGCTGAAACCATTTCTTTAACAATATCCTAATATCCATTTCTTTAACAATATCCTAATAATAACGTTAAGGCGCAGATAAGAAGTAATGAAAAACTTAGAAACGATCGACCGTCATTTGGTTCAAATCCCAGACGACTTGTTTTAATTTTTTCTAATTGCAGAATTGTATTTTTAATGAATTTCGTACATTTCTTGGATATTTTTTAATTTTACATGAAAATTAAAGCGCCATCTAGCGGAAAAAAATTGTTTTTTTTTAATAAAAACAAACCCAAATTTAATTCCCTTTTCAAAACTGGCTCAAGCATTTAAATCGGTTCACCCATTCTATTTTTATAGAACTTTTTATAATAGTATTACGTTACAAGTGAACCTCCACGGTCCTTCGAATATTTAAAATCGATTTTCTTAAAATTCTGACGTGCCACAGCAAAACGCCGAGACACGTATTTCTTTATTTTAAGCCTATTTTCATATTCTGTTAACATTACTCATGTGTACTCAAAAAAATTTGATTTTGTCGTACTGTGCAATAAAGAAAAAAAAAAACAAGAAAAAAATGGCAACTATTCCTAAAACTTGTGAACAAGCACGTATAACACGCTCATCTGGGAAGCTTGGAGATCAAAATACCGAATCGCCTATTGAACAGAACCAAAAAACTCCTCGTCTAACTATTGGTGATAAAAGTTTTCTTGTCGCTCTTATACGTGAAAACGAAACTCTTACGACTCAATTCATTAAGGACTCTATTAAGGTCAGTGAAAGAATACACTTTCAATATATAAAAGAGCTTATTTCAGAAAGTGAACAGAGAATTCGGTCTTTTGTTGAAACGGAATTTACAAATTTTAAGGCCATTTTAGGCGACATTTCTGAAAAAGTAAATAATCTCGAAACAAAATGTTTGCAAATTGCTTAAACTGCTTAAAAAATAAAGTCCATGATTTGAAGAAAAAACTTTTACTACATGAAAATTCTTTGGTAGCAACCAGCGTCAGAATTTCTGGTGTGCAACACATGCACAACACTTACTGCATCCGAAAGAAACAATAGCATCCGTACTTTTAAATACAGAAGCAGTGCATCTTTTAATCAATTTTTCGGCTACACCATATATTTTATTTTTCGGGTATAAATTGTTGTTGTAATTTGATGTCCGTTATATATTAAGAACTGGTGTACGATTTGTTTTTAAAATATCAGTATCAGTATATAAAACGTGTTTTGTTGTGGGCTTGGCTAATTGAGCATAATTAGCACTTGGTGTCCATTGAGGATGCTTTGGAAGGGTAATTTTGCGGTGTAGCAGATATTTAATATTATATATAGAGTGAGTCTCATTTTTTTTTTCAATCTGTGGTCACGCTTTTGTGTACGCTTTTTACCTTAAATCCATTTTTTGCAGACTAGCTTTAACTTTAGCTGGATTTACGAAAGGGCCCATATCTTTTATAACTACATGTTAACCTTTGCTACTTTTCAATTTCCAGGTGTAAAAATTCTTTCACGAATTTGCAAATTCGGTAACTAATTTTGAGAAGTTGCTTTCATCATTTATTAGAATCTTTGTTCCACTTATGTTCCCACGCTTAAGAGCAATAAAGCAAAGTGTGTGTCTTTGTTTGACCCCCACAGTAAACATTTGTTTGCATTAATTATTGTTTTCTAATATTTTTTATTTTTTTTTTTTTGTTTATTTTCTAGAATTGTATTTATTAGCCTTATTTTTATTAGTTCTGGTTTCTGATTTCAGGTTTATTTCCCTCCACCTATGTCCAATTGGTTGCCGCAAGTATACCAAAACTCATTAAGCGCCCAGATTTACTGCGTTGATCAAAACAACTTTCTGTTCCAGCATTTTTGTTTTTTCTTGCGTTGATGTATACATTTTCAAACTGTATGTACTTTTTATTTGTTATTTTTCTTTAAAGCTAGGTAGAGAATGTTAAATTAATAAATCGAAAAGAAACATTTAAATGCAAAATGTCCTCTGCATAGCTCTCGTATTTTCCTTTGTGTTGTGTTAGCTGTCAGAATTCTTTTTGTGTGTTTGTATGTGTGTGTATGTTTTTTTTCCATGCACAATACCGTTGGCAATACTATTTAAAAAAATACAATGTTTAGAATAAGGTAATGCCATAACGAAAAACAAACACAGAGATGTCTTTTTCATTCAAAACGATATGAAACGCCAAGAGAAAAAATGGTTATTTTGAAAAAATAATAAAAATGTCTGCATGAAAAATAACCGTACTGTTTTGTCTGATTGCCTAATAAAAAGAAAAGCTTTAGCGGCATACCAGACCTACATTACAAGCTGTTGCAGAGCATTGGAGAGAATGCAAAAGTGAGGGAAAGTAATAAAAGTGAAAGGAAACTGAAGAAATGCTGAGATGAAAATTTTTTTTGGCTGAAGAAAAATGTCAAATAATCTAGAACAATCTAAACGATTAAAAAGATGGTGATTTGGAGGGAAGGCAGAAATTTCTAGAAATTTTTTTACGATAGGGAAAAATCCTTCGAGTCCACTGACAGTTTCATTTGTAGAAAACGTCTATTAGCACAACTTAGAGAAAAGCTTCCAGAAAGCACAGTAATAAATAAGATATTTTCTCTGTTAAATGCACAATTACGTGAGAAAAACTCTAGAGGTGGTGTTGAAATGTCCCAGGACCTTCTTTAAAAAGCTAGCGATATTGAGTTATTTAATTTAAAAAATAAACCGGAGACTTTTAAAAATCAGTCAGAAGAAAGTAACAATGCTAAATTCTCTTTCTGTAGAAAGAAAACTCATACAGCAGATGTTTGCGTCATACGTCTCCAGTTGAAAAAAAATACCTGAGCAAAATAAATTAAATTCCTATGGTTGTGGAGCAGTTGGCTTCTATAGATCTAACTGTCTTAAATGTACGTAAAAAACAGTAATAGAAATCCCCAAAGAAATGGTTTTCAACAGCATCAAAACAAGTTTAGTTGGCAGAAATGTGCCCACCTTTGCTCAAGTGATGAGCAAAGTTATGAATATGGAATTTCTCCATTACATGGCAGAATTAGGTGCATGGAGTTTTTTTAAAACTAGCGAATAAAATTCTGCGTGTAGGTGAATGTTTTGATATAAACGCAACACAAAAAGAAAATCTATCTGCTAGAAAAAAAAATTATACAAAATGAATTTCTTGAGAAGGTTGGGCTGAAAGTAGACTGCCCAAAACAGGGATATGGAAATACTAGCGACGGTAATATGTCCAGAGCATTATTTGAAAATGATGAGGTAATAGTCCGAATTACTGGGGTCGACAATTAAATTATAAAAAGGTTGGCAGTTATCCTAAATGTTATAAACTCTAGAGAAATGGTAAATGGCCCAAATGTACCCTGAGAAGTAACTTACTCCTACAGTTCATAAGATTTTGGCTCATGGTAAAAGTTTAATTGAATCTCAATGCTTACCGATTGGACAGTTGTCAGAAGAATCCCAGGAATGCAAAAACAAAGACTACAAAAAATTTAGATACACGAATACTTGCAAAATTTCAAGGATTACACAAAATGCGGACTTTTTCAATATGTTGGCGGCCTCTTCAGACCCACTAATTTCATCACGAAGACATGTAAGATCTCGAAAGGATTTGGAAGAACATAATTATAGCTCCGATATGTTAAGTCTATTAGATAACGCTCCCAATGTTAATGACTATTTCAGAGTGAACTAACTAATGAAAACCAAACAAAAAAACTGATTAAAATATATGTATACTAAATAACATTATATCTAGAGCATAAACATATTAATATTAAAAATAATTTAAAAATGTGTTTCTGTAATAGAAATAAAAAAAATTTTATATTTAATATCGGATTTGAGCAGTGTATACTAAATAACATTATATCTATAGCATAAACATATTAATATTAAAAATAATTTAAAAATGTGTTTCTCTAATAGAAATAAAAAAATTTTATATTTAATATCGGATTTGAACAATGTGTATTGCAAAGCGCACCGGGTTAAATTAGTTACTTAATATAAATTTACTTAGATTTAAATATTAAATGTATATAAAAATGTGTATTTGCGATTAAAATAAAAAACTTATATTTAAAAAAACATGTTAACATTTAACTGGAAAAATTATCCTATTTTAACCGCAATTTTTGGAGCACCCTCTAGCAGTATTTTGTAACATTATTTTGAAGCCTAAAGTGTCCTCTGTCAATATCTTTTTAAATCTTTAAAATATCTTAATTATTTCAAAAGCTATGATTTTTGCAACGAAAAAAGTCAAAAGGCCACTGTTCGACGTCGGAATCATGCAGATTAAACTTCTGCCGTGGTAGGAGCAACCCACCCTACCCTGGTGGAACTCCGTCATAACGGAAGCTCAAAAACCCTCCCGCAAACTTTTCAATGAGGCAAAAAGACTGGGTAACTGGTCAACATACAAGGATTCAGTTAACAGATTTAAAAACCTGATAAGAAATGCGAAAGCGGCGTCATGGAGATCCTTCTGTAGCGTCGTAGAAGGGTCTTCTGAGACGAGCCGCAAGTTGTGCCGAGTTTTATTAAGAAACCATGTGGCAACTGGACTACAAGTGGACATGAGACTCTTGAGGTACTTATGGACACACATTTCCCTGAATGTACTCCCCTAACAGATTGCTTTCCACAAGCCCCAATCCCTATTAATAGAGAAGGACTTCTGTGGCCAATAAAGAGCTTCGACCGGCTCAAACAAGCGTCAATAGCCCTATATACCTGTAAGAATGCCCTAAGTAAAAACTGCTGCATTAGCCCCGGAAATGACTGCTGGCTTTTTAATACAGTGATAAAGCCCATACTAATGTATGGAGCGCTCGTATGATGGCCTGCACTAGGCAAGTCTACATACTGTAATATAGTCAACTAAGTAGTACGCATTTCAGCCTTGATGATCACGAGTGCCATACGCACGACGCCATCAAAGGCTCTGTTAACAATGTTGCACTGGCTTCCAGCCGATCTAATGGTCAAACAGCTGGCCTTGAACTCGGAAATTAAACTTAGTGCAACCGGGGCATGGAAATCGAAGAATTTCGGCCATGCGACTATTTTGGGATGTGTTCGCATATCGACTATCCCTGAAAATATTGATTATTGTGCACCCTCAGCCATGCCGACCAGAAGGTTCGGAGTATCAACTTCAGGTACGTCATCTATGATGACATATGACCGTCATCAAGAGGACGTGCTTGAGGTCTATACAGACGGATCTAAAACGTACAATAGAGTGTGGGGGGGCGTCTTCATCCCTCGTTTTCAAATAAGGATAAGGTTTAGGCTGCAAAACCAATGCAGCACTGTTCAGGCTGAAATTTCTGCCATAAAAAGAGTGGCAAACTGGCGAAGGTATCACAGGATATATGGTAGAGATATCCAGTTCTGCACCGATAGCAAAGCTACGATATACTCCTTATCGGGCGTTTATACAACGTCCAGTTTTGTTCGTGAATGCCGCACATCTCTAGATGAGATGGAGAGACATTCCAATCTAGAACTCTTTTAGGTGCCGTGGCACGCGGGAGTGCCCGGAAATGAAACTGGGGACGACCTGGCTTGATCTGGAACCTACCTTAGAGATCCAGAGATAGATCAACTAGTTGGCGTTCTGCTAAGTTGCTGTGAAGACAATTTCCAGCAGGAACTACTGGGGTTAGCGCAAACCAGATGGTCGCACGAGCCCACCTGCATGATCTCGAGGCTCTTATGTCCTCAGTATGATTGCAAACGTACTGCAATCCTCCTGCAATCGAGGAAATAACTAAGTTTTGATAAAATTCTTCAAGATAGATATTTGTTGCTTGAGGTAATCCTCACAAAAATCACGCAATAAATAATGTTTGATTCGGGCCTTTATAAGTATTGCCGAGCCTCCACATGCTCTTCCACGGGGTTTCTTAGTATCATACAAAATATAGCCATTGATTTTAAAAAACTATTTGTTGGCGTAAGCCGTTTGCGTTCCAGAAATATATTTTTTAACCGTTCATGGTTTGTTTAGTACCGCCTGCAACATCATAGATTGCATGTGTACCATTTCTTGCATCATGCTGCTTATAGAGCTCATAAAACTGTTTAACGAATGCACTAATGTCTCGATGCTTGCTTTGAGACGATTATAGTTATATAGGTGGTGAATTAGTTTTCGGTGTCGCTTTATGTACTGAAGTATGATTGGTTTTTAACATATCTGCATATGTTGGGTTGTTGGTTGCACTAACTGAGGATAATGAGCATTTGCTCGATATTGCGGGTGCTTAGCAGGAGTACTTACTTTTTGAGTGGTTTTCCTTACCAAAACTGGACAGCCTCTGTAGTTAGCAGTGTGATTTCCACTACAATTGCTACAATTTTTAACTTTCGAGTCATTCGTTGCCTTGTCGCATTGGGCGGAACAATGAAGCTGTCCACACACAACACAAACCGGAGGCAACTTGCAGTAAGCGCTAGTATGACCATAATCTTGGCAATTTAGATACTGTACAGGTCCTGATCGCTTATGTGGTTCCTCTATGCTTATTTGGCGGTGTAACAGATATTTCAAATTATAAATATTAATTATTATTAATGTAGGGGGAATAACAAAGCAGACCACTTCCATTATGGGTCCCTCAAATTTAGAAAAAATTCAAAGGCGCCAAAATAAGATTTTACGAATAATTACAGCCGCACCCTGGTATATTAAAAACTCGAACATCCACAAAGATCTAAACGTGCCACTAGTTAAGGCAGTAATAGCGAAACATGTAACAACGTATCTGAAGAAGCTTGAAACGCATCCAAACCCGTTGGCCCGCAACATCCTAAATGATCGTGGTTATGTTCGACTAACAAGGAGGAATATTGCTTCTCTTTGCCGATCATCACAGATGTGACCAATTTATTATAGCAACAACCGTGTCATCATACAGTTTTTTGTCTAGCATTGGCTGGACTTCAGTATATATGTACATATATGTATTTTAGTTTAGTTTAATTTTATTTTTTTGTTATTTTTTTGCTTTAACTTTTTACTTCAACTTTTAAGATTTGAGCACTTATTGTTAGTTAATAAAAAATTTGAAGATACAATAAATAAATAATATGAAAGAAAAAAAAAGTAAATAGGGTGCGTTGCGTTCTTTTTCAATCTCATATCTCCAGGTTCCAGTTCAACGCGAAATAAAGGTTGGGAGACACGTTCTCGATTTCTGAGATTGTCTACACTTTTTACCTTAAATCCTGCTTTTTGGAGGTCATCTCTGATTTCAACTGCATCAACATCTTCGTCTCCACCTTTAATAACCACCTGTAGACCTTTGCTACTCTTCAGCTGTTAGGTATAAAAGTTCTTTCTGCAGCTTTCAAACTCGTTTACTGCTTTACGATAACTGCTTTCATCAATAAATTGTATTTTTGTATTATCAATGTTACCACGCTTGATGGAAATTACATAAAACAAGTTCTCGCCAATAACTGAAATTAACTTCTTTATTTTCGTTCGAATTTATCTCTCTTAAATAAATTGGAAGTGGTTTGAACGACTTGGATGCCGTTTTAGTTTCACTTGTTTCGGACTCTAACGGAATTTATTCGTTAGAGTCCTTATCTTTATGTACTTTAGACATTGGTGCAAACTTCGAAGATTTAGGGCTTCGACCTCTTTTTTATATCTGTCCATTCCCACTTGCATCTTGGGGTTTTCTACACTATCCATATTACTTTTGGTAATACTGTATTCAGAGGGCGACTTATTTTTATTTATTTTGTTTTCATCACTTAACAAAGCGATGAACAAGATTGGGCACGTAAAACTGGCGTAGCATTTATACACAAATTATTTTCATTTTTTTTTTGTGTGTTTATTTATTTCAATATTGTCCAAAACAATAATGCCGTTGTAAAAAAAAGAAAGAGAAAAAAAATGTACACACAACTTTGTTGTTGTATTAAAACAAGTTTTTTTAAGCTTTTGTTTAAATTTATTCACAGTTCTTGTTTTTTTATGTTAATTGCGAGCTTAAAAAATCGCGTTCTCTTTTATCAACGCACAAACTAGAATTTTAATATTCAGAAATTGCTCTTGTAAAATATTATCATTAGCCGGCTAATGCTTCCGCCAATGGTTAACCGCCGTTGATTGTTTTCACACGGCAAAGGTTTTTGGCAACACTGGCACAATAAACAAGGTAGAGTTGGTTTTACAAAAACAAAAAGCGCATGTATTTTATCGGTAGATTTTTGAATTGTAGATGTCAAAAACAGCCGATTGAAGTAAGAAATTACAAAGCAAATTGTGCGTTTTTTTTTTCTTTTAGTGCTTTTAATTGTATCCAAGAAAGCACTGAATAAATATAAATTTAAGTACTTGAAATAATATTGTTTTTAAATAAATTTTTCGCTTCTATAGATTCCACGGGTTCCATTAAACCGAAAAAAGAACACTTTTTGGGTACTAAATATGCTTACAAACTAGAATGTAGGAAAATAAAAATTTTTATAAAAAATAAAATATATATTTTAAAACTATTTTTTCAAAAAACAATTGTTCTAAAATACTGACAATGTTATTTTTGTCCTTGTAGGATATTTTTTCCTTATTTCTCCATTTTTGCTTAATTTTAGAAAAACACTTTTAACTTTGCTGTTATTTTGATTATTTCTACGGCCTTATTATATCTATTTATGTTTTTTTTAATTTACTGCAGAATTTTTTTGAGAACCCAATGTTTTTGGGTTTTGATTCTATTGGAGCAATTTTGTGATCTCATTTTTATTTTCTATTATTATTTATTTTTATTTCTATTATTAATTTCATTATTAATTATTTTTTAAAATTTTTATACTGTTAAATTTAGCTTTTTTTAAAATTTATTACAATATTTGTTAATTGTTAATATGTAAGCCCTCCGGTTATTAACGATAGGCAGGGTGTCGATGTCGTAGTGGGTGCCCTAACAAATTCATTCGAACTAGCGACGCACAGTGGCGTCTTTTCTTAAAACCCGTGGCAAAAATACAAAATTTTGTGAAATGAATGAAAACATCGTATAAAGAACTACGTATTGATCACAATTCAATAACGTTTTCCTTAATTGCAAAAAAATTATAGTTTGTGCAGCTGCTCAAAGTCGACAATTTTTTAGAAAGCAAAAAAAAGGGTGATCTTGAAAAAATAAATGCACTTTAGAATTAAAGTGTCAAAAACATTGCCGTTTGATTACTACTTTTTTGGTATTTTTTTAAGGTATATTTGTTTTTTATTAAAAGAAGTAGTAAAATGTTTAGGAGATGCTCTACTTTTTCGGCAGTAGCCGCTTTTTAGACACCCTATATTTAGGTCAGTTTTACAAATAAAATAGAGCATATCTAAAAATGGTCTCGCCCATATTTTCTGAGGGTATTTGAAAAATGTTTTTCTCATTTTTAAAGTATGTAACAAAGAAATAAAAAAGGGTTTCCATTTTTTTTTCACTGCAGCAATTTTAGTGTAAAATTAGTTACTTGTTGCATATTTTTATTGCTTCTCGTTAAATAATAAACAATATTTTTCTCTGCCAATCAGGTAGGCATAACTATTGCAATATTTTAATTTTAAAATACCTATTTTTTTATACTGAATAAAATATATACTGCAGGTATATATTCCAGTTAATTTTTTTTTTGTTCAACTTAGGTAGTTTAAACATTTTATTTTTGGGTATAAATTAAACCGCAATTGTATAATGCAGCCAGTTAAGTTTTTACTTTCCAAAACTAGTGATCAGTAACAGAACTTATACAATTTTATTTTAAAGTGCAAGTATGTCCTTTACCAATTTAGAATTTGAGTTATTCAGAAACTCAGATAATGAAAATGCATATAAATTGGCAATTGTGGAAAAACTACATGATTTACCAGGATACCACGAAATGGATGTTCATAGCAATTCATAACAATTAAAAAAATGGCTTGCCTCCCACCGTACGAAAAAAGCATTTATGAAAAACAGCATTATGTCTTAAGTTTGTAAAAGATAAAGATACATCAAGGTCCGACATTACAAAAGCTATGGTGCTTGCAAGTCTAGTTCGATTGCAGAGAATTAAAGGGACTATTCCTACTCCACCAAATGCTTTACCCGCAAAGTATAATATAGAAGAACCCTTAGCGTTGTTTATGGAATTGGGATTGTCAACGGACAAATATTCTATTTTACAAAGCACTTGAAAGAGTCATAACGTGAATATTATTCCTGGATACAAAAAGATTACATACGCCAAAAAAGAAGCAGTGCCACCTAATGTAAAGGTTACTGAAATATCGGTAGAGGTAAAACTGCAAGACTTAATGGATCATACACCCAAACGCATTAGTCAAAGTTTGCCGGAAGAGGAAGCAGTATCACTTCCAGATAGGCTTACATTGATAAATAAGTGGGGATGTGATGGATCATCCGGTCAAAGTGCTTGATGGCAAAGTCTTAAATGTAATAACAGATTCCTCGTCAACTTTAAAGTGTGCAATTTGCAAAAAGTCACAGAAAGACTTTCAAAATTTTTATGGCTCAAGTGATGAGCAAAATTATGAATATGGAATTTCTCCATTACATGGCAAAATTAGGTGCATGGAGTTTTTTTAAAACTAGCGAATAAAATTCTGCGTGTAGGTGAATGTTTTGATATAAACGCAACACCAAAAGAAAATCTATCTGCTCGAAAAAAAAATTATACAAAATGAATTTCTTGAGAAGGTTGGGCTGAAAGTAGACTGCCCAAAACAGGGATATGGAAATACTAGCGATGGTAATATGTCCAGAGCATTTTTTGAAAATGATGAGGTAATAGTCCGAATTACTGGGGTTGACAATAAAATTATAAAAAAGTTGGCAGTTATCCTAAATGTTATAAATTCTAGAGAAATGGTAAATGGCCCAAATGTACCCTGAGAAGTAACTTACTCCTACAGTTCATAAGATTTTGGCTTATGGTAAAAGTTTAATTGAATATCAATGCTTACCGATTGGACAGTTGTCAGAAGAAACCCAGGAATGCAAAAACAAAGACTACAAAAAATTTAGATACACGAATACTTGCAAAATTTCAAGGATTACACAGATTGCGAACCTTTTCAATATGTTGGCGGCCTCTTCAGACCCACTAATTTCATCACGAAGACATGTAAGATCTCGAAAGGATTTGGAAGAACATAATTATAGCTCCCATATTTTAAGTCTATTAGATAATGCTCCCAATGTTAATGACTATTTCATAGTGAGCTAACTAATGAAAACCAAATAAAAAAAACTTAATAAAATATATACTAAATAACATTATATCTATAGCATAAACATATTAATATTAAAAATGTGTTTCTGTAATAGAAATAAAAAAATTTTATATTTAATATCGGATTTGAGTAATGTGTATTGCAAAGCGCACCGGGTTAAATTAGTTACTTAATATAAATTTACTTAGATTTAAATATTAAATGTATATAAAAATGTGTATTTGCAATAAAAATAAAAAACTTATATTCAAAAAAAAACATGTTAACATTTAACTGGAAAAATTATCCTATTTTAACCGCAATTTTTGGAGCACCCTCTAGCAGTATTTTATAAACATTATTTTGAAGCCTAAAGTGTCCTCTGTCAATATCTATAATTATTTCAAAAGCTATGATTTTTGCAACGAAAAAAGTCAAAAGGCCACTGTTCGACGTCGGAATCATGCAGATTAAACTTCTGCCGTGGTAGGAGCAACCCACCCTACTCTGGTGGAACTCCGACATAACGGAAGCTCAAAAAACCTCCCGCAAACTTTTCAATGAGGCAAAAAGACTGGGTAACTGCTCAACATACAAGGATTCAGTAAACAGATTTAAAAACCTGATAAGAAATGCGAAAAAGGCGTCATGGAGATCCTTCTGTAGCGTCGTAGAAGGGTCTTCTGAAACGAGCCGCAAGGTGTGCCGAGTTTCATTAAGAAACCATGTGGCAACTGGACTACAAGTGGACATGAGACTCTTGAGGTACTTATGGACACACATTTCCCTGAATGTACTCCCCTAACAGATTGCTTTCCACAAGCCCCAATCCCTATTAATAGAGAAGGACTCCTGTGGGCAATATAGAGCTTCGACCCGCTCAAACAAGCTTCAATAGCCCTATATACCTTTAAGAAGACCATAAGTAAAAACTGGTGCATTAGCCCCGGAAATGACTGCTGGCTTTTTAATACAGTGATAAAACCCATACTAATGTATGGAGCGCTCGTATGTTGGCCTGCACTAGGCAAGTCTACATACTGAAATATAGTCAACAAAGTAGTACGCACTTCAGCCTTGATGCTCACGAGTGCCATACGCACGACGCCATCAAAGGCTCTGTTCACAATGTTGCACTGGCTTCCAGCCGATCTAATGGTCAAACAGCTGGCCTTGAACTCGGCAATAAGACTTAGTGCAACCGGGGCATGGAAATCGAAGAATTTCGGCCATGCGACTATTTTGGGATGTGTTCGCATATCGACTATCCCTGAAAATATTGATTATTGTGCACCCTCAGCCATGCCGACCAAAAGGTTCGGAGTATCAACTTCTGGTACGTCATCTATGATGACATATGACCGTCATCAAGAGGACGTGCTTGAGGTCTATACAGACGTATCTAAAACGGACAATAGAGTGGGGGGAGGCGTCTTCATCCCTCGTTTTCAAATAAGGATAAGGTTTAGGCTGCAAAACCAATGCAGCACTGTTCAGGCTGAAATTTCTGCCATAAAAAGAGCGGCAAACTGGCGAAGGTATCACAGGATATATGGTAAAGATATCCAGTTCTGCACCGATAGCAAAGCTACGATATACTCCTTATCGGGCGTTTATACAACGTCCAGTTTGGTTCGTGAATGCCGGACATCTCTAGATGAGATGGAGAGACATTCCAATCTAGAACTCTTTTGGGTGCCGGGGCACGCGGGAGTGCCCGGAAATGAAACTGCGGACGAACTGGCTTGATCTGGAACCTACCTTAGAGATCCAGAGATAGATCAACTAGTTGGCGTTCTGCTAAGTTGCTGTGAAGACAATTTCCAGCAGGAACTACTGGGGTTAGCGCAAACCAGATGGTCGCACGAGCCCACCTGCATGATCTCGAGGCTCTTATGGCCTCAGTATGATTGCAAACGTACTGCAATCCTACTGAGAACCCCTCGAGGACAGATAGGCATACTAGTGGCTATGCTGACACTATAGGTGCACACGCTAGGAGTCCGTACAATGACTTCTGTAGAAGTTGTCAGGACGAGGAGGAAGAAGAGACAGTGAAGCACCTCCTCTGTCACTGTCCGGCCCTATCTACGGAAAGGGCGGCGCTGCTTGGCAGCCCGATACTACAAGAACTTGCAGACCTATCGGGTTGCGATATTAATAAAATAAATCAAAATAAAAAAATACATTTCAAATAAGTTTTATTGTTTATAATTATAGCGAGGGGAGTAAAAATTTAAGAAATATTTATTTGTGTTGTACTGGAAAAATTAAAATAGTTTAGTACATAGATTACATAAATAGATAGCCAACTCTCCCAATGTCAATAAGTAGCTATAAATGTCTTCACACTTACGGGTATGGTGTGAATTCATTGATTATATTAAGACACTTCAAAGCGATACATATATTGTTGATCTTTCTAAGGATATAAATAATTTAAAATTTTTGCACTAACAATTTCATATTCTTCATATTCAGGTTTGTTAGGTGAAATTTATTTCTTCACCGTATTGTATTTTTTGTCTTTTAGGAAATGAACATTTTCCATACAAAATAAAAAATAATTAAAATTAGTATTCAGTTCAACCTTTTTCCCACATAAATATATCAGTAAAAATACAAAATTCTCGTTTAAGAACAAAAGAAGTGTTTAATTTAACATCTAAAATTGATTGTAAAAAAATATGTAGTTTATTTACAAAACAATTTATACAACTATGTGCAGTTTAGGTATTGTGGGGAAAAATTTTTAATAACCAATACGTATACAAACTTGTTTACCAATACATTCCTAACTAGACTTTGTTTTTTTTGGTTTTTTTTTTGCAAAAGACTTGGGTTTTTGACATTTCAGTTGGATATCTATGTGTAATCTATGATCTTAACATGACAATAATTATCTTCAAATCTAATGTTACTTTAATTTGAATGATTTTGTTTTATTTTTCAAAAGAAGCTTGAATTGGATTATACTGTCTACTTGAAAATCTTAATTCAATAAAACAATAACACAAGTGTATCAACACTGTAATGTTTAACTTAAATACTAGTTACCTTAACTGAGGTTTGCTATTGATGTTATCGATGTACATATAATAAATCTATGTGGACACAGCTTGATTTACATTTGCTTTTAATTTAATGAAAAATGATCCATAAAAATTGTACAAATATGCTCTCAAGTTGAGTAATTTCCACACATTTTGTCATTTTCCAATTAAGTCAATAATAAGCTTCAAATTATGATGTAAAAATGCACGAATAAAAAAATTATATTTAATTAATATTGGAAAAAGTGCAAAATTATAAATTAATTGAACAATACAAAAATTAAAAAAAAAATCCATTCGTGCTGTTTATAGCTATAAACAGCTTTAAGTTGGCATAGTGAAAAAGTAAGAGTCAAAGAAAATCAAAAAGAGCTAAGTTGACATTACTGCAAGCCATACACAGGAATTTGTTTGTTTTTGGAATTTATCATTTTTCATAACAAAAAATAAACAAATGTAAATAAAGTTTGACAACTACTATTGAAAACAACCGAAGGAAAAAAATATCATCTGTTCAACTAACCTTACCTTGTTTATTCTACCATGACTGAAACACTATTGATGTCAGATGGTTTGTCAGAAGCAATGTTTCACAGCCCACGACATGTACTTGGTGTGCAGTGTGAAAGTTGGCATGTCATAGAAAAAAAATTCGTGTATGGGTAACTTAAATCCATAGACGATGCGACTGGTCGTTCAACCAATTCTAGGAATCTGGTTGTACACGAGTTGTAACGTTTTTAAGCTAAATGTATTGAAGTTGTTTGTCGTTTGTACGAAAGATCAAAAAGATTGTTTTTGTCAAGTTTTAGCAACACGTCGCAACATTTGTGTACCTCTCGCATACGATTTTATGTAGTATTTGTATTCACTAATTAGAATTGGGTTTATCAGCTCTTTAAAGTGAGCGCTCTTTTCAGGTCAGCTCATTGAAACGAACTAGTTCGTTCATTCAGTTCAATGTTCGGGATATTTTCCGAACAATGAGTACTAAGATGTGCTAGTCTTTGGTGATACGATATGTTGTTTGTTCCATATATAGACGACAGTTGGTAAATGAACTAAGGATAATTCAAGTGACTTAAATTTTAATAATTTCTATCGGAATATCCATAATCATGCCAAAATCAATAACATCAAGTATTTTTTTCCAATCAGTAAGCCAATAAGCGGGTTGTCCACTCGATACCACATTCCGACGCATTTTTAAAATTATGTCAAACAAAACACGACCTTTTGGAGTTATTAGGCGTAATCCCTAAAACGCATGTTTAGCCTTGTAGTCGCCTAATGCTATGATACAGGGATCTAGTGATTTGTAGAAGTCGCTATACTGACTATCCGATATTTGAAATCTAGGAGGTGAATAAATCGAAGAACTAACTAAGCTTTGATAAAATTCTTCAAGATAGATATTTGTTGCTTGAGGTAATCCGCACAAAAATCACGCAATAAATAATGTTTGATTCGGGCCTTTATAAGTATTGCCGAGCCTCCACATGCTCTTCCACGGGGTTTCTTAGTATTATACAAAATATAGCCACTGATTTAAAAAAAAACTATTTGTTGGCGTAAGCCGTTTGCGTTCCAGAAATATATTTTTTAACAGTTCATGGTTTGTTTAGTACCGCCTGCAACATCATAGATTGCATGTGTACCATTTCTTGCATCATGCTGCTTATAGAGCTCATAAAACTGTTTAACGAATGCACTAATGTCTCGATGCTTGCTTTGAGACGATTATAGTTATATAGGTGGTGAATTAGTTTTCGGTGTCGCTTTATGTACTGAAGTATGATTGGTTTTTAACATATCTGCATATGTTGGGTTGTTGGTTGCACTAACTGAGGATAATGAGCATTTGCTCGATATTGCGGGTGCTTAGCAGGAGTACTTATATTTTGAGTGGTTTTCCTTACCATGGACAAAACTGGACAGCCTCTATAGTTAGCAGTGTAATTTCCACTACAATTGCTACAATTTTTAACTTTCGAGTCATTCGTTGCCTTGTCGCATTGGGCGGAACAATGAAGCTCTCCACACACAACACAAACCGGAGGCAACTTGCAGTAAGGTCCTGATCGCTTATGCGGTTCCTCTACGCTTATTTGGCGGTATAATTATTATTAATGTAGGGGGAATAACGAAGCAGACCACTTCCATTATCGGTCCCTCAAATTTAGAAAAAATTCAAAGGCGCCAAAATAAGATTTTACGAATAATTACAGCCGAGAGAGATCCTTCTGTAGCGTCGTAGAAGGGTCTTCTGAAACGAGCCGCAAGTTGTGCCGAGTTTCATTAAGAAACCATGTGGCAACTGGACTACAAGTGGACATGAGACTCTTGAGGTACTTATGGACACACATTTCCCTGAATGTACTCCCCTAACAGGGGAGCAGTTGACCTGCTCAGATTGCTTTCCACAAGCCAATCCCTATTAATAGAGAAGGACTCCTGTGGGCAATATAGAGCTTCGACCCGCTCAAACAAGCTTCAATAGCCCTATATACCTTTAAGAAGACCATAAGTAAAAACTGGTGCATTAGCCCCGGAAATGACTGCTGGCTTTTTAATACAGTGATAAAACCCATACTAATGTATGGAGCGCTCGTATGTTGGCCTGCACTAGGCAAGTCTACATACTGAAATATAGTCAACAAAGTAGTACGCACTTCAGCCTTGATGATCACGAGTGCCATACGCACGACGCCATCAAAGGCTCTGTTCACAATGTTGCACTGGCTTCCAGCCGATCTAATGGTCAAACAGCTGGCCTTGAACTCGGCAATAAGACTTAGTGCAACCGGGGCATGGAAATCGAAGAATTTCGGCCATGCGACTATTTTGGGATGTGTTCGCATATCGACTATCCCTGAAAATATTGATTATTGTGCACCCTCAGCCATGCCGACCAAAAGGTTCGGTGTATCAACTTCTGGTACGTCATCTATGATGACATATGACCGTCATCAAGAGGACGTGCTTGAGGTCTATACAGACGTATCTAAAACGGACAATAGAGTGGGGGGAGGCGTCTTCATCCCTCGTTTTCAAATAAGGATAAGGTTTAGGCTGCAAAACCAATGCAGCACTGTTCAGGCTGAAATTTCTGCCATAAAAAGAGCGGCAAACTGGCGAAGGTATCACAGGATATATGGTAAAGATATCCAGTTCTGCACCGATAGCAAAGCTACGATATACTCCTTATCGGGCGTTTTACAACGTCCAGTTTGGTTCGTGAATGCCGGACATCTCTAGATGAGATGGAGAGACATTCCAATCTAGAACTCTTTTGGGTGCCGGGGCACGCGGGAGTGCCCGGAAATGAAACTGCGGACGAACTGGCTTGATCTGGAACCTACCTTAGAGATCCAGAGATAGATCAACTAGTTGGCGTTCTGCTAAGTTGCTGTGAAGACAATTTCCAGCAGGAACTACTGGGGTTAGCGCAAACCAGATGGTCGCACGAGCCCACCTGCATGATCTCGAGGCTCTTATGGCCTCAGTATGATTGCAAACGTACTGCAATCCTACTGAGAACCCCTCGAGGACAGATAGGCATACTAGTGGCTATGCTGACACTATAGGTGCACACGCTAGGAGTCCGTACAATGACTTCTGTAGAAGTTGTCAGGACGAGGAGGAAGAAGAGACAGTGAAGCACCTCCTCTGTCACTGTCCGGCCCTATCTACGGAAAGGGCGGCGCTGCTTGGCAGCCCGATACTACAAGAACTTGCAGACCTATCGGGTTGCGATATTAATAAAATAAATCAAAATAAAAAAATACATTTCAAATAAGTTTTATTGTTTATAATTATAGCGAGGGGAGTAAAAATTTAAGAAATATTTATTTGTGTTGTACTGGAAAAATTAAAATAGTTCAGTACATAGATTACATAAATAGATAGCCAACTCTCCCAATGTCAATAAGTAGCTATAAATGTCTTCACACTTACGGGTATGGTGTGAATTCATTGATTATATTAAGACACTTCAAAGCGATACATATATTGTTGATCTTTCTAAGGATATAAATAATTTAAAATTTTTGCACTAACAATTTCATATTCTTCATATTCAGGTTTGTTAGGTGAAATTTATTTCTTCACCGTATTGTATTTTTTGTCTTTTAGGAAATGAACATTTTCCATACAAAATAAAAAATAATTAAAATTAGTATTCAGTTCAACCTTTTTCCCACATAAATATATCAGTAAAAATACAAAATTCTCGTTTAAGAACAAAAGAAGTGTTTAATTTAACATCTAAAATTGATTGTAAAAAAATATGTAGTTTTTTTACAAAACATTTTATACAACTATGTGAAGTTTAGGTATTGTGGGGAAAATTTTTAATAACCAATACGTATACAAACTTGTTTACCAACACATTCCTAACTAGACTGTGTTTTTTGGGTTTTTTTTGCAAAAGACTTGGGTTTTTGACATTTCAGTTGGATATCTATGTGTAATCTATGATCTTAACATGACAATAATTATCTTCAAATCTAATGTTACTTTAATTTTAATGATTTTGTTTTATTTTTTTCAAAAGAAGCTTGAATTGGATTATACTGTCTACTTGAAAATCTTAATTCAATAAAACAATAATACAAGTGTATCAACACTGTAATGTTTAACTTAAATACTAGTTACCTTAACTGAGGTTTGCTATTGATGTTATCGATGTACATATAATAAATCTATGTGGACACAGCTTGATTTACATTAGCTTTTAATTTAATGAAAAATGATCCATAAAAATTGTACAAATATGCTCTCAAGTTGAGTAATTTCCACACATTTTGTCATTTTCCAATTAAGTCAATAACAAGCTTCAGATTATAATGTAAAAATGCACGAATAAAAAAATTATATTTAATTAATATTGAAAAAAGTGCAAAATTATAAATTAATTGAACAATACAAAAAAAACTTAAAGCTGTTTATAGCTATAAACAGCTTTAAGTTGGCATAGTGAAAAAGTAAGAGTCAAAGAAAATCAAAAAGAGCTAAGTTCACATTACTGCAAGCCATACACAGGAATTTGTTTGTTTTTGGAATTTATCATTTTTCATAACAAAAAATAAACAAACGTAAATAAAGTTTGACAACTACTATTGAAAACAACCGAAGGAAAAAAAATGTCATCTGTTCAACTAACCTTACCTTGTTTATTCTACCATGACTGAAACACTATTGATGTCAGATGGTTTGTCAGAAGCAATGTTTCACAGCCCACGACATGTACTTGGTGTGCAGTGTGAAAGTTGGCATGTCATAGAAAAAAAATTCGTGTATGGGTAACTTAAATCCATAGACGATGCGACTGGTCGTTCAACCAATTCTAGGAATCTGGTTGTACACGAGTTGTAACGTTTTTAAGCTAAATGTATTGAAGTTGTTTGTCGTTTGTACGAAAGATCAAAAAGATTGTTTTTGTCAAGTTTTAGCAACACGTCGCAACATTTGTGTACCTCTCGCATACGATTTTATGTAGTATTTGTATTCACTAATTAGAGTTGGGTTTATCAGCTCTTTAAAGTGAGCGTACTTTTCAGGTCAGCTCATTAAAACGAACTAGTTCGTTCATTTAGTTCAATGTTCGGGATGTTTTCCGAACAATGAGTACTAAGATACTTTCTGTATTTCAATCAATTAATGCATGTGCTAGTCTTTGGTGATACGATATGTTGTTTGTTCCATATATAGACGATAGTTGGTAAATGAACTGAGGATAATTCAAGTGACTTAAATTTTAATCATTTCTCTCGGAATATCCATAATCACGCCAAAATCAATAACATCAAGTATTTTTTTTCCAATCAGTAAGCCAATAAGCGGGTTGTCCACTCGATACCACATTCCGACGCATTTTTAAAATTATGTCAAACAAAACACGACCTTTTGGAGTTATTAGGCGTAATCCCTAAAACGCACGTTTAGCCTTGTAGTCGCCTAATGCTATGATACAGGGATCTAGTGATTTGTAGAAGTCGCTATACTGACTATCCGATATTTGAAATCTAGGAGGTGAATAAATCGAAGAACTAAATAAGCTTTGATAAAATTCTTCAAGATAGATATTTGTTGCTTGGGGTAATCCGCACAAAAATCACGCAATAAATAATGTTTGATTCGGGCCTTTATAAGTATTGCCGAGCCTCCACATGCTCTTCCACGGGGTTTCTTAGTATTATACAAAATATAGCCATTGATTTAAAAAAAAACTATTTGTTGGCGTAAGCCGTTTGCGTTCCAGAAATATATTTTTTAACAGTTCATGGTTTGTTTAGTACCGCCTGCAACATCATAGATTGCATGTGTACCATTTCTTGCATCATGCTGCTTATAGAGCTCATAAAACTGTTTAACGAATGCACTAATGTCTCGATTATAGTTATATAGGTGGTGAATTAGTTTTCGGTGTCGCTTTATGTACTGAAGTATGATTGGTTTTTAACATATCTGCATATGTTGGGTAGTTGGTTGCACTAACTGAGGATAATGAGCATTTGCTCGATATTGCGGGTGCTTAGCAGGAGTACTTACTTTTTGAGTGGTTTTCATTACCAAAACTGGACAGCCTCTGTAGTTAGCAGTGTGATTTCCACTACAATTGCTACAATTTTTAACTTTCGAGTCATTCGTTGCCTTGTCGCATTGGGCGGAACAATGAAGCTCTCCACACACAACACAAACCGGAGGCAACTTGCAGTAAGGTCCTGATCGCTTATGCGGTTCCTCTACGTTTATTTGGCGGTGTAACAGATATTTCAAATTATAAATATTAATTTTTATTAATGTAGGGGGAATAACGAAGAAGACCACTTCCATTATGGGTCCCTCAAATTTAGAAAAAATTCAAAGGCGCCAAAATAAGATTTTACGAATAATTACAGCCGCACCCTGGTATATTAAAAACTCGAACATCCACAAAGATCTAAACGTACCACTAGTTAAGGCAGTAATAGCGAAACATGTAACAACGTATCTGAAGAAGCTTGAAACGCATCCAAACCCGTTGGCCCGCAACATCCTAAATGATCGTGGTTACGTTCGACTAAGAAAGAGGAATATTGCTTCTCTTCGCCGATCATCACAGATGTGACTAATTTATTATAGCAACAACCGTGTCATCATACAGTTTTTTGTCTAGCATTGGCTGGACTTCAGTATATATGTACATATATGTATTTTAGTTTAGTTTAATTTTATTTTTTTTGTTATTTTTTTGCTTTAACTTTTTACTTTAACTTTTAAGATTTGAGCGCTTATTGTTAGTTCATAAAAAATTTGAAGATACAATAAATAAATAATATGAAAGAAAAAAAAGGAAAAAGGGTGCGTTTCGTTCTTTTTCAATCTCATATCTCCAGGTTCCAGTTCAACGCGAAATAAATGTTGGGAGACACGTTCTCGATTTCTGAGATTGTCTACACTTTTTATCTTAAATCCTGCTTTTTGGAGGTCATCTCTGATTTCAACTGCATCAGCATCTTAGTCTCCACCTTTAATAACCACCTGTAGACCTTTGCTACTCTTCAGCTGTTAGGTATAAAAGTTCTTTTTGCAGCTTTCAAACTCGTTTACTGCTTTACGATAACTGCTTTCATCAATAAAATGGAATTTTTGTATTATCAATATTACCACGCTTGATGGAAACTACATAAAACAAGTTCTCGCCAATAACTGAAATTAACTTCTTTATTGTCGTTCGAATTTTTCTCTCTTAAATAAAATGGAAGTGGTTTGAACGACTTGGATGCCGTTTTAGTTTCACTTGTTTCGGACTCTAACGGAATTTATTCGTTAGAGTCCTTATCTTTATATACTTTAGACATTGGGGCAAACTTCGAAGATTTAGGGCTTCGACCTCTTTTTTATATCTGTCCATTCCCACTTGCATCTTGGGGTTTTCTACACTATCCATATTACTTTTGGTAATACTGTATTCATAAGGCGACTTATTTTTATTTATTTTGTTTTCATCACTTAACAAAGCGATGAACAAGATTGGGCACGTAAAACTGGCGTAGCATTTATACACAAATTATTTTCATTTTTTTATGTGTTTATTTATTTCAATATTGTCCAAAACAATAATGCCGTTGTAAAAAAAAGAAAGAGAAAAAAAATGTACACAACACTTTGTTGTTGTATTAAAACAAGTTTTTTTAAGCTTTTGTTTAAATTTATTCACAGTTCTTGTTTTTTTATGTTAATTGCGAGCTTAAAAAATCGCGTTCTCTTTTATCAACGCACAAACTAGAATTTTAATATTCAGAAATTGCTCTTGTAAAATATTATCATTAGCCGGCTAATGCTTCCGCCAATGGTTAACCGCCGTTGATTGTTTTCACACGGCAAAGGTTTTTGGCAACACTGAAACCATGGCACAATAAACAAGGTAGAGTTGGTTTTACAAAAACAAAAAGCGCATGTATTTTATCGGTAGATTTTTGAATTGTAGATGTCAAAAACAGCCGATTGAAATAAGAAATTACAAAGCAAATTGTGCGTTTTTTTTTTCTTTTAGTGCTTTTAATTGTATCCAAGAAAGCACTGAATAAATATAAATTTAAGTACTTGAAATAATATTGTTTTTAAATAAATTTTTCGCTTCTATAGATTCCACGGGTTCCACTAAACCGAAAAAAGAACACTTTTTGGGTACTAAATATGCTTACAAACTAGAATGTAGGAAAACAAAAATTTTTATAAAAAATAAAATATATATTTTAAAACTATTTTTTCAAAAAACAATTGTTCTAAAATACTGACAATGTTATTTTTGTCCTTGTAGGATATTTTTTCCTTATTTCTCCATTTTTGCTTAATTTTAGTAAAACACTTTTAACTTTGCTGTTATTTTGATTATTTCTACGGCCTTATTATATCTATTTATGTTTTTTTTTTTATTTACTGTAGAATTTTTTCGAGAACCCAATGTTTTTGGGTTTTGATTCTATTGGAGCAATTTTGTGATCTCATTTTTATTTTCTATTATTATTTATTTTTATTTTTATTTCTATTATTAATTTTTTAAAATTTTTATACTGTTAAATTTAGCTTTTTTTAAATTTATTACAATATTTGTTAATTGTTAATATGTAAGCCCTCCGGTTATTAACGATAGGCAGGGTGTCGATGTCGTAGTGGGTGCCCTAACAAATGCATTCGAACTAGCGACGCACAGTGGTGTCTTTTCTTAAAACCCGTGGCAAAAATACAAAATTTTGTGAAATGAATGAAAACATCGTATAAAGAACTACTTATTGATCACAATTCAATAACGTTTTCCTTAATTGCAAAAAAAAATATAGTTTGTGCAGCTGCTCAAAGTCGACAATTTTTTAGAAAGCAATAAAAGGGTGATCTTGAAAAAATAAATGCACTTTAGAATTAAAGTGTCAAAAACATTGCCGTTTGATTACTACTTTTTTGGTATTTTTTTAAGGTATATTTGTTTTTTATTAAAAGAAGTAGTAAAATGTTTAGGAGATGCTCTACTTTTTCGGCAGTAGCCGCTTTTTAGACACCCTATATTTAGGTCAGTTTTACAAATAAAATAGAGCATATCTAAAAATGGTCTCGACCATATTTTCTGAGGGTATTTGCTACATAATACTTTAAATAATTTAACTAAAAAGACTAAAACTAAGAAATAAGAAGAAAACTGTTACAACCTCATAGCGAAAACGAGAAAAATGTTTTTCTCATTTTTAAAGTATGTAACAAAGAAATAAAAAAGGGTTTCCAATTTTTTTCACTGCAGCAATTTTAGTGTAAAATTAGTTACTTGTTGCATATTTTTATTGCTTCTCGTTAAATAATAAACAATATTTTTCTCTGCCAATCAGGTCGGCATAACTATTGCAATATTTTAATTTTAAAATACCTATTTTTTTATACTGAATAAAATATAAACTGCAGGTATATATTCCAGTTAATTGTTTTTGTTCAACTTAGGTAGTTTAAACACTTTATTTTTGGGTATAAATTAAACCGCAATTGTATAATGCAGCCAGTTTAGTTTTTACTTTCCAAAACTAGTGATCAGTAACAGAACTTATACAATTTTATTTTAAAGTGCAAGAATGCCATTTACCAATTTAGAATTTGAGTTATTCAGAAACTCAGATAATGAAAATGCATTTAAATTGGCAATTGTGGAAAAACTACACGATTTACCAGGATACCACGAAATGGATGTTCATAGCAATTCATAACAATTAAAAAAATGGCTTGCCTCCCACCGTACGAAAAAAGCATTTATGAAAAACAGCATTATGTCTTAAGTTTGTAAAAGATAAAGATACATCAAGGTCCGACATTACAAAAGCTATGGTGCTTGCAAGTCTATTTCGATTGCAGAGAATTAAAGGGAGTATTCCTACTCCACCAAATGCTTTACCCGCAAAGTATAATATAGAAGAACCCTTAGCGTTGTTTATGGAATTGGGATTGTCAACGGACAAATATTCTATTTTACAAAGCACTTGAAAGAGTCATAATGTGAATATTATTCCTGGATACAAAAAGATTACATCTGCCAAAAAAGAAGCAGTGCCACCTAATGTAAAGGTTACTGAAATATCGGTAGAGGTAAAACTGCAAGACTTAATGGATCATACACCCAAACGCATTAGTCAAAGTTTGCCGGAAGAGGAAGCAGTATCACTTCCAGATAGGCTTACATTGATAAATAAGTGGGGATGTGATGGATCATCCGGTCAAAGTGATTACAAACAAACAATATCGACAAATGACACAACTATTACAGATACAAATATGTTTATGACTTCAGTACTTCCTTTACGACTGAGAAGTGAAATCGCTGAGCATTGGCAAAATCCTCGCCCATCATCAGTTCATTTTTGCCGTCCGATATTTTTTCAATATGCAAAGGATTCTTCAGAAATAATCAAATCTACAGTGAACGATATAAAAAAGCAAATTTCGAAACTAAAGCCTTCTGTTATTGAAATAAAGAATGGAAAAAGTGTTTCGATTGATTATGAATTTTTTCTTACAATGATTGATGGCAAAGTCTTAAATGTAATAACAGATTCCTCGTCAACTTTAAACTGTGCAATTTGCAAAAAGTCACAGAAAGACTTTCAAAATTTTTATGGCTCAAGTGATGAGCAAAATTATGAATATGGAATTTCTCCATTACATGGCAAAATTAGGTGCATGGAGTTTTTTTAAAACTAGCGAATAAAATTCTGCGTGTAGGTGAATGTTTTGATATAAACGCAACACCAAAAGAAAATCTATCTGTTGGAAAAAAATTATACAAAATGAATTTCTTGAGAAGGTTGGGCTGAAAGTAGTCTGCCCAAAACAGGGATATGGAAATACTAGCGATGGTAATATGTCCAGAGCATTTTTTGAAAATGATGAGGTAATAGTCCGAATTACTGGGGTCGACAATAAAATTATAAGAAGGTTGGCAGTTATCCTAAATGTTATAAACTCTAGAGAAATGGTAAATGGCCCAAATGTACCCTGAGAAGTAACTTACTCCTACAGTTCATAAGATTTTGGCTTATGGTAAAAGTTTAATTGAATATCAATGCTTACCGATTGGACAGTTGTCAGAAGAAACCCAGGAATGCAAAAACAAAGACTACAAAAAATTTAGATACACGAATACTTGCAAAATTTCGAGGATTACACAGATTGCCGACCTTTTCCATATGTTGGCGGCCTCTTCAGACCCACTAATTTCATCACGAAGACATGTAAGATCTCGAAAGGATTTGGAAGAACATAATTATAGCTCCCATATTTTAAGTCTATTATATAACGCTCCCAATGTTATTGACTATTTCATAGTGAGCTAACTAATGAAAACCAAATAAAAAAACTTAATAAAATATATACTAAATAACATTATATCTATAGCATAAACATAATATTAAAAATGTGTTTCTGTAATAGAAATAAAAAAAATATAATATTTAATATCAGATTTGAGCAATGTGTATTGCAAAGCGCACCGGGTTAAATTAGTTGCTTAATATAAATTTACTTAGATTTAAATATTAAATGTATATAAAACTGTGTATTTGCAATAAAAATAAAAAACTTATATTTAAAAAAACATGTTAACATTTAACTGGAAAAATTATCCTATTTTAACCGCAATTTTTGGAGCACCCTCTAGCAGTATTTTGTAAACATTATTTTGAAGCCTAAAGTGTCCTCTGTCAATATCTATAATTATTTCAAAAGCTATGATTTTTGCAACGAAAAAAGTCAAAAGGCCACTGTTCGACGTCGGAATCATGCAGATTAAACTTCTGCCGTGATAGGAGCAACCCACCCTACCCTGGTGGAACTCCGACATAACGGAAGCTCAAAAAACCTCCCGCAAACTTTTCAATGAGGCAAAAAGACTGGGTAACTCCTCAACATACAAGGATTCAGTTAACAGATTTAAAAACCTGATAAGAAATGCGAAAAAGGCGTCATGGAGATCCTTCTGTAGCGTCGTAGAAGGGTCTTCTGAAACGAGCCGCAAGTTGTGCCGAGTTTCATTAAGAAACCATGTGGCAACTGGACTACAAGTGGACATGAGACTCTTGAGGTACTTATGGACACACATTTCCCTGAATGTACTCCCCTAACAGGGGAGCAGTTGACCTGCTCAGATTGCTTTCCACAAGCCAATCCCTATTAATAGAGAAGGACTCCTGTGGGCAATAAAGAGCTTCGACCCGCTCAAACAAGCTTCAATAGCCCTATATACCTGTAAGAAGGCCATAAGTAAAAACTGGTGTATTAGCCCCGGAAATGACTGCTGGCTTTTTAATACAGTGATAAAGCCCATACTAATGTATGGAGCGCTCGTATGATGGCCTGCACTAGGCAAGTCTACATACTGTAATATAGTCAACAAAGTAGTACGCACTTCAGCCTTGATGATCACGAGTGCCTTACGCACGACGCCATCAAAGGCTCTGTTCACAATGTTGCACTGGCTTCCAGCCGATCTAATGGTCAAACAGCTGGCCTTGATCTCGGCAATTAGACTTAGTGCAACCGGGGCATGGTAATCGAAGAATTTCGGCCATGCGACTATTTTGGGATGTGTTCGCATATCGGCTATCCCTGAAAATATTGATTATTGTGCACCCTCAGCCATGCCGACCAGAAGGTTCGGAGTATCAACTTCAGTTACGTCATCTATGATGACATATGACCGTCATCAAGAGGACGTGCTTGAGGTCTATACAGACGTATCTAAAACGGACAATAGAGTGGTGGGAGACGTCTTCATCCCTCGTTTTCAAATAAGGATAAGGTTTAGGCTGCAAAACCAATGCAGCACTGTTCAGGCTGAAATTTCTGCCATAAAAAGAGCGGCAAACTGGCGAAGGTATCACAGGATATATGGTAAAGATATCCAGTTCTGCACCGATAGCAAAGCTACGATATACTCCTTATCGGGCGTTTATACAACGTCCAGTTTGGTTCGTGAATGCCGGATATCTCTAGATGAGATGGAGAGACATTCCGGGGCACGCGGGAGTGCCCGGAAATGAAACTGCGGACGAACTGGCTTGATCTGGAACCTACCTTAGAGATCCAGAGATAGATCAACTAGTTGGCGTTCTGCTAAGTTGCTGTGAAGACAATTTCCAGCAGGAACTACTGGGGTTAGCGCAAACCAGATGGTCGCACGAGCCCACCTGCATGATCTCGAGGCTCTTATGGCCTCAGTATGATTGCAAACGTACTGCAATCCTACTGAGAACCCCTCGTGGACAGATAGGCATACTAGTGGCAATGCTGACAGGGCACTGTACTATAGGTGCACGCGCTAGGAGTCCGTACAATGACTTCTGTAGAAGTTGTCAGGACGAGGAGGAAGAAGAGACAGTGAAGCACCTCCTCTGTCACCGTCCGGCCCTATCTACAGAAAGGGCGGCGCTGCTTGGCAGCCCGATACTACAAGAACTTGCAGACCTATCGGGTTGCGATATTAATAAAATAAATAAAAAAAAATACATTTCAAACAAGTTTTATTGTTTATTATAATTATAGCGAGGGGAGTAAAAATTTAAGAAATATTTATTTGTGTTGTACTGGAAAAATTAAAATAGTTCAGTACATAGATTCATAAATAGATAGCCAACTCTCCTAATGTCAATAAGTAGCTATAAATGTCTTCACACTTACGGGTATGGTGTGAATTCATTGATTATATTAAGCCACTTCAAAGCGATACATATATTGTTGATCTTTCTAAGGATATAAAAAATTTAAAATTTTTGCACTAACAATTTCATATTCTTGAGGTTTGTTAGGTGAAATTTATTTCTTCACCGTATTGTATTTTTTGTCTTTTAGGGAATGAACATTTTCCATACAAAATAAAAATAATTAAAATTAGTATTCAGTTCATCGTTTTTCGCACATAAATATATCAGTAAAAATACAAAATTCTCGTTTAAGAACAAAAGGAGTGTTTAATTTAACATCTAAAATTGATTGTAAAAAAATATGTAGTTTTTTTACAAAACAATTTATACAACTATGTGCAGTTTAGGTATTGTGGGGAAAAATTTTTAATAACCAATACGTATACAAACTTGTTTACCAATACATTCCTAACTAGACTTTGTTTTTTAATAACCAATACGTATACAAACTTGTTTACCAATACATTCCTAACTAGACTTGGTGTTTTTGGTTTTTTTTGCAAAAGACTTGGGTTTTTGACATTTGAGTTGGATATCTATGTGTAATCTATGATCTTAACATGACAATAATTATCTTCAAATCTAATGTTACTTTAATTTGAATGATTTTGTTTTATTTTTCAAAAGAAGCTTGAATTGGATTATACTGTCTACTTGAAAATCTTAATTCAATAAAACAGTAATACAAGTGTATCAACACTGTAATGCTTAACTTAAATACTAGTTACCTTAACTGAGGTTTGCTATTGATGTTATCGATGTACATATAATAAATCTATGTGGACACAGCTTGATTTACATTTGCTTTTAATTTAATGAAAAATGATCCATAAAAATTGTACAAATATGCTCTCAAGTTGAGTAATTTCCACACATTTTGTCATTTTCCAATTAAGTCAATAATAAGCTTCAAATTATGATGTAAAAATGCACGAATAAAAAAATTATATTTAATTAATATTGGAAAAAGTGCAAAATTATAAATTAATTGAACAATACAAAAATTAAAAAAAAAAATCCATTCGTGCTGTTTATAGCTATAAACAGCTTTAAGTTGGCATAGTGAAAAAGTAAGAGTCAAAGAAAATCAAAAAGAGCTAAGTTCACATTACTGCAAGCCATACACAGGAATTTGTTTGTTTTTGGAATTTATCATTTTTCATAACAAAAAATAAACAAACGTAAATAAAGTTTGACAACTACTATTGAAAACAACCGAAGGAAAAAAAATGTCATCTGTTCAACTAACCTTACCTTGTTTATTCTACCATGACTGAAACACTATTGATGTCAGATGGTTTGTCAGAAGCAATGTTTCACAGCCCACGACATGTACTTGGTGTGCAGTGTGAAAGTTGGCATGTCATAGAAAAAAAATTCGTGTATGGGTAACTTAAATCCATAGACGATGCGACTGGTCGTTCAACCAATTCTAGGAATCTGGTTGTACTCGAGTTGTAACGTTTTTAAGCTAAATGTATTGAAGTTGTTTGTCGTTTGTACGAAAGATCAAAAAGTTTGTTTTTTGTCAAGTTTTAGCAACACGTCGCAACATTTGTGTACCTCTCGCATACGATTTTATGTAATTAGAGTTGGGTTTATCAGCTCTTTAAAGTGAGTGCTCTTTTCAGGTCAGCTCATTAAATCGAACTAGTTCGTTCATTTAGTTCAATGTTCGGGATGTTTTCTGAACAATGAGTACTAAGATACTTTCTGTATTTCAATCAATTAATGCATGTGCTAGTCTTTGGTGATACGATATGTTGTTTGTTCCATATATAGACGATAGTTGGTAAATGAACTGAGGATAATTCAAGTGACTTAAATTTTAATCATTTCTCTCGGAATATCCATAATCACGCCAAAATCAATAACATCAAGTATTTTTTTCCAATCAGTAAGCCAATAAGCGGGTTGTTCACTCGATACCACATTCCGACGCATTTTTAAAATTATATCAAACAAAACACGACCTTTTGGAGTTATTAGGCGTAATCCCCAAAACGCATGTGTAGCCTTGTAGTCGCCTAATGCTATGATACAGGGATCTAGTGATTTGTAGAAGTCGCTATACTGACTATCCGATATTTGAAATCTAGGAGGTGAATAAATCGAAGAACTAACTAAGCTTTGATAAAATTCTTCAAGATAGATATTTGTTGCTTAAGGTAATCCGCACAAAAATCACGCAATAAATAATGTTTGATTCGGGCCTTTATAAGTATTGCCGAGCCTCCACATGCTCTTCCACGGGGTTTCTTAGTATCATACAAAATATAGCCATTGATTTAAAAAAAAAAAACTATTTGTTGGCGTAAGCCGTTTGCGTTCCAGAAATATATTTTTTAACAGTTCATGGTTTGTTTAGTACCGCCTGCAACATCATAGATTGCATGTGTACCATTTCTTGCATCATGCTGCTTATAGAGCTCATACAACTGTTTAACGAATGCACTAATGTCTCGATGCTTGCTTTGAGACGATTATAGTTATATAGGTGGTGAATTAGTTTTCGGTGTCGCTTTATGTACTGAAGTATGATTGGTTTTTAACATATCTGCATATGTTGGGTTGTTGGTTGCACTAACTGAGGATAATGAGCATTTGCTCGATATTGCGAGTGCTTAGCAGGAGTACTTATTTTTTGAGTGGTTTTCCTTACCATGGACAAAACTGGACAGCCTCAATAGTTAGCAGTGTGATTTCCACTACAATTGCTACAATTTTTAACTTTCGAGTCATTCGTTGCCTTGTCGCATTGGGCGGAACAATGAAGCTCTCCACACACAACACAAACCGGAGGCAACTTGCAGTAAGGTCCTGATCGCTTATGCGGTTCCTCTACGCTTATTTGGCGGTGTAACAGATATTTCAAATTATAAATATTAATTATTATTAATGTAGGGGGAATAACGAAGCAGACCACTTCCATTATGGGTCCCTCAAATTTAGAAAAAATTCAAAGGCGCCAAAATAAGATTTTACGAATAATTACAGCCGAGAGAGATCCTTCTGTAGCGTCGTAGAAGGGTCTTCTGAAACGAGCCGCAAGTTGTGCCGAGTTTCATTAAGAAACCATGTGGCAACTGGACTACAAGTGGACATGAGACTCTTGAGGTACTTATGGACACACATTTCCCTGAATGTACTCCCCTAACAGGGGAGCAGTTGACCTGCTCAGATTGCTTTCCACAAGCCAATCCCTATTAATAGAGAAGGACTCCTGTGGGCAATAAAGAGCTTCGACCCGCTCAAACAAGCTTCAATAGCCCTATATACCTGTAAGAAGGCCATAAGTAAAAACTGGTGTATTAGCCCCGGAAATGACTGCTGGCTTTTTAATACAGTGATAAAGCCCATACTAATGTATGGAGCGCTCGTATGATGGCCTGCACTAGGCAAGTCTACATAATGTAATATAGTCAACAAAGTAGTACGCACTTCAGCCTTGATGATCACGAGTGCCATACGCACGACGCCACCAAAGGCTCTGTTCACAATGTTGTACTGGCTTCCAGCCGATCTAATGGTCAAACAGCTGGCCTTGAACTCGGCAATAAGACTTAGTGCAACCGGGGCATGGAAATCGAAGAATTTCGGCCATGCGACTATTTTGGGATGTGTTCGCATATCGACTATCCCTGAAAATATTGATTATTGTGCACCCTCAGCCATGCCGACCAAAAGGTTCGGAGTATCAACTTCAGGTACGTCATCTATGATGACATATGACCGTCATCAAGAGGACGTGCTTGAGGTCTATACAGACGGATCTAAAACGGACAATAGAGTGGGGGGAGGTGTCTTCATCCCTCGTTTTCAAATAAGGATAAGGTTTAGGCTGCAAAACCAATGCAGCACTGTTCAGGCTGAAATTTTTGCCATAAAAAGAGCGGCAAACTGGCGAAGGTATCACAGGATATATGGTAAAGATATCCAGTTCTGCACCGATAGCAAAGCTACGATATACTCCTTATCGGGCGTTTATACAACGTCCAGTTTGGTTCGTGAATGCCGGATATCTCTAGATGAGATGGAGAGACATTCCAATCTAGAACTCTTTTGGGTGCCGGGGTACGCGGGAGTGCCCGGAAATGAAACTGCGGAAGAACTGGCTTGATCTGGAACCTACCTTAGAGATCCAGAGATAGATCAACTAGTTGGCGTTCTGCTAAGTTGCTGTGAAGAAAATTTCCAGCAGGAACTACTGGGGTTAGCGCAAACCAGATGGTCGCACGAGCCCACCTGCATAATCTCGAGGCTCTTATGGCCTCAGTATGATTACAAACGTACTGCAATCCTACTGAGAACCCCTCGAGGACAGAGGCATACTAGTGGCTATGCTGACACTATAGGTGCACACGCTAGGAGTCCGTACAATGACTTCTGTAGAAGTTGTCAGGACGAGGAGGAAGAAGAGACAGTGAAGCACCTCCTCTGTCACTGTCCGGCCCTATCTACAGAAAGGGCGGCTCTGCTTGGCAGCCCGATATTACAAGAACTTGCAGACCTATCGGGTTGCGATATTAATAAAATAAATCAAAATAAAAAAATACATTTCAAATAAGTTTTATTGTTTATAATTATAGCGAGGGGAGTAAAAATTTAAGAAATATTTATTTGTGTTGTACTGGAAAAATTAAAATAGTTCAGTACATAGATTCATAAATAGATAGCCAACTCTCCTAATGTCAATAAGTAGCTATAAATGTCTTCACACTTACGGGTATGGTGTGAATTCATTGATTATATTAAGCCACTTCAAAGCGATACATATATTGTTGATCTTTCTAAGGATATAAAAAATTTAAAATTTTTGCACTAACAATTTCATATTCTTGAAGTTTGTTAGGTGAAATTTATTTCTTCACCGTATTGTATTTTTTGTCTTTTAGGGAATGAACATTTTCCATACAAAATAAAAATAATTAAAATTAGTATTCAGTTCAACGTTTTTCCCACATAAATATATCAGTAAAAATACAAAATTCTCGTTTAAGAACAAAAGAAGTGTTTAATTTAACATCTAAAATTGATTGTAAAAAAATATGTAGTTTATTTACAAAACAATTTATACAACTATGTGCAGTTTAGGTATTGTGGGGAAAAATTTTTAATAACCAATACGTATACAAACTTGTTTACCAATACATTCCTAACTAGACTTTGTTTTTTTTGGTTTTTTTTTGCAAAAGACTTGGGTTTTTGACATTTCAGTTGGATATCTATGTGTAATCTATGATCTTAACATGACAATAATTATCTTCAAATCTAATGTTACTTTAATTTGAATGATTTTGTTTTATTTTTCAAAAGAAGCTTGAATTGGATTATACTGTCTACTTGAAAATCTTAATTCAATAAAACAATAACACAAGTGTATCAACACTGTAATGTTTAACTTAAATACTAGTTACCTTAACTGAGGTTTGCTATTGATGTTATCGATGTACATATAATAAATCTATGTGGACACAGCTTGATTTACATTTGCTTTTAATTTAATGAAAAATGATCCATAAAAATTGTACAAATATGCTCTCAAGTTGAGTAATTTCCACACATTTTGTCATTTTCCAATTAAGTCAATAATAAGCTTCAAATTATGATGTAAAAATGCACGAATAAAAAAATTATATTTAATTAATATTGGAAAAAGTGCAAAATTATAAATTAATTGAACAATACAAAAATTAAAAAAAAAATCCATTCGTGCTGTTTATAGCTATAAACAGCTTTAAGTTGGCATAGTGAAAAAGTAAGAGTCAAAGAAAATCAAAAAGAGCTAAGTTGACATTACTGCAAGCCATACACAGGAATTTGTTTGTTTTTGGAATTTATCATTTTTCATAACAAAAAATAAACAAATGTAAATAAAGTTTGACAACTACTATTGAAAACAACCGAAGGAAAAAAATGTCATCTGTTCAACTAACCTTACCTTGTTTATTCTACCATGACTGAAACACTATTGATGTCAGATGGTTTGTCAGAAGCAATGTTTCACAGCCCACGACATGTACTTGGTGTGCAGTGTGAAAGTTGGCATGTCATAGAAAAAAAATTCGTGTATGGGTAACTTAAATCCATAGACGATGCGACTGGTCGTTCAACCAATTCTAGGAATCTGGTTGTACTCGAGTTGTAACGTTTTTAAGCTAAATGTATTGAAGTTGTTTGTCGTTTGTACGAAAGATCAAAAAGTTTGTTTTTTGTCAAGTTTTAGCAACACGTCGCAACATTTGTGTACCTCTCGCATACGATTTTATGTAATTAGAGTTGGGTTTATCAGCTCTTTAAAGTGAGTGCTCTTTTCAGGTCAGCTAATTAAAACGAACTAGTTCGTTCATTTAGTTCAATGTTCGGGATGTTTTCCGAACAATGAGTACTAAGATACTTTCTGTATTTCAATCAATTAATGCATGTGCTAGTCTTTGGTGATACGATATGTTGTTTGTTCCATATATAGACGATAGTTGGTAAATGAACTGAGGATACTTCAAGTGACTTAAATTTTAATCATTTCTCTCGGAATATCCATAATCACGCCAAAATCAATAACATCAAGTATTTTTTTTCCAATCAGTAAGCCAATAAGCGGGTTGTCCACTCGATACCACATTCCGACGCATTTTTAAAATTATGTCAAACAAAACACGACCTTTTGGAGTTATTAGGCGTAATCCCCAAAACGCATGTGTAGCCTTGTAGTCGCCTAATGCTATGATACAGGGATCTAGTGATTTGTATAAGTCGCTATACTGACTATCCGATATTTGAAATCTAGGAGGTGAATAAATCGAAGAACTAACTAAGCTTTGATAAAATTCTTCAAGATAGATATTTGTTGCTTGAGGTAATCCTCACAAAAATCACGCAATAAATAATGTTTGATTCGGGCCTTTATAAGTATTGCCGAGCCTCCACATGCTCTTCCACGGGGTTTCTTAGTATCATACAAAATATAGCCATTGATTTAAAAAAAAACTATTTGTTGGCGTAAGCCGTTTGCGTTCCAGAAATATATTTTTTAACCGTTCATGGTTTGTTTAGTACCGCCTGCAACATCATAGATTGCATGTGTACCATTTCTTGCATCATGCTGCTTATAGAGCTCATAAAACTGTTTAACGAATGCACTAATGTCTCGATTATAGTTATATAGGTGGTGAATTAGTTTTCGGTGTCGCTTTATGTACTGAAGTATGATTGGTTTTTAACATATCTGCATATGTTGGGTAGTTGGTTGCACTAACTGAGGATAATGAGCATTTGCTCGATATTGCGGGTGCTTAGCAGGAGTACTTACTTTTTGAGTGGTTTTCATTACCAAAACTGGACAGCCTCTGTAGTTAGCAGTGTGATTTCCACTACAATTGCTACAATTTTTAACTTTCGAGTCATTCGTTGCCTTGTCGCATTGGGCGGAACAATGAAGCTATCCACACACAACACAAACCGGAGGCAACTTGCAGTAAGGTCCTGATCGCTTATGCGGTTCCTCTACGTTTATTTGGCGGTGTAACAGATATTTCAAATTATAAATATTAATTTTTATTAATGTAGGGGGAATAACGAAGAAGACCACTTCCATTATGGGTCCCTCAAATTTAGAAAAAATTCAAAGGCGCCAAAATAAGATTTTACGAATAATTACAGCCGCACCCTGGTATATTAAAAACTCGAACATCCACAAAGATCTAAACGTACCACTAGTTAAGGCAGTAATAGCGAAACATGTAACAACGTATCTGAAGAAGCTTGAAACGCATCCAAACCCGTTGGCCCGCAACATCCTAAATGATCGTGGTTACGTTCGACTAAGAAAGAGGAATATTGCTTCTCTTCGCCGATCATCACAGATGTGACTAATTTATTATAGCAACAACCGTGTCATCATACAGTTTTTTGTCTAGCATTGGCTGGACTTCAGTATATATGTACATATATGTATTTTAGTTTAGTTTAATTTTATTTTTTTTGTTATTTTTTTGCTTTAACTTTTTACTTTAACTTTTAAGATTTGAGCGCTTATTGTTAGTTCATAAAAAATTTGAAGATACAATAAATAAATAATATGAAAGAAAAAAAAGGAAAAAGGGTGCGTTTCGTTCTTTTTCAATCTCATATCTCCAGGTTCCAGTTCAACGCGAAATAAATGTTGGGAGACACGTTCTCGATTTCTGAGATTGTCTACACTTTTTATCTTAAATCCTGCTTTTTGGAGGTCATCTCTGATTTCAACTGCATCAGCATCTTAGTCTCCACCTTTAATAACCACCTGTAGACCTTTGCTACTCTTCAGCTGTTAGGTATAAAAGTTCTTTTTGCAGCTTTCAAACTCGTTTACTGCTTTACGATAACTGCTTTCATCAATAAAATGGAATTTTTGTATTATCAATATTACCACGCTTGATGGAAACTACATAAAACAAGTTCTCGCCAATAACTGAAATTAACTTCTTTATTGTCGTTCGAATTTTTCTCTCTTAAATAAAATGGAAGTGGTTTGAACGACTTGGATGCCGTTTTAGTTTCACTTGTTTCGGACTCTAACGGAATTTATTCGTTAGAGTCCTTATCTTTATATACTTTAGACATTGGGGCAAACTTCGAAGATTTAGGGCTTCGACCTCTTTTTTATATCTGTCCATTCCCACTTGCATCTTGGGGTTTTCTACACTATCCATATTACTTTTGGTAATACTGTATTCATAAGGCGACTTATTTTTATTTATTTTGTTTTCATCACTTAACAAAGCGATGAACAAGATTGGGCACGTAAAACTGGAGTAGCATTTATACACAAATTATTTTCATTTTTTTATGTGTTTATTTATTTCAATATTGTCCAAAACAATAATGCCGTTGTAAAAAAAAGAAAGAGAAAAAAAATGTACACAACACTTTGTTGTTGTATTAAAACAAGTTTTTTTAAGCTTTTGTTTAAATTTATTCACAGTTCTTGTTTTTTTATGTTAATTGCGAGCTTAAAAAATCGCGTTCTCTTTTATCAACGCACAAACTAGAATTTTAATATTCAGAAATTGCTCTTGTAAAATATTATCATTAGCCGGCTAATGCTTCCGCCAATGGTTAACCGCCGTTGATTGTTTTCACACGGCAAAGGTTTTTGGCAACACTGAAACCATGGCACAATAAACAAGGTAGAGTTGGTTTTACAAAAACAAAAAGCGCATGTATTTTATCGGTAGATTTTTGAATTGTAGATGTCAAAAACAGCCGATTGAAATAAGAAATTACAAAGCAAATTGTGCGTTTTTTTTTTCTTTTAGTGCTTTTAATTGTATCCAAGAAAGCACTGAATAAATATAAATTTAAGTACTTGAAATAATATTGTTTTTAAATAAATTTTTCGCTTCTATAGATTCCACGGGTTCCACTAAACCGAAAAAAGAACACTTTTTGGGTACTAAATATGCTTACAAACTAGAATGTAGGAAAACAAAAATTTTTATAAAAAATAAAATATATATTTTAAAACTATTTTTTCAAAAAACAATTGTTCTAAAATACTGACAATGTTATTTTTGTCCTTGTAGGATATTTTTTCCTTATTTCTCCATTTTTGCTTAATTTTAGTAAAACACTTTTAACTTTGCTGTTATTTTGATTATTTCTACGGCCTTATTATATCTATTTATGTTTTTTTTTTTATTTACTGTAGAATTTTTTCGAGAACCCAATGTTTTTGGGTTTTGATTCTATTGGAGCAATTTTGTGATCTCATTTTTATTTTCTATTATTATTTATTTTTATTTTTATTTCTATTATTAATTTTTTAAAATTTTTATACTGTTAAATTTAGCTTTTTTTAAATTTATTACAATATTTGTTAATTGTTAATATGTAAGCCCTCCGGTTATTAACGATAGGCAGGGTGTCGATGTCGTAGTGGGTGCCCTAACAAATGCATTCGAACTAGCGACGCACAGTGGTGTCTTTTCTTAAAACCCGTGGCAAAAATACAAAATTTTGTGAAATGAATGAAAACATCGTATAAAGAACTACTTATTGATCACAATTCAATAACGTTTTCCTTAATTGCAAAAAAAAATATAGTTTGTGCAGCTGCTCAAAGTCGACAATTTTTTAGAAAGCAATAAAAGGGTGATCTTGAAAAAATAAATGCACTTTAGAATTAAAGTGTCAAAAACATTGCCGTTTGATTACTACTTTTTTGGTATTTTTTTAAGGTATATTTGTTTTTTATTAAAAGAAGTAGTAAAATGTTTAGGAGATGCTCTACTTTTTCGGCAGTAGCCGCTTTTTAGACACCCTATATTTAGGTCAGTTTTACAAATAAAATAGAGCATATCTAAAAATGGTCTCGACCATATTTTCTGAGGGTATTTGCTACATAATACTTTAAATAATTTAACTAAAAAGACTAAAACTAAGAAATAAGAAGAAAACTGTTACAACCTCATAGCGAAAACGAGAAAAATGTTTTTCTCATTTTTAAAGTATGTAACAAAGAAATAAAAAAGGGTTTCCAATTTTTTTCACTGCAGCAATTTTAGTGTAAAATTAGTTACTTGTTGCATATTTTTATTGCTTCTCGTTAAATAATAAACAATATTTTTCTCTGCCAATCAGGTCGGCATAACTATTGCAATATTTTAATTTTAAAATACCTATTTTTTTATACTGAATAAAATATAAACTGCAGGTATATATTCCAGTTAATTTTTTTTGTTCAACTTAGGTAATTTAAACACTTTATTTTTGGGTATAAATTAAACCGCAATTGTATAATGCAGCCAGTTTAGTTTTTACTTTCCAAAACTAGTGATCAGTAACAGAACTTATACAATTTTATTTTAAAGTGCAAGAATGCCATTTACCAATTTAGAATTTGAGTTATTCAGAAACTCAGATAATGAAAATGCATTTAAATTGGCAATTGTGGAAAATCTACACGATTTACCAGGATACCACGAAATGGATGTTCATAGCAATTCATAACAATTAAAAAAATGGCTTGCCTCCCACCGTACGAAAAAAGCATTTATGAAAAACAGCATTATGTCTTAAGTTTGTAAAAGATAAAGATACATCAAGGTCCGACATTACAAAAGCTATGGTGCTTGCAAGTCTATTTCGATTGCAGAGAATTAAAGGGAGTATTCCTACTCCACCAAATGCTTTACCCGCAAAGTATAATATAGAAGAACCCTTAGCGTTGTTTATGGAATTGGGATTGTCAACGGACAAATATTCTATTTTACAAAGCACTTGAAAGAGTCATAATGTGAATATTATTCCTGGATACAAAAAGATTACATCTGCCAAAAAAGAAGCAGTGCCACCTAATGTAAAGGTTACTGAAATATCGGTAGAGGTAAAACTGCAAGACTTAATGGATCATACACCCAAACGCATTAGTCAAAGTTTGCCGGAAGAGGAAGCAGTATCACTTCCAGATAGGCTTACATTGATAAATAAGTGGGGATGTGATGGATCATCCGGTCAAAGTGATTACAAACAAACAATATCGACAAATGACACAACTATTACAGATACAAATATGTTTATGACTTCAGTACTTCCTTTACGACTGAGAAGTGAAATCGCTGAGCATTGGCAAAATCCTCGCCCATCATCAGTTCATTTTTGCCGTCCGATATTTTTTCAATATGCAAAGGATTCTTCAGAAATAATCAAATCTACAGTGAACGATATAAAAAAGCAAATTTCGAAACTAAAGCCTTCTGTTATTGAAATAAAGAATGGAAAAAGTGTTTCGATTGATTATGAATTTTTTCTTACAATGATTGATGGCAAAGTCTTAAATGTAATAACAGATTCCTCGTCAACTTTAAACTGTGCAATTTGCAAAAAGTCACAGAAAGACTTTCAAAATTTTTATGGCTCAAGTGATGAGCAAAATTATGAATATGGAATTTCTCCATTACATGGCAAAATTAGGTGCATGGAGTTTTTTTAAAACTAGCGAATAAAATTCTGCGTGTAGGTGAATGTTTTGATATAAACGCAACACCAAAAGAAAATCTATCTGTTGGAAAAAAATTATACAAAATGAATTTCTTGAGAAGGTTGGGCTGAAAGTAGTCTGCCCAAAACAGGGATATGGAAATACTAGCGATGGTAATATGTCCAGAGCATTTTTTGAAAATGATGAGGTAATAGTCCGAATTACTGGGGTCGACAATAAAATTATAAGAAGGTTGGCAGTTATCCTAAATGTTATAAACTCTAGAGAAATGGTAAATGGCCCAAATGTACCCTGAGAAGTAACTTACTCCTACAGTTCATAAGATTTTGGCTTATGGTAAAAGTTTAATTGAATATCAATGCTTACCGATTGGACAGTTGTCAGAAGAAACCCAGGAATGCAAAAACAAAGACTACAAAAAATTTAGATACACGAATACTTGCAAAATTTCGAGGATTACACAGATTGCCGACCTTTTCCATATGTTGGCGGCCTCTTCAGACCCACTAATTTCATCACGAAGACATGTAAGATCTCGAAAGGATTTGGAAGAACATAATTATAGCTCCCATATTTTAAGTCTATTATATAACGCTCCCAATGTTATTGACTATTTCATAGTGAGCTAACTAATGAAAACCAAATAAAAAAACTTAATAAAATATATACTAAATAACATTATATCTATAGCATAAACATAATATTAAAAATGTGTTTCTGTAATAGAAATAAAAAAAATATAATATTTAATATCAGATTTGAGCAATGTGTATTGCAAAGCGCACCGGGTTAAATTAGTTGCTTAATATAAATTTACTTAGATTTAAATATTAAATGTATATAAAACTGTGTATTTGCAATAAAAATAAAAAACTTATATTTAAAAAAACATGTTAACATTTAACTGGAAAAATTATCCTATTTTAACCGCAATTTTTGGAGCACCCTCTAGCAGTATTTTGTAAACATTATTTTGAAGCCTAAAGTGTCCTCTGTCAATATCTATAATTATTTCAAAAGCTATGATTTTTGCAACGAAAAAAGTCAAAAGGCCACTGTTCGACGTCGGAATCATGCAGATTAAACTTCTGCCGTGATAGGAGCAACCCACCCTACCCTGGTGGAACTCCGACATAACGGAAGCTCAAAAAACCTCCCGCAAACTTTTCAATGAGGCAAAAAGACTGGGTAACTCCTCAACATACAAGGATTCAGTTAACAGATTTAAAAACCTGATAAGAAATGCGAAAAAGGCGTCATGGAGATCCTTCTGTAGCGTCGTAGAAGGGTCTTCTGAAACGAGCCGCAAGTTGTGCCGAGTTTCATTAAGAAACCATGTGGCAACTGGACTACAAGTGGACATGAGACTCTTGAGGTACTTATGGACACACATTTCCCTGAATGTACTCCCCTAACAGGGGAGCAGTTGACCTGCTCAGATTGCTTTCCACAAGCCAATCCCTATTAATAGAGAAGGACTCCTGTGGGCAATAAAGAGCTTCGACCCGCTCAAACAAGCTTCAATAGCCCTATATACCTGTAAGAAGGCCATAAGTAAAAACTGGTGTATTAGCCCCGGAAATGACTGCTGGCTTTTTAATACAGTGATAAAGCCCATACTAATGTATGGAGCGCTCGTATGATGGCCTGCACTAGGCAAGTCTACATACTGTAATATAGTCAACAAAGTAGTACGCACTTCAGCCTTGATGATCACGAGTGCCTTACGCACGACGCCATCAAAGGCTCTGTTCACAATGTTGCACTGGCTTCCAGCCGATCTAATGGTCAAACAGCTGGCCTTGATCTCGGCAATTAGACTTAGTGCAACCGGGGCATGGTAATCGAAGAATTTCGGCCATGCGACTATTTTGGGATGTGTTCGCATATCGGCTATCCCTGAAAATATTGATTATTGTGCACCCTCAGCCATGCCGACCAGAAGGTTCGGAGTATCAACTTCAGTTACGTCATCTATGATGACATATGACCGTCATCAAGAGGACGTGCTTGAGGTCTATACAGACGTATCTAAAACGGACAATAGAGTGGTGGGAGACGTCTTCATCCCTCGTTTTCAAATAAGGATAAGGTTTAGGCTGCAAAACCAATGCAGCACTGTTCAGGCTGAAATTTCTGCCATAAAAAGAGCGGCAAACTGGCGAAGGTATCACAGGATATATGGTAAAGATATCCAGTTCTGCACCGATAGCAAAGCTACGATATACTCCTTATCGGGCGTTTATACAACGTCCAGTTTGGTTCGTGAATGCCGGATATCTCTAGATGAGATGGAGAGACATTCCGGGGCACGCGGGAGTGCCCGGAAATGAAACTGCGGACGAACTGGCTTGATCTGGAACCTACCTTAGAGATCCAGAGATAGATCAACTAGTTGGCGTTCTGCTAAGTTGCTGTGAAGACAATTTCCAGCAGGAACTACTGGGGTTAGCGCAAACCAGATGGTCGCACGAGCCCACCTGCATGATCTCGAGGCTCTTATGGCCTCAGTATGATTGCAAACGTACTGCAATCCTACTGAGAACCCCTCGTGGACAGATAGGCATACTAGTGGCAATGCTGACAGGGCACTGTACTATAGGTGCACGCGCTAGGAGTCCGTACAATGACTTCTGTAGAAGTTGTCAGGACGAGGAGGAAGAAGAGACAGTGAAGCACCTCCTCTGTCACCGTCCGGCCCTATCTACAGAAAGGGCGGCGCTGCTTGGCAGCCCGATACTACAAGAACTTGCAGACCTATCGGGTTGCGATATTAATAAAATAAATAAAAAAAAATACATTTCAAACAAGTTTTATTGTTTATTATAATTATAGCGAGGGGAGTAAAAATTTAAGAAATATTTATTTGTGTTGTACTGGAAAAATTAAAATAGTTCAGTACATAGATTCATAAATAGATAGCCAACTCTCCTAATGTCAATAAGTAGCTATAAATGTCTTCACACTTACGGGTATGGTGTGAATTCATTGATTATATTAAGCCACTTCAAAGCGATACATATATTGTTGATCTTTCTAAGGATATAAAAAATTTAAAATTTTTGCACTAACAATTTCATATTCTTGAGGTTTGTTAGGTGAAATTTATTTCTTCACCGTATTGTATTTTTTGTCTTTTAGGGAATGAACATTTTCCATACAAAATAAAAATAATTAAAATTAGTATTCAGTTCATCGTTTTTCGCACATAAATATATCAGTAAAAATACAAAATTCTCGTTTAAGAACAAAAGGAGTGTTTAATTTAACATCTAAAATTGATTGTAAAAAAATATGTAGTTTTTTTACAAAACAATTTATACAACTATGTGCAGTTTAGGTATTGTGGGGAAAAATTTTTAATAACCAATACGTATACAAACTTGTTTACCAATACATTCCTAACTAGACTTTGTTTTTTAATAACCAATACGTATACAAACTTGTTTACCAATACATTCCTAACTAGACTTGGTGTTTTTGGTTTTTTTTGCAAAAGACTTGGGTTTTTGACATTTGAGTTGGATATCTATGTGTAATCTATGATCTTAACATGACAATAATTATCTTCAAATCTAATGTTACTTTAATTTGAATGATTTTGTTTTATTTTTCAAAAGAAGCTTGAATTGGATTATACTGTCTACTTGAAAATCTTAATTCAATAAAACAGTAATACAAGTGTATCAACACTGTAATGCTTAACTTAAATACTAGTTACCTTAACTGAGGTTTGCTATTGATGTTATCGATGTACATATAATAAATCTATGTGGACACAGCTTGATTTACATTTGCTTTTAATTTAATGAAAAATGATCCATAAAAATTGTACAAATATGCTCTCAAGTTGAGTAATTTCCACACATTTTGTCATTTTCCAATTAAGTCAATAATAAGCTTCAAATTATGATGTAAAAATGCACGAATAAAAAAATTATATTTAATTAATATTGGAAAAAGTGCAAAATTATAAATTAATTGAACAATACAAAAATTAAAAAAAAAAATCCATTCGTGCTGTTTATAGCTATAAACAGCTTTAAGTTGGCATAGTGAAAAAGTAAGAGTCAAAGAAAATCAAAAAGAGCTAAGTTCACATTACTGCAAGCCATACACAGGAATTTGTTTGTTTTTGGAATTTATCATTTTTCATAACAAAAAATAAACAAACGTAAATAAAGTTTGACAACTACTATTGAAAACAACCGAAGGAAAAAAAATGTCATCTGTTCAACTAACCTTACCTTGTTTATTCTACCATGACTGAAACACTATTGATGTCAGATGGTTTGTCAGAAGCAATGTTTCACAGCCCACGACATGTACTTGGTGTGCAGTGTGAAAGTTGGCATGTCATAGAAAAAAAATTCGTGTATGGGTAACTTAAATCCATAGACGATGCGACTGGTCGTTCAACCAATTCTAGGAATCTGGTTGTACTCGAGTTGTAACGTTTTTAAGCTAAATGTATTGAAGTTGTTTGTCGTTTGTACGAAAGATCAAAAAGTTTGTTTTTTGTCAAGTTTTAGCAGAGTTATTAGGCGTAATCCCCAAAACGCATGTGTAGCCTTGTAGTCGCCTAATGCTATGATACAGGGATCTAGTGATTTGTAGAAGTCGCTATACTGACTATCCGATATTTGAAATCTAGGAGGTGAATAAATCGAAGAACTAACTAAGCTTTGATAAAATTCTTCAAGATAGATATTTGTTGCTTAAGGTAATCCGCACAAAAATCACGCAATAAATAATGTTTGATTCGGGCCTTTATAAGTATTGCCGAGCCTCCACATGCTCTTCCACGGGGTTTCTTAGTATCATACAAAATATAGCCATTGATTTAAAAAAAAAAACTATTTGTTGGCGTAAGCCGTTTGCGTTCCAGAAATATATTTTTTAACAGTTCATGGTTTGTTTAGTACCGCCTGCAACATCATAGATTGCATGTGTACCATTTCTTGCATCATGCTGCTTATAGAGCTCATACAACTGTTTAACGAATGCACTAATGTCTCGATGCTTGCTTTGAGACGATTATAGTTATATAGGTGGTGAATTAGTTTTCGGTGTCGCTTTATGTACTGAAGTATGATTGGTTTTTAACATATCTGCATATGTTGGGTTGTTGGTTGCACTAACTGAGGATAATGAGCATTTGCTCGATATTGCGAGTGCTTAGCAGGAGTACTTATTTTTTGAGTGGTTTTCCTTACCATGGACAAAACTGGACAGCCTCAATAGTTAGCAGTGTGATTTCCACTACAATTGCTACAATTTTTAACTTTCGAGTCATTCGTTGCCTTGTCGCATTGGGCGGAACAATGAAGCTCTCCACACACAACACAAACCGGAGGCAACTTGCAGTAAGGTCCTGATCGCTTATGCGGTTCCTCTACGCTTATTTGGCGGTGTAACAGATATTTCAAATTATAAATATTAATTATTATTAATGTAGGGGGAATAACGAAGCAGACCACTTCCATTATGGGTCCCTCAAATTTAGAAAAAATTCAAAGGCGCCAAAATAAGATTTTACGAATAATTACAGCCGAGAGAGATCCTTCTGTAGCGTCGTAGAAGGGTCTTCTGAAACGAGCCGCAAGTTGTGCCGAGTTTCATTAAGAAACCATGTGGCAACTGGACTACAAGTGGACATGAGACTCTTGAGGTACTTATGGACACACATTTCCCTGAATGTACTCCCCTAACAGGGGAGCAGTTGACCTGCTCAGATTGCTTTCCACAAGCCAATCCCTATTAATAGAGAAGGACTCCTGTGGGCAATAAAGAGCTTCGACCCGCTCAAACAAGCTTCAATAGCCCTATATACCTGTAAGAAGGCCATAAGTAAAAACTGGTGTATTAGCCCCGGAAATGACTGCTGGCTTTTTAATACAGTGATAAAGCCCATACTAATGTATGGAGCGCTCGTATAATGGCCTGCACTAGGCAAGTCTACATAATGTAATATAGTCAACAAAGTAGTACGCACTTCAGCCTTGATGATCACGAGTGCCATACGCACGACGCCACCAAAGGCTCTGTTCACAATGTTGTACTGGCTTCCAGCCGATCTAATGGTCAAACAGCTGGCCTTGAACTCGGCAATAAGACTTAGTGCAACCGGGGCATGGAAATCGAAGAATTTCGGCCATGCGACTATTTTGGGATGTGTTCGCATATCGACTATCCCTGAAAATATTGATTATTGTGCACCCTCAGCCATGCCGACCAAAAGGTTCGGAGTATCAACTTCAGGTACGTCATCTATGATGACATATGACCGTCATCAAGAGGACGTGCTTGAGGTCTATACAGACGGATCTAAAACGGACAATAGAGTGGGGGGAGGTGTCTTCATCCCTCGTTTTCAAATAAGGATAAGGTTTAGGCTGCAAAACCAATGCAGCACTGTTCAGGCTGAAATTTTTGCCATAAAAAGAGCGGCAAACTGGCGAAGGTATCACAGGATATATGGTAAAGATATCCAGTTCTGCACCGATAGCAAAGCTACGATATACTCCTTATCGGGCGTTTATACAACGTCCAGTTTGGTTCGTGAATGCCGGATATCTCTAGATGAGATGGAGAGACATTCCAATCTAGAACTCTTTTGGGTGCCGGGGTACGCGGGAGTGCCCGGAAATGAAACTGCGGAAGAACTGGCTTGATCTGGAACCTACCTTAGAGATCCAGAGATAGATCAACTAGTTGGCGTTCTGCTAAGTTGCTGTGAAGAAAATTTCCAGCAGGAACTACTGGGGTTAGCGCAAACCAGATGGTCGCACGAGCCCACCTGCATAATCTCGAGGCTCTTATGGCCTCAGTATGATTACAAACGTACTGCAATCCTACTGAGAACCCCTCGAGGACAGAGGCATACTAGTGGCTATGCTGACACTATAGGTGCACACGCTAGGAGTCCGTACAATGACTTCTGTAGAAGTTGTCAGGACGAGGAGGAAGAAGAGACAGTGAAGCACCTCCTCTGTCACTGTCCGGCCCTATCTACAGAAAGGGCGGCTCTGCTTGGCAGCCCGATATTACAAGAACTTGCAGACCTATCGGGTTGCGATATTAATAAAATAAATCAAAATAAAAAAATACATTTCAAATAAGTTTTATTGTTTATAATTATAGCGAGGGGAGTAAAAATTTAAGAAATATTTATTTGTGTTGTACTGGAAAAATTAAAATAGTTCAGTACATAGATTCATAAATAGATAGCCAACTCTCCTAATGTCAATAAGTAGCTATAAATGTCTTCACACTTACGGGTATGGTGTGAATTCATTGATTATATTAAGCCACTTCAAAGCGATACATATATTGTTGATCTTTCTAAGGATATAAAAAATTTAAAATTTTTGCACTAACAATTTCATATTCTTGAGGTTTGTTAGGTGAAATTTATTTCTTCACCGTATTGTATTTTTTGTCTTTTAGGGAATGAACATTTTCCATACAAAATAAAAATAATTAAAATTAGTATTCAGTTCAACGTTTTTCCCACATAAATATATCAGTAAAAATACAAAATTCTCGTTTAAGAACAAAAGAAGTGTTTAATTTAACATCTAAAATTGATTGTAAAAAAATATGTAGTTTATTTACAAAACAATTTATACAACTATGTGCAGTTTAGGTATTGTGGGGAAAAATTTTTAATAACCAATACGTATACAAACTTGTTTACCAATACATTCCTAACTAGACTTTGTTTTTTTTGGTTTTTTTTTTGCAAAAGACTTGGGTTTTTGACATTTCAGTTGGATATCTATGTGTAATCTATGATCTTAACATGACAATAATTATCTTCAAATCTAATGTTACTTTAATTTGAATGATTTTGTTTTATTTTTCAAAAGAAGCTTGAATTGGATTATACTGTCTACTTGAAAATCTTAATTCAATAAAACAATAACACAAGTGTATCAACACTGTAATGTTTAACTTAAATACTAGTTACCTTAACTGAGGTTTGCTATTGATGTTATCGATGTACATATAATAAATCTATGTGGACACAGCTTGATTTACATTTGCTTTTAATTTAATGAAAAATGATCCATAAAAATTGTACAAATATGCTCTCAAGTTGAGTAATTTCCACACATTTTGTCATTTTCCAATTAAGTCAATAATAAGCTTCAAATTATGATGTAAAAATGCACGAATAAAAAAATTATATTTAATTAATATTGGAAAAAGTGCAAAATTATAAATTAATTGAACAATACAAAAATTAAAAAAAAAATCCATTCGTGCTGTTTATAGCTATAAACAGCTTTAAGTTGGCATAGTGAAAAAGTAAGAGTCAAAGAAAATCAAAAAGAGCTAAGTTGACATTACTGCAAGCCATACACAGGAATTTGTTTGTTTTTGGAATTTATCATTTTTCATAACAAAAAATAAACAAATGTAAATAAAGTTTGACAACTACTATTGAAAACAACCGAAGGAAAAAAATGTCATCTGTTCAACTAACCTTACCTTGTTTATTCTACCATGACTGAAACACTATTGATGTCAGATGGTTTGTCAGAAGCAATGTTTCACAGCCCACGACATGTACTTGGTGTGCAGTGTGAAAGTTGGCATGTCATAGAAAAAAAATTCGTGTATGGGTAACTTAAATCCATAGACGATGCGACTGGTCGTTCAACCAATTCTAGGAATCTGGTTGTACTCGAGTTGTAACGTTTTTAAGCTAAATGTATTGAAGTTGTTTGTCGTTTGTACGAAAGATCAAAAAGTTTGTTTTTTGTCAAGTTTTAGCAACACGTCGCAACATTTGTGTACCTCTCGCATACGATTTTATGTAATTAGAGTTGGGTTTATCAGCTCTTTAAAGTGAGTGCTCTTTTCAGGTCAGCTAATTAAAACGAACTAGTTCGTTCATTTAGTTCAATGTTCGGGATGTTTTCCGAACAATGAGTACTAAGATACTTTCTGTATTTCAATCAATTAATGCATGTGCTAGTCTTTGGTGATACGATATGTTGTTTGTTCCATATATAGACGATAGTTGGTAAATGAACTGAGGATACTTCAAGTGACTTAAATTTTAATCATTTCTCTCGGAATATCCATAATCACGCCAAAATCAATAACATCAAGTATTTTTTTTCCAATCAGTAAGCCAATAAGCGGGTTGTCCACTCGATACCACATTCCGACGCATTTTTAAAATTATGTCAAACAAAACACGACCTTTTGGAGTTATTAGGCGTAATCCCCAAAACGCATGTGTAGCCTTGTAGTCGCCTAATGCTATGATACAGGGATCTAGTGATTTGTATAAGTCGCTATACTGACTATCCGATATTTGAAATCTAGGAGGTGAATAAATCGAAGAACTAACTAAGCTTTGATAAAATTCTTCAAGATAGATATTTGTTGCTTGAGGTAATCCTCACAAAAATCACGCAATAAATAATGTTTGATTCGGGCCTTTATAAGTATTGCCGAGCCTCCACATGCTCTTCCACGGGGTTTCTTAGTATCATACAAAATATAGCCATTGATTTAAAAAAAAACTATTTGTTGGCGTAAGCCGTTTGCGTTCCAGAAATATATTTTTTAACCGTTCATGGTTTGTTTAGTACCGCCTGCAACATCATAGATTGCATGTGTACCATTTCTTGCATCATGCTGCTTATAGAGCTCATAAAACTGTTTAACGAATGCACTAATGTCTCGATGCTTGCTTTGAGAAGATTATAGTTATATAGGTGGTGAATTAGTTTTCGGTGTCGCTTTATGTACTGAAATATGATTGGTTTTTAATATATCTGCATATGCTGGGTTGTTGGTTGCACTAGCTGAGGATAATGAGCATTTGCTCGATATTGCGGGTGCTTAGCAGGAGAACTTACTTTTTGAGTGGTTTTCCTTACCAAAACTGGACAGCCTCTGTAGTTAGCAGTGTGATTTCCACTACAATTGCTACAATTTTTAACTTTCGAGTCATTCGTTGCCTTGTCGCATTGGGCGGAACAATGAAGCTCTCCACACACAACACAAACCGGAGGCAACTTGCAGTAAGCGGTAGTATGGCCATATTCTTGGCAATTTAGATACTGTACAGGCCCTGATCGTTTATGCGGTTCCTCTACGCTTATTTGGAGGTGTAACAGATATTTCAAATTATAAATATTAATTATTATTAATGTAGGGGGAATAACGAAGCAGACCACTTCCATTATGGGTCCCTCAAATTTAGAAAAAATTCAAAGGCGCCAAAATAAGTTTTACGAATAATTACAGCCGCACCCTGGTATATTAAAAACTCGAACATCCACAAAGATCTAAACGTGCCACTAGTTAAGGCAGTAATAGCGAAACATGTAACAACGTATCTGAAGAAGTTTGAAACGCATCCAAACCCGTTGGCCCGCAACATCCTAAATGATCGTGGTTATGTTCGACTAAGAAGGAGGAATATTGCTTCTCTTCGCCGATCATCACAGATGTGACTAATTTATTATAGCAACAACCGTGTCATCATACAGTTTTTTGTCTAGCATTGGCTGGACTTCAGTATATATGTACATATATGTATTTTAGTTTAGTTTAATTTTATTTTTTTTGTTATTTTTTTGCTTTAACTTTTTACTTTAACTTTTAAGATTTGAGCGCTTATTGTTAGTTCATAAAAAATTTGAAGATACAATAAATAAATAATATGAAAGAAAAAAAAGGAAAAAGGGTGCGTTTCGTTCTTTTTCAATCTCATATCTCCAGGTTCCAGTTCAACGCGAAATAAAGGTTGGGAGACACGTTCTCGATTTCTGAGATTGTCTACACTTTTTACCTTAAATCCTGCTTTTTGAAGGTCATCTCTGATTTCAACTGCATCAACATCTTAGTCTCCACCTTTAATAACCACCTGTAGACCTTTGCTACTCTTCAGCTGTTAGGTATAAAAGTTCTTTTTGCAGCTTTCAAACTCGTTTACTGCTTTACGATAACTGCTTTCATCAATAAATTGTATTTTTGTATTATCAATATTACCACGCTTGATGGAAACTACATAAAACAAGTTCTCGCCAATAACTGAAATTAACTTCTTTATTGTCGTTCGAATTTTTCTCTCTTAAATAAAATGGAAGTGGTTTGAACGACTTGGATGCCGTTTTAGTTTCACTTGTTTCGGACTCTAACGGAATTTATTCGTTAGAGTCCTTATCTTTATATACTTTAGACATTGGTGCAAACTTCGAAGATTTAGGGCCTCTTTCGACCTCTTTTTTATATCTGTCCATTCCCACTTGCATCTTGGGGTTTTCTACACTATCCATATTACTTTTGGTAATACTGTATTCATAAGGCGACTTATTTTTATTTATTTTGTTTTCATCACTTAACAAAGCGATGAACAAGATTGGGCACGTAAAACTGGCGTAGCATTTATACACAAGTTATTTTCATTTTTTTATGTGTTTATTTATTTCAATATTGTCCAAAACAATAATGCCGTTGTAAAAAAAAGAAAGAGAAAAAAAATGTACACACAACTTTGTTGTTGTATTAAAACAAGTTTTTTTAAGCTTTTGTTTAAATTTATTCACAGTTCTTGTTTTTTTATGTTAATTGCGAGCTTAAAAAATCGCGTTCTCATTTATCAACGCACAAACTAGAATTTTAATATTCAGAAATTGCTCTTGTAAAATATTATCATTAGCCGGCTAATGCTTCCGCCAATGGTTAACCGCCGTTGATTGTTTTCACACGGCAAAGGTTTTTGGCAACACTGAAACCATGGCACAATAAACAAGGTAGAGTTGGTTTTACAAAAACAAAAAGCGCATGTATTTTATCGGTAGATTTTTGAATTGTAGATGTCAAAAACAGCCGATTGAAATAAGAAATTACAAAGCAAATTGTGCGTTTTTTTTTTCTTTTAGTGCTTTTAATTGTATCCAAGAAAGCACTGAATAAATATAAATTTAAGTACTTGAAATAATATTGTTTTTAAATAAATTTTTCGCTTCTATAGATTCCACGGGTTCCATTAAACCGAAAAAAGAACACTTTTTGGGTACTAAATATGCTTACAAACTAGAATGTAGGAAAACAAAAATTTTTATAAAAAATAAAATATATATTTTAAAACTATTTTATCAAAAAACAATTGTTCTAAAATACTGACAATGTTATTTTTGTCCTTGTAGGATATTTTTTCCTTATTTCTCCATTTTTGCTTAATTTTAGTAAAACACTTTTAACTTTGCTGTTATTTTGATTATTTCTACGGCCTTATTATATCTATTTATGTTTTTTTTTTTATTTACTGTAGAATTTTTTCGAGAACCCAATGTTTTTGGGTTTTGATTCTATTGGAGCAATTTTGTGATCTCATTTTTATTTTCTATTATTATTTATTTTTATTTTTATTTTTATTTCTATTATTAATTTTTTAAAATTTTTATACTGTTAAATTTAGCTTTTTTTAAATTTATTACAATATTTGTTAATTGTTAATATGTAAGCCCTCCGGTTATTAACGATAGGCAGGGTGTCGATGTCGTAGTGGGTGCCCTAACAAATGCATTCGAACTAGCGACGCACAGTGGTGTCTTTTCTTAAAACCCGTGGCAAAAATACAAAATTTTGTGAAATGAATGAAAACATCGTATAAAGAACTACTTATTGATCACAATTCAATAACGTTTTCCTTAATTGCAAAAAAAAATATAGTTTGTGCAGCTGCTCAAAGTCGACAATTTTTTAGAAAGCAATAAAAGGGTGATCTTGAAAAAATAAATGCACTTTAGAATTAAAGTGTCAAAAACATTGCCGTTTGATTACTACTTTTTTGGTATTTTTTTAAGGTATATTTGTTTTTTATTAAAAGAAGTAGTAAAATGTTTAGGAGATGCTCTACTTTTTCGGCAGTAGCCGCTTTTTAGACACCCTATATTTAGGTCAGTTTTACAAATAAAATAGAGCATATCTAAAAATGGTCTCGACCATATTTTCTGAGGGTATTTGCTACATAATACTTTAAATAATTTAACTAAAAAGACTAAAACTAAGAAATAAGAAGAAAACTGTTACAACCTCATAGCGAAAACGAGAAAAATGTTTTTCTCATTTTTAAAGTATGTAACAAAGAAATAAAAAAGGGTTTCCAATTTTTTTCACTGCAGCAATTTTAGTGTAAAATAAGTTACTTGTTGCATATTTTTATTGCTTCTCGTTAAATAATAAACAATATTTTTCTCTGCCAATCAGGTAGGCATAACTATTGCAATATTTTAATTTTAAAATACCTATTTTTTTATACTGAATAAAATATAAACTGCAGGTATATATTCCAGTTAATTTTTTTTTTGTTCAACTTAGGTAGTTTAAACACTTTATTTTTGGGTATAAATTAAACCGCAATTGTATAATGCAGCCAGTTAAGTTTTTACTTTCCAAAACTAGTGATCAGTAACAGAACTTATACAATTTTATTTTAAAGTGCAAGAATGTCATTTACCAATTTAGAATTTGAGTTATTCAGAAACTCAGATAATGAAAATGCATTTAAATTGGCAATTGTGGAAAAACTACACGATTTACCAGGATACCACGAAATGGATGTTCATAGCAATTCATAACAATTAAAAAAATGGCTTGCCTCCCACCGTACGAAAAAAGCATTTATGAAAAACAGCATTATGTCTTAAGTTTGTAAAAGATAAAGATACATCAAGGTCCGACATTACAAAAGCTATGGTGCTTGCAAGTCTAGTTCGATTGCAGAGAATTAAAGGGAGTATTCCTACTCCACCAAATGCTTTACCCGCAAAGTATAATATAGAAGAACCCTTAGCGTTGTTTATGGAATTGGGATTGTCAACGGACAAATATTCTATTTTACAAAGCACTTGAAAGAGTCATAATGTGAATATTATTCCTGGATACAAAAAGATTACATACGCCAAAAAAGAAGCAGTGCCACCTAATGTAAAGGTTACTGAAATATCGGTAGAGGTAAAACTGCAAGACTTAATGGATCATACACCCAAACGCATTAGTCAAAGTTTGCCGGAAGAGGAAGCAGTATCACTTCCAGATAGGCTTACATTGATAAATAAGTGGGTATGTGATGGATCATCCGGTCAAAGTGCTTGATGGCAAAGTCTTAAATGTAATAACAGATTCCTCGTCAACTTTAAAGTGTGCAATTTGCAAAAAGTCACAGAAAGACTTTCAAAATTTTTATGGCTCAAGTGATGAGCAAAATTATGAATATGGAATTTCTCCATTACATGGCAAAATTAGGTGCATGGAGTTTTTTTAAAACTAGCGAATAAAATTCTGCGTGTAGGTGAATGTTTTGATATAAACGCAACACCAAAAGAAAATCTATCTGCTCGAAAAAAAATTTTACAAAATGAATTTCTTGAGAAGGTTGGGCTGAAAGTAGTCTGCCCAAAACAGGGATATGGAAATACTAGCGATGGTAATATGTCCAGAGCATTTTTTGAAAATGATGAGGTAATAGTCCGAATTACTGGAGTCGACAATAAAATTATAAGAAGGTTGGCAGTTATCCTAAATGTTATAAACTCTAGAGAAATGGTAAATGGCCCAAATGTACCCTGAGAAGTAACTTACTCCTACAGTTCATAAGATTTTGGCTTATGGTAAAAGTTTAATTGAATATCAATGCTTACCGATTGGACAGTTGTCAGAAGAAACCCAGGAATGCAAAAACAAAGACTACAAAAAATTTAGATACACGAATACTTGCAAAATTTCGAGGATTACACAGATTGCGGACCTTTTCAATATGTTGGCGGCCTCTTCAGACCCACTAATTTCATCACGAAGACATGCAAGATCTCGAAAGGATTTGGAAGAACATAATTATAGCTCCCATATTTTAAGTCTATTAGATAACGCTCCCAATGTTAATGACTATTTCATAGTGAGCTAACTAATGAAAACCAAATAAAAAAAACTTAATAAAATATATACTAAATAACATTATATCTATAGCATAAACATATTAATATTAAAAATGTGTTTCTGTAATAGAAATAAAAAAATTTTATATTTAATATCGGATTTGAGTAATGTGTACTGCAAAGCGCACCGGGTTAAATTAGTTACTTAATATAAATTTACTTAGATTTAAATATTAAATGTATATAAAAATGTGTATTTGCAATAAAAATAAAAAACTTATATTCAAAAAAAAACATGTTAACATTTAACTGGAAAAATTATCCTATTTTAACCGCAATTTTTGGAGCACCCTCTAGCAGTATTTTATAAACATTATTTTGAAGCCTAAAGTGTCCTCTGTCAATATCTATAATTATTTCAAAAGCTATGATTTTTGCAACGAAAAAAGTCAAAAGGCCACTGTTCGACGTCGGAATCATGCAGATTAAACTTCTGGCGTGCTAGGAGCAACCCACCCTACCCTTGTGGAACTCCGACATAACGGAAGCTCAAAAAACCTCCCGCAAACTTTTCAATGAGGCAAAAAGACTGGGTAACTGCTCAACATACAAGGATTCAGTTAACAGATTTAAAAACCTGATAAGAAATGCGAAAAAGGCGTCATGGAGATCCTTCTGTAGCGTCGTAGAAGGGTCTTCTGAAACGAGCCGCAAGGTGTGCCGAGTTTCAATAAGAAACCATGTGGCAACTGGACTACAAGTGGACATGAGACTCTTGAGGTACTTACGGACATACATTTCCCTGAATGTACTCCCCTAACAGATTGCTTTCCACAAGCCCCAATCCCTATTAATAGAGAAGGACTCCTGTGGGCAATAAAGAGCTTCGACCCGCTCAAACAAGCTTCAATAGCCCTATATACCTGTAAGAAGACCATAAGTAAAAACTGGTGCATTAGCCCCGGAAATGACTGCTGGCTTTTTAATACAGTGATAAAACCCATACTAATGTATGGAGCGCTCGTATGATGGCCCGCACTAGGCAAGTCTACATACTGTAATATAGTCAACAAAGTAGTACGCACTTCAGCCTTGATGATCACGAGTGCCATACGCACGACGCCATCAAAGGCTCTGTTCACAATGTTGCACTGGCTTCCAGCAGATCTAATGGTCAAACAGCTTGGCCTTGAACTCGGCAATAAGACTTAGTGCAACCGGGGCATGGAAATCGAAGAATTTCGGCCATGCGACTATTTTGGGATGTGTTCGCATATCGACTATCCCTGAAAATATTGATTATTGTGCACCCTCAGCCATGCCGACCAAAAGGTTCGGAGTATCAACTTCAGGTACGTCATCTATGATGACATATGACCGTCATCAAGAGGACGTGCTTGAGGTCTATACAGACGTATCTAAAACGGACAATAGAGTGGGGGGAGGCGTCTTCATCCCTCGTTTTCAAATAAGGATAAGGTTTAGGCTGCAAAACCAATGCAGCACTGTTCAGGCTGAAATTTCTGCCATAAAAAGAGCGGCAAACTGGCGAAGGTATCACAGGATATATGGTAAAGATATCCAGTTCTGCACCGATAGCAAAGCTACGATATACTCCTTATCGGGCGTTTATACAACGTCCAGTTTGGTTCGTGAATGCCGGATATCTCTAGATGAGATGGAGAGACATTCCGGGGCACGCGGGAGTGCCCGGAAATGAAACTGCGGACGAACTGGCTTGATCTGGAACCTACCTTAGAGATCCAGAGATAGATCAACTAGTTGGCGTTCTGCTAAGTTGCTGTGAAGACAATTTCCACCAGGAACTACTGGGGTTAGCGCAAACCAGATGGTCGCACGAGCCCACCTGCATGATCTCGAGGCTCTTATGGCCTCAGTATGATTGCAAACGTACTGCAATCCTACTGAGAACCCCTCGTGGACAGATAGGCATACTAGTGGCAATGCTGACAGGGCAATGCTGACAGGGCACTGTACTATAGGTGCACGCGCTAGGAGTCCGTACAATGACTTCTGTAGAAGTTGTCAGGACGAGGAGGAAGAAGAGACAGTGAAGCACCTCCTCTGTCACCGTCCGGCTCTATCTACAGAAAGGGCGGCGCTGCTTGGCAGCCCGATACTACAAGAACTTGCAGACCTATCGGGTTGCGATATTAATAAAATAAATAAAAAAAAATACATTTCAAACAAGTTTTATTGTTTATTATAATTATGGCGAGGGGAGTAAAAATTTAAGAAATATTTATTTGTGTTGTACTGGAAAAATTAAAATAGTTCAGTACATAGATTACATAAATAGATAGCCAACTCTCCCAATGTCAATAAGAAGCTATAAATGTCTTTACACTTACGGGTATGGTATGAATTCATTGATTATATTAAGACACTTCAAAGCGATACATATATTGTTGATCTTTCTAAGGATATAAATAATTTAAAATTTTTGCACTAACAATTTGATATTCTTCATATTCAGGTTTGTTAGGTGAAATTTATTTCTTCACCGTATTGTATTTTTTGTCTTTTAGGGAATGAACATTTTCCATACAAAATAAAAACAATTAAAATTAGTATTTAGTTCATCGTTTTTCCCACATAAATATATCAGTAAAAATACAAAATTCTCGTTTAAGAACAAAAGGAGTGTTTAATTTAACATCTAAAATTGATTGTAAAAAAATATGTAGTTTTTTTACAAAACATTTTATACAATTATGTGAAGTTTAGGTATTGTGGGGAAAAATTTTTAATATCCAATACGTATACAAACTTGTTTACCAACACATTCCTAACTAGACTTTGTTTTTTGGGTTTTTTTTTGCAAAAGACTTGGGTTTTTGACATTTCAGTTGGATATCTATGTGTAATCTATGATCTTAACATGACAATAATTATCTTCAAATCTAATGTTACTTTAATTTTAATGATTTTGTTTTATTTTTTCAAAAGAAGCTTGAATTGGATTATACTGTCTACTTGAAAATCTTAATTCAATAAAACAATAATACAAGTGTATCAACACTGTAATGTTTAACTTAAATACTAGTTACCTTAACTGAGGTTTGCTATTGATATTATCGATGTACATATAATAAATCTATGTGGACACAGCTTGATTTACATTTGCTTTTAATTTAATGAAAAATGATCCATAAAAATTGTACAAATATGCTCTCAAGTTGAGTAATTTCCACACATTTTGTCATTTTCCAATTAAGTCAATAATAAGCTTCAAATTATGATGTAAAAATGCACGAATAAAAAAATTATATTTAATTAATATTGGAAAAAGTGCAAAATTATAAATTAATTGAACAATACAAAAATTAAAAAAAAAAATCCATTCGTGCTGTTTATAGCTATAAACAGCTTTAAGTTGGCATAGTGAAAAAGTAAGAGTCAAAGAAAATCAAAAAGAGCTAAGTTGACATTACTGCAAGCCATACACAGGAATTTGTTTGTTTTTGGAATTTATCATTTTTCATAACAAAAAATAAACAAACGTAAATAAAGTTTGACAATTACTATTGAAAACAACCGAAGGAAAAAAAATGTCATCTGTTCAACTAACCTTACCTTGTTTATTCTACCATGACTGAAACACTATTGATGTCAGATGGTTTGTCAGAAGCAATGTTTCACAGCCCACGACATGTACTTGGTGTGCAGTGTGAAAGTTGGCATGTCATAGAAAAAAAATTCGTGTATGGGTAACTTAAATCCATAGACGATGCGACTGGTCGTTCAACCAATTCTAGGAATCTGGTTGTACACGAGTTGTAACGTTTTTAAGCTAAATTTATTGAAGTTATTTGTCGTTTGTACGAAAGATCAAAAAGTTTGTTTTTTGTCAAGTTTTAGCAACACGTCGCAACATTTGTGTACCTCTCGAATACGATTTTATGTAGTATTTGTATTCACTAATTAGAGTTGGGTTTATCAGCTCTTTAAAGTGAGCGTACTTTTCAGGTCAGCTCATTAAAACGAACTACTTCGTTCATTTAGTTCAATGTTCGGGATGTTTTCCGAACAATGAGTACTAAGATGTGCTAGTCTTTGGTGATACGATATGTTGTTTGTTCCATATACAGACGATAGTTGGTAAATGAACTGAGGATAATTCAAGTGACTTAAATTTTAATAATTTCTCTCGGAATATCCATAATCATGCCAAAATCAATAACATCAAGTATTTTTTTTCCAATCAGTAAGCCAATAAGCGGGTTGTCCACTCGATACCACATTCCGACGCATTTTTAAAATTATGTCAAACAAAACACGACCTTTTGGAGTTATTAGGCGTAATCCCCAAAACGCATGTGTAGCCTTGTAGTCGCCTAATGCTATGATACAGGGATCTAGTGATTTGTATAAGTCGCTATACTGACTATCCGATATTTGAAATCTAGGAGGTGAATAAATCGAAGAACTAACTAAGCTTTGATAAAATTCTTCAAGATAGATATTTGTTGCTTAAGGTAATCCGCACAAAAATCACGCAATAAATAATGTTTGATTCGGGCCTTTATAAGTATTGCCGAGCCTCCACATGCTCTTCCACGGGGTTTCTTAGTATCATACAAAATATAGCCATTGATTTTAAAAAACTATTTGTTGGCGTAAGCCGTTTGCGTTCCAGAAATATATTTTTTAACAGTTCATGGTTTGTTTAGTACCGCCTGCAACATCATAGATTGCATGTGTACCATTTCTTGCATCATGCTGCTTATAGAGCTCATAAAACTGTTTAACGAATGCACTAATGTCTCGATTATAGTTATATAGGTGGTGAATTAGTTTTCGGTGTCGCTTTATGTACTGAAGTATGATTGGTTTTTAACATATCTGCATATGTTGGGTTGTTGGTTGCACTAACTGAGGATAATGAGCATTTGCTCGATATTGCGGGTGCTTAGCAGGAGTACTTACTTTTTGAGTGGTTTTCATTACCAAAACTGGACAGCCTCTGTAGTTAGCAGTGTGATTTCCACTACAATTGCTACAATTTTTAACTTTCGAGTCATTCGTTGCCTTGTCGCATTGGGCGGAAAAATGAAGCTCTCCACACACAACACATACCGGAGGCAACTTGCAGTAAGGTCCTGATCGCTTATGCGGTTCCTCTACGCTTATTTGGCGGTGTAACAGATATTTCAAATTATAAATATTAATTATTATTAATGTAGGGGGAATAACGAAGCAGACCACTTCCATTATGGGTCCCTCAAATTTAGAAAAAATTCAAAGGCGCCAAAATAAGATTTTACGAATAATTACAGCCGCACCCTGGTATATTAAAAACTCGAACATCCACAAAGATATAAACGTGCCACTAGTTAAGGCAGTAATAGCGAAACATGTAACAACGTATCTGAAGAAGCTTGAAACGCATCCAAACCCGTTGGCCCGCAACATCCTAAATGATCGTGGTTACGCTCGACTAAGAAGGAGGAATATTGCATCTCTTCGCCGATCATCACAGATGTGACTAATTTATTATAGCAACAACCGTGTCATCATACAGTTTTTTGTCTAGCATTGGCTGGACTTCAGTATATATGTACATATATGTATTTTAGTTTAGTTTAATTTTATTTTTTTGTTATTTTTTTGCTTTAACTTTTTACTTTAACTTTTAAGATTTGAGCACTTATTGTTAGTTCATAAAAAATTTGAAGATACAATAAATAAATAATATGAAAGAAAAAAAAAGTAAATAGGGTGCGTTTCGTTCTTTTTCAATCTCATATCTCCAGGTTCCAGTTCAACGCGAAATAAAGGTTGGGAGATACGTTCTCGATTTCTGAGATTGTCTACACTTTTTACCTTAAATCCTGCTTTTTGGAGGTCATCTCTGATTTCAACTGCATCAACATCTTAGTCTCCACCTTTAATAACCACCTGTAGACCTTTGCTACTCTTCAGCTATTAGGTATAAAAGTTCTTTTTGCAGCTTTCAAACTCGTTTACTGCTTTACGATAACTGCTTTCATCAATAAATTGTATTTTTGTATTATCAATGTTACCACGCTTGATGGAAATTACATAAAACAAGTTCTCGCCAATAACTGAAATTAACTTCTTTATTGTCGTTCGAATTTTTCTCTCTTAAATAAATTGGAAGTGGTTTGAACGACTTGGATGCCGTTTTAGTTTCACTTGTTTCGGACTCTAACGGAATTTATTCGTTAGAGTCCTTATCTTTATGTACTTTAGACATTGGTGCAAACTTCGAAGATTTAGGGCTTCGACCTCTTTTTTATATCTGTCCATTCCCACTTGCATCTTGGGGTTTTCTACACTATCCATATTACTTTTGGTAATACTGTATTCAGAAGGCGACTTATTTTTATTTATTTTGTTTTCATCACTTAACAAAGCGATGAACAAAATTGGGCACGTAAAACTGGCGTAGCATTTATACACAAATTATTTTCATTTTTTTTGTGTGTTTATTTATTTCAATATTGTCCAAAACAATAATGCCGTTGTAAAAAAAAGAAAGAGAAAAAAAATGTACACACAACTTTGTTGTTGTATTAAAACAAATTTTTTTAAGCTTTTGTTTAAATTTATTCACAGTTCTAGTTTTTTTATGTTAATTGCGAGCTTAAAAAATCGCGTTCTCTTTTATCAACGCACAAACTAGAATTTTAATATTCAGAAATTGCTCTTGTAAAATATTATCATTAGCCGGCTAATGCTTCCGCCAATGGTTAACCGCCGTTGATTGTTTTCACACGGCAAAGGTTTTTGGCAACACTGAAACCATGGCACAATAAACAAGGTAGAGTTGGTTTTACAAAAACAAAAAGCGCATGTATTTTATCGGTAGATTTTTGAATTGTAGATGTCAAAAACAGCCGATTGAAATAAGAAATTACAAAGCAAATTGTGCGTTTTTTTTTCTTTTAGTGCTTTTAATTGTATCCAAGAAAGCACTGAATAAATATAAATTTAAGTACTTGAAATAATATTGATTTTAAATAAATTTATTTTTTATATATTTTATTTTTATAAAAAATAAAATATATATTTTAAAACTATTTTTTCAAACAACAATTGTTCTAAAATACTGACAATGTTATTTTTGTCCTTGTAGGATATTTTTTCCTTATTTCTCCATTTTTGCTTAATTTTAGTAAAACACTTTTAACTTTGCTGTTATTTTGATTATTTCTACGGCCTTATTATATCTATTTATGTTTTTTTTATTTACTGTAGAATTTTTTCGAGAACCCAATGTTTTTGGGTTTTGATTCTATTGGAGCAATTTTGTGATCTCATTTTTATTTTCTATTATTATTTATTTTTATTTCTATTATTAATTTCATTATTAATTATTTTTTAAAATTTTTATACTGTTAAATTTAGCTTTTTTTAAATTTATTACAATATTTGTTAATTGTTAATATGTAAGCCCTCCGGTTATTAACGATAGGCAGGGTGTCGATGTCGTAGTAGGTGCCCTAACAAATGCATTCGAACTAGCGACGCACAGTGGTGTCTTTTCTTAAAACCCGTGGCAAAAATACAAAATTTTGTGAAATGAATGAAAACATCGTATAAAGAACTACTTATTGATCACAATTCAATAACGTTTTCCTTAATTGCAAAAAAATTATAGTTTGTGCAGCTGCTCAAAGTCGACAATTTTTTAGAAAGCAAAAAAAGGGTGATCTTGAAAAAATAAATGCACTTTAGAATTAAAGTGTCAAAAACATTGCCGTTTGATTACTACTTTTTTGGTATTTTTTTAAGGTATATTTGTTTTTTATTAAAAGAAGTAGTAAAATGTTTAGGAGATGCTCTACTTTTTCGGCAGTAGCCGCTTTTTAGACACCCTATATTTAGGTCAGTTTTACAAATAAAATAGAGCATATCTAAAAATGGTCTCGCCCATATTTTCTGAGGGTATTTGCTACATAATACTTTAAATAATTTAACTAAGTTTGGCCGCCGCAAGTTGCCGCTGTAGGTGAAATAAGAAGAAAACTGTTACAACCTCATAGCGAAAACGAGAGAAATGTTTTTCTCATTTTTAAAGTATGTAACAAAGAAATAAAAAGGGTTTCCATTTTTTTTTCACTGCAGCAATTTTAGTGTAAAATTAGTTACTTGTTGCATATTTTTATTGCTTCTCGTTAAATAATAAACAATATTTTTCTCTGCCAATCAGGTAGGCATAACTATTGCAATATTTTAATTTTAAAATACCTATTTTTTTATACTGAATAAAATATAAACTGCAGGTATATATTCCAGTTAATTTTTTTTTTGTTCAACTTAGGTAGTTTAAACACTTTATTTTTGGGTATAAATTAAACCGCAATTGTATAATGCAGCCAGTTAAGTTTTTACTTTCCAAAACTAGTGATCAGTAACAGAACTTATACAATTTTATTTTAAAGTGCAAGAATGCCATTTACCAATTTAGAATTTGAGTTATTCAGAAACTCAGATAATGAAAATGCATTTAAATTGGCAATTGTGGAAAAACTACACGATTTACCAGGATACCACGAAATGGATGTTCATAGCAATTCATAACAATTAAAAAAATGGCTTGGCTCCCACCGTACGAAAAAAGCATTTATGAAAAACAGCATTATGTCTTAAGTTTGTAAAAGATACATCAAGGTCCGACATTACAAAAGCTATGGTGCTTGGAAGTCTAGTTCGATTGCAGAGAATTAAAGGGAGTATTCCTACTCCACCAAATGCTTTACCCGCAAAGTATAATATAGAAGAACCCTTAGCGTTGTTTATGGAATTGGGATTGTCAACGGACAAATATTCTATTTTACAAAGCACTTGAAAGAGTCATAATGTGAATATTATTCCTGGATACAAAAAGATTACATCTGCCAAAAAAGAAGCAGTGCCACCTAATGTAAAGGTTACTGAAATATCGGTAGAGGTAAAACTGCAAGACTTAATGGATCATACACCCAAACGCATTAGTCAAAGTTTGCCGGAAGAGGAAGCAGTATCACTTCCAGATAGGCTTACATTGATAAATAAGTGGGGATGTGATGGATCATCCGGTCAAAGTGCTTACAAACAAACAATATCGACAAATGACACAACTATTACAGATACAAATATGTTTATGACTTCAGTACTTCCTTTACGACTGAGAAGTGAAATCGCTGAGCTTTGGCAAAATCCTCGCCCATCATCAGTTCATTTTTGCCGTCCGATATTTTTTCAAAATGCAAAGGATTCTTCAGAAATAATCAAATCTACAGTGAACGATATAAAAAAGCAAATTTCGGAACTAAAGCCTTCTGTTATTGAAATAAAGAATGGAAAAAGTGTTTCGATTGATTATGAATTTTTTCTTACAATGATTGATGGCAAAGTCTTAAATGTAATAACAGATTCCTCGTCAAATTTAAAGTGTGCAATTTGCAAAAAGTCACAGAAAGACTTTCAAAATTTTTATGGCTCAAGTGATGAGCAAAATTATGAATATGGAATTTCTCCATTACATGGCAAAATTAGGTGCATGGAGTTTTTTTAAAACTAGCGAATAAAATTCTGCGTGTGGGTGAATGTTTTGATATAAACGCAACACCAAAAGAAAATCTATCTGCTCGAAAAAAAATTATACAAAATGAATTTCTTGAGAAGGTTGGGCTGAAAGTAGACTGCCCAAAACAGGGATATGGAAATACTAGCGATGGTAATATGTCCAGAGCATTTTTTGAAAATGATGAGGTAATAGTCCGAATTACTGGAGTCGACAATAAAATTATAAGAAGGTTGGCAGTTATCCTAAATGTTATAAACTCTAGAGAAATGGTAAATGGCCCAAATGTACCCTGAGAAGTAACTTACTCCTACAGTTCATAAGATTTTGGCTTATGGTAAAAGTTTAATTGAATATCAATGCTTACCGATTGGACAGTTGTCAGAAGAAACCCAGGAATGCAAAAACAAAGACTACAAAAAATTTAGATACACGAATACTTGCAAAATTTCAAGGATTACACAGATTGCCGACCTTTTCCATATGTTGGCGGCCTCTTCAGACCCACTAATTTCATCACGAAGACATGTAAGATCTCGAAAGGATTTGGAAGAACATAATTATAGCTCCCATATTTTAAGTGTATTAGATAACGCTCCCAATGTTAATGACTATTTCAGAGTGAGCTAACTAATGAAAACCAAATAAAAAAACTTAATAAAATATATACTAAATAACATTATATCTATAGCATAAACATATTAATATTAAAAATGTGTTTCTGTAATAGAAATAAAGAAATTTTATATTTAATATCGGATTTGAGCAATGTGTATTGCAAAGCGCACCGGGTTAAATTAGTTGCTTAATATAAATTTACTTAGATTTAAATATTAAATGTATTTAAAACTGTGTATTTGCAATAAAAACAAAAAACTTATATTTTAAAAACATGTTAACATTTAACTGGAAAAATTATCCTATTTTAACCGCAATTTTTGGAGCACCTTTTAGCAGTATTTTGTAAACATTATTTTGAAGCCTAAAGTGTCCTCTGTCAATATCTATAATTATTTCAAAAGCTATGATTTTTGCAACGAAAAAAGTCAAAAGGCCACTGTTCGACGTCGGAATCATGCAGATTAAACTTCTGCCGTGGTAGGAGCAACCCACCCTACCCTGGTGGAACTCCGACATAACGGAAGCTCAAAAAACCTCCCGCAAACTTTTCAATGAGGCAAAAAGACTGGGTAACTCCTCAACATACAAGGATTCAGTTAACAGATTTAAAAACCTGATAAGAAATGCGAAAAAGGCGTCATGGAGATCCTTCTGTAGCGTCGTAGAAGGGTCTTCTGAAACGAGCCGCAAGTTGTGCCGAGTTTCATTAAGAAACCATGTGGCAACTGGACTACAAGTGGACATGAGACTCTTGAGGTACTTATGGACACACATTTCCCTGAATGTACTCCCCTAACAGGGGAGCAGTTGACCTGCTCAGATTGCTTTCCACAAGCCAATCCCTATTAATAGAGAAGGACTCCTGTGGGCAATAAAGAGCTTCGACCCGCTCAAACAAGCTTCAATAGCCCTATATACCTGTAAGAAGGCCATAAGTAAAAACTGGTGTATTAGCCCCGGAAATGACTCCTGGCTTTTTAATACAGTGATAAAGCCCATACTAATGTATGGAGCGCTCGTATGATGGCCTGCACTAGGCAAGTCTACATACTGTAATATAGTCAACAAAGTAGTACGCACTTCAGCCTTGATGATCACGAGTGCCATACGCACGACGCCACCAAAGGCTCTGTTCACAATGTTGCACTGGCTTCCAGCCGATCTAATGGTCAAACAGCTGGCCTTGAACTCGGCAATAAGACTTAGTGCAACCGGGGCATGGAAATCGAAGAATTTCGGCCATGCGACTATTTTGGGATGTGTTCGCATATCGACTATCCCTGAAAATATTGATTATTGTGCACCCTTAGCCATGCCGACCAAAAGGTTCGGAGTATCAACTTCAGGTACGTCATCTATGATGACATATGACCGTCATCAAGAGGACGTGCTTGAGGTCTATACAGACGGGTCTAAAACGGACAATAGAGTGGAGGGAGGTGTCTTCATCCCTCGTTTTCAAATAAGGATAAGGTTTAGGCTGCAAAACCAATGCAGCACTGTTCAGGCTGAAATTTCTGCCATAAAAAGAGCGGCAAACTGGCGAAGGTATCACAGGATATATGGTAAAGATATCCAGTTCTGCACCGATAGCAAAGCTACGATATACTCCTTATCGGGGGTTTATACAACGTCCAGTTTGGTTCGTGAATGCCGGACATCTCTAGATGAGATGGAGAGACATTCCAATCTAGAACTCTTTTGGGTGCCGGGGCACGCGGGAGTGCCCGGAAATGAAACTGCGGACGAACTGGCTTGATCTGGAACCTACCTTAGAGATCCAGAGATAGATCAACTAGTTGGCGTTCTGCTAAGTTGCTGTGAAGATAATTTCCAGCAGGAACTACTGGGGTTAGCGCAAACCAGATGGTCGCACGAGCCCACCTGCATGATCTCGAGGCTCTTATGGCCTCAGTATGATTGCAAACGTACTGCAATCCTACTGAGAACCCCTCGAGGACAGATAGGCTTACTAGTGGCTATGCTGACACTATAGGTGCACACGCTAGGAGTCCGTACAATGACTTCTGTAGAAGTTGTCAGGACGAGGAGGAAGAAGAGACAGTGAAGCACCTCCTCTGTCACCGTCCGGCCCTATCTACGGAAAGGGCGGCGCTGCTTGGCAGCCCGATATTACAAGAACTTGCAGACCTATCGGGTTGCGATATTAATAAAATAAATCAAAATAAAAAATACATTTCAAATAAGTTTTATTGTTTATAATTATAGCGAGGGGAGTACAAATTTAAGAAATATTTATTTGTGTTGTACTGGAAAAATTAAAATAGTTCAGTACATAGATTCATAAATAGATAGCCAACTCTCCCAATGTCAATAAGTAGCTATAAATGTCTTCACACTTACGGGTATGGTGTGAATTCATTGATTATATTAAGAAACTTCAAAGCGATACATATATTGTTGATCTTTCTAAGGATATAAATAATTTAAAATTTTTGCACTAACAATTTCATATTCTTGAGGTTTGTTAGGTGAAATTTATTTCTTCACCGTATTGTATTTTTTGTCTTTTAGGGAATGAACATTTTCCATACAAAATAAAAACAATTAAAATTAGTATTTAGTTCATCGTTTTTCCCACATAAATATATCAGTAAAAATACAAAATTCTCGTTTAAGAACAAAAGGAGTGTTTAATTTAACATCTAAAATTGATTGTAAAAAAATATGTAGTTTTTTTACAAAACAATTTATACAACTATGTGCAGTTTAGGTATTGTGGGGAAAAATTTTTAATAACCAATACGTATACAAACTTGTTTACCAATACATTCCTAACTAGACTTTGTTTTTTTGTTTTTTTTTTGCAATTTCAGTTGGTTTTTGACATTTCAGTTGGATATCTATGTGTAATCTATGATCTTAACATGACAATAATTATCTTCAAATCTAATGTTACTTTAATTTTAATGATTTTGTTTTATTTTTCAAAAGAAGCTTGAATTGGATTATACTGTCTATTTGAAAATCTTAATTCAATAAAACAATAATACAAGTGTATCAACACTGTAATGTTTAACTTAAATACTAGTTACCTTAACTGAGGTTTGCTATTGATGTTATCGATGTACATATAATAAATCTATGTGGACATAGCTTGATTTACATTTGCTTTTAATTTAATGAAAAATGATCCATAAAAGTGTACAAATATGCTCTCAAGTTGAGTAATTTCCACACATTTTGTCATTTTCCAATTAAGTCAATAATAAGCTTCAAATTATGATGTAAAAATGCACGAATAAAAAAATTATATTTAATTAATATATAAAATTATAAATTAATTGAACAATACAAAAATACAAAAAAAAATCCATTCGTGCTGTTTATAGCTATAAAAAGCTTTAAGTTGGCATAGTGAAAAAGTAAGAGTCAAAGAAAATCAAAAAGAGCTAAGTTGACATTACAGCAAAACATACACAGGAATTTGTTTGTTTTTGGAATTTATCATTTTTCATAACAAAAAATAAACAAACGTAAATAAAGTTTGACAACTACTATTGAAAACAACCGAAGGAAAAAAAAATGTCATCTGTTCAACTAACCTTACCTTGTTTATTCTACCATGACTGAAACACTATTGATGTCAGATGGTTTGTCAGAAGCAATGTTTCACAGCCCACGACATGTACTTGGTGTGCAGTGTGAAATCCATAGACGATGCGACTGGTCGTTCAACCAATTCTAGGAATCTGGTTGTACTCGAGTTGTAACGTTTTTAAGCTAAATGTATTGAAATGTTTGTCGTTTGTGCGAAAGATCAAAAAGTTTGTTTTTTGTCAAGTTTTAGCAACACGTCGCAACATTTGTGTACCTCTCGCATACGATTTTATGTAATTAGAGTTGGGTTTATCAGCTCTTTAAAGTGAGTGCTCTTTTCAGGTCAGCTCATTAAAACGAACTAGTTCGTTCATTTAGTTGAATGTTCGGGATGTTTTCCGAACAATGAGTACTAAGATACTTTCTGTATTTCAATCAATTAATGCATGTGCTAGTCTTTGGTGATACGATATGTTGTTTGTTCCATATAAAGACGATAGTTGGTAAATGAACTGAGGATAATTCAAGTGACTTAAATTTTAATCATTTCTCTCGGAATATCCATAATCACGCCAAAATCAATAACATCAAGTATTTTTTTTTCCAATCAGTAAGCCAATAAGCGGGTTGTCAACTCGATACCACATTCCGATGCATTTTTAAAATTATGTCAAACAAAACACGACCTTTTGGAGTTATTAGGCGTTATCCCCAAAACGCATGTGTAGCCTTGTAGTCGCCTAATGCTATGATACAGGGATCTAGTGATTTGTAGAAGTCGCTATACTGACTACCCGATATTTGAAATCTAGGAGGTGAATAAATCGAAGAACTAACTAAGCTTTGATAAAATTCTTCAAGATAGATATTTGTTGCTTGAGGTAATCCGCACAAAAATCACGCAATAAATAATGTTTGATTCGGGCCTTTATAAGTATTGCCGAGCCTCCACATGCTCTTCCACGGGGTTTCTTAGTATCATACAAAATATAGCCATTGATTTAAAAAAAAAACTATTTGTTGGCGTAAGCCGTTTGCGTTCCAGAAATATATTTTTTAACAGTTCATGGTTTGTTTAGTACCGCCTGCAACATCATAGATTGCATGTGTACCATTTCTTGCATCATGCTGCTTATAGAGCTCATAAAACTGTTTAACGAATGCACTAATGTCTCGATGCTTGCTTTGAGACGATTATAGCTATATAGGTGGTGAATTAGTTTTCGGTGTCGCTTTATGTACTGAAGTATGATAGGTTTTTAACATATCTGCATATGTTGGGTTGTTGGTTGCACTAACTGAGGATAATGAGCATTTGCTCGATATTGCGGGTGCTTAGCAGGAGTACTTATTTTTTGAGTGGTTTTCCTTACCATGGACAAAACTGGACAGCCTCTATAGTTAGCAGTGTGATTTCCACTACAATTGCTACAATTTTTAACTTTCGAGTCATTCGTTGCCTTGTCGCATTGGGCGGAACAATGAAGCTCTCCACACACAACACAAACCGGAGGCAACTTGCAGTAAGGTCCTGATCGCTTATGCGGTCCTCTACGCATATTTGGCGGTATAACAGATATTTAAAATTATAAATATTAATTATTATTAATGTAGGGGGAATAACGAAGCAGACCACTTCCATTATCGGTCCCTCAAATTTAGAAAAAATTCAAAGGCGCCAAAATAAGATTTTACGAATAATTACAGCCGAGAGAGATCCTTCTGTAGCGTCGTAGAAGGGTCTTCTGAAACGAGCCGCAAGTTGTGCCGAGTTTCATTAAGAAACCATGTGGCAACTGGACTGCAGGTGGACATGAGACTCTTGAGGTACTTATGGACACACATTTCCCTGAATGTACTCCCCTAACAGGGGAGCAGTTGACCTGCTCAGATTGCTTTCCACAAGCCAATCCCTATTAATAGAGAAGGACTCCTGTGGGCAATAAAGAGCTTCGACCCGCTCAAACAAGCTTCAATAGCCCTATATACCTGTAAGAAGGCCATAAGTAAAAACTGGTGTATTAGCCCCAGAAATGACTGCTGGCTTTTTAATACAGTGATAAAGCCCATACTAATGTATGGAGCGCTCGTATGATGGCCTGCACTAGGCAAGTCTACATACTGTAATATAGTCAACAAAGTAGTACGCACTTCAGCCTTGATGATCACGAGTGCCATACGCACGACGACACCAAAGGATCTGTTCACAATGTTGCACTGGCTTCCAGCCGATCTAATGGTCAAACAGCTGGCCTTGAACTCGGCAATAAGACTTAGTGCAACCGGGGCATGGAAATCGAAGAATTTCGGCCATGCGACTATTTTGGGATGTGTTCGCATATCGACTATCCCTGAAAATATTGATTATTGTGCACCCTCAGCCATGCCGACCAAAAGGTTCGGAGTATCAACTTCAGGTACGTCATCTATGATGACATATGACCGTCATCAAGAGGACGTGCTTGAGGTCTATACAGACGGATCTAAAACGGACAATAGAGTGGGGGGAGGTGTCTTCATCCCTCGTTTTCAAATAAGGATAAGGTTTAGGCTGCAAAACCAATGCAGCACTGTTCAGGCTGAAATTTCTGCCATAAAAAGAGCGGCAAACTGGCGAAGGTATCACAGGATATATGGTAAAGATATCCAGTTCTGCACCGATAGCAAAGCTACGATATACTCCTTATCGGGCGTTTATACAACGTCCAGTTTGGTTCGTGAATGCCGGACATCTCTAGATGAGATGGAGAGACATTCCAATCTAGAACTCTTTTGGGTGCCGGGGCACGCGGGAGTGCCCGGAAATGAAACTGCGGACGAACTGGCTTGATCTGGAACCTACCTTAGAGATCCAGAGATAGATCAACTAGTTGGCGTTCTGCTAAGTTGCTGTGAAGACAATTTCCAGCAGGAACTACTGGGGTTAGCGCAAACCAGATGGTCGCACGAGCCCACCTGCATGATCTCGAGGCTCTTATGGCCTCAGTATGATTGCAAACGTACTGCAATCCTACTGAGAACCCCTCGAGGACAGATAGGCATACTAGTGGCTATGCTGACAGTATAGGTGCACACGCTAGGGGTCCGTACAATGACTTCTGTAGAAGTTGTCAGGACGAGGAGGAAGAAGAGACAGTGAAGCACCTCCTCTGTCACCGTCCGGCCCTATCTACGGAAAGGGCGGCGCTGCTTGGCAGCCCGATATTACAAGAACTTGCAGACCTATCGGGTTGCGATATTAATAAAATAAATCAAAATAAAAAAATACATTTCAAATAAGTTTTATTGTTTATAATTATAGCGAGGGGAGTAAAAATTTAAGAAATATTTATTTGTGTTGTACTGGAAAAATTAAAATAGTTCAGTACATAGATTCATAAATAGATAGCCAACTCTCCCAATGTCAATAAGTAGCTATAAATGTCTTCACACTTACGGTATGGTGTGAATTCATTGATTATATTAAGACACTTCAAAGCGATACATACATTGTTGATCTTTCTAAGGATATAAATAATTTAAAATTTTTGCACTAACAATTTCATATTCTTGAGGTTTGTTAGGTGAAATTTATTTCTTCACCGTATTGTATTTTTTGTCTTTTAGGGAATGAACATTTTCCATACAAAATAAAAATAATTAAAATTAGTATTCAGTTCATCGTTTTTCCCACATAAATATATCAGTAAAAATACAAAATTCTCGTTTAAGAACAAAAGGAGTGTTTAATTTAACATCTAAAATTGATTGTAAAAAAATATGTAGTTTTTTTACAAAATAATTTATACAACTATGTGCAGTTTAGGTATTGTGGGGAAAAATTTTTAATAAGCAATACGTATACAAACTTGTTTACCAATACATTCCTAACTAGACTTTGTTTTTTTGGTTTTTTTTGCAAAAGACTTGGGTTTTTGACATTTCAGTTGGATATCTATGTGTAATCTATGATCTTAACATGACAATAATTATCTTCAAATCTAATGTTACTTTAATTTTAATGATTTTGTTTTATTTTTCAAAAGAAGCTTGAATTGGATTATACTGTCTATTTGGAAATCTTAATTCAATAAAACAATAATACAATTGTATCAACACTGTAATGTTTAACTTAAATACTAGTTACCTTAACTGAGGTTTGCTATTGATGTTATCGATGTAAATATAATAAATCTATGTGGACACAGCTTGATTTACATTTGCTTTTAATTTAATGAAAAATGATCCATAAAAATTGTACAAATATGCTCTCAAGTTGAGTAATTTCCACACATTTTGTCATTTTCCAATTAAGTCAATAATAAGCTTCAAATTATGATGTAAAAATGCACGAATAAAAAAATTATATTTAATTAATATATAAAATTATAAATTAATTGAACAATACAAAAATTAAAAAAAAAATCCATTCGTGCTGTTTATAGCTATAAAAAGCTTTAAGTTGGCATAGTGAAAAAGTAAGAGTCAAAGAAAATCAAAAAGAGCTAAGTTGACATTACTGCAAGCCATACACAGGAATTTGTTTGTTTTTGGAATTTATCATTTTTCATAACAAAAAATAAACAAACGTAAATAAAGTTTGACAACTACTATTGAAAACAACCGAAGGAAAAAAATGTCATCTGTTCAACTAACCTTACCTTGTTTATTCTACCATGACTGAAACACTATTGATGTCAGATGGTTTGTCAGAAGCAATGTTTCACAGCCCACGACATGTACTTGGTGTGCAGTGTGAAAGTTGGCATTTCATAGAAAAAAAAATCGTGTATGGGTAACTTAAATCCATAGACGATGCGAGTGGTCGTTCAACCAATTCTAGGAATCTGGTTGTACTCGAGTTGTAATGTTTTTAAGCTAAATGTATTGAAGTTGTTTGTCGTTTGTACGAAAGATCAAAAAGTTCGTTTTTTGTCAAGTTTTAGCAACACGTCGCAACATTTGTGTACCTCTCGCATACGATTTTATGTAATTAGAGTTGGGTTTATCAGCTCTTTAAAGTGAGCGCTCTTTTCAGGTCAGCTCATTAAAACGAACTAGTTCGTTCATTTAGTTCAATGTTCGGGATGTTTTCCGAACAATGAGTACTAAGATACTTTCTGTATTTCAATCAATTAATGCATGTGCTAGTCTTTGGTGATACGATATGTTGTTTGTTCCATATATAGACGATAGTTGGTAAATGAACTGAGGATAATTCAAGTGACTTAAATTTTAATCATTTCTCTCGGAATATCCATAATCACGCCAAAATCAATAATATCAAGTATTTTTTTTCCAATCAGTAAGCCAATAAGCGGGTTGTCCACTCCATACCACATTCCGACGCATTTTTAAAATTATGTCAAACAAAACACGACCTTTTGGAGTTATTAGGCGTAATCCCCAAAACGCATGTTTAGCCTTGTAGTCGCCCAATGCTATGATACAGGGATCTAGTGATTTGTAGAAGTCGCTATACTGACTATCCGATATTTGAAATCTAGGAGGTGAATAAATCGAAGAACTAACTAAGCTTTGATAAAATTCTTCAAGATAGATATTTGTTGCTTGAGGTAATCCGCACAAAAATCACGCAATAAATAATGTTTGATTCGGGCTTTTATAAGTATTGCCGAGCCTTCACATGCTCTTCCACGGGGTTTCTTAGTATCATACAAAATATAGCCATTGATTTAAAAAAAAAACTATTTGTTGGCGTAAGCCGTTTGCGTTCCAGAAATATATTTTTTAACAGTTCATGGTTTGTTTAGTACCGCCTGTAACATCATAGATTGCATGTGTACCATTTCTTGCATCATGCTGCTTATAGAGCTCATAAAACTGTTTAACGAATGCACTAATGTCTCGATGCTTGCTTTGAGACGATTATAGTTATATAGTTGGTGAATTAGTTTTCGGTGTCGCTTTATGTACTGAAGTATGATTGGTTTTTAACATATTTGCATATGTTGGGTTGTTGGTTGCACTAACTGAGGATAATGAGCATTTGCTGGATATTGCGGGTGCTTAGCAGGAGTACTTATTTTTTGAGTGGTTTTCCTTACCATGGACAAAACTGGACAGCCTCTATAGTTAGCAGTGTGATTTCCACTACAATTGCTACAATTTTTAACTTTCGAGTCATTCGTTGCCTTGTCGCATTGGGCGGAAAAATGAAGCTCTCCACACACAACACATACCGGAGGCAACTTGCAGTAAGGTCCTGATCGCTTATGCGGTTCCTCTACGCTTATTTGGCGGTGTAACAGATATTTCAAATTATAAATATTAATTATTATTAATGTAGGGGGAATAACGAAGCAGACCACTTCCATTATGGGTCCCTCAAATTTAGAAAAAATTCAAAGGCGCCAAAATAAGATTTTACGAATAATTACAGCCGCACCCTGGTATATTAAAAACTCGAACATCCACAAAGATATAAACGTGCCACTAGTTAAGGCAGTAATAGCGAAACATGTAACAACGTATCTGAAGAAGCTTGAAACGCATCCAAACCCGTTGGCCCGCAACATCCTAAATGATCGTGGTTACGCTCGACTAAGAAGGAGGAATATTGCATCTCTTCGCCGATCATCACAGATGTGACTAATTTATTATAGCAACAACCGTGTCATCATACAGTTTTTTGTCTAGCATTGGCTGGACTTCAGTATATATGTACATATATGTATTTTAGTTTAGTTTAATTTTATTTTTTTGTTATTTTTTTGCTTTAACTTTTTACTTTAACTTTTAAGATTTGAGCACTTATTGTTAGTTCATAAAAAATTTGAAGATACAATAAATAAATAATATGAAAGAAAAAAAAAGTAAATAGGGTGCGTTTCGTTCTTTTTCAATCTCATATCTCCAGGTTCCAGTTCAACGCGAAATAAAGGTTGGGACACACGTTCTCGATTTCTGAGATTGTCTACACTTTTTACCTTAAATCCTGCTTTTTGGAGGTCATCTCTGATTTCAACTGGATCAACATCTTAGTCTCCACCTTTAATAACCACCTGTAGACCTTTGCTACTCTTCAGCTATTAGGTATAAAAGTTCTTTTTGCAGCTTTCAAACTCGTTTACTGCTTTACGATAACTGCTTTCATCAATAAATTGTATTTTTGTATTATCAATGTTACCACGCTTGATGGAAATTACATAAAACAAGTTCTCGCCAATAACTGAAATTAACTTCTTTATTGTCGTTCGAATTTTTCTCTCTTAAATAAATTGGAAGTGGTTTGAACGACTTGGATGCCGTTTTAGTTTCACTTGTTTCGGACTCTAACGGAATTTAATCGTTAGAGTCCTTATCTTTATGTACTTTAGACATTGGTGCAAACTTCGAAGATTTAGGGCTTCGACCTCTTTTTTATATCTGTCCATTCCCACTTGCATCTTGGGGTTTTCTACACTATCCATATTACTTTTGGTAATACTGTATTCATAAGGCGACTTATTTTTATTTATTTTGTTTTCATCACTTAACAAAGCGATGAACAAAATTGGGCACGTAAAACTGGCGTAGCATTTATACACAAATTATTTTCATTTTTTTTGTGTGCTTATTTATTTCAATATTGTCCAAAACAATAATGCCGTTGTAAAAAAAAGAAAGAGAAAAAAATGTACACACAACTTTGTTGTTGTATTAAAACAAGTTTTTTTAAGCTTTTGTTTAAATTTATTCACAGTTCTTGTTTTTTATGTTAATTGCGAGCTTAAAAAATCGCGTTCTCATTTATCAACGCACAAACTAGAATTTTAATATTCAGAAATTGCTCTTGTAAAATATTATCATTAGCCGGCTAATGCTTCCGCCAATGGTTAACCGCCGTTGATTGTTTTCACACGGCAAAGGTTTTTGGCAACACTGAAACCATGGCACAATAAACAAGGTAGAGTTGGTTTTACAAAAACAAAAAGCGCATGTATTTTATCGGTAGATTTTTGAATTGTAGATGTCAAAAACAGCCGATTGAAATAAGAAATTACAAAGCAAATTGTGCGTTTTTTTTTTCTTTTAGTGCTTTTAATTGTATCCAAGAAAGCACTGAATAAATATAAATTTAAGTACTTGAAATAATATTGATTTTAAATAAATTTTTCGCTTCTATAGATTCCACGGGTTCCATTAAACTCAAAAAAAAAAAAACACTTTTTGGGTACTAAATATGCTTACAAACTAGAATGTAGGAAAACAAAAATTTTTATAAAAAATAAAATATATATTTTAAAACTATTTTTTCAAACAACAATTGTTCTAAAATACTGACAATGTTATTTTTGTCCTTGTAGGATATTTTTTCCTTATTTCTCCATTTTTGCTTAATTATAGAAAAACGCTGTTAACTTTGCTGTTATTTTGATTATTTCTACGGCCTTATTATATCTATTTATATTTTTTTTTTTTTTACTGTAGAATTTTTTCGAGAACCCAATGTTTTTGGGTTTTGATTCTATTGGAGCAATTTTGTGATCTCATTTTTATTTTCTATTATTATTTATTTTTATTTTTATTTCTATTATTATTTATTTTTCTATTATTAATTTCATTATTAATTATTTTTTAAAATTTTTATGCTGTTAAATTTAGCTTTTTTTAAATTTATTACAAAAAAAAACACAAGACACACACGTACGGTTGAGTTTCATATCGGCTCCTAAAAAAATTAAAATTAACACCTCTTGACTCACCAAACAATAGCCACTACCACCTTTGGTTAAAGTATAATATTGTGTAGTGTCAGTGCACAAATTGTTTTTCAACATATTTTCACGAGTTTTTACTAAATAAATTATAAATAAATTATCACTAAATTAAACAAAAGTACTAAAAAAACACTCAAAATCATTTAATAAGTGAGACAACACAACCATTCGGAATAATTTTTTGTAAATCTGTAAAGATAAACATCACCAGCTGATCTTTTCTTGCAAATACTGGTAAGTGCTACCAAGGTTTTGCAACAATCATCTGTCATTTCAAGGCGATTTTACATTGGCTCCACAGTTTGAAAAGAACTGGTAATTTTGGCCGTTAGTTTAAAAGTACTACACTAAATAGCAAAACAATTAAAAATCATATATACACACACAAACTGCATACATACTTTGATAAAATAAAACAACAACAAAAAACATCAAAAACCCACTAAATTTTTAAAACACTGTAAGTAGAAATAATATCTTATAATAATGGAAACTCGCAGAAATAAGAGAACAGCAAATGAGGCCGTTATTGGTTTGCCTGATAACATCAATGCTGACTTGATTTTTTCAACTCCCAGAGACTCTTTTTCACGAAGTCGTCTATGGAATTGGCTTGATGAATATATAAGAGAGCAAACTGAACTGATAAAGAATTTAATCTCAGAAAGTAAGAAAAGTCTGATAAAAGAGATTGAAGAGAGATTAGAAAATATAAAAACTGATATTTTGAACGATGTGACAAGAGAAGTAAAGGAGTTAAATAATAGAGTAAACAAGCTAGAAATGGACAACATAGAAATTAAACAATTGAAGTCTGAAGTCGAAAGCATAAAAATTAAATGCTTGCATCAAGAAAATTCTGTGGTAGCATCAGATGTTCGTATCACAGGTGTTCCTTTTTATGATAATGAAAATTTAAATGAAATATTTGGTAATATTTGCAACACTCTACATATTACCCCACCATACATCAAATCTATTTTCCGGGTTAAAAACTTTAAAAACCAACGCAACATTGATGATCCACCTATTGTTATAAAATTTAATACACCATATGAAAAAAACTACTTTTTGAAAATTGTTGTAAATCATCGTCGCAAAACTGGCACGCCTTTACGTCTATCGGATGCAGGATTTCAAAGTGATAATTCATTCTTCATCAATGAAAACCTGACCCCTCACAATTATGGTATTTTTAAATCAGCGCTTAAACTAATGAAGGATAAGCTCTTGAAGACAGTTTACACCCTTCGAGGGTTAGTTTACGTTAAACAAGACGAAAGTGGAGATTCAATTTGCATCATTTTCCCAGAGCAACTACAGCAGTTTTTTCGCTCATCTGTTTAAATATTCAATTATTTTTTCTGTGTCTTTTTATTTTTTCATATTTTTATTTATTAAATTTTTTATCGTGTTTTTACTTTTTAATAATTATATGATTCCAATAATTTTGTTGACAACAATTTGCAATATTATTGCTTCAAAATATTACTATGATTGTATTGTTTATATTGAAAAATTAATTTTATTTTTTGTTTTTATTAGCATTGCACATCTTTTTCATGACACATAACATTGGTGAAGATGGAAGATCCAAAGATTTAACAGCAAATATGGTCAGAATCTTGGCTGGGTATAAAGATGGGCTTAAAATAGTTCATATTAATGCTCAAAGCCTAAATAATAAGCTTGATGAATTTAAATTGGTCTTCGAAAACTCGGAGATTGATGTTATTTGTGTTTCGGAAACGTGGTTAGTGGCATCAGTATCCGACGGTCTTATTTGTCCTTATGGCTATAAAGTCTTTAGATCTAACAGAGAAAAGCACGGTGGCGGTGCTGCCATATTTGTGAAAAATTGTATGTTTTGTAAAATATGTTGCAAATCACCTTTTACCAATGGGTCAACTGAACAAGGTATTGAGTTTGTTTTCATTGAAGTTTCTTCATATGATAAAAAGTTATTAGTGGGTTTTGTTTACAGACCAAATAAGAGAATATCCCTGACAGCTTTGTACACCACACTCGAAAATCTTACGTCTGAGTATAATGATATAGTCATTACTGGTGACTTTAATTCAAATTTGTTAACAGAGGTAGATTTGCCTGAAAATATGTTGTCTCTTGGACTTTTTCCAGTTAATACAACATATCCAACACACTTTACATCCACAAATAGCACTTTGATTGACCTTTTTTTCGTATCCAACACTAACAGCATAATTTTATATGATCAGTTATCGGCTCCGTGTTTCTCAAAACACGACCTAATCTTTCTAAACTATAACTTTCAATATCGAAAAGTTGAACAGATTTTTAATTATCGTGATTTCAAAGAAATTGATACTAACCATCTATACGAATGCTCGTCCCAGATTCATTGGAATGACATCTATTTTATGCTTTCTGTTGAGGAACAATCTTCGTTTTTAGAGCATAGCATTCAGGACCTCTTTAACTTAACTGTACCATTAAAACAGAAAAAAATAAAGCCTAGACAACAACCATGGTTCTCCAAGACTATCAAGGATGCCATACATCAAAGGGATATAGCATATGCCAGGTGGAAGAGATTTAAAACTTCTGAGCTCTATTCAAATTTTTCTGCTGCTAGAAATAATGTTAATAAGAAAACAAAAAAAGGCAAAAACAGAATATTATTCTAATCGTTTTAGTAGTGCTATAAATTCACAACAAACGTGGAATACAATTCGTGAAATTGGAGTTGGCAATGCAAACAACAGTGTTGATCCCCAAGTGGACACAAACATGCTCAACAGAACATTTACTAATTTTCCGTTAATTCAACCAGATCCCGATTACTTCGATTTCTCTCCCGATACCCCAAACATAGATGATGAAATAGTAAACGGCCATTTCTGCTTTTCTCGTGTTACGCAATATGACGTCATGTCAACATGCTCTTTAATAAAATCAAATTCAGTCGGTAGTGATAACATACACCCGAAATTTATTAAACTACTTTTGCCCCTAATTATCCCATATATTACACATCTGTTTAACTCAATCATAATGACAGGTATATACCCAAACAACTGGAAGCATGCAAAAATTGTGCCATTGCCTAAGGCGAATGGAGAATATAGACCTATCGCAATATTATGTTTTCTTTCAAAATTTTTAGAAAAGTTATTATATAAGCAAATTATTGCTTATTTAAGTACTCATAATTTCCTCACCGATTACCAATCCGGTTTTCGTCGAGGTCACAGTTGCGTTACAGCTCTTGTTGAAGTGAGTGAAAACATACGCCAAGGCTTAGAAAATGGGCATATCAATTTCTTAGTGCTTCTTGATCATTCGAAGGCATTCGATACAGTTGACCATGATTTACTTATCAAAAAACTTAAACATTTTTTTAATTTTTCGAGCATGTCAACTAAATTGCTATCATCATACCTAACGAATCGAAAGCAATCGGTAGTTGTGAATAATACTTGGTCTGACAGCTTAACTGTTAACCGGGGGGTTCCTCAGGGTTCCATATTAGGACCACTCTTATTCTCTATTTATGCAAATGATCTGCCAAAACATTTATCGAAATGCAAAGTCCACTTATATGCAGATGATGTACAGATTACATTAAGCAGCCCAGTCGAAAATATTGAATTAGGTATATCAAATCTAAATGAAGATTTGAGAGAAGTCTGCCTTTGGGCCAGTGCAAACGGACTATGTTTGAATCCTGGTAAATCCAAATGTATTTGAATATGTAAGAAAAGATTAATGCCCTTCGTTACCGATGACGTTATATTGAATGGTGAGAAAATTAAAATTGTTAACTCAGCAAAAAATCTTGGGATAATTTTTAACAATAACTTGACATGGTCTGATCACATAAATTCTTTAGTTGGTCAATCCTATGTAAAGCTAAGAGCTCTCTGGTCGACACAGTATTTCACCCCATTGAGCATAAGGATCTTGCTTGCCAAGACATATCTGATTCCCTCCCTAGCAAAAGAAAACTAAGTGTTTTATATAATAACATTATTAGATACGTGTACAAACTAAAAAGGTCTGACCACGTGTCCTCTGCTGCCAATAATCTTTATGGGGTATCATTCGAAAATTTGTTAAAAATACGTACTCTTATTTTTTTGCATAAAGTCATTAATACTCAAACTCCTAAATATATATTTGACAAAATACGTTTTTTCCAATCACTACGAAACAGAAACATTGTAATACCGCGACATCAATCTCTACTGTCTGAATGGCATTTTCATGTATATGCCGCTCGTCTTTGGAACAATCTTCCATTAAGTCAACAAATTAACAGCAATGCTAATAATTTCAAAAAATTTTTATTTAAATCATTTGCCTAATTTTTTCTTCTTTTTTTTTGCCGCAAACATTGTTATTGATATATAACTTTATAATTTTAAGTATAAGTTTATTTAATTTTACGTTTTTCATTAATTACATTGTAATGTTTATTAATCATAAAATGTTTATAACGATGCGCGTTCCTGTACTCTAATTATAAGACTAAATCTTGTTGTACAGGAAATGAAAACAAATAAATAAATACAAAATAAATACAAATACAATATTTGTTAATTGTTAATATGTAAGCCCTCCAGTTATTAACGATAGGCAGGGTGTCGATGTCGTAGTGGGTGCCCTAACAAATGCATTCGAACTAGCGACGCACAGTGGTGTCTTTTCTTAAAACCCGTGGCAAAAATACAAAATTTTGTGAAATGAATGAAAACATCGTATAAAGAACTACTTATTGATCACAATTCAATAACGTTTTCCTTAATTGCAAAAAAATTATAGTTTGTGCAGCTGCTCAAAGTCGACAATTTTTTAGAAAGCAAAAAAAGGGTGATCTTGAAAAAATAAATGCACTTTAGAATTAAAGTGTCAAAAACATTGCCGTTTGATTACTACTTTTTTGGTATTTTTTTAAGGTATATTTGTTTTTTATTAAAAGAAGTAGTAAAATGTTTAGGAGATGCTCTACTTTTTCGGCAGTAGCCGCTTTTTAGACACCCTATATTTAGGTCAGTTTTACAAATAAAATAGAGCATATCTAAAAATGGTCTCGACCATATTTTCTGAGGGTATTTGCTACATAATACTTTAAATAATTTAACTAAGTTTGGCCGCCGCAAGTTGCCGCTGTAGGTGAAATAAGAAGAAAACTGTTACAACCTCATAGCGAAAACGAGAAAAATGTTTTTCTCATTTTTAAAGTATGTAACAAAGAAATAAAAAAGGGTTTCCATTTTTTTTTCACTGCAGCAATTTTAGTGTAAAATTAGTTACTTGTTGCATATTTTTATTGCTTCTCGTTAAATAATAAACAATATTTTTCTCTGCCAATCAGGTAGGCATAACTATTGCAATATTTTAATTATTTTAATTTTAAAATACCTATTTTTTATACTGAATAAAATATAAACTGCAGGTATATATTACAGTTAATTTTTTTTTTGTTCAACTTAGGTAGTTTAAACACTTTATTTTTGGGTATAAATTAAACCGCAATTGTATAATGCAGCCAGTTAAGTTTTTACTTTCCAAAACTAGTGATCAGTAACAGAACTTATACAATTTTATTTTAAAGTGCAAGAATGTCATTTACCAATTTAGAATTTGAGTTATTCAGAAACTCAGATAATGAAAATGCATTTAAATTGGCAATTGTGGAAAAACTACACGATTTACCAGGATACCACGAATTGGATGTTCATAGCAATTCATAATAATTAAAAAAATGGCTTGCCTCCCACCGTACGAAAAAAGCATTTATTAAAAACAGCATTATGTCTTAAGTTTGTAAAAGATAAAGATACATCAAGGTCCGATATTAAAAAAGCTATGGTGCTTGCAAGTCTAGTTCGATTGTAGAGAATTAAAGGGAGTATTCCTACTCCACCAAATGCTTTACCCGCAAAGTATAATATAGAAGTACCCTTAGCGTTGTTTATGGAATTGGGATTGTCAACGGACAAATATTCTATTTTACAAAGCACTTGAAAGAGTCATAATGTGAATATTATTCCTGGATACAAAAAGATTACATCAGCCAAAAAAGAAGCAGTGCCACCTAATGTAAAGGTTACTGAAATATCGGTAGAGGTAAAACTGCAAGACTTAATGGATCATACACCCAAACGCATTAGTCAAAGTTTGCCGGAAGAGGAAGCAGTATCACTTCCAGATAGGCTTACATTGATAAATAAGTGGGTATGTGATGGATCATCTGGTCAAAGTGCTTACAAACAAACAATATCGACAAATGACACAACTATTACAGATACAAATATGTTTATGACTTCAGTACTTCCTTTACGACTGAGAAGTGAAATCGCTGAGCTTTGGCAAAATCCTAGCCCATCATCAGTTCATTTTTGCCGTCCGATATTTTTTCAATATGCAAAGGATTCTTCAGAAATAATCAAATCTACAGTGAACGATATAAAAAAGCAAATTTCGAAACTAAAGCCTTCTGTTATTGAAATAAAGAATGGAAAAAGTGTTTCGATTGATTATGAATTTTTTCTTACAATGATTGATGGCAAAGTCTTAAATGTAATAACAGATTCCTCGTCAACTTTAAAGTGTGCAATTTGCAAAAAGTCACAGAAAGACTTTCAAAATTTTTATGGCTCAAGTGATGAGCAAAATTATGAATATGGAATTTCTCCAATACATGGCAAAATTAGGTGCATGGAGTTTTTTTAAAACTGAATTTCTTGAGAAGGTTGGGCTGAAAGTAGACTGCCCAAAACAGGGATATGGAAATACTAGCGATGGTAATCTGTCCAGAGCATTTTTTTAAAATGATGAGGTAATAGTCCGAATTACTGGGGTCGGCAATAAAATTATAAAAAGGTTGGCAGTTATCCTAAATGTTATAAACTCTAGAGAAATGGTAAATGGCCCAAATGTACCCTGAGAAGTAACTTACTCCTACAGTTCATAAGATTTTGGCTTATGGTAAAAGTTTAATTGAATATCAATGCTTACCGATTGGACAGTTGTCAGAAGAAACCCAGGAATGCAAAAACAAAGACTACAAAAAATTTAGATACACGAATACTTGCAAAATTTCAAGTATTACACAGAATGCGGACCTTTTCAATATGTTGGCGGCCTCTTCAGACCCACTAATTTCATCACGAAGACATGTAAGATCTCGAAAGGATTTGGAAGAACATAATTATACCTCCCATATGTTAAGTCTATTAGATAACGCTCCCAATGTTAATGACTATTTCAGAGTGAGCTAACTAATGAAAACCAAATAAAAAAACTTAATAAAATATATACTAAATAACATTATATCTATAGCATAAACGTATTAATATTAAAAATGTGTTTCTGTAATAGAAATAAAAAAATTTTATATTTAATATCGGATTTGAACAATGTGTATTGCAAAGCGCACCGGGTTAAATTAGTTACTTAATATAAATTTACTTAGATTTAAATATTAAATGTATATAAAAATGTGTATTTGCAATAAAAATAAAAAACTTATATTTAAAAAAACATGTTAATATTTAACTGGAAAAATTATCCTATTTTAACCGCAATTTTTGGAGCAACCTCTAGCAAACATAAAATATTAAACATTATTTTGAAGCCTAAAGTGTCCTCTGTCAATATCTATAATTATTTCAAAAGCTATGATTTTTGCAACGAAAAAAGTCAAAAGGCCACTGTTCGACGTCGGAATCATGCAGATTAAACTTCTGCCGTGGTAGGAGCAACCCACCCTACCCTGGTGGAACTCCGACATAACGGAAGCTCAAAAAACCTCCCGCAAACTTTTCAATGAGGCAAAAAGACTGGGTAACTGCTCAACATACAAGGATTCAGTTAACAGATTTAAAAACCTGATAAGAAATGCGAAAAAGGCGTCATGGAGATCCTTCTGTAGCGTCGTAGAAGGGTCTTCTGAAACGAACCGCAAGTTGTGCCGAGTTTTATTAAGAAATCATATGGCAACTGGACTACAAGTGGACATGAGACTCTTGAGGTACTTATGGACACACATTTCCCTGAATGTACTCCCCAAACAGGGGAGCACTTGACCTGCTCAGATTGCTTTCCACAAGCCCCAATCCCTATTAATAGAGAAGGACTCCAGTGGGCAATAAAGAGCTTCGACCCGCTCAAACAAGCTTCAATAGCCCTATATACCTGTAAGAAGGCCATAAGTAAAAACTGGTGCATTAGCCCCGGCAATGACTGCTGGCTTTTTAATACAGTGATAAAGCCCATACTAATGTAGTGAGCGCTCGTATGATGGCCTGCACTAGGCAAGTCTACATACTGTAATAAAGTCAACAAAGAAGTACGCACTTCAGCCTTGATGATCACAAGTGCCATACGCACGACGCCATCAAAGGCTCTGTTCACAATGTTGCACTGGCTTCCAGCCGATCTAATGGTCAAACAGATGGCCTTGAACTCGGCAATAAGACTTAGTGCAACCGGGGCATGGAAATCGAAGAATTTCGGCCATGCGAATATTTTGGGATTTGTTCGCATATCGACTATCCCTGAAAATATTGATTATTGTGCACCCTCAGCCATGCCGACCAAAAAGTTCGGAGTATCAACTTCAGGTACGTCATCTATGATGACATATGACCGTCATCAAGAGGACGTGCTTGAGGTCTATACAGACGTATCTAACACGGACAATAGAGTAGGGGGAGGCGTCTTCATCCCTCGTTTTCAAATAAGGATAAGGTTTAGGCTGCAAAACCAATGCAGCACTGTTCAGGCTGAAATTTCTGCCATAAAAAGAGCGGCAAACTGGCGAAGGTATCACAGGATATATGGTAAACATATCCAGTTCTGCACCGATAGCAAAGCTACGATATACTCCTTATCGGGCGTTTATACAACGTCCAGTTTGGTTCGTGAATGCCGGACATCTCTAGATGAGATGGAGAGACATTCCAATCTAGAACTCTTTTGGGTGCCGGGGCACGCGGGAGTGCCCGGAAATGAAACTGCGGACGAACTGGCTTGATCTGGAACCTACCTTAGAGATCCAGAGATAGATCAACTAGTTGGCGTTCTGCTAAGTTGCTGTGAAGACAATTTCCAGCAGGAACTACTGCGGTTAGCGCAAACCAGATGGTCGCACGAGCCCACCTGCATGTTCTCGAGGCTCTTATGGCCTCAGTATGATTGCAAACGTACTGCAATCCTACTGAGAACCCCTCGAGGACAGATAGGCATACTAGTGGCTATGCTGACACTATAGGTGCACACGCTAGGAGTCCGTACAATGACTTCTGTAGAAGTTGTCAGGACGAGGAGGAAGAAGAGACAGTGAAGCACCTCCTCTGTCACTGTCCGGCCCTATCTACGGAAAGGGCGGCGCTGCTTGGCATCCCGATACTACAAGAACTTGCAGACCTATCGGGTTGCGATATTAATAAAATAAATCAAAATAAAAAAATACATTTCAAATAAGTTTTATTGTTTATAATTATAGCGAGGGGAGTAAAAATTTAAGAAATATTTATTTGTGTTGTACTGCAAAAATTAAAATAGTTCAGTACATAGATTACATAAATAGATAGCCAACTCTCCCAATATCAATAAGTAGCTATAAATGTCTTCACACTTATGGGTATGGTGTGAATTCATTGATTATATTAAGACACTTCAAAGCGATACATATATTGTTGATCTTTCTAAGGATATAAATAATTTAAAGATTTTGCACTAACAATTTCATATTCTTGAGGTTTGTTAGGTGAAATTTATTTCTTCACCGTATTGTATTTTTTGTCTTTTAGGGAATGAACATTTTCCATACAAAATAAAAAATAATTAAAATTATGATTCAGTTCAACGTTTTTCCCACATAAATATATCAGTAAAAATACAAAATTCTCGTTTAAGAACAAAAGGAGTGTTTAATTTAACATCTAAAATTGATTGTAAAAAAATATGTAGTTTTTTTACAAAACAATTTATACAACTATGTGCAGTTTAGGTATTGTGGGGAAAAATTTTTAATAACCAATACGTATACAAACTTGTTTACCAATACATTCCTAACTAGACTTTGTTTTTTTGGTTTTTTTTTGCAAAAGACTTGGGTTTTTGACATTTCAGTTGGATATCTATGTGTAATCTATGATCTTAACATGACAATAATTATTTTCAAATCTAATGTTACTTTAATTTTAATGATTTTGTTTTATTTTTCAAAAGAAGCTTGAATTGTATTATACTGTCTACAAAATCTTAATTCAATAAAACAATAATACAAGTGTATCAACACTGTAATGTTTAACTTAAATTCTACTTACCTTAACTGAGGTTTGCTATTGATGTTATCGATGTACATATAATAAATCTATGTGGACACAGCTTGATTTACATTTGCTTTTAATTTAATGAAAAATGATCCATAAAAATTGTACAAATATGCTCTCAAGTTGAGTAATTTCCACACATTTTGTCATTTTCCAATTAAGTCAATAATAAGCTTCAAATTATGATGTAAAAATGCACGAATAAAAAAATTATATTTAATTAATATATAAAATTATAAATTAATTGAACAATACAAAAATACAAAAAAAAATCCATTCGTGCTGTTTATAGCTATAAAAAGCTTTAAGTTGGCATAGTGAAAAAGTAAGAGTCAAAGAAAATCAAAAAGAGCTAAGTTGACATTACTGCAAGCCATACACAGGAATTTGTTTGTTTTTGGAATTTATCATTTTTCATAACAAAAAATAAACAAACGTAAATAAAGTTTGACAACTACTATTGAAAACAACCGAAGGAAAAAAAATGTCATCTGTTCAACTAACCTTACCTTGTTTATTCTACCATGACTGAAACACTATTGATGTCAGATGGTTTGTCAGAAGCAATGTTTCACATGTACGTGGTGTGCAGTGTGAAAGTTGGCATGTCATAGAAAAAAAATCGTGTATGGGTAACTTAAATCCATAGACGATGCGACTGGTCGTTCAACCAATTCTAGGAATCTGGTTGTACACGAGTTGTAACGTTTTTAAGCTAAATGTATTGAAGTTGTTTGTCGTTTGTACGAATGATCAAAAAGTTTGTTTTTTGTCAAGTTTTAGCAACACGTCGCAACATTTGTGTACCTCTCGCATACGATTTTATGTAGTATTTGTATTCACTAATTAGAGTTGGGTTTATCAGCTCTTTAAAGTGAGCGCTCTTTTCAGGTCAGTTCATTAAAACGAACTAGTTCGTTCATTTAGTTCAATGTTCGGGATGTTTTCCGAACAATGAGTACTAAGATACTTTCTGTATTTCAATCAATTAATGCGTGTGCTAGTCTTTGGTGATACGATATGTTGTTTGTTCCAAATATAGACGATAGTTGGTAAATGAACTGGGGATAATTCAAGTGACTTAAATTTTAATCATTTCTCTCGGAATATCCATAATCACGCCAAAATCAATAACCTCAAGTATTTTTTTTCCAACCAGTAAGCCAATAAGCGGGTTGTCCACTCGATACCACATTCCGACGCATTTTTGAAATTATGTCAAACAAAACACGACCTTTTGGAGTTATTAGGCGTAATCCCCAAAACGCATGTTTAGCCTTGTAGTCGCCTAATGCTATGATACAGGGATCTAGTGATTTGTAGAAGTCGTACTGACTATCCGATATTTGAAATCTAGGAGGTGAATAAATCGAAGAAATAACTAAGCTTTGATAAAATTCTTCAAGATAGATATTTGTTGCTTGAGGTAATCCTCACAAAAATCACGCAATAAATAATGTTTGATTCGGGCCTTTATAAGTATTGCCGAGCCTCCACATGCTCTTCTACGGGGTTTCTTAGTATCATACAAAATATAGCCATTGATTTTAAAAAACTATTTGTTGGCGTAAGCCGTTTGCGTTCCAGAAATATATTTTTTAACAGTTCATGGTTTGTTTAGTACCGCCTGCAACATCATAGATTGCATGCGTACCATTTCTTGCTTCATGCTGCTTATAGAGCTCATAAAACTGTTTAACGAATGCACTGTCTCGATGCTTGCTTTGAGACGATTATAGTTATATAGGTGGTGAATTAGTTTTCGGTGTCGCTTTATGTACTGAAGTATGATTGGTTTTTAACATATCTGCATATGTTGGGTTGTTGGTTGCACTAACTGGGGATAATGAGCATTTGCCCGATATTGCGGGTGCTTCGCAGGAGTACTTATTTTTTGAGTGGTTTTCCTTACCATGGAAAAAACTGGACAGCCTCTGTAGTTAGCAGTGTGATTTCCACTACAATTGCTACAATTTTTAACTTTCGAGCCATTCGTTGCCTTGTCGCATTGGGCGGAACAATGAAGCTCTCCACACACAACACAAACCGGAGGCAACTTGCAGTAAGCGCTAGTATGGCCATATTCTTGGCAATTTAGATACTGTACAGGCCCTGATCGTTTATGCGGTTCCTCTACGCTTATTTGGCGGTGTGACAGATATTTCAAATTATAAATATTAATTATTATTAATGTAGGGGGAATAACGAAGCAGACCACTTCCATTATGGGTCCCTCAAATTTAGAAAAAATTCAAAGGCGCCAAAATAAGATTTTACGAATAATTACAGCCGCACCCTGGTATATTAAAAACTCGAACATCCACAAAGATCTAAACGTGCCACTAGTTAAGGCAGTAATAGCGAAACATGTAACAACGTATCTGAAGAAGCTTGAAACGCATCCAAACCCGTTGGCCCGCAACATCCTAAATGATAGTGGTTACGCTCGACTAAGAAGGAGGAATATTGCATCTCTTCGCCGATCATCACAGATGTGACTAATTTATTATAGCAACAACCGTGTCATCATACAGTTTTTTGTCTAGCATTGGCTGGACTTTTGGTATTTTAGTTTAGTTTAATTTTATTTTTTTGTTATTTTTTTGCTTTAACTTTTTACTTTAACTTTTAAGATTTTAGCACTTATTGTTAGTTCATAAAAAATTTGAAGATACAATAAATAAATAATATGAAAGAAAAACAAGTAAATAGGGTGCGTTTCGTTCTTTTTCAATCTCATATCTCCAGGTTCCAGTTCAACGCGAAATAAAGGTTGGGAGACACGTTCTCGATTTCTGAGATTGTCTACACTTTTTACCTTAAATCCCGCTTTTTGGAGGTCATCTCTGATTTCAACTGGATCAACATCTTAGTCTCCACCTTCAATAACCACCTGTAGACCTTTGCTACTCTTCAGCTGTTAGGTATAAAAGTTCTTTTTGCAACTTTCAAACTCGTTTACTGCTTTACGATAACTGCTTTCATCAATAAATTGTATTTTTTTATTATCAATGTTACCACGCTTGATGGAAATTACATAAAACAAGTCCTCGCCAATAACTGAAATTAACTTCTTTATTGTCGTTCGAATTTTTCTCCCTTAAATAAATTGGAGGTGGTTTGAACGACTTCGATGCCGTTTTAGTTTCACTTCTTTCGGACTCTAACGGAATTTATTCGTTAGAGTCCTTATCTTTATGTACTTTAGACATTGGTGCAAACTGCGAAGATTTAGGGCTTTGACCTCTTTTTAATATCTGTCCATTCCCACTTGCATCTTGGGGTTTTCTACACTATCCATATTAGTTTTGGTAATACTGTATTCAGACATATTTTTATTTATTTTGTTTTCATCACTTAACAAAAGCGATGAACAAGATTGGGCACGCAAAACTTTCGCAGCATTTATACACAAATTATTTTCATTTTTTTGTGTGTTTATTTATTTCAATATTATCCAAAACAATAATGTCGTTGTAAAAAAAAGAAAGAGAAAAAAAATGTACACACAACTTTGTTGTTGTATTAAAACAAGTTTTTTTGAGCTTTTGTTTAAATTTATTCACAGTTCTTGTTTTTTTATGTTAATTGCGAGCTTAAAAAATCGCGTTCTCATTTATCAACGCACAAACTAGAATTTTAATATTCAGAAATTGCTCTTGTAAAATATTATCATTAGCCGGCTAATGCTTCCGCCAATGGTTAACCGCCGTTGATTGTTTTCACACGGCAAAGGTTATTGGCAACACTGAAACCATGGCACAATAAACAAGGTGGAGTTGGTTTTACAAAAACACAAAGCGCATGTATTTTATCGGTAGATTTGTGAATTGTAGATGTCAAAAACAGCCGATTGAAATAAGAAATTACAAAGCAAATTGTGCGTTTTTTTTCTTTTAGTGCTTTTAATTGTATCCAAGAAAGCACTGAATAAATATAAATTTAAGTACTTGAAATAATATTGATTTTAAATAAATTTTTCGCTTCTATAGATCCCGTGGGTTCTATTAAACCAAAAAAAAAAACACTTTTTGGGTACTAAATACTAACTACAATGTAGCAAAACGTACATTTTTATAAAAAATAAAATATATATTTTAAAACTATTTTTTCAAACAACAATTGTTCTATAATACTGACATTGTTATTTTTGTCCTTGTTTTTTTTCCTATTTCTCCATTTTTGCTTAATTTTAGATAAACACTTTAAACCTTGCTGTTATTTTGATTATTTCTAGGTCCTTATTATATCTATTTATGTTTTTTTTATTTATTGTAGAATTTTTTTGAGAACCCAATGTTTTTGGGTTTTGATTCTATTGGAGCAATTTTGTGATCTCATTTTTATTATAATTATTTTCGTTATTTTTATTTCTATTATTATTTAATTTTCTATTATTTATTTCATTATTAATTATTTTTTAAAATTTTTATACTGTTAAATTTAGCTTTTTTTAAATTTATTACAATATTTGTTAATTGTTAATATGTAAGTCCTCCGGTTATTAACGATAGGCAGGGTGTCGATGTCGTAGTGGGTGCCCTAACAAATGCATTCGAACTAGCGACGCACAGTGGCGTCTTTTCTTAAAACCCGTGGCAAAAATACAAAATTTTGTGAAATGAATGAAAACATCGTATAAAGAACTACTTATTGATCACAATTCAATAACGTTTTCCTTAATTGCAAAAAAATTATAGTTTGTGTAGCTGCTCAAAGTCGACAATTTTTTAGAAAGCAAAAAAAGGGTGATCTTGAAAAAATAAATGCACTTTAGAATTAAAGTGTCAAAATCATTGCCGTTTGATTACTACTTTTTTGGTATTTTTTTAAGGTATATTTGTTTTTTATTAAAAGAAGTAGTAAAATGTTTAACAGATGCTCTACTTTTTCGGCATAAGTAGCCGCTTTTTAGACACCCTATATTTAGGTCAGTTTTACAAATAAAATAGAGCATATCTAAAAATGGTCAAAGATGGTCTCGCCCATATTTTCTGAGGGTATTTGCTACATAATACTTTAAATAATTTAACTAAGTTTGGCCGCCGCAAGTTGCCGCTGTAGGTGAAATAAGAAGAAAACTGTTACAACCTCATAGCGAAAACGAGAAAAATGTTTTTCTCATTTTTAAAGTATGTAACAAAGAAATAAAAAAGGGTTTCCAAAGAAATAAAAAAGGGTTTAGTGTAAAATTAGTTACATATTTTTATTGCATATTTTTATTGCTTCTCGTTAAATAATAAACAATATTTTTCTCTGCCAATCAGGTAGGCATAACTATTGCAATATTTTAATTATTTTAATTTTAAAATACCTATTTTTTTATACTGAATAAAATATAAACTGCAGGTATATATTCCAGTTAATTTTTTTTGTTCAACTTAGGTAGTTTAAACACTTTATTTTTGGGTATAAATTAAACCGCAATTGTATAATGCAGCCAGTTTAGTTTTTACTTTCCAAAACTAGTGATCAGTAACAGAACTTATACAATTTTATTTTAAAGTGCAAGAATGCCATTTACCAATTTAGAATTTGAGTTATTCAGAAACTCAGATAATGAAAATGCATTTAAATTGGCAATTGTGGAAAAACTACACGATTTACCAGGATACCACGAAATGGATGTTCATAGCAATTCATAACAATTAAAAAAATGGCTTGCCTCTCACCGTACGAAAAAAGCATTTATGAAAAACAGCATTATCTCTTAAGTTTGTAAAAGATAAAGATACATCAAGGTCCGAAATTCAAAAGCTATGGTGCTTGCAAGTCTATTTCGATTGCAGAGAATTAAAGGGAGTATTCCTACTCCACCAAATGCTTTACCCGCAAAGTATAATATAGAAGAACCCTTAGCGTTGTTTATGGAATTGGGATTGTCAACGGACAAATATTCTATTTTACAAAGCACTTGAAAGAGTCATAATGTGAATATTATTCCTGGATACAAAAAGATTACATCTGCCAAAAAAGAAGCAGTGCCACCTAATGTAAAGGTTACTGAAATATCGGTAGAGGTAAAACTGCAAGACTTAATGGATCATACACCCAAACGCATTAGTCAAAGTTTGCCGGAAGAGGAAGCAGTATCACTTCCAGATAGGCTTACATTGATAAATAAGTGGAGATGTGATAGATCATCCAGTCAAAGTGCTTACAAACAAACAATATCGACAAATGACACAACTATTACAGATACAAATATGTTTATGACTTCAGTACTTCCTTTACGACTGAGAAGTGAAATCGCTGAGCATTGGCAAAATCCTCGCCCATCATCAGTTTATTTTTGCCGTCCGATATTTTTTCAATATGCAAAGGATTCTTCAGAAATAACCAAATCTACAGTGAACGATATAAAAAAGCAAATTTCGGAACTAAAGCCTTCTGTTATTGAAATAAAGAATGGAAAAAGTGTTTCGATTGATTATGAATTTTTTCTTACAATGATTGATGGCAAAGTCTTAAATGTAATAACAGATTCCTCGTCAACTTTAAAGTGTGCAATTTGCAAAAAGTCACAGAAAGACTTTCAAAATTTTTATGGCTCAAGTGATGAGCAAAATTATGAATATGGAATTTCTCCATTACATGGCAAAATTAGGTGCATGGAGTTTTTTTAAAATTAGCGAATAAAATTCTGCGTGTAGGTGAATGTTTTGATATAAACGCAACACAAAAAGAAAATCTATCTGCTTGAAAAAAAATTATACAAAATGAATTTCTTGAGAAGGTTGGGCTGAAAGTAGACTGCCCAAAACAGGGATATGGAAATATGTAAAATGGTAATATATCCAGAGCATTTTTTGAAATTGATGAGGTAATAGTCCGAATTACTGGGGTCGACAATAAAATTATAAAAAGGTTGGCAGTTATCCTAAATGTTATAAACTCTAGAGAAATGGTAAATGGCCCAAATGTACCCTGAGAAGTAACTTACTCCTACAGTTCATAAGATTTTGGCTTATGGTAAAAGTTTAATTGAATATCAATGCTTACCGATTGGACAGTTGTCAGAAGAAACCCAGGAATGCAAAAACAAAGACTACAAAAAATTTAGATACACGAATACTTGCAAAATTTCAAGTATTACACAGAATGCGGACCTTTTCAATATGTTGGCGGCCTCTTCAGACCCACTAATTTCATCACGAAGACATGTAAGATCTCGAAAGGATTTGGAAGAACATAATTATACCTCCCATATGTTACGTCTATTAGATAACGCTCCCAATGTTAATGACTATTTCAGAGTGAGCTAACTAATGAAAACCAAATAAAAAAACTTAATAAAATATATACTAAATAACATTATATCTATAGCATAAACGTATTAATATTAAAAATGTGTTTCTGTAATAGAAATAAAAAAATTTTATATTTAATATCGGATTTGAACAATGTGTATTGCAAAGCGCACCGGGTTAAATTAGTTACTTAATATAAATTTACTTAGATTTAAATATTAAATGTATATAAAAATGTGTATTTGCAATAAAAATAAAAAACTTATATTTAAAAAAACATGTTAATATTTAACTGGAAAAATTATCCTATTTTAACCGCAATTTTTGGAGCAACCTCTAGCAAACATAAAATATTAAACATTATTTTGAAGCCTAAAGTGTCCTCTGTCAATATCTATAATTATTTCAAAAGCTATGATTTTTGCAACGAAAAAAGTCAAAAGGCCACTGTTCGACGTCGGAATCATGCAGATTAAACTTCTGCCGTGGTAGGAGCAACCCAGCTTACCCTTGTGGAACTCCGACATAACGGAAGCTCAAAAAACCTCCCGCAAACTTTTCAATGAGGCAAAAAGACTGGGTAACTGCTCAACATACAAGGATTCAGTTAACAGATTTAAAAACCTGATAAGAAATGCGAAAAAGGCGTCATGGAGATCCTTCTATAGCGTCGTAGAAGGGTCTTCTGAAACGAGCCGCAAGGTGTGCCGAGTTTCATTAAGAAACCATGTGGCAACTGCAAATGGACATGAGACTCTTGAGGTACTTATGGACACACATTTCCCTGAATGTACTCCCCTAACAGATTGCTTTCCACAAGCCCCAATCCCTATTAATAGAGAAGGACTCCTGTGGGCAATAAAGAGCTTCGACCCGCTCAAACAAGCTTCAATAGCCCTATATACCTGTAAGAAGACCATAAGTAAAAACTGGTGCATTAGCCCCGGAAATGACTGCTGGCTTTTTAATACAGTGATAAAGCCCATACTAATGTATGGAGCGCTCGTATGGTGGCCTGCGCTAGGCAAGTCTATATACTGTAATATAGTCAACAAAGTAGTACGCACTTCAGCCTTGATGATCACGAGTGCCATACGCACAACGCCATCAAAGGCTCTGTTCACAATGTTCTGTTCACAATGCACTGGCTTCCAGCCGATCTAATGGTCAAACAGCTGGCCTTGAACTCGGCAATAAGACTTAGTGCAACCGGGGCATGGAAATCGAAGAATTTCGGCCATGCGACTATTTTGGGATGTGTTCGCATATCGACTATCCCTGAAAATATTGATTATTGTGCACCCTCAGCCATGCCGACCAAAAGGTTCGGAGTATCAACTTCAGGTACGTCATCTATGATGACATATGACCGTCATCAAGAGGACGTGCTTGAGGTCTATACAGACGGATCTAAAACGGACAATAGAGTGGGGGGAGGCGTCTTCATCCCTCGTTTTCAAATAAGGATAAGGTTTTGGCTGCAAAACCAATGCAGCACTGTTCAGGCTGAAATTTCTGCCATAAAAAGAGCGGCAAACTGGCGAAGGTATCACAGGATATATGGTAAAGATATCCAGTTCTGCACCGATAGCAAAGCTACGATATACTCCTTATCGGGCGTTTATACAACGTCCAGTTTGGTTCGTGAATGCCGGACATCTCTAGATGAGATGGAGAGACATTCCAATCTAGAACTCTTTTGGGTGCCGGGGCAGGCGGGAGTGCCCGGAAATGAAACTGCGGACGAACTGGCTTGATCTGGAACCTACCTTAGAGATCCAGAGATAGATCAACTAGTTGGCGTTCTGCTAAGTTGCTGTGAAGTCAATTTCCAGCAGGAACTACTGGGGTTAGCGCAAACCAGATGGTCGCACGAGCCCACCTGCATGATCTCGAGGCTCTTATGGCCTCAGTATGATTGCAAACGTACTGCAATCCTACTGAGAACCCCTCGAGGACAGATAGGCATACTAGTGGCTATGGTGACAGGGCACTGCACTATAGGTGCACACGCTAGAAGTCCGTACAATAACTTCTGTAGAAGTTGTCAGGACGAGGAGGGAGAAGAGACAGTGAAGCACCTCCTCTGTCACTGTCCGGCCCTATCTACGGAAAGGGCGGCGCTGCTTGGCAGCCCGATACTACAAGAACTTGCAGACCTATCGGGTTGCGATATTAATAAAATAAATCAAAATAAAAAAAATACATTTCAAATAAGTTTTATTGTTTATAATTATAACGAGGGGAGTAAAAATTTAAGAAATATTTATTTGTGTTGTACTGGAAAAATTAAAATAGTTCAGTACATAGATTACATAAATAGATAGCCAACTCTCCCAATGTCAATAAGTAGCTATAAATATCTTCACACTTACAGGTATGGTGTGAATTCATTGATTATATTAAGACACTTCAAAGCGATACATATATTGTTGATCTTTCTAAGGATATAAATAATTAAAAATTTTTGCACTAACAATTTCATATTCTTGAGGTTTGTTAGGTGAAATTTATTTCTTCACCGTATTGTATTTTTTGTCTTTTAGGGAATGAACATTATCCATACAAACAAAAAAAAAAATTAAAATTAGTATTCAGTTCAACGTTTTTCCCACATAAATATATCAGTAAAAATACAAAATTCTCGTTTAAGAACAAAAGAAGTGTTTAATTTAACATCTAAAATTGATTGTAAAAAAATATGTAGTTTTTTTACAAAACATTTTATACAACTATGTGCAGTTTAGGTATTGTGGGGAGAAATTTTTAATAACCAAACGTATACAAACTTGTTTACCAATACATTCCTAACTAGACTTTGTTTTTTTGGATTTTTTTTTGCAAAAGACTTGGGTTTTTGACATTTCAGTTGGATATCTATGTGTAATCTATGATCTTAACATGACAATAATTATCTCTAAATCTAATGTTACTTTAATTTTAATGATTTTGTTTTATTTTTCAAAAGAAGCTTGAATTGGATTATACTGTCTACTTGAAATCTTAATTCAATAAAACAATAATACAAGTGTATCAACACTGTAATGTTTAACTTAAATACTAGTTCCCTTAACTGAGGTTTGCTATTGATGTTATCGATGTACATATAATAAATCTATGTGAACACAGCTTGATTTACATTTGCTTTTAATTTAATGAAAAATGATCCACAAAAATTGTACAAATATTTATAATTTTACAAATATTTCCACACATTTTGTCATTTTCCAATTAAGTCAATAATAAGCTTCAAATTATGATGTAAAAATGCACGAATAAAAAAATATATTTAATTAATATTGAAAAAAGTGCAAAATTATAAATTAATTGAACAATACAAAAATACAAAAAATCCATTCGTGCTGTTTATAGCTATAAACAGCTCTAAGTTGGCATAGTGAAAAAGTAAGAGTCAAAGAAAATCAAAAAGAGCTAAGTTGACATTACTGCAAGCTATACACAGGAATTTGTTTGTTTTTGGAATTTATCATTTTTCATAACAAAAAATAAACAAACGTAAATAAAGTTTGACAACTACTATTGAAAACAACCGAAGGAAAAAAAATGTCATCTGTTCAACTAACCTTACCTTGTTTATTCTACCATGACTGAAACACTATTGATGTCAGATGGTTTGTCAGAAGCCCACGACATGTACGTGGTGTGCAGTGTGAATGTTGGCATGTCATAGAAAAAAAATTCGTGTATGGGTAACTTAAATCCATAGACGATGCGACTGGTCGTTCAACCAATTCTAGGAATCTGGTTGTACACGAGTTGTAACGTTTTTAAGCTAAATGTATTGAAGTTGTTTGTCGTTTGTACGAAAGATCAAAAAGTTTGTTTTTTGTCAAGTTTTAGCAACACGTCGCAACATTTGTGTACCTCTCGCATACGATTTTATGTAGTATTTGTATTCACTAATTAGAGTTGGGTTTATCAGCTCTTTAAAGTGAGCGCACTTTTTAGGTCAGCTCATTAAAACGAACTAGTTCGTTCATTTAGTTCAATGTTCGGGATGTTTTCCGAACAATGAGTACTAAGATACTTTCTGTATTTCAATCAATTAATGCGTGTGCTAGTCTTTGGTGATACGATATGTTGTTTGTTCCATGTATAGACGATAGTTGGTAAATGAACTGAGGATAATTCAAGTGACTTAAATTTTAATCATTTCTCTCGGAATATCCATAATCACGCCAAAATCAATAACATCAAGTATTTTTTTTTCCAATCAGTAAGCCAATAAGCGGGTTGTCCACTCGATACCACATTCCGACGCATTTTTAAAATTATGTCAAACAAAACACGACCTTTTGGAGTTATTAGGCGTAATCCCCAAAACGCATGTTTAGCCTTGTAGTCGCCTAATGCTAAATTGCCTAATGATACAGGGATCTAGTGATTTGTAGAAGTCGCTATGCTGACTATCCGATATTTGAAATCTAGGAGGTGAATAAATCGAAGAAATAACTAAGCTTTGATAAAATTCTTCAAGATAGATATTTGTTGCTTGAGGTAATCCTCACAAAAATCACGCAATAAATAATGTTTGATTCGGGCCTTTATAAGTATTGCCGAGCCTCCACATGCTCTTCCACGGGGTTTCTTAGTATCATACAAAATATAGCCATTGATTTTAAAAAACTATTTGTTGGCGTAAGCCGTTTGCGTTCCAGAAATATATTTTTTAACAGTTCATGGTTTGTTTAGTACCGCCTGCAACATCATAGATTGCATGCGTACCATTTCTTGCATCATGCTGTTTATAGAGCTCATAAAACTGTTTAACGAATGCACTAATGTCTCGATGCTTGCTTTGAGAAGATTATAGTTATATAGGTGGTGAATTAGTTTTCGGTGTCGCTTTATGTACTGAAGTATGATTGGTTTTTAATATATCTGCATATGCTGGGTTGTTGGTTGCACTAGCTGAGGATAATGAGCATTTGCTCGATATTGCGGGTGCTTAGCAGGAGAACTTACTTTTTGAGTGGTTTTCCTTACCATGGAAAAAACTGGACAGCCTATGTAGTTAGCAGTGTGATTTCCACTACAATTGCTACAATTTTTAACTTTCGAGTCATTCGTTGCCTTGTCGCATTGGGCGGAAAATGAAGCTCTCCACACACAACACAAACCGGAGGCAACTTGCAGTAAGCGCTAGTATGGCAATTTAGATACTGTACAGGTCCTGATTACTTATGCGGTTCCTCTACGCTTATTTGGCGGTGTAACAGATATTTCAAATTATAAATATTAATTATTATTAATGTAGGGGGAATAACGAAGCAGACCACTTCCATTATGGGTCCCTTTTCGATAAAATTATAAATAGGGTACGTTTCGTTCTTTTTCAATCTCATATCTCCAGGTTCCAGTTCAACGCGAAATAAAGGTTGGGAGACACGTTCTCGATTTCTGAGATTGTCTACACTTTTTACCTTAAATCCTGCTTTTTGGAAGTCATCTCCGATTTCAACTGGATCAACATCTTAGTCTCCACCTTTAATAACCACCTGTAGACCTTTGCTACTCTTCAGGTCTTTTTGCAGCTTGCAAACTCGTTTACTGCTTTACGATAACTGCTTTCATCAATAAATTGTATTTTTGTATTATCAATGTTACCACGCTTGATGGAAATTACATAGAACCAGTTCTCGCCAATAACTGAAATTAACTTCTTTATTGTCGTTCGAATTTTTCTCCCTTTAATAAATTGGAGGTGGTTTGAACGACTTGGATGCCGTTTTAGTTTCACTTGTTTCGGACTCTAACGGAATTTATTCGTTAGAGTCCTTATCTTTATGTACTTTAGACATTGGTGCAAACTGCGAAGATTTAGGGCTTCGACCTCTTTTTAATATCTGTCCATTCCCACTTGCATCTTGGGGTTTTCTACACTATCCATATTAGTTTTGGTAATACTGTATTCAGAAGGCGACTTATTTTTATTTATTTTGTTTTCATCACTTAACAAAAGCGATGAACAAGATTGGGCACGCAAAACTTTCGCAGCATTTATACACAAATTATTTTCATTTTTTTTTTGTGTGTTATTTATTTCAATATTGTCCAAAACAATAATTCCGTTGTAAAAAAAAGAAAGAGAAAAAAAATGTGCATACAACTTTGTTGTTGTATTAAAACAAGTTTTTTTAAGCTATTGTTTAAATTTATTCACAGTTCTTGTTTTTTATGTTAATTGCGAGCTTAAAAAATCGCGTTCTCATTTATCAACGCACAAACTAGAATTTTAATATTCAGAAATTGCTCTTGTAAAATATTATCATTAGCCGGCTAATGCTTCCGCCAATGGTTAACCGCCGTTGATTGTTTTCACACGGCAAAGGTTTTTGGCAACACTGAAACCATGGCACAGTAAACAAGGTAGAGTTGGTTTTACAAAAACAAAAAGCGCATGTATTTTATCGGTAGATTTGTGAATTGTAGATGTCAAAAACAGCCGATTGAAATAAGAAATTACAAAGCAAATTGTGCATTTTTTTTTCTTTTAGTGCTTTTAATTGTATCCAAGAAAGCACTGAATAAATATAAATTTAAGTACTTGAAATAATATTGATTTTAAATAAATTTTTCGCTTCTATAGATCCCGTGGGTTCTATTAAACCAAAAAAAAAAAACACTTTTTGGGTACTAAATACTAACTACAATGTAGCAAAACGTACATTTTTATAAAAAATAAAATATATATTTTAAAACTATTTTTTCAAACAACAATTGTTCTATAATACTGACATTGTTATTTTTGTACTTGTTTTTTTCCTATTTCTCCATTTTTGCTTAATTTTAGATAAACACTGTAAACTTTGCTGTTATTTTGATAATTTCTAGGGCCTTATTATATCTATTTATGTTTTTTTTTTATTTACTGTACAATTTTTTTGAGAACCCAATGTTTTTGGGTTTTGATTCTATTGGAGCAATTTTGTGATCTCATTTTTATTATAATTATTTTCGTTATTTTTATTTCTATTATTATTTATTTTTCTATTATTTATTTCATTATTAATTATTTTTTTAAATTTTTATACTGTTAAATTTAGCTTTTTTTTAATTTATTACAATATTTGTTAATTGTTAATATGTAAGCCTTCCGGTTATTAACGATAGGCAGGGTGTCGATGTCGTAGTGGGTGCCCTAACAAATGCATTCGAACTAGCGACGCACAGTGGCGTCTTTTCTTAAAACCCGTGGCAAAAATACAAAATTTTGTGAAATAAATGAAAACATCGTATAAAGAATTACTTATTGATCACAATTCAATAACGTTTTCCTTAATTGCAAAAAAATTATAGTTTTTGCAGCTGCTCTAAGTCGACAATTTTTTAGAAAGCAAAAAAAGGGTGATCTTGAAAAAATAAATGCACTTTAGAATTAAAGTGTTAAAAACATTGCTACTTTTTTGGTATTTTTTTTAAGGTATATTTGTTTTTTATTAAAAGAAGTAGTAAAATGTTTAGCAGATGCTCTACTTTTTCGGCAGTAGCCGCTTTTTAGAGACCCTATATTTAGGTCAGTTTTACAAATAAAATAGAGCATATCTAAAAATGGTCTCGCCCATATTTTCTGAGGGTATTTGCTACATAATACTTTAAATAATTTAACTAAGTTTGGCCGCCGCAAGTTGCCGCTGTAGGTGAAATAAGAAGAAAACTGTTACAACCTCATAGCGAAAACGAGAAAAATGTTTTTCTCATTTTTAAAGTATGTAACAAAGAAATAAAAAAGGGTTTCCAATTTTTTTTTCACTGCAGCAATTTTAGTGTAAAATTAGTTACTTGTTGCATATTTTTATTGCTTCTCGTTAAATAATAAACAATATTTTTCTCTGCCAATCAGGTAGGCATAACTATTGCAATATTTTAATTATTTTAATTTAAAAATACCTATTTTTTTATACTGAATAAAATATAAACTGCAGGTATATATTCCAGTTAATTTTTTTTTGTTCAACTTAGGTAGTTTAAACTTTTCGTAGATAGTCTAGCCGCCATTAAGGCCCTTAACTCAAAAGTAGTGAAATCTAAATGTGTGTTAGCTTGCATACAATCTTTACCCCTACTTGAACGACATCGTATAATGATAGTGTGGGTTCCAGGACATGAGGGCATTCGTGGAAACGAGATGGCCGATCAATGTGCGAGGAACGGTTCGAATCTGGATGTGACGGTTGCCCAAGGGGAAATCAATATCCCATTGGCCGAAATGTCTAACATACTGGGAGAATGGTCGCTGAAGGAAACGGCTCGCAGGTGGTCTATACTAACCACTTGCAGATTATCTAGAATCCTTTGGCCCTCAATTGATAAAAAAAAGGACAAAGGTACTACTGATCCTCGAGAAAAGCTCGTTAGCACTTCTGGTTGGTGTTATAACGGGACACTGTATGATAACGGGACACTGTATGATGTCGGAGCGTATGGCAATCTCTCGTGGAGGGTGCTGCAGAAGCTGTATGGATGAGGAAGAGGAGGAATCAGTTCAACACCTTCTCTGCGACTGCCCGGCTCTTCAAGACCGTAGGCTCAAATTTCTGGGTCAAAGATTCTTCCAGGACCTGGACTGTCTCAGTGATGTGACACTGAGTAGCCTATTAGGCTTTGTGAAAAGCTCCGGGTGGTTTACAAGAACCACCGGTAACGGAGTTCTTTAGGGAATGGTGGGGGTGGACGATCGTTGGGGCATCACAATGGGCATTATTGGCCTCCGAGTGAACTCGCGTTTTTGCGGGCGGCCCGTTTAACCTAACCTAACCTAACCTAGGTAGTTTAAACACTTTATTTTTGGGTATAAATTAAACCGCAATTGTATAATGCAGCCAGTTAAGTTTTTACTTTCCAAAACTAGTGATCAGTAACAGAACTTATACAATTTTATTTTAAAGAGCAAGAATGTCATTTACCAATTTAGAATTTGAGTTATTCAGAAATTCAGATAATGAAAATGCATTTAAATTGGCAATTGTGGAAAAACTACACGATTTACCAGGATACCACGAAATGGATGTTCATAGCAATTCATAACAATTAAAAAAATGGCTTGCCTCCCACCGTACGAAAAAAGCATTTATGAAAAACAGCTTATGTCTTAAGTTTGTAAAAGATAAAGATTCATTAAGGTCCGACATTACAAAAGCTATGGTGCTTGCAAGTCTAGTTCGATTGCAGAGAATTAAAGGGAGTATTCCTACTCCACCAAATGCTTTACCCGCAAAGTATAATATAGAAGAACCCTTAGCGTTGTTTATGGAATTGGGATTGTCAACGGACAAATATTCTATTTTACAAAGCACTTGAAAGAGTCATAATGTGAATATTATTCCTGGATTACATCTGCCAAAAAAGAAACAGTGCCACCTAATATAAAGGTTACTGAAATATCGGTAGAGGTAAAACTGCACGACTTAATGGATCATACACCCAAACGCATTAGTCAAAGTTTGCCGGAAGAGGAAGTAGTATCACTTCCAGATAGGCTTACATTGATAAATAAGTAGGGAAGTTATGGATCATCCGGTCAAAGCGCTTACAAACAAACAATATCGAAAAATGACACAACTATTAAAGATATAAATATGTTTATGACTTCAGTACTTCCTTTACGACTGAGAAGTGAAATCGCTGAGCATTGGCAAAATCCTCGCCCATCATCAGTTCATTTTTGCCGTCCGATATTTTTTCAATATGAAAAGGAGTCTTCAGAAATAATCAAATCTACAGTGAACGATATAAAAAAGCAAATTTCGGAACTAAAGCCTTCTGTTATTGAAATAAAGAATGGAAAAAGTGTTTCGATTGATTATGAATTTTTTCTTACAATGATTGATGGCAAAGTCTTAAATGTAATAACAGATTCCTCGTCAACTTTAAAGTGTGCAATTTGCAAAAAGTCACAGAAAGACTTTCAAAATTTTTATGGCTCAAGTGATGAGCAAAATTATGAATATGGAATTTCTCCATTACATGGCAAAATTAGGTGCATGGAGTTTTTTTAAAACTAGAGAATAAAATTCTGCGTGTAGGTGAATGTTTTGATATAAACGCAACACAAAAAGAAAATCTATCTGCTCGAAAAAAATTATACAAAATGAATTTCTTGAGAAGGATGGGCTGAAGGTAGACTGCACAAAACAGGGATATGGAAATACTAGCGATGGTAATATGTCCAGAGCATTTTTTGAAAATGATGAGGTAATAGTCCGAATTACTGGGGTAGACAATAATATTATAAAAAGGTTGGCAGTTATCCTAAATGTTATAAACTCTAGAGAAATGGTAAATGGCCCAAATGTACCCTGAGAAGTAACTTACTCCTACAGTTCATAAGATTTTGGCTCATGGTAAAAGTTTAATTGAATATCAATGCTTACTGATTGGAGAGTTGTCAGAAGAAACCCAGGAATGCAAAACCAAAGACTACAAAAAATTTAGATACACGAATACTTACAAAATTTAAAGGATTAGACAGAATGCGGACCTTTTCAATATGTTGGTGGCCTCTTCAGACCCACTAATTTCATCACGAAGACATGTAAGATCTCGAAAGGATTTGGAAGAACATAACATAGCTCCGATATGTTAAGTCTATTATATAACGCTCCCAATGTTAATGACTATTTCAGAGTGAACTAACTAATGAAAACCAAATAAAAAAACTTAATAAAATATATACTAAATAACATTATATCTATAGCATAAACATATTAATATTAAAAATAATTTAAAAATGTGTTTCTGTAATAGAAATAAAAAAATTTTATGTTTAATATCGGATTTGAACAATGTGTATTGCATAGCGCACCGGGTTAAATTAGTTACTTAATATAAATTTACTTAGATTTAAATATTAAATGTATATAAAAATGTATATTTGCAATAAAAATAAAAAACTTATATTAAAAAAAAAACATGTTAACATTTAACTGGAAAAATTATCCTATTTTAACCGCAATTTTTGGAGCACCCTCTAGCAGTATTTTGTAAACATTATTTTGAAGCCTAAAGTGTCTTCTGTCAATATCTATAATTATTTCAAAAGCTATGATTTTTGCAACGAAAAGAGTCAAAAGGCCACTGTTCGACGTCGGAATCATGCAGATTAAACTTCTGCCGTGGTAGGAGCAACCCACCCTACCCTGGTGGAACTCCGACATAACGAAAGCTCAAAAAACCTACCTCAAACTTTTCAATGAGGCAAAAAGACTGGGTAACTGCTCTTTTAGGGAATGAACATTTTCCATACAAAAAAAAATAATTAAAATTGGTATTCAGTTCAACGTTTTTCCCACATAAATATATTAGTAAAAATACAAAATTCTCGTTTAAGAACAAAAGAAGTGTTTAATTTAACATCTAAAATTGATTGTAAAAAAAATATGTAGTTTTTTTTTTTTCATAATTTATTTATTGTATCTTCAATATTTTTGAACTAACAATAATTACTCGTATCTTAAGTCTAAAATAAAATATTCTTTTTAAGTCCAGCCAGTGCTAGACAAAGATAATGTTTGTTTCACGGATTTTGAAATCATTTGCGGGTCATCCCTCTAATGTACGGCCAAGAAAAGCAGTGTCTCTTCTTTTTAGTCGAATGTAACCAGGTTCATTCAGCATGTTACGCGCCAAAGGGTTTGAATGAGATTCAAGTCTCTTTAGATATGTGACTGCATGTTCGCTATTTCTGCTTTAACTGATAGCATGTTTAGGTCTTTGCGGATGTTTGAATTTTTTATATAGCAGGGAGCAGATGTAATAATACGTAAAATCTTATTTTGGCGCCTTTGAATTTTTTCTACATTGCTAGCTGAGGCATGTAGTTTTTTTACAAAACATTTTATACAACTATGTGCAGTTTAGGTATTGTGGGGAAAAAATTTTAAAAACCAATACGTATACAAACTTGTTTACCAATACATTCCTAACTAGACTTTGTTTTTGGGTTTTTTTGCAAAAGACTTGGGTTTTTGACATTTCAGTTGGATATCTATGTGCAATCTATGATCTTAACATGACAATAATTATCTTCAAATCTAATATTACTTTAATTTTAATGATTTTGTTTTATTTTTCAAAAGAAGCTTGAATTGGATTATACTGTCTACTTGAAAATATTAATTCAATAAAACAATAATACAAGTGTATCAACACTGTAATGTTTAACTTAAATACTAGTTCCCTTAACTGAGGTTTGCTATTGATGTTATCGATGTATAATAAATCTATGTGAACACAGCTTGATTTACATTTGTTTTTAATTTAATGAAAAATGATCCATAAAAATTGTACAAATATGCTCTCAAGTTGAGTAATTTCCACACATTTTGTCATTTTCCAATTAAGTCAATAATAAGCTTTTAATTTTTGAAAAATCCCAAAGCACCGCGCAATCTTGTTTACTCAACAAAGTTTGGTTTGATACTAGATTAGTGTTAACTAAAAACGAATGTTGGGAGTAAAACAAATAAACAAAAAGTAACTTTCATTGCTAACCGACGGTTGGCTGAAGTAACAACAACATACATATAAGGTGGTAAATATTAAAAGTAAAAATATTCAACTAGAGGGAAGCTTAAGGTAGTGGTAGACTTCGTTCTCACCAACTGACGATTGATAATTGAATAAAAATTTTCTCGTATTCCTTTATCTGGGTTTGGTTGGTTAAATAGATGATGCTTACAGCTAAAACACTACCCTAAGAAGATTAGATACAAGAGTGCTGATGAGGACGTGGCTGTCTAGAAATTGTGCATTCCGCTCGTGCTGGTGTCTAAAAATTAAATTTTCCCAATTATTCTTTAATATTATCACCTAATTTGTAATTTTATTAATTCTTTCTTAGAGAGAATAAAAACGAACTTAAGCTTGATTATAAAATTTCATTGTATGTAAGCCAATAATATGCTTCAAATTATGATGTAAAAATGCACGAACAAAAAAATTATATTTAATTAATATTGAAAAAAGTGCAAAATTATAAATTAATGAACAATACAAAAATACAAAAAAATCCATTCGTGCTGCTTATAGCTATAAACAGCTTCAAGTTGGCATAGTGAAAAAGTAAGCGTCAAAGAAAATCAAAAAGAGCTAAGTTGACATTACTGCAAGCCATACACAGGAATTTGTTTGTTTTTGGAATTTATCATTTTTCATAACAAAAAATAAACAAACGTAAACAAAGTTTGACAACTACTATTGAAAAAAACTGAAGGAAAAAAATGTTATCTGTTCAACTAATCTTACCTTGTTTATTCTACCATGACTGAAACACTATTGATGTTAGATGGTTTGTCAGAAGCAATGTTTCACAGCCCACGACATGTACGTGGTGTGCAGTGTGAAAGTTGTCATAGAAAATGTCATAGAAAAAAAAAAATTCGTGTATGGGTAACTTAAATCCATAGATAATGCGACGGGTCGTTCAACCAATTCGAGGAATCTGGTTGTACACGAGTCGTAACATTTCTAAGCTAAATGTATTGAAGTTGTTTGTCGTTTGTACGAAAGATCAAAAAGTTTGTTTTTTGTCAAGTTTTAGCAACACGTCGCAACATTTGTGTACTTCTCGCATACGATTTTATGTAGTATTTGTGTTCAGTAATTAGAGTTGGGTTTATCAGCTCTTTAAAGTGAGCGCTCTTTTCAGGTCAGCTCACTAAAACGAACTAGTTCGTTCATTTAGTTCAATAGCTCACTTAAAGTGCTTTTACACGGCGTGTATTTGTCATATGACTTGTCACTTTTCCATGTATAAATTCTATACACGTCGTGTAAACCCTTTCAAACATAACATGTGTATTTTCCATATGTACAATACATATAACATTTTTTATTTAGAACGTGTTCTATTTTGATGTGACAAAGCATCTGACATCCTGTAATGCCAACTTGATATTTTGCTATTTTAGGTTTTTTGTGGTACCAAAAGCATTAAGAGCGTGGTAAAACCACTACCTTTGCACATTTGCATCAGCTGTGGTTGGCAATACAAAACTGTGTGGCGGAAAAATTATATATTATAGGTTATGTCAGATGTAATTACACATGTACGTTTGAAAACAAAAATTATAAACCGTATATGTAAAATGTCTATTTTGACAAACACATGAAATAACATATGGGTTATCAAACTGACAAGTCATATGACAAACACACGCCGTATAAAACCATTTTTAGTGAACTAAAAGCAAGTGATTCGCTCAGTTGACCTGCTTCGCTGAATTGTATTTAGATCATAAGATTTTTAGTGTTACATTATGTATATATTTGTATAAATTATGGATTATCCTCTGCGATGTATTTGTAAAACACTATAACTTAGCTTAATAAGAGTTAAATAATATATAGAAAAGTAATTTTTTCCCGCTGAAAAAAATTGTTCTTCAATAAAGAAAAAATTTAAATAATAATAGTTTGAAAAAGAGAAATGTTCGATGCGTGAAATTGAATTTCTTTTGTTGTCAACATTGTCAAAACACAGATCCCAAAAATCAATAAAATTCTTGCAAAAAAAAACCGACTTCAAAACAGATAGTTGGGTACCAGTTCTAAACTAAAAATATAAGAAGTAATCTGTAAGAACTATATACAAACCAAATAAAAGATAAACAAAATGCGTCAAAGTTAGCAGGAAAAGAAGTAAAGACTATGTGAAATTCAAGCATCTCCCTATTACTGTGCAAAAGTTAAGCTATTATCACCAACAACCGTCTTTTATGGGGACACCATTTAATTTTAATTTTTTATAGCTGTATTAGCGATCATAGTAATACACATTATGTGTAAATTTCAGTTGTCTATCTAAAACGGCACAAAAGATAAGGCATACATTAAATTTTATTAACATTCTCTCATTTCCATAAGTCTCTATCTATAACGGTTCAAATTACGTCAGCTATGAGGACACCCTTTAAGTTTTTTGTACTTTTTACTGTGGACATAGAGATATTAGCTTTGTTAAAATTTTAAATGTTTATCTATAAGCGTTCAAAAGATAAGGTCATATAGATCAAATATCATTAACTTTAGGTACACCCTTTAATTTCCCACTTTATACTTTTTACTACAGCGGACATAGTAATATACGTTCTGCGTAAATATAAAATGACTGTCTATAACGGTTTCAAAGATAAGGTAACATAAATCAAATAACATCACCTATTGGGACACCCTTTAATTTACAATTTTAAATTAAAGACATATTGTCATAGAGGACTTGGCCACATAGATTTTTTGTAAATTTCAACTGTGTGTCTATAACGGTTTATAGGTTTAGTCATATACAGAAAATTACTGAACTATTGGAACACCCTTAAATTCATAACTCTAAATATTTATAATTGCAAGTATACCAGACAAAGTAGTGGAAATTCTGCCTAATTTTCAAGTGTTTGTCTATAACTGTTCAAAAGATAGGGCCATATAGGTCAAATTACATCAATTATGGGAACACCCTTTAATTTATGAATTCAAATTATATACCTGTTTTAGCGGACTTAGCATTACAGGTTCCTTGTAAATTTCAGCTGTCTGTCTATAACGGTTCAAAAGTTTGGCCACATACATAAAATTACATTAACTATTGGGACACCCTTTTATTTCCAAATTCAAATTTTATACTTTTTGTTATAGCGGACTTAGTAATAAAGGTTCTTTTTAAATTTAACGGTCGGTGTACAACTGTTCAAAAGTATGGGCATATACAACAAATTTAATGAACTATTGGAGCACCCTTTAATTTTTAATTTGGAATATTTATCCTTTTTATTATAAAGGTCATAGTAATCGACATTCTGTCAAACTTTCAAGGTTTTGTCTTTAACGGTTCACAAGATAGGCCCATAAAGGTCAAATTACGTCACATATGGGGACACCCTTTAAATTATAAGTTTATTTTTTTATTACTTTTTGTTGGTGGAAGCTATAGTGATACCCAATTTTTTAAAATTTTAAACTGGTGCCCTTTAGGGTTCTTAATACACGAAAAAAACATGTATGTTGTATGGGGACACCCTTTAATTTTTAAAATAATGAACTGTTTCTGAAACGGGACCAATCTGTAAGCATTACCTTTCAAATAAAGAAAAAATTTTTAAAATCGGTTCAGAAATGGCTGAGTTATGCGGGCACAAACATAAAAAAGCAACATTCAGACGAATTGATAACCTCCTTCTTTTTTTGAAGTCGGTTAAAAACTAAGAAAATGTTTGTTAGATCGGGTTTTACAGAGACAAAATGTGCTTTGATTGATTCACTATATCAAAATATTCCAATTTCCAAATTGGATGGATATCAGCAACGTACTTTAGCGTAAAAATGAGCTACAAAGAATTGAAAAAATTAATATTAGCTATGTTGAAGGCATCGTGAATGTTTTAAAACCATTCAGACAGACATCTAAAACATTAGGAGGTGAAAATATGCAAAATTAAATCTCGCTTATGCATACATTAGTGGATTAATGGACAACTGCAAACCTGAAAACAACGAAATTGAAGTTATGAGACGATTTAATGAAATATTGTACCATAATTTACAAACAACTTTTTTCAAACTTATTTTTCCATCTACAAGCAAACTATTATAATTTTCTGAACAAGACAAAAATCTTATAAAGTCTGAATGTATCGAGGAACTAAAGAGATATTGGAGAAACTTAGACTAATAGCACAATTATTTCATCGTGTTTTAAAACCTTTGTTGCACCTGTGTCAAACTTAAGTGCCGAAGATAAAATTACGGAAGAAATACATATCTATCAAAATTTAAACATTCCATTTAAAGATAATTTTGACGTAATTAATTGCTGACATTTGCAACAAACGCAATTTCCTTTACTATATAGGTTAAGTTTCAAAATATTGGCCGCTCCAGCCAGTAGACCAGCATCAGAGATAGTGTTTTACGCTGCAAGGCAACTGCTATCAGAAAAGAGGACGAATATTTCATCAAGCCTCAAAACTTTTAAATACTTGATGTATCTACACATTAATACTGATTAGATATCATTGGTGCACTTCGCTGCCCCCATACACAAAAATTATAAACACTTGGAAGCAAAAGTATGGCTATGCTTAAACACGAAAACGCTCGTGTTTCTTTTTAATTTTACTTGTGTTTTCGACTTGTAGCTAAGAGAAGAATATGTAGATACAGCAAGAAAGCACTGAATAAATATAAATTTAAGTACTTGAAATAATATTGATTTTAAATAAATTTTTCGCTTCTATAGATTCCACGGATTCTATTAAACCAAAAAAAAAACACTTTTTGGGTACTAAATATGGTTACAAACTAGAATGTAGAAAAACGAACATTTTTATAAAAAATAAAATATATATTTTAAAATGTTTTTTTCAACAAGCAATTGTTCTATAATACTGACATTGTTATTTTTCTCCTTGTTTTTTTTCCTATTTCTCCATTTTTGGAGAATTTAATTTTATATAAACACTGTAAACTTTGCTGTTATTTTGATTATTTCTAGGGCCTTATTATATCTATTTATGTTTTTTTTATTTACTGTAGAATTTTTTTGAGAACCCAATGTTTTTGGGTTTTGATTCTATTGGAGCAATTTTGTGATCTCATTTTTATTATAATTATTTTCGTTATTTTTATTTCTATTATTATTTAATTTTCTATTATTTATTTCATTATTAATTATTTTTTTAAATTTTTATACTGTTAAATTTAGCTTTTTTTAAATTTATTACAATATTTGTTAATTGTTAATATGTAAGCCCTCCGGTTATTAACGATAGGCAGGGTGTCCATGTCGTAGTGGGTGCCCTAACAAATGCATTCGAACTAGCGACGCACAGTGGCGGCTTTTCTTAAAACCCGTGGCAAAAATACAAAATTTTGTGAAATGAATGAAAACATCGTATAAAGAACTACTTATTGATCACAATTCAATAACGTTTTCCTTAATTGCAAAAAAATTATAGTTTGTGCAGCTGCTCAAAGTCGACAATTTTTTAGAAAGCAAAAAAAGGGTGATCTTGAAAAAATAAATGCACTTTAGAATTAAAGTGTCAAAAACATTGCCGTTTGATTACTACTTTTTTGGTATTTTTTTAAGGTATATTTGTTTTTTATTAAAAGAAGTAGTAAAATGGTTAGCAGATGTTCTACTTTTTCGGCAGTAGCCGCTTTTTAGACACCCTATATGTAGGTCAGTTTTACAAATAAAATAGAGCATATCTAAAAATGTACAAAAATGGTCTCGCCCATATTTTCTGAGGGTATTTGCTACATAATACTTTAAATAATTTAACTAAGTTTGGCCGCCGCAAGTTGCCGCTGTAGGTGAAATAAGAAGAAAACTGTTACAACCTCATAGCGAAAACGAGAAAAATGTTTTTCTCATTTTTAAAGTATGTAACAAAGAAATAAAAAAGGGTTTCCAATTTTTTTTCACTGCAGCAATTTTAATGTAAAATTAGTTACATGTTGCATATTTTTATTGCTTCTCGTTTAATAATAAACAATATTTTTCTCTGCCAATCAGGTAGGCATAACTATTGCAATATTTTAATTATTTTAATTTAAAAATACCTATTATAAAAGTAGACAGGTAGTTTTAAAACTTTTTTATACTGAATAAAATATAAACTGCAGGTTTATATTTCAGTTAATTGTTTTTTTTTTTGTTCAACTTAGGTAGTTTAAACGCTTAATTTTTGGGTATAAATTAAACCGCAATTGTATAATGCAGTCAGTTAAGTTTTTAATTTCCAAAACTAGTGATCAGTAACAGAACTTATACAATGTTATTTTGAAGTGCAAGAATGTCATTCACCAATTTAGAATTGTTTGAGTTATTCAGAAACTCAGATAATGAAAATGCATTTAAATTGGCAATTGTGGAAAAACTACACGATTTACCAGGATACCACGAAATGGATGTTCATAGCAATTCATAACAATTAAAAAAATGGCTTGCCTCCCACCGTACGAAAAAAGCATTTATGAAAAACAGCATTATGTCTTAAGTTTGTAAAAGATACATCAAGGTCCGACATTACAAAAGCTATGGTGCTTGGAAGTCTAGTTCGATTGCAGAGAATTAAAGGGAGTATTCCTACTCCACCAAATGCTTTACCCGCAAAGTAAATTATAGAAGAACCCTTAGCGTTGTTTATGGAATTGGGATTGTCAACGGACAAATATTCTATTTTACAAAGCACTTGAAAGAATCATAATGTGAATATTATTCTTGGATACAAAAAATTACATCTGCCAAAAAGAAGCAGTGCCACCTAATGTAAAGGTTACTGAAATATCGGTAGAGGTAAAACTGCAAGACTTAATGGATCATACACCCAAACGCATTAGTCAAAGTTTGCCGGAAGAGGAAGCAGTATCACTTCCAGATAGGCTTACATTGATAAATAAGTGGGGATGTGATGGATCATCCGGTCAAAGTGCTTACAAACAAACAATATCGACAAATGACACAACTATTACAGATACAAATATGTTTGTGACTTCAGTACTTCCTTTACGACTGAGAAGTGAAATCGCTGAGCATTGGAAAAATCCTCGCCCATCATCGGTTCATTTTTGCCGTCCGATATTTTTTCAATATGCAAAGGAGTCTTCAGAAATAGTCAAATCTACAGTGAACGATATAAAAAAGCAAATTTCGGAACTAAAGCCTTCTGTTATTGAAATAAAGAATGGAAAAAGTGTTTCGATTGATTATGAATTTTTTCTTACAATGATTGATGGCAAAGTCTTAAATGTAATAACAGATTCCTCGCCAACTTTAAAGTGTGCAATTTGCAAAAAGTCACAAAAAGACTTTCAAAATTTTTATGGCTCAAGTGATGAGCAAAATTATGAATATGGAATTTCTCCATTACATGGCAGAAATAGGTGCATGGAGTTTTTTTAAAACTAGAATATAAAATTCTGCGTGTAGGTGAATGTTTTGATATAAACGCAACACAAAAAGAAAATCTATCTGCTCCAAAAAATCTATACAAAATGAATTTCTTGAGAAGGATGGGCTGAAGGTAGACTGCACAAAACAGGGATATGGAAATACTAGCGATGGTAATATGTCCAGAGCATTTTTTGAAAATGATGAGGTAATAGTCCGAATTACTGGGGTCGACAATAATATTATAAAAAGGTTGGCAGTTATCCTAAATGTTATAAACTCTAGAGAAATGGTAAATGGCCCAAATGTACCCTGAGAAGTAACTTACTCCTACAGTTCATAAGATTTGGCTCATGGCAAAAGTTTAATTGAATATCAATGCTTACCGACTGGAGAGTTGTCAGAAGAAACCCAGGAATGCAAAAACAAAGACTACAAAAAATTTAGATACACGAATACTTGCAAAATTTAAAGGATTAGACAGAATGCGGACCTTTTCAATATGTTGGCGGCCTCTTTAGACCCACTAATTTCATCACGAAGACATGTAAGATCTCGAAAGGATTTGGAAGAACATAACATAGCTCCGATATGTTAAGTCTATTATATAACGCTCCCAATGTTAATGACTATTTCAGAGTGAACTAACTAATGAAAACCAAATAAAAAAACTTAATAAAATATATACTAAATAACATTATATCTATAGCATAAACATATTAATATTAAAAATAATTTAAAAATGTGTTTCTATAATAGAAATAAAAAAATTTTATATTTAATATCGCATTTGAACAATGTGTATTTAGATTTAAATATTAAATGTATACAAAAATGTATATTTGCAATAAAAATAAAAAACTTATATTTAAAAAAAAAACATGTTAACATTTAACTGGAAAAATTATCCTATTTTAACCGCAATTTTTGGAGCACCCTCTAGCAGTAATTTGTAAACATTATTTTGAAGCCTAAAGTGTGCTCTGTCAATAACTTTTTAAATCTTTAAAATATCTTTATTATTTCAAAAGCTATGATTTTTTCAACGAAAAAAGTCAAAAGGGCACTGTTCGACGTCGGAATCATGCAGATTAAACTTCTGCCGTGGTAGGAGCAACCCACCCTACCCTGGTGGAACTCCGACATAACGGAAGCTCAAAAAACCTCCCGCAAACTTTTCAATGAGGCAAAAAGACTGGGTAACTGCTCAACATACAAGGATTCAGTTAACAGATTTAAAAACCTGATAAGAAATGCGAAAAAGGCGTCATGGAGATCCTTCTGTAGCGTCGTAGAAGGGTCTTCTGAAACGAGCCGCAAGGTGTGCCGAGTTTCATTAAGAAACCATGTGGCAACTGGACTACAAGTGGACATGATACTCTTGAGGTACTTATGGACACACATTTCCCTGAATGTACTCCCCTAACAGGGGACCTGGTCAGATTGCTTTCCACAAGCCCTAATCCCTATTAATAGAGAAGGACTCTTGTGGGCAATAAAGAGCTTCGACCCGCTCAAACAAGCTTCAATAGCCCTATATACCTGTAAGAAGGCCATAAATAAAAACTGAACGGAAATGACTGCTGGCTTTTTAATAAAGTGATAAAGCCCATACTAATGTATGGAGCGCTCGTATGGTGGCCTGCACTAGGCAAGTCTACATACTGTAATATAGTCAACAAAGTAGTACGCACTTCAGCCTTGATGATCACGAGTGCCATACGCACGACGCCATCAAAGGCTCTGTTCACAATGTTGCACTGGCTTCCAGCCGATCTAATGGTCAAACAGATGGCCTTGAACTCGGCAATAAGACTTAGTGCAACCGGGGCATGGAAATCGAAGAATTTCGGCCATACGAATATTTTGGGATGTGTTCGCATATCGACTATCCCTGAAAATATTGATTATTGTGCACCCTCAGCCATGCCGACCAAAAGGTTCGTAGTATCAAATTCAGGTACGTCATCTATGATGACATATGACCGTCATCAAGAGGACGTGCTTGAGGTCTATACAGACGTATCTAACACGGACAATAGAGTAGGGGGAGGCGTCTTCATCCCTCGTTTTCAAATAAGGATAATGTTTAGGCTGCAAAACCAATGCACTGTTCAGGCTGAAATTTCTGCCATAAAAAGAGCGGCAAACTGGCGAAGGTATCACAGGATATATGGTAAACATATCCAGTTCTGCACCGATAGCAAAGCTACGATATACTCCTTATCGGGCGTTTATACAACGTCCAGTTTGGTTCGTGAATGCCGGACATCTATAGATGAGATGGAGAGACATTCCAATCTAGAACTCTTTTGGGTGCCGGGGCACGCGGGAGTGCCCGGAAATGAAACTGCGGACGAACTGGCTTGATCTGGAACCTACCTTAGAGATCCAGAGATAGATCAACTAGTTGGCGTTCTGCTAAGTTGCTGTGAAGACCATTTCCAGCAGGAACTACTGGGGTTAGCGCAAACCAGATGGTCGCACGAGCCCACCTGCATGATCTCGAGGCTCTTATGGCCTCAGTATGATTGCAAACGTACTGCAATCCTACTGAGAATCCCTCGAGGACAGATAGGCATACTAGTGGCTATGCTGACACTATAGGTGCACACGCTAGGAGTCCGTACAATGACTTCTGTAGAAGTTGTCAGGACGAGGAGGAAGAAGAAACAGTGAAGCACCTCCTCTGTCACTGTCCGGCCCTATCTACGGAAAGGGCGGCGCTGCTTGGCAGCCCGATACTACAAGACCTTGCAGACCTATCATGTTGCGATATTAATAAAATAAATCAAAATAAAAAAAAAATACATTTCAAATAAATTTTATTGTTTATAATTATAGAGAGGGGGTAAAAATTTACGAAATATTTATTTGTGTTGTACTGGAAAAATTAAAATAGTTCAGTACATAGATTACATAAATAGATAGCCAACTCTCTCAATGTCAATAAGTAGCTATAAATGTCTTCACACTTACAGGTATGGTGTGAATTCATTGATTATATTAAGACAATTTAAAGCGATACATATACTGTTGCACTTTCTAAGGATATAAATAATTTAAAATGTTTGAGGTTTGTTAGGTGAAATTTATTTCTTCACCGTATTGTATTTTTTGTCTTTTAGGGAATGAACATTTTCCATACAAAATAAAAAATAATTAAAATTAGTATTCAGTTCAACGTTTTTCCCACATAAATATATCAGTAAAAATACAAAATTCTCGTTTAAGAACAAAAGAAGTGTTTAATTTAACATCTAAAATTGATTGTAAAAAAAATATGTAGTTTTTTTTACAAAACATTTTATACAACTATGTGCAGTTTAGGTATTGTGGGGAAAAATTTTTAATAACCAATAAACTTGTTTACCAATACATTCCTAACTAGACTTTGTTTTTTGGGTTTTTTTTTTTTTGCAAAAGACTTGGGTTTTTGACATTTCAGTTGGATATCTATGTGCAATCTATGATCTTAACATGACAATAATTATCTTCAAATCTAATGTTACTTTAGTTTTAATGATTTTGTTTTATTTTTCAAATAAGCTTGAATTGGATTATACTGTCTACTTGAAAATATTAATTCAATAAAACAATAATACAAGTGTATCAACACTGTTGTTAATTGAATTATTTTTTGTTTTGGTTAAATAAGTATCCTTACAAGCAGATTCACTTGAAGGAGATCAAGGGTAAAAAAAAGAACACAAGTGGAACCTTTTAGTTTCAAAGTAACACTCACTTTGCACGTTTTTATTTACTTTCTTGTATACTTAAATTATGCTTACATATAATAATTAAATTTACTACTAAGTAACACAATACAAATAACAAATTGCATAGTTATCAAAACAAAATAAAAATTGCTGGCTTAACTATAAAAATTCATTGGCTTTTAATAATTACAAATTAAAAAGTGTCATTGACTTTAAATAATTAAAACAAAATAAATGCTTAAGTGGGAAATATTTACGTTTAAATAAAAGTAAACAATGTTTTTGCTTAAATAAAAATGTATGTGTATTAACATGCTCCCCCCGTTGAGCACAGCTCTAATACAAAATAAAGATCAACAAACAAAAGATTTCCTCTGTTTATAGACATATGTATATATATATTTTTTTTGTTAATGAGCTGATCAACGAGATGTAACAAGTGCTGGGCTGGCATTTTTTTGAGGCTGAGTTGATTCTGTTTAAATACTTGACGTTAGTCAAACATGGACAGTGAACTCTGAAGTTGGTTGTTCTTTGCGAGGCGTTGGAATTGGAGTCTCAGTTTGTTTCGACTTTCGTTTTATGATCAGATAAATTAGGATGGCAATTGTGATTAATAATGATGTATAGCCCACTGTGATATGATGGTAGTTGTGGGTGTTAATTTTGTTCGGCAGCTGAAGTATTTGTTGTTCGTGTAAAGTGGTTTGTAATGTTGTTAGATTTTTTACTTGTGAAATATATTTATTTGTGTGTATTTCATTTAATAATGGTTTTATACGTTCTTCATGACTTCGTTCCGTGATTTCCCACAGGCTAGTGTATGACGTTTTACTGCTGCTAGATATTACTTGTTGTCCTTGTAATGTCATAAATTTATATTTAAGGATGCAGTTTGGTTCCAATACGAGCAAACCTGATTTTTCTAGGGTTAATTGTGTAATTTCGGATTTACATACTGCTGTTGCTTGAGCTCGAGATGGAATTGCGTATATCCATTTATTTTTATGGTAGAGAGGAGTCCACGAGGCAGAATCTTTTATTATCTGTATTGGGCAGTCTAATTTAGTTTTGTTATGAAATAAATTGATTTCACAGCTACATGCTGTTGAACCTTGTTCATGTCTTACTGACGCCTTGGAGCAGAGAGAGTGCATGAATCGAGTTCGGTATGGCTAAGAGCAAAGTAATGGTTGCGAGCTATGTTGATGATGAGAAAGGATGAACATGGATTTATTGACACTAATGTATTGTTAACCCAATTTGGTATTGGGATCAGGTTAAAGAATAAATATCGAACCTATCGCGTTCGATTAATGGTAAGGTCAAGCTAAATATTACTATATTTTCGGTAAGTCCTCCTTTAACCTTCATCAGTTTGTATAAGTGTCTTCTTGCCTTACAGGGAGATCTAATGATTCCGGAAGATGAAATTTTATTTTTGCGACTTCAATTTGCAATTGGCGGGGGGTTAAGAGTAATGGACTAATGATACCGTGGTGAGTACTTGTAAGGATATCAATAAGTGACAGTTGTGTATGCTGCAAATTTGCTGCTGTAATTGTTAATTGTATACAAAGTGATGAAAACAAACGATAAAGCCTGTCCTGATGGTATTCTTCTTTAGCCGTAGTAATCATGTTTTGAACTTCTGTGATTTGAAAGTCAATTTGATCAAATTTTTTCTTAATAGCTTCTTGGTCTGACTTCATGATGTTTATGGTAGAATCAATAATTGACGTCTGATTTTTTAACAGGTTAAGTAGATGTGCTTCATTTTCTCTGACTTGTGATATTGTTTGTGCCATGTCTTTTGCATATTCTGAATCCAGCACTCCAAACAGCGAATGTGCAATGTTGCGAACTAAATCGATTGCAGATCTCTTCTGTCTTTTTCCGGAGAGTAAGCTGCTATCCATAGTAAGTTCAGCTTCAGTATGTTCAAAATATTTTACCAGATTTGTACATGTTGATTTTTCTTGCATTTCATTGCATAAATGATTGAGAGTTTTTGTGCCTTCTGAGAATATTGTTAATTCAGACCAAAATCCTTTTAAATCATAATGGACTAATAGTTGCCATTCCGTAGGTGATATTATTGCTGATCCGATTCCTTCAAAATGGATGCCTAATTGCCTTCCAAATTCTTGTTGTGTACTTGTGCCCCTAACACCAAGGGGATAAATACGGCTGCTATTATAATTGTAAAAATGTTGTGATTGATAGTGGTACACCTTCTCTTTTTGGGAATTTCCTTGTTATTGTTTTGACTACAAGACGACGTTGGCTTTGTTTCAGTTTTAGGAGATTCATTGTGATTGGCTTGACCAGGAGGAGTATTTTGTTCTGAAACATCCTCTTGGATAGAATCTTCACACGATGAATTGTTGATTGGTAGTGGTGCTAATCGAGCAATTGCTCGTCTGACGATGCCCTTTAACGTTTTGACATCCGCTACTCGCACAAAGCCGTCATCACCTTGATGTACTTTGATAATTCTTCCTAACGGCCATTGTAACGGTATTGTGTTATCTTCCTTTATGATGACCATGTCGCCAGGTTGTAAGTTGTTCTTTTGTGTTTGCCACTTATGTCGATATTGAAGTTCAGATAAATATTCTTGTGACCATCTTCTCCAAAATTCCCGTTTTACATGAGTAACTAACTTCCATCTAGTAAGCAAGCCAATTTTTGGTTGGTTGTCTTCTATGTCGGCTTGAGCATTTAACGGTCCTCCGATGAGAAAGTGACCTGGAGTTAATGCAGCTAAATCATTCGGATTATCCGACATCGGACTGATTGGTCGGGAATTAAGAATACCTTCGATCTCTATTACCACAGTGTCAAGTTCTTCGTATGTTAATTCTGCTGTTGATACACTTCTCACTAGTAGATGTTTTGCTGATTTGACTGCTGCTTCCCATAAGCCGCCAAAGTGTGGTGCTCTTGGTGGAATGAAATGAAACATTATCCCTCTGGATGTACACTCCCTACTGATTTTTTCATGAGCTGAATATTCATAAAGTGATTGTGATAGTTCCTTCAGTTGATTTTTGGTGCCAACAAAATTTGTTGCGTTGTCGCAATACAAATTTTTACAATGACCTCTTCTACTGATGAATCGCTTCAATGCGCCTATAAAGGCTTCTGTAGTTAAATCGCTAACCAATTCTAAGTGCACAGCCTTAGTAGCGAAACAGCAAAATACAGCGATGTAAGCCTTGTGTGGCCTTTTTCCCCTTATTTTGTAATGAATCCAAAGCGGTCCACAAAAATCTACACCAGAATTGCTAAATGGTCTGGCTGGGGTAACTCGCGTTGATGGCAGGTTTCCCATAATTTGGTTAAGTAGTTTTGGCTTAGCTCGAGTGCATTTGATACAATTGTGCACAATTGATCGTGCTGCAGTTTTTCCTTTGACTGGCCAATATCTTTGCCGTAAGTGAGCTAAAAGCGCTTGAGGTCCGCAGTGTCGGTTATTTTCATGTACCATTTGTATTAGTAATTTTGAGATTGGATCATTCCAAGGGATTAACATTGGGTGCTTAGCGTCATATGGCAATGTTGATGACTCTAATCGTCCTCCTACTCTGATAATGCCATTGGAGTCTAAAAATGGAGTGAGATTGCTAAATTGGCTGCCTTTTCTTTCTTCATGATATTTCTTTAAATACTTTAAGTCCTCATCAAAGTCTGACTGTTGCATTGTTCGTATAATGACCATTAGAGCTTGTTCCAATTCTTGAACTGATAACTCTATTTCACGATTTTGCTGGCGTTTTCTAGTATTACTGATGAACCGAAGGATATAACCTGTCACTCGCTGCAGTGTCCTGAAGGACCCGTTGTGGTATATAGTGTATATTATACTTGTTGAAGTGTCACTTGTTGTTGTGACGGCTGTTATTTTCTTACGTTCCATGGAAATGTCGTTACTAATGTCTTCAGTCTTTGAGAAATTTTGTGGCCAAATTTCATTTTTTCCACAAAGAAATATAGGCCCGTAGAACCATAGTGGGTGTTCGAGTAACTTCCTTGGTGATATACCACGCGACAAGACGTCTGCAGGATTGTCCTTTGATCTCACATGTCGCCATTGCTCAGCAATAGATAATTCTTGAATTGCTGCTATTCGGTTGGCCACGAAAGTTTGGTATAATGATCATTGTGACCGGATCCAGGCTAACACGATCTCTGAATCTGTCCACAAGTACGTGGGGATGTCATCAAAGCTTAAGTCCCTTTTGACCCTTGCTGTTAACTGACTGGCTAATACTGCTGCGCACAGTTCAAGGCGAGGTAGGGTTTGGTGTTTTAAGGGTGCTACACGTGATTTTGCACATAACAGTCTTACAATTACTTGATTGTTTTTGATGACTGATCTGATGTAAACTGCTGCACCATATGCCTTTTCTGAAGCGTCTGCAAAGGCATGAATTTGTATGTTTGATGATATTTGTCCTTCAAACATGTGTCGAGGTAATTTTAGATTGTTGATGTGTTTCAATTCATTGCGGAATGTCATCCACCGAGCACGAAGTTCTTCTGGTAGCTCATCATCCCAGCCTAGCTTTAGTTGCCACAGCTCTTGGATAAATATTTTGGCAGTGACAACAATTGGTGATAGCAAACCCAAAGGATCAAATAGCCTGGCTAAATCTGAGCTTACTGTGCGTTTGGTGAGGTGTTTAATTTCCCTTTGGCAGACCTTGACACAAAATTTGTCAGCTGTTGGCATCCATGTTAATCCTAGTGTTTTGACAGTATGGTTCTCGTTGTTAAAGTCAAAACTAACTTCTTGTTGTTCCTTTGCAGTATTTTGTAGTAGCTTTCCATTTTTGTAGTTTGAGACCATGCTGGCTTAGTATGTGTTTTAATTCCGTTGGAATTGTCAAGGCTGTATGTAAGTCATCCGCTCCCCCGATTCCATCATCCACATAAAAATCCTTAAGCAGGAACTGTGCTGCATATGGGTGTCTCGTTATATTTGGTTTACCAATTGTTTGTAAACATTTTGTTGCTAAATATGGTGCCGAACGCGTTCCATATGTGATCGTGTTTAGTTGATAATATTTAATTGGCATTGTTGGGTTTTCCCTCCAGATGATGATTTGAAATTTTCTATCTTCCGGATGCATGATAAATTGGCGATACATCTTTTCTATGTCAGTCGTGAAAACAAAACGTGGTAAACGGAAGCGAAGTAATATGGAAAAGAGCTCACTTTGCACTGTAGGTCCTGTGTGCATTATATCATTCAAAAATGTATCAGTTGAAGTTTTTGTGGATGCATCAAAGACCACTCGAAGCTTTGTTGTGGCGCTTTCCGGTCTTAGGATGCAGTGGTGAGGGATGATATAATTTGGAGATGCAATGGAATTAATATTTATTTGTGCCATATGACCCAGTGCTTCATACTCTTTCATAAAATTTATGTATTGTGCTTTTATTTCGGGTGCATTGGATAAACGCCTTTCCAGTGAAAGAAATCTGTTGAATGCAATGTTGTGTGACTCTCCCAATGTATCAGGGTTGTTACAAAATGGAATTTTTACCATGAATCTTCCATTCTTGTCGATTGTGTTTGTTTGAGCAAAATGATCTTCGCAGTACTTGTCTGCTATTGATAGGATTTTTTCAACCTGACTTAGATTTTCCATATCCCACAGTTGGGCAATGGCTTCTTCGAGATTGGTGTCGTCTTCTGTGCACATTCCACACACTGCACTTGATGGTTTATTTCCTCCTACCTTGCCAGCAATAACCCAACCCAATAATGTGTTTTGAAGAATTAGCAAATCATGTCCTAGTTTGATCTGTCCTACTGACATTAATTGGTGATAAAACTCTGCGCCTAGTAAAATGTCTATTTTATCAGGACGATTGAATTCTGGATCGGCAAGCACTATATTCTTCGGAATTGGCCAATGCTCAATATTGAGTGACTGCGACGGTTGAGGAGCAACTATGTGTGTTAGGACTGCAGCCTCAAGTCGCGTATTAAAGTTGTTGATGCGCGATTGTAAGGCTACGTTTACTCTATGTTGCACTCTGGTATTAGTTGATCCGATACCGCTGAGGCGTATTGAAGCTGGTTTTGGTGCAATTCCAAGACTCGCTCGCTGATGAGATTTAGCTGTGATCCTGAGTCAAGGATTGCTCTGCATTGGATTTCTCTACCGTTTGATTGGACTTTAATCATTGCAGTAATAAGAAGAATGTAGCTACTTGTTTGAGAGTGGTTTGATGCGGCAAGTGATGCTGCGTTTTGGTTACTTGGTGTGGTGCTGATGCCTAAGGCTGCTGACTGTTGATCTTCTGCATTCTGATTCTGTGTAGCTTTTGCAGCTGGTGCTGCTTGGTTGTTATTAGTGCCTTCGAGATGCAGCAGAGTGTTGTGTTTTTTGTTGCACTTCACGAAACTTCTGAGGTTGCACGCCTTTGCATTATGACCAGGTTTTAGACAGTTCACACAATAGTTTTGTTTCTGAACAAATTGAAGCCTTAATGAAGGTGTTTGTTGAAGAAATATTTTGCATGCGAACAATGGATGATTTCCATTTTTGCACATTCTGCAGTTGGAGCTAACATTATGATTTGATGTTATGGATGTGCACACCCTTGATTTGGACTGTACGCTCTTTTCCCTTTCAGCCATCGATTCCATGGATTGAAAATGCCTTTCCAGAAATTGTAAAAACTCCTTAATTGTTGGCACTTCTCTTGGCTGTGATAATGATTGCTCGTATTGTAGACGTGTAGTTTGGTCTAATCGTTTGAGTAATACATGAAGCAATAGTGGATCCCATGATGAAGTGTCAATGTCAAGATTTTTGAGGGATAGGAGGCACTCTTGGATTTTATCATGGAACGATTTGTAATTATCATTTGTTGTCTTTGTTGGAGTATCAACCAGCTCATGGATCACTTTCCTTACAAGCAGTCTTTTATTTTCGTAACGTGTTGTCAAGATTGACCATGCCGCTGCAAAGTTTTCTCCCGTGGAACTAAAATGTTTGATTAGGTTTGATGCTTTCCCTACTACATGCGTTTTTAAATACCACATTTTTTGGATATCCGGAATCGACTGTTTGATGACTAATGATGAGAATAAGTCGTGAAACTCCTTCCACTTCATGTAATTTCCATCAAATTTTGGGATAGTAATTTTTGGAATAGGTACTGCAGATGCGTCTGAATGCCCAATGTTTTGCCCATGATTAATCTGAACTGTATTTTCTCTGAAGCTTCTGGAGGCTGCTCGGACCTGCCCTTCGAGCTGGATAAACCTCTCCATATTGTATACATTCTGGCTTCCTTCATCACATAATTCTGAGATTTTGTAGTGTAGCTCCTCAATGTCTTGCCATAACCTGGTGGCGGCTATGGCATCGTCATGACTGACGTTATCTGTTAATATTCGAGTGACCGATGCCATCATGGCTGCCTGCCTTCGCATAAGTTTTACCAGCTCACCAACTGGTGCCGTGGCTGTCTTAGCGAGTTCTACCTGGACTTGATCATCTGTAGTTTGCCCCCTATCAGGTTTCGTGGCTTCAGGCGTAGATAGTTTCAGCATTGATGATTCAAACTCCTTCCTGTATAGCTGCACGATATTTAGGATTGATGTATAATAATCCTTTTGGAAGTAATCATGGTCGAGTTGTATCTTCTCCATCTCGCGAATTTGGATGTCATTGACTTCAAAGGTTGTCCATTCCTCGTCTAGTCTTCTTAGCCGCTCTTGGAAGTAGCTTGTTGATGTCTTCCTCGACGCTGCATCCTTTTTATAGTTGCGGATAATGGTTTCAATCCGCTGACCAATCTGCTGCTGAGAAGTGACCAGTTCCGTAAATGAGCTCATGTTGAACTATTTTATCCTTGATGTGAAGCTGGGATTAACCAATCAAAAAATAAACTGAAGAATGATAATCCTGTGCCTGATACAGGATCACGTCGGGGTCACCAAAAATGTTAATTGAATTATTTTTTGTTTTGGTTAAATAAGTATCCTTACAAGCAGATTCACTTGAAGGAGTTTGATTTATAAAGTTATTTCTGTCAAGCACTTTAACCTGCAGAAAACGTGGATCAAGGGTAAAAAAAAGAACACAAGTGGAACCTTTTAGTTTCAAAGTAACACTCACTTTGCACGTTTTTATTTACTTTCTTTTATACTTAAATTATGCTTACATATAATAATTAAATTTACTACTAAGTAACACAATACAAATAACAAATTGCATAGTTATTAAAACAAAATAAAAATTGCTGGCTTAACTATAAAAATTCATTGACTTTTAATAATTACAAATTAAAAAGTGTCATTGACTTTAAATAATTAAAACAAAAGTGAATTTCTTAAATAGGTTAAATAAATGCTTAAGTGGGAAATGTTTACGTTTAAATAAAAGTAAACAATGTTTTTGCTTAAATAAAAATGTATGTGTATTAACAACTGTAATGTTTAACTTAAATACAAAAAGTAACTTTCATTGCTAACCGACAGTTTGCTGAAGTAACAACAACATACATATAAGGTGGTAAATATTAAAAGTAAAAATATTCAACTAGAGGGAAGCTTAAGGTAGTGGTAGACTTCGTTCTCACCAACTGACGATTGATAATTAAATACAAGTTTTATCATATTCCTTTATCTGGGTTTGGTTGGTTAAATAGATGATGCTTACAGCTAAAACACTACCCTAAGTAGATTAGATACAAGAGTGCTGATGAGGACGTGGCTGTCTAGAAAATGTGCATTCCGCTCATGCTGGTGTCTAAAAATTAAATTTTGACAATTATTCTTTAATATTATCACCTAATTTGTAATTTAATTAATTCTTTCTTAGAGAGAATAAAAACGAACTTAAGCTTAATTATAAAATTTCATTGTATGTAAGTCAATAATATGCTTCAAATTATGATGTAAAAATGCACGAACAAAAAAATTATATTTAATTAATATTGAAAGAAGTGCAAAATTATAAATTAATGAACAATACAAAAATACAAAAAATCCATTCGTGCTGTTTATAGCTATAAACAGCTTCAAGTTGGCATAGTGAAAAAGTAAGCGTCAAAGAAAATCAAAAAGAGCTAAGTTGACATTGCTGCAAGCCATACACAGGAATTTGTTTGTTTTTGGAATTTATCATTTTTCATAACAAAAAATAAACAAACGTAAACAAAGTTTGACAACTACTATTGAAAACAACTGAAGGAAAAAAAATGTCATCTGTTCAACTAACCTTACCTTGTTTATTCTACCGTGACTGAAACACTATTGATGTCAGATAGTTTGTCAGAAGCAATGTCATAGAAAAAAAATTCATGTATGGGTAACTTAAATCCATAGACGATGCGACGGGTCGTTCAACCAATTCGAGCAATCTGGTTGTACACGAGTCGTAACATTTCTAAGCTAAATGTATTAAAGTTGTTTGTCGTTTGTACGAAAGATCAAAAAGTTTGTTTTTTTTGTCAAGTTTTAGCAACACGTCGCAACATTTGTGTACTTCTCGCATACGATTTTATGTAGTATTTGTGTTCAGTAAGTAGAGTTGGGTTTATCAGCTCTTTAAAGTGAGCGCTCTTTTCAGGTCAGCTCACTAAAACGAACTAGTTCGTTCATTTAGTTCAATAGCTCACTTAAAGTGCTTTTACACGGCGTGTATTTGTCATATGATTTATCACTTTTCCATGTGTAAATTCTATACACGTCGTGTAAACCCTTTCAAACATAACATGTGTATTTTCCATATGTACAATACATATGACATTTTTTATTTAGAACGTGTTCTATTTTGATGTGACAAAGCATCTGACATCCTGTAATGCCAACTTGATATTTTGCTATTTTAGGTTTTCTGTGGTACCAAAAGCATTAAAAGCGTGGCAAAAGCACTACCTTTGCACATTTGCATCAGCTGTGGTTGGCAATACAAAACTGTGTGGCGGAAAAATTATATATTATAGGTTGTGTCAGATGTAATTACACATGTACGTTTGAAAACAAAAATTATAAACCGTATATGTAAAATGTCTATTTTGACAAACACATGAAATAACATATGGGTTATCAAACTGACAAGTCATATGACAAACACACGCCGTATAAAACCATTTTTAGTGAACTAAAAGCAAGTGATTCGCTCAGTTGACCTGCTTCGCGTAATTGTATTTAGATCATAAGATTTTTAGTGTTACATTATGTATATATTTGTATAAATTATGGATTATCCTCTTCGATGTAGTTGTAAAACACTATAACTTAGCATAATAAGAGTTAAATAATATATAGAAAAATTTTTAATTTGTAAGTAATTTTTTCCCGCTGAAAAAAATTGTTCTTCAATAAAGAAAAAATTTAAATAATAAAAAATAAAAGTTTGAAAAAGAGAAATGTTTGATGCGTGAAATTGATTATCTTTTGTTGTCAACATTGTCAAAACACAGATCCCTAAAATCAATAAAAACAAGAAAATGTTTGTTAGATCGGGTTTTACAGAGACAAAATGTGCTTTGATTGGTTCACTATATCAAAATATTCCAATTTCCAAATTGGATGGATATCAGCAACGTACTTTAGCGTAAAAATGAGCTACAAAGAATTGAAAAAATTAATATTAGCTATGTTGAAGGCATCGTGAATGTTTTAAAACCATTCAGACAGACATATAAAACATTAGGAGGTGAAAATATGCAAAATTACATCTCGCTTATGCATACATCAGTGGATTAATGGACAACTGCAAACCTGAAAACAACGAAATTGAAGTTATGAGACGATTTAATGAAATATTGTACCATAATTTACAAACAACTTTTTTCAAACTTATTTTTCCATCTACAAGCAAACTATTATAATTTTCTGAACAAGACAAAAATCTTATAAAGTCTGAATGTATCGAGGAACTAAAGAGATATTGGAGAAACTTAGACTAATAGCACAATTATTTCATCGTGTTTTAACTTAAGTGCCGAAGATAAAATTACGGAAGAAATACATATCTATCAAAATTTAAACATTCCATTTAAAGATAATTTTGACGTAATTAATTGCTGACATTTGCAACAAACGCAATTTCCTTTACTATATAGGTTAAGTTTCAAAATATTGGCCGCTCCAGCCAGTAGACCAGCATCAGAGATGTTTTACGTGTTTTACGCTGCAAGGCAACTGCTATCAGAAAAGAGGACGAATATTTCATCAAGCCTCAAAACTTTTAAATACTTGATGTATCTACACATTAATACTGATTAGATATCATTGGTGCACTTCGATGCCCCCAAACACAAAAATTATAAACACTTTGAAGCAAAAGTATGGCTATGCTTAAACACGAAAACGCACGTGTTTCTTTTTAATTTTACTTGTGTTTTCGACTTGCAGCTAAGAGAAGAACATGTGCATACAGCAGTCAAAAAAAGTATTCGACATAGATAAAATTTTATTTGTTTTTCAATAAAAACAAATTAGATTTTGTTTAGTGTCAAAATTAAAATACAATTTTATTTACTAAGGAACAAAGAATATAATTCAATAAAAACATGAGATCTTTACAACTACTAATACAAAAATTGATAATATTTACAACTAAAGCTAAAAACAGAAACAAGAAAATTATTCCACATTTCAAAAATTATTTTAAAATTAAACTCTTATTGATATTCTCTAGTAACGAGTTGCTCTTCCTTTGCGTCGTATAACCTCTTTTAAACGTACAGGCATAGACTTTACCAATGACATTGTGTATCCTGGATTAATTTTATACCATTCGTCGTCCAGAATTTCCTTCATATGGTTTTTATTTGTAAACTCGCGAGATCTCAATTTTTTCCAGATGACCCCAAAGTTGTTCAATTGGGTTAAGATCTGGAGATTGTGGCGGCGTTTTTATCACTTCCGGGCAGTTGTACAAAAGCCATAGTTTTGTATTCATTGCAGAATGTTTTGGGTCATTATCTTGATAAAACTTAGATTTGCCTGCAAGTCTTAATTTTTCTGCGCTTGGACACAAATTTTCCTTCAAAAGGTCAATGTAATTTAAATGATCCATAATTCCATGAATGAATAAATGATAAATTACCCACTCCTAATGCCACCATACATCCCCAGACCGTGTTTAACCGTTGGCACCATATTTCTTTCCTCCAACTCTGTATTTGGTTTTCGATATACTAGAACCTTACAATCACATCCAAAAAGATTATATTTGCTTTCATCAGCAAAAATTACATTCATCCAGAACTCTACTGGCTTATTTGCGTACTTTTTGGCGAACTTTAATCGGCTATTACGATTTTTCTTTGATATGTGAGGTTTATTAATAGCCGATCGTGCATGAAATTGGTACTTCTTTAAAACATTTCTTATTGTTTGGGGAGTAACTGATATGCCTGCATATTCCTGGGTATTTTTGGCTAATGTTGATGCATTAACTCGGGGATTTTTTTTACTTCACGCACAATTTGTCGCTCATGTACCTCTGTAAGTTTCCGTGGACGACCACTCCTGGGATTATTTTCAACTGTTTTTGCTTCTTTGTGTTTTTATATTATATAATGGACAGTAGTCCGTGGCCTTCCAACGATTTCTGGAATAGAATTTTCCGATTTGCCTAATTCAAAATGGTGGATTATTAAATTTCTTATTTCAATAGAAGTTTCTAATATTTTAACCATTTTTCCTAACTAGCGTATAATGTTAACATTAAGTTATTTTTATGTTTAACTTTTTATAAAAAGAACCAATTAAATGATTTTTTTTAAAACGATATTTTTTTTATAATTTCCTCTTTAAAAAAGCCGCAAAGTGTATATATAAGATCTTACATACTTATGTATGCCAATTAGGGTTTGGGATTTCCCGGACTTTTCATTTCCTAGGAAACGGGAAAAAATATTCGCATTCCCGCAATTCCCGGGATTCCTGGTAAAAATTCATAGTTTTAATAAAACATAAAAAGAATGCAATTAACGACTAAATATTTGTATTAACAGTTTATAAAACTTAAAAACAATTCAGGTAACAAAAATAACAAGATATAACAAATATTTCTAAATACTGAAAAAGTATTTCAATAATTATTTTTTTACAAAATATGATTTTAGAACTGTTAATTCGTTTAACAAATCACTGCACATTCTTTTCCTTGTTTTTGTTGCGTAAGTCTCTCTTTAAAAGTTAATTCCATGTAGTTAACAAGACAATTGCTAGTAGACGGTCCTACAGTTTCGAGTGGCTTGAATAATCTGTTGAACAATTGTGCTAAATAAAGTTTTATGAGATTTTTTGGCACATTAGCATTTAAAATTCTTAAGTAAACGCAAACGTTTTATCATCCCTTCTTTCATTTATTTTTCTTTTCAAACATCGTTTTTAAAAGAGTCGAATTAATAACCAAAAGCTGCTCGTAGAGGGTCTGAATAATAACATCTGCTATTAACAAATTTGTGTCCCTGCGGCTCAAGGCTTCTACTGCAACTTTAATGAGATTTAAAACGGCCACCAAGTTTTTTAAAATCTGAACACATTATTCAACCCACAACTCTGCGCAATTGAAATCTATCAGAGTTTTTTTACATGCGTTCTTCGATTTAACAACGATTGAATCATTTCTACCATACTTATCTTGGTTTTACATCATGAATTAATATTTGTTTTTTATATTTCTCGTGACAGGCTGTTTTTGAGGAATTTTTTAAATAGTTTTACACTTTGTCTTGCACAATCTATAGCATATTTGTTAGTTTCTAGAAATATTACAATTTTAAAAATACTTGTTTTTTATTCAGCAGAATAACGATCCAATATTTGTGTGATAACAAAAGAAATGCTTATTTAAAAATAAGAACCACTGAATTTTTTTTAAAGTGCTGATGATTTTAAATTTCCCGGGAAATTAGCAAAAATTTTCCCGTTTTTCCGTTTCCAAAACCCTTATGACAATCTATTTATACATTAAATCACTGTAAATGCTTATTCTTCTATCTTCTATCCATCAATATAAATAAAAATCAATGTTGTTCGTTGGTCATCGCATCAGTTGGGAACGGCTGGACCAATTTTTACGATTTTTTCCTTCTAATTATCGTTTTGATCCGACCTAGGTTTTTACGGAAAAAAAATTTTGCACCGCCTACTTTTACGCCCACTATTTTGATTTACCTAAAATCAGAAAACAGCTTCATCGATTTGACTAAGTTTTCTTTCAAATGTTTGTATTAATCCATTTTAACTTTTCATCGAAGTAAAAAATTGCCACGCCTACTTTTACGCCCACTTTTTTCTATTTATATTAAATCGGATAACAGTTGCACCAATTTAGCTAATTTCTTCTTCAAATATTCATTAATTTTAAAAAATTTGTTATAATTTTGAAATTTTTTATTGCAACAGTAGGGCTTCGTCTATCTATATATATAAAAATGAAAATATACGATTATAATAAACAATTGTAGAAATTATAAAAACCAAATTTATAAATTATATTTCTGTTCAATCAAATTTAGTTGACTTCGTTTTGTCAAACTATGGATGAAATTGATCGGTTGATAACAAATAAGTGCAATAACATATTAGATAAAGTTTTAATCATTCCTTAAAAGTGATACGTTTTTTTAATAAAGAGTGCATTGTAAGTAAATTGCTATAATTCATGACTTGAAATAAATTAAATCGTTTTATCTCCAACAAATTTATAGATTAAGCTACTATAGATTGTAGATTTTTAAGATCTAAACGGTTAAAAGGTAATAGAAAAGTGAATAAATTGAGAGAATTGTAATGCCGCCGGTAAGAAGGACCAATTTAGGTCGCCGAACTCACAACGCTTCAAGCCAAGTGCATACTCGAGCTAATCAAACTGCAGAGCAACTCCAAGAGCGTAATAGACTTGAGCGATATCGATTATCGCAAACACGTTCATCACTTACACAAGATGAAAGAGAACATGCGAATGAAGTAGATATGTATCGAGTGAGACACAATCGTGCCATACAATCTATTCGAGGGATAACAAATTCAAATATGCCACCACCAGAGCCATTGCATTAAATACTTACGCTGCATTTTTAGCTTCTACATGCAGTAGTTTAAGTAAAGCTTGGGTATGAACAAAGTATGTATCCAAATCAACTAAAATGAATTTGGAATTGCCAAAATACTTATGCTTCATTTTTAGCTTAAGAACAAATAACAAATGTAACATATTACAATATTTTTTATTTTATTATACACAGGTGGAAAGGGTATATATAAGTTTGTCATTCCGTGTGTAATTTCTAAAATATTCACTTCCGGCTCCACAAAATATATATATTCTGGATCCTTATACATAAAGAAGTTGATTAGGCGATGTCCGTCTGTCCGTGTTGGTGTTGTAATGTCATTTGAAAAGGCACCAGAATAGCTACAAAAAATTTAAGCACACCAATCTGTCAGGCATAGTTTCAAAAATGTTGGTATTGCAATTCAGCAACATCGGATCATTCCTTTGGAGGCTGCGGGCCAAAAACCACGCCCACCTATATTTTTTTCACGTGTTTTTCGGCTTTAATGCTTCTTTTTTGCCTAATAAATATTAAATTTTTGTAAAATAAATATTAGATATTGTAGATCGCAAGGAGTTCATACAGATCTCGGGGGATCAATAACCCCCTGCGAGGGTCGATTGTTGTTTGTTTTTAGATTGGTAGGGTTTTTCTGCGTTGATTTGTATTAGAGACCTTTATAGAAAGCAATACACATAGAGGTAGCCAATTGACACACAGGGTACCCACTGGTAAATAGGAGCAGTTAAAAGGCACAAGGGGGTCAATTTGCTTTAGTTTGACCATTCTAACTCAATATAGATTGCAGAAAAGTCCTAAATTTAACAGAAAAATGTCAATAACATTTTTAAAAAAATTTTCAGAAAGATATTTTACAAAAAACTATTCGAAAAAAAATTTTTAAAAAATTTTCCAAAAGATTTTTAAAAAATTTTCCAAAAAATTTTGGAATAAAATTTTACAAAAAATATTTTTACAAACAATTTTCGAAAAATTAAAACAAAAATTTCAATATTTCTCTGAAAATTAAAATTATGAGTGTTACATAACATATTTTTAATGTTAAGAATATACATATGTATGTATGTATGATATAGAATAACTTATTTTTATACTCTTTACCACAGGTGGAAAGGGTATACATAAGTTTGTCATTCTGTGTGTAATTTCTACAATATATATTCTGGATACTTATACATAGAGAAGTTGATTTAGCGATGACGATAGTCTACCAATATATAAACTGGATTGGGGCAGAAGGCGGGGTACCTCCTATGCAAAATAAAAAATTATTATCGGGTACGCGGCGAACTACAATGCTAATATGCATAGTCTTGCAAAACACAGACTGGATAAGAACAGTGGAGTTACCTCCCATAAAAATTTAAAAATTATTATCGTGTTGATATGTATAGTCTAGCAATAAACAGATTAGATGGGAACAGTCGGCGTCGTACCTTGCATATAAACTAAAATATTTTTGATATTTCGATTTAAAGGTTAGCCATACTTTTCTTCCAAGTGTTTATTGTATTTTTTGTGGATGGGTGTAGCGAAGCGCACACGGGATAGCTAGTTAATAAATATAAATGCATGTTAAAAGTGGATGTACATATGCAAATCCTTTTGTATTAAACAAATTTTAAATTTAAAATTAAATTAACAGTGGGTTATATTGCAACGCTAAATCCAATTTTATTCAACAAAAGTACCCAACAATATGCAAGAAAAAATACAAAAATAATTTGCTCTTGTGTGTTCAACTATCGTCTAACATTAACATGTGGTTGCAATGTTTCAATTTACTCTAGAAATGTTTTAAATGCCGTGGCACATAGAATACGTCATAGTTTAACGTACTGAACTTAACAACGGAAAGTAACAACGGAAGAGGTGACACAATGAGTACTTTGTTGACGGCTATAAAATCAAGAAAGAGACAAATATAGTACCAAATTTTTACGAACATCGGAAAAATAAACAATACAAAAACTAAAAATTATGAACATTTTCCTTTATTATTTCCTTTATTTTTAAAAAATAATGAAATTAAAAAGCCAATATGTTTTATATTTTATGTTTAAATAATTAAATTAATCAATAAAGAAAAATATAACAACAAAAAAAACTCTTAATTTGAAAACCAACACCGGCTTCGCTTAAGGCCGGGGCACATAGAATCCGTCATACGTTATACTTTAAAGCTCTTAATTGAAATCAAAGTAACAACGGAAGATGTTGACACAATGAGTACTTTGTTGACGGATATTAAATCAGAAAAGAAAACACGAGAAAAGCTTTTTTCTCCATTTTACTCTATTAAATTAAATTATTTTGTTATATTTTGTTTTATTTTTGCTTCCACTCAACACAAAAATTTAATTTTGAGAGAGTGAAACAAAGAGAAAACAATTATAGCTTTAAACTTACGTCAAAAGTTAAAAGTTGCCCAACTTTCGTACTTTGCGTTGACGGAGACGTACTGATTGTGACAACACTCATTAGAAAACTGTATTTCAACTTTCTTGTATGTTGAAAAAGTCGACGTATACGTATGACGGATATGTGCCCCGGTCTTTACTAAACATTTCTAAAATAGCCGGCCATCGGCCAAGCGCAAGGAAGTCTGCTTTATGGCATGACCAACACCGGCTTCTCTTACTAAAGGTTTTCTTATACTAAAGGTTTTCTTATTGAAAATAATAAAAATTTTAATATATGTATGTTAATTGTTTTTTTAATTAATTCTTACATATTGTTTCCACAACTTCGTAGGTTTCTGCAAAATAAAATAAAACATACTTATGACAAAAAATACTAATCGCAACTTGTTTTTTTATATTTCTGCAAAAAATAAAGAAATATTAAATTAATTTAAAATTCTTAAAAATGTTCCACCCTTATTCTTACCTTGTTAAAATACATTTAATTTTTATGCGCCAGAAAATAACACAAAAGAAAATCAATGTTTACGAAATAACACAACAGAAAAATAATCAATTTAAGAAAAAGACGGATAGAATTTGTATTTTTTGCATCCTGTTTATTCGCCGTTTCACCTCTTGGGTTCTTTTTGGTACTGATTGCGACAACACTCATTAGAAAACCTGTATTTAAACTTTTTTGTACATTGAAAAAGACGACGTAAAACGTACATATGACGGAGTCTATGTTCCCCGGCTTTAAGACGCCTTGAAATATCAAGACCAAATGTTTGCGTGAAATATAAAAGAAATAAACTGTTTGGTTGTAAAAGTGGTTGTATTCTTATTAAAAAGAGAATACACAAATATATTTTTAGTTTAATTTTTCCATTACAACTAAGAGATTATATATTTTTTAATCAACAATAATCACCAATTCATTAACTTTAAGTAATCGTAGTATTGGAAAGTATATTTGTTTATATTACGCCTATTGCACAAATTCATTAAAATTTAAGTTTACGTGAAGTATTTTTATGACAAATTTTCATACAAAATTTGTATGCTTAAAGTAAACTTTATTTTTTATGAATAATATGTATCTGAAATATTTTTGTGAAATTAATAAATTCATTTAAATGCAGATTTTATTCTCCTAAATTCTTTAAATAAATTATTTTAAATTTGATACTTGTACATTACATCAGTTTAATGTAGCTGCCGGCTATTATCACCGCCTAGCTGTTGATGCCGTCGACTGCAGTCACCAGCTTAGAGGTTTTATTTGTAAACATTCTCGCGGGTGAAAAGCAAAGTTTTTTTTAATATAAAATATTTAAATTTAAAAGAAAATGTGAAATAAAAAAATTTGCGGTCACCCTTATTTTCCGAGTTATGGGGCTCTGAACTTTTCATATGAAACTGTGATTGTGCACTTTATTTTTGAACATCAATCAAGGTCAATATGGGTATCATTTTTAAGCTTTTGGAAATATCTATCGAATGGTGCTAAAATTTAAAAAAAATTTAACCCATTAAGAATGGAATTATTTTTTTTTTTTAAGTTTTTTTATATTACTAAAGTTTTCCTGTATAGCCGTCCTTCGGCCGAGCGCAAGGATTTTCTCCTCTATGGTATGACCAACACCGGCTTCGCTTTCTAAAGTTTACCTGCATAGCCGGCCTTCGGCCGGGCGCAAGAATTTTGTCCTCCATGGTATAACCAACACCGGCTTCGCTTACTAAAGTTTTTCTGCATAGAAGGCCTTCGGCCGGGCGAAAGGATTTTCTTCTCTATGGTATAACCAACACCAGATTCGCATACTAAAGTTTTCCTGCATAGCCGGTCCACAGATTTGGATTTGTTCTGTGTGTCACACCCGTATAACCCGGAATGTAGCCTCGGTACTCAGGCCTCACCAACCACCGCAACTGGTCCCCAAGCTTTGTAGCAAGTTGTTGTAGCTCGCAACCACCCAATGTCAGCACTGGTTCTTCAATAATAACCCAACAGAATCACATCTCGTCTCCATCTGTAGGACATAACAGAGCTCGGAGGTCTCTGTGGGCACGTTTAGTATACCGGTGTATTATTCGAAGAAACACTACATCAGTTCAGTGCAATGGTTGCAAACAATGGTGTCACATGAAAAAATCGCTTCTCGCTTACACCAACTGGCAAACTTGAGTTGCGTTTCATTCTGACCACAACCCCATCTTGGTCACTGTAGAGAAACCGAGCGACTTCGTGGAGCTTGATAAGCGCATATTTATTAACAACAATAAAGCCAACTGGCAGGGCTTCTCAAAACTTTTTAATGACACTCTCCGCCAACAGCCCCACCCCATCTGTGCCAGAAAGGGAGAAAAAACCCTAAGAGAAGCAATTCTCAAGCCTGCTAAGCGCTTTATCCCTACAGGAAAAATATCTAATGTTAGACCACATTTTGCATCTAATGCAGCTCGTTTGGCACAGATCGCTAATGGCCTTAGTCAGCCAAGGCCGTGTCAACGAACCATTATTTCTGCCGTAGATTTATCCAAGGCATTTGACACGGTAGATCACTCTGTGCTGATAAATGTCATTATCCAATCTACTCTTCCGAACTATCTCAAACGGTGGGTTGCTAATTACCTATGTGACAGACAAGCTTTTGTTGAGTTTGGAGATATTTCCAAAAGCTTTGAAATGATACCCATATTGACCTAATTTGTTCAAAAATTTAGTGTACAATCGATACTGGACGCCCTACAATATGTGGGGGCTGAACAGAAAATTATAGAGTGGACGGAGAATATGCTTCGAAGTAGAAGCATTATCTCCAGTCTTGGCCCTAGTACGATGAGGAAAGTTGTGACAAGGGGAACACCGCAGGTGGGAGTCATGTCCCCACTCCTTTGGAACCTTGTTGTAAATAAAATCCTCTTCAGACTAGGCAACGGAGGCGTTAAGGTGGTCGCGTATGCAGATGACGTTGTAATCCTTATCAGGGGTAAATTTTTATCCACGATAAGTGACCTTATGGAATCGGCATTAGGCCAACTACTCGCTTGGGCGAAGGACAACGGTCTGGGCCTAAACCCTGGAAAGACCGAACTTGTTCTCTTCACCGGAAGATATAAAATTCCGGAATTTAAACTCCCAAAAATGGGTAGCATTACTCTGGAATTATCAAAAGAAGCGAAGTACCTCGGCGTTATCCTAGACTCAAAGCTCTCGTGGAAACGTAATGCTGAGAGCAGGATGAATAAGGCCCTATGTGCATTTTACGCATGCAAAAGGACCTTTGGCAGGAGATGGGGCCTAAAACCGTACATGGTACACTGGATGTACACGGCAGTGATTAGGCCCATCCTCACCTATGGAGCACTCGTCTGGTGGAGAATGGTGGACACTAAAGTTCACCTCTCTCTTCTGGATAAGGTCCAAAGGTTAGCGAGTCTCTCCATTACTGGTGTGATGAGGTCAACTCCACAGGCCAGTTTGGGGACAATGCAGGATCTGACCCCTCTAGATGTCTATATCAAACACGTCGCTGCCAGGTCGGCCTTAAGACTCAGGGAGTCGGGCGAATTAAGGCATTGTCGTGTTGGACATGGCACCATCCTACGACAGGTGGGTGGCAATATCTTGAGGGAGCAGACTGATTACTTAACCCCTGTTATGGACCTCGACAAATCCTTTGTCGTGAAAATTCCTACCAGGGATGAATGGAAGGAGAACTCTGTAATTCGGAACAATGCGGTTTCAATATTTACGGATGGCTCCAAGATAGACATGGGGACCGGATCGGGGATCTTCTCTGATGATCTTGATCTTTCAATTTCACTTAGGCCTCCCGATACCTGCACCGTGTTCCAAGCTGAAATATAAGCTATATCAGTAGCGGCAAGGAAAATTGAGGAACTTGCGATGGAGGCGTCGACTATCGATATTTTCGTAGATAGTCTAGCCGCCATTAAGGCCCTTAACTCAAAAGTAGTGAAATCTAAATGTGTGTTAGCTTGCATATAATCTTTAGCCCTACTTGAACGACATCGTATAATGATAGTGTGGGTTCCAGGACATGAGGGCATTCGTGGAAACGAGATGGCCGATCAATGTGCGAGGAACGGTTCGAACCTGGATGTGACGGTTGCCCAAGGGGAAATCAATATCCCATTGGCCGAAATGTCTAACATACTGGGAGAATGGTCGCTGAAGGAAACGAATACTAACCACTTGCAGATTATCTAGAATCCTTTGGCCCTCAATTGATAAAAAAAGGACAAAGGCACTACTGATCCTCGAGAAAAGCTCGTTAGCACTTCTGGTTGGTGTTATAACGGGACACTGTATGATCGGACGTATGTCGGAGCGTATGGGAATCTCTCGTGGAGGGTGCTGCAGAAGCTGTATGGATGAGGAAGAGGAGGAATCAGTTCAACACCTTCTCTGCGACTGCCCGGCTCTTCAAGAGCGTAGGCTCAAATTTCTGGGTCAAAGATTCTTCCAGGACCTGGACTGTCTCAGGGATGTGACACTGAGTAGCCTATTAGGCTTTGTGAAAAGCTCCGCGTGGTTTACAAGAACCACCGGTATCGGAGTTCTTTAGGGAATGGTGGGGGTTGACGATCGTTGGGGCATCACAATGGGCCTTATTGGCCTCCGAGTGAACTCGCGTTTTTGCGGGCGGCCCGTTTAACCTAACCTAACCTAGTGTACAATCACAGTTTTATATGAAAAGTTCAGAGGCCCATAACTTGGAAAATAAGGGCGACCGACTTTTTTTTATTTTACATTTTCTTATTATTTTTTAATTCTCTATCACCCTGTTTTACATTTCCTTATTATTTATTTATTCTCTATCACCCTGTGTAATTTTTTTTTTTTGTTGGGTCAAGCTTCACTGAACTAGACTTAAGCCAAGAAATATACAGTGGCACAGAAAACTACATACCCCTGAATATATTTCAATTCTAGAAAGCCGGAGGGACATTTATAACAGAAATTTATATTCAACAATAACATTATAGAGTAATAAATAAAATCGTAATAATAGTTGTAAATAATAAAGTAAAGTTAACGAAAACAACAAAAATCCTATTTTTGGGCACAGAAAAGTCTACATACTACTAGCCTAGAAATGCTAATATTAACAATTATGCAAAAGAAATAGTGCTACCAACTTTTGTCAGCTCTTTAATATTTTTATCAAGAAAGTTAAAAAATTGATCAAATGTGTGAAAAAGGAAAAAATATGTTTGGAGTTGCGGAAGCTTATTGTTAAGTACCATGAAGGTGGAAAATCTCTTCGGGAAAGTGGTGAGTTAGTTGTATGTTCCAAAGCAATTGCACAAACTATAATTAAGATAAGGAGTGGCCGTCCAACTAAACATATAAATCTTGGGAAGATAAAACAAAATCGAAGAAACACAGCAGTGGAAATCACGAAATACCTAGAATTTAATAATCACCCTTATTCTAGTTGGCGACGGCAATATTAAACGACGTCGTTTTTTATAGTTTGTTGTAAATCGGTATTCCCGTTGGCAATATTGCCATTTATCGATGACTGGCAACATATGTTTGGTACTTTGTAAGGAAATGTGACGTTGATGTTGCCATAAATTGGCTTTGATATTGTCGTCAGTGTTTTTGGTGTTGTGTAGAACAAAATAATGAAACAAATTAAAAACTGAATAACGTTTACATATATAAATATAATTTGTTATTAATTTTAATAGAAAAAATTTAATTGTTAATTTTTGTTTATGTTTTTATTTTATTTAAATTATTTGTTCAAATTAAAAAATATCCTTTATGAGTAAAATACAGATGTTGGTGTTTTTTACTTGGCTAATATGTTTGCGAATCCGTCCATCAAAAGATGCAGCTTGACTTCCTTTTTTAGCATGTGTCATGTCGATCTTAATCCATACTTTGGATTAGGTCTCCATGTCATGGCATCCAGAGTTTTAAACAAAATTTTGACATCATTGGAGACTTTTATTTACCACTAACTTTTTACCTGATGATAATTTAAAGATGTTTAACTTTTCTTTCAGATGTTTTCCATCGGAAATAGAAAATATTTATATTTTAATGTAAACACCTTTATTTTAATTGATACACTTTAATTTTTTCATAAACCTTTTTAACTAATAAACTGGCAACGTCGTCACAACATTTTTAGAGAATACCAAATTAACATTGATCTTGTGTTAAAGTGAGGTTGCATCAAAATCGACGACGATGTTGCCGACGCCAAACAGAATAAGGGTGAATATGTAATTTCACCCAGAAACAGTTCAAAGTATACTTAGAAATTATGGATCTCATAGTCGTATGCCTAGGAAGGAACCGTATTAAAAAAACAAAACGCATAGTGTGTTGTTGATTTTAAGCTAATAGGCCTGAGGTTTATAAGTAAATAAAAATTCCTTTTATTTATTTTACCCTACGTTTCGTAGACGTTTATTTAATATAATGTTTATTTAATATAATGTAAATTAAAAATTCAAAATTTGCAAGTGATTTAGTCGTTATTGTTATTGTTAATTTTTGTAAAAATAATTTGTTTTTATATTTAAATAGACGAACCCTAGAAAAGTAGACAAAAAATCTACGAAACGTTGGGTAAAATAAATGAAAGGAATTTTTATTTACTTATAAACCTCAGGACTATTAGCTTAATGTCAACAACACATTCAAAAATTCAAACTGGCCAAAAATATAAAGAAATAAATCACATCGGATAGCTTGCCGAAACAAAATCTTTTAAATATAAAAACTGCAATTAAAATCACGCAACATGAAAAATCATTTTAAACACATCGCACTAAAATATGACGGCGATACAAGCAGGACGATGAAGGAATACTGCAATGAAATTAAGAGACTAACACATTTACAGGAAAGGTTAAAGTTCATATTGTCATGCCGAATCTACGGTATAACTCCTAACCACACAACCAATACAACAAAACAGGTAAAGATGCTTTTTTCTTCCAAAACTTTAAAGGAAAGACTGAAGAAAATCAAATACAATTTTCACAAAAAGATTTTAAACTTAGAAATTTCACAGACTAACGTAAAAGAAAATTTATTATTTACATACTGGAATTAAAAACGTTCTTTCCACTACTGCCTACACACCATTTATGAAAAAACTAACAGAATAAAACATATAAGAGAGATTATAAGGAAAACACAAACGAAAAAATCAACACACTGAAAGAAATGTAATTTAAAAAACATGGATTTATTTATAATGTTCAATTGTTTGAAAACCATACGGGATTGAACTTACCGACAGAATGTGAATGGTTATTATCACTAGGAAAAAAGTTTGCATTACCAATAGAAAAAAATAATTTCTCAACAAATGTCATAGCAGACATAGAACAATGTATCCAAAATCTAAAAGACTGCGCAGAAAAAGATGTTGCAAGGACTAAACTAGCGAACAAAATTAAAGCCTTTAAGAAGAAAATGCCAAATACAGAACGCGAAAGATTCATCATCGCAGTTTTCAGAGAAACCAAGAAATCTTTGATGAGACATTACAATACCATCACTCAGGCAGACAAGGGAAATAACAAAGACAAAGAAAATCGTTTCTGAACTGCATACAAACGGCTTTATTGACACATGGCAGAAACGTAAGCTAACTTCCACAGCAGCAACAGCCCCAAGGATTTATGGATTACCAAAAATTCATAAAGTAGGAATCACTCTTAGACCAATAGTTTCATCTCTTCAAGTACCTTGTTACCAACTGTGAGAATTTATTGGAAGTTTTCTCAAACAAACTGTCTCAGAAAAATATAATATTAAAAATTCTATTCAACTCAAAAAATAGCTTGCCAATATTAAACTTGAAGATGGAGAAATTCTAGTTTCTTTCGATGTCATTTCTCTCTTTACAAACATACCAGTTCATCTGGCCGCTAAAAATGTATTGTGTAAGTGACATAAAATTGAAGAACTGACAAGGATACCTCGCTCAAAATTTCTCCATATGTTAAATTTTGTATAAAAGATAACAACTATTTCATCCATGAAAACATCATCTACAACCAAATTTTTTCAATGCCTGTGGGAAATCCTCTGTCTTCTACCATAGCGGATATAATACTGGACAGCCTTCTTGAAGACGCCTTACTAAACTAAGAGATAAAGGGATAAATATAAAATACATCACGAAATACGTAGACGACTTACTGGCAAGTATCCAGGCTAAGGATAAAGACATAATATTATCTGTTGTTAATGACTTCCATCCAAAAATAAGGTTCACAATGGAGATAGAACAAAATAATAAAATAGCATTTTTAGACACCATGTTACACAGAACAAATAATAAAATTAGTTTTGACTGGTATAGCAAGGCAACATCGTCTGGCAGAATTGTAAACTTCTACACAACACAGCCAAAAAGCTAAATAATCAACACAGCTATCTGTTTTATAAAAAGAGTTTTAAATATAGGTGATGAACAATATCACGACAAAAACAAAAAAACTAATTCACAAAATACTTAAACAAAACAGTTTCCCAAGCAACTTAATTTATTCACTGGTTGAGAACACAAGAAATCGTATAAATTACAATGACTCACATAACACAATTAGTTCCACAAGAGAAGAAAAAAATGTTTACAGTGTACCATACGTCCCAAACTTTACCGACAACAACAACCTAAAAAGAATACTCAAACTCACTGATATGCATTTTACATATTTTTTCAAAAACAAAAACACCTATTGGCAAATTACAACAAAGCAATGTTGTTTATGAAATCAAATGCAAAGGGAAAAATAATGAGAATTGCGAACTGATATACATTGGCACAACAAAGAGAAGTGTTGAAACTAGAATGAACGCACACACTCTTGACATAAGCTAAAAGAAAGAAACAACTGCACTTGCGCAACACATCGTACAGACTGGTCACACAGCTGATTTAGAAAACGTTGAAATACTCGACAAAGAGAAGCTAGAAAGAAAAGATATTATTGAGAGATTACGTATCCAACAAAGTATAAACAGAACCATGAATTTAAAGGAAGATACAGCAAACATCAACACAAGCTACAGAGTTTCCTTATCATAGACAAAATTATTAGAGTATGTGTTTATTTAATATAATGTAAATGAATAATTCAAAATTTGTAAGTGATTTAGTCGTTATTGTTATTGTTAATTTTTGTAAAAATAATTTGTTTTTATATTTAAATAGACGAACCCTAGAAAAAGTAGACACAAAATCTACGAAACATCGGGTAAAATAAATAAAAGGAATTTTTATTTACTTATAAACCTCAAGCCTATTAGCTTAAAATCAACAACACATTCAAAAATTCAAACTGGCCAAAAATATAAACAAATAAAACGCATGGTATTTGCAAAAGCCCACGTTAACAAATAAAACACTTTCTGGGCTAATCTTATGTTTAGCGACGTCTGTAAATTTGACTTCTTCGGTTCTAGTGGGAGAAAGAGTTTGGCTTCAAAAAATGGTGAACTATTGCCTATATAATTTACTTCCAGTTACTATAACATTTACTTTCAACTGTGATACAGAGAGCATGTTATTACCGCCATGGTAATACCATGGTCGAATATTAGTTGCTGGTTGGGCATATGTTCTGACTAAGTAAATTTCTAAAGAGAAAAATAAACTCCAAAAAGAAAAAAACATAGCCATTTCGCTGATTTTTTCTTGTATAGTGCCAAAAATGGTGATTTTTTAAATGTTTGTATGGGGTACCCCCAGGGATGGTTCCAGGGAGTGTTTAATATACATATATAATTTGTTGAAAACAGTTATGAATAATATAAAATAATTTGTAAATAAACAAATATGTAGATAGTAGTAAAGTTAATAAATATTAATTTTTTTATAAATTACACTGAAACATTTTTAAAATTCTGAATATTTTATTTTATTTTGAAAAACAAATTTAACAACTAACTAAATAATAGTTAGGTTTCAGCTAGCTACAAAAAATTTGTTTTCAGCTCACGTCTAAACTATTAACGTTTAGTTGAATTCTAACTAACTTATAGTTGATTAAAAAAACTACTTATAGCCAACGGAAAAAGAGTTAGTTTATAGCTAGCTAGAGCAAGTTAACTGAAAGCTAACTATTATAAAGTCCTCTTTCACAATAGACAGAAACAGGGCAGATAGACGAGATTTGTAGGCAAGGGGTTGAAGAGGTAGAGTGTGTATTTCATGACTATCGTACTGGACATTTTTTCGTTTCTCTTTTTTGCTTTTCGCTTTTTTCTGTGTTGCTTCACATTATATTTCTCAAGTCGGCGTCTACTTGCTTAAAATTTCTCGTGTACCACAGATTTTAAATCACACACACACATGTAAAGTAAATAAATCCAAAAGTAGTATGTGAAAAAATCTCTCTGTCTTGTTTATGTCCTATTGTGAAAGGTTCTTCGTTATGTTCATGGTATAAGAATATATGACGGAACCTCTCTGTACTCCAAGTCATTATATGGTGTTGATATAATGCACCTTCTTAAAATCAAATCTTTAATTTTTCTGCACAAAATTATCTACATAAATGAGCCAGACTATTTATTTAAACGCATCTAATTCGCGAGATCCAATAGAGGAAAACAAATTTTTCAGTTTACAAATCGGACTCTAATATCGGAGTGGCAGTTTTTTACAAATACTATATGACTCAGGAACACCCTACCTAACCCACTACAAACTACAGGCAACGCTCTAAGATTCAGAAAAACTGTTTTTTCAAATTTTTAAATGACATGATAAATATTAAATGAAATTTATTTTTTGAAATTTATAATTTTTTTTGTTTCTATTCTTTTATGATTTTAATACCATCATTTTTATTGTTATTTATTATTATTATTATTATTTTTTTCTCTTTGTATGATTATTATTTTTATTGTCATATTCTACTGTTTTCCGTATAAAAATCACATACTGTAACTTAAAAGATTAACTTCTTGTTGTATGCGATATTCAATAAAATAAAATAAAAAATAATAAAGTTATAAAAAAAAGGTTGAAGACAGAGCAAAAGAAAATTCAAAAAATGTCTGCCCTGTTTCTGTCTATTGTAAATGCAGTCTATGCAAATATCTGTCTTCCTTGGTTATGTCCAATTGTAAAAGGTTTAATTGAGAGCAAAAGAGAATTCAAAAAATGTCTGCCCTGTTTCTGTCTATTGTAAAAGCAGTAAAAGTTAGTTGCATAGTAATGCAGAGTCGGACAATTGACTACTGCTTAGGAAATCGCAATGTTAAAATAGTTAGTTGTTTTCATTGCAAAGTAATCCAAGTGTCAGTCGGCACTATTTGCGAAATAGTTATCTTAAAGTTAATTTTTAGTTTACTCAGTTTCCGACAGCGTTTATACAAAGAAATATTGTGATTGATCGTTTATTACTTTCCTTTACATATACACTTGCTGTTAGTTTTTGGTATTATTTATTTAACCGTGGGTTTTATTTTATTGTCGGTCAGTCGAATTATAAGAAAAATTTAAAAAAAATAAAAAGCCCAAAGTTATAAAGTGATATTAATTTTATTTTTTATTAAATATTTATCCGAAAATATAAGAAACTGTGTTGTTGTTTGTATATTTGGTGGCTGTGTTTTTTTTTTGCACTAATATATATGTACATACATACAAATTGTTGTTTTCGTTCTTCTTCTACACTACAGTTTCTGCGGTCGGTCAGTTAGAATTTTTTTCGGTTTGTAAAATACAAAGTAATTTCTTTTTCAAGTTTAAATTTAAATAAAAATGTACGTCCCTATTAAGGTTTACACTCAGTTGAGTTGTCTAAAAGACAACTGCTACTGATGAGTTATAATTTGAAACAACTGCTACTGATGAGTTGAAATTTTTTTTAAAGTTTTGTTAACCGAATTAATACTTATTGTATACTTCAGACATGCCAACTAGTAACCGAGTTCACACATCGACATTTGCTGACGACACAGCTTTTTTGAGCATTCACGAAAGAGCCGAAGTAGCATCACGATATTTACAAGACCACATATCCAATTTAGAAAAATGGTTGAAGAAATGGAGAATAAAAGTGAATGAACAAAAATGTACTCACATAACCTTCACACTGCGTACAGCATCTTGCCCCCCTATTCGGATAAATAACCAAACGATACCTCAGCTTTCAGACGTCAAATATCTCGGCATACATCTTGACCGGCGCCTTACATGGAAACGGCACATAGAAACAAAGTTAACACAAATGAAGTCCAACTAAACTGGCTAATTGGCAGAAATTCTACTCTAGCTTTAGACTGCAAACTTTTATTATACAAGTCAATTCTAAAACCAATATGGTGTTATGGCATTCAATTATGGGGCACTGCCTCAGCTACCAACGTAGAAAAAATTCAAAGGCGCCAAAATAAGATTCTACGTATTATTACATCTGCTCCCTGGTATATAAAAAATTCGAACATCCATAAAGATCTAAACGTGCCATCAGTTAAAGCAGAAATAGCGAAACTTGCCATAAGGTATTTAAAGAAGCTTGAAACTCATCCGAATCCACTGGCCCGTAACATATAAACTGAACCTGGTTACATTCGATTAAGAAGGAGGGACACTGCTTCTCTCATCCGTACATCAGAGGGATAACCCACAAATTACAGTAACCGTGAAACATACATTTTTTTGTCCAGCACTGGTTGGACTTAACAAGTATATTTTTAGACTTAAGATATGAGTAATTATTGGTAGTTCAATTAAATTGAAGATACAATAAATAAAAATTGCGAAAAAAAAAAAAATATATATATATATATATATATATATATATATATATATATATATATATATATATATATATATATATATATATGTATTATTTATTATATATTTTAAGCCTAGTACTGTGTTCGAAATTGTGAAAAATGTTGAGCTACATTTATTATTTCACAAGGAAAATTTGACATTTAAAATTAGAAGAATTTAACGATTTTCTTGCTTTTAAATATAGTACATTGTTTTACAAAATTTTACAAAAAATTCCACATGAAATAATGCCCATTTGCTTTATTTCACAGCTTTGGTAAAATGTTGCCAGAAACATTTCAATGTTTTTCCACAGTATCTGACAGATATATAACTGTATTGAAAAGAGGTCGAGCCCTAAATCTTCGCAGATTGCACCAATCTCCAAAATACTTAAAGATAAGGAGGCTAACGGAATAAGTTCCCAAAATCGTTTTGCTATTTTAGATAGCGAAACAAGTGAACAAAAAAACGGCACCCAAGTCGTTTAAACCACCACCAACTTTTTTAAGGGAGAAAAATTCGAATGAATTAATAAATTGGTTAATTTCAGTTATTGGAGAAAACTCATTCTATGTAATTCCAATCAAGCGTGGTAACATTGATGAAACTAAAATTCATTTTATAGACGAAAGTAGTTATCGTAAAGCAGTAAAGGAGTAAAAAAGCTGCAATAAGAACTTTTATACCTATCAGCTGAAGAGTAGCAAAGGCCTACAGGTAGTCATTAAAGGTGTAGACTGATATGTTAATCCAGTGGAAATAAAAGCTGGCCTCCAAAAAGTAGGATTTAAGGTTAAAAGCGTTGACAATCTCAGAAATCGAGAGCGTGTCCCTCAACCTCTATTTCGCGTTGAACTGGAACATGGGGATATTAGATTAAAGAAGAACGCATCCCATTTATAATCTAAAATATCTGTTACACCGCAGGATAAGTGTAGAGAAACCACATAAGCGGTCAGGACCAGTTCAGTGTTTAAATTGCCAAGAATACGGCCATACAAGGGCTTACTGCAAGTTGCCTCCGGTTTGCGTTGTGTGTGGAGAACTTCATTGTTCCGCCCAATGCGACAAACCAAAGGATGACTCGAAGGTTAAAAAATGTAGCAATTGCGGTGGAAATCACACTGCTAACTACAGAGGCTGTCCAGTTTTTTCTGAGGTAAGGAAGTCAACTCAGAAATTAAATACTTCTGCTAGGCAGCCACAATACCAAGCAAATGCTTATTACCCTCAGTTAGCTCAACCCACAACCAAACATGTTTCATACGCGGATATGTTAAAATCCAATCATGTTTTAGCACACAAAGCGACACCTACAACCAATTCTACCCCAAATATGCATCGAGAAGCTAAAGAGCAAACACCATCTGGTAACTGCAATCGTCTCGAAGCAAGTATCGAGACATTAGTGCATTCGTTAAACAGTTTTATGAGCTCTATGAGCAGCATGATGCAAGAAATGGTACGCATGCAATCTAGTATGTTGCAGGCGTTACTTAACAAACCATGAAATGTTTAAAAATATGTTCCTGGAACGCAAACGGCTTGCGCCAACACAAAAATGAACTCGAGTACTTCCTTAAGAAGAAAAAAATTGATGTCATGCTGGTTGCAGAGACTCACTTAACAACAAATAGCTTTTTTAAAATAAATGGCTATATCTTATATGACACCAAAGACCCCCGTGGCAGAGCATGTGGTGGTTCAGCAATACTAATAAAGGCTCGAATCAAACATTATTTACTGTGTGATTTTTGTGAAGATTACCTTTAAGCAACAAACATCTGCATTGAAGAATTTCATCAAAACTTTGTAATTTCTTCGATTTATTCACCTCCTAGGTTTCAAATATCAGAGAGTCAATACAGCGATTTCTTCAAATCACTAGGTCCCTATTTCATAGCATCAGGCGACTACAACACTAAACATACATTTTGGGGATCACGCCTAATAACTCCAAAAGGTCGTGTTTTGTTTGACACAATTTCAAAAATGAGTCTAAACGTGATATCGAGTGGACAACCCACCTATTGGCCTACTGATCAGCAAAAAATACCTGATGTTATTGACTTTGGCTTAACTAAAGGTATTTCAAAAGAAATGATTGAAGTTGAAGCGTCTCTTGAATTATCCTCAGATCATTCACCCACTATTGTCTATATATAGAATAAGCAAAATATCGTGTCGCCAACATCTTTCACAAGCATTAATTGGTTGAAATATAGAAAGTATCTCAGTACTCATTGTTCACAAAACATACCGCTAAGAACACCAGAAGATGTGGACCAGAGTCTAATTTATTTTGATCAAAACCTTAAATCAGCTGCCCAACAAGCGACAGAAACCAGACAATCAGCTAGATACAATCAAATTTATTTTGTAGATGTCGAGCGGCTCTTGGCTGAAAAAAGAAAAATTAGAAGAGAGTGGCAAGCACACAGATCTCCTCAAATCTAGACTTAAAGATTGCACGAAACGGATAAGACAGCTGCTAGAATCTCGAAGAGTAGCATCTCTGAAAAGTTACTTGGAAGACCTCGACGCAACTGCACAATCAGATTATTCATTATGGCGTGCATGTAGAAACCTTAAAAGACCGGTCGTACGTAAGCCTCCCTTGCGAACTTCTTGGTGAGACTGGGCAAGGAATGATACCGAAAAAGGCAATTTGTTTGTTGGACATTTGAAAAAGGTTTTCACCCTAAATGTATGTACTGATATAGCTGAGTTGCCATCAGTAGAGACTAGTGCCGTAGTACCCCTAAGATTTGAATTTAGCGATATTGAAAGGGCAATAGCAGATTTAAACACCAAAAAAGCCCCTGGCGTTGATAAAACAAGTAACAAGATGTTAGTTGAGTTGCCCCGTATAGGTCCCAGAATTATTCTGTTTGTTTTTAATGCCATCTTACGTCTTGAGTACTTTCCCACAGAGTGGAAGGTCTCTTTGATAACTATAAGCCTTTTATCAAACGTGTCAAAGTTATTTGAGAGAATATTAATAACTAAGCTGAATCCAATTCGTAGCGCGAAAGGATCCATTCCGAACCATCAATTCGGCTTCAGAAAACAACATAGTACGATCCAACAAACGCACAGATTAGTAAATGTAATTAGAACGACCTTTGAAGAAAAAAAATACTGTTTTGTGCTCTTTATCGACGTTTCTCAAGCATTCGATAAGGTTTGGCACGAAGGCCTCATATTTAAGCTAAAGCTGAACTTGCCCGAAAACTTGTATAAGCTCTTAAAAGATTATTTAACGAATCGCAAGTTTTTACTAAAAGAAGGTGACTTTTTAAGCTCGCCACAGCTCATTGAAGCCGGAGTTCCCCAAGGTAGTATTTTGGGACCAATTTTATATTTACTGTACACATCGGACATGCCAATTAGCACCCTAGTCCACACATCAACTTTTGCATAAACAAAAATGTACTCACATAACTTTCACACTGCGTAGGGACTCATGCCCTCCTATTCGCATAAATAACCAAATGATACCACAGCTTTCAGACGTAAAATACCTGGGTATACATCTTGACCGTCGCCTTACTTGGAAAAGTCACATTAACTTCAAGTTAACACAAATGAAACTAAAAGCAGTACAACTATATTGGCTTTTTGGCAGAAACTCCACCCTGAGCTTACATTGTAAACTTCTACTGTACAAGTCGGTTCTCAAACCAATTTGGTGTTATGGGATTCAGTTATGGGGCTCTGCCTCAGCTAGCAATGTAGAAAAAATTCAAAGGCGCCAAAATAAGATTTTACGTATTATTACATCTGCTCCCTGGTATATAAAAAATTCGAACATCCACAAAACCATAAACATGCCATCAGTTAAAGCAGAAATAGCGAAACATGCAGTCACATATCTAAAGATGCTTCAATCTCATCCAAACCCTTTGGCGCGTAACATACTGAATGAACCTGGTTACATTCGACTAAAAAGAAGAGATACTGCTTTTCTTGGCCGTACATTAGAGGGATGACCCGCAAATGATTGCAAAATCCGTGAAACAAACATTATTTTTGTCTAGCACTGGCTGGACTTAAAAAGAATATATTATTTAAGACTTAAGATACGAGTAATTATTGTTAGTTCAAAAATATTGAAGATACAATAAATAAATTATGAAAAAAAAAATGTTTTTCCACAGTAAAAACAGAGTACTACCTTTGTAACATTTTTTCATGACTTTGTTATACAATTTTTTTATGTACTTTGACAGCATTACGCATGAAAAACTGAACAGAGTACCAGGCTTAAAAAACAATTTTGTTATACTACAAATATTTAGTTAAATATTTATTGTATTTCAATAATTTTTAGAAATTACTAAAGAAGAAAAAAATTCTATTTCTGCATTGGATAAATTTAGTAGATCTTCTACTCTAATTCAATTTCAGGGGCCTAATCACCGCATTCGATATCGATTAAACTATCGTATCGAATAACAAATTCGGTACAAGTCGAGTAAGCTAATTATGCCATTTGACAGGTATCGAATCGTTATTTATATCAAATTGCAATAGATTAATAATAATACAACAAGAAAACACGGTTTATATGGCGTTCACACTTAGGTGTTTAAGCAGTTTTGAAGAGTTTAAGCGCAAAACAAGTTGTGTTTGAGATGTTTTCCCATACGTTGGCGTTTTTTGAAAACACTTCAAAATGAGGTGTTTTAGATTTAAACACTTCCCAAAACACTTCAAAATCAGAGTTCGGATATAATCTTGAGGTGCGTTTAGTTACTTTTTGCATTTTTGTGTTAACTGAACATGTTTCATAATGGCGGCAAACATAAATTAAACTTTATGTCGAAAAGTGTAAACAAATTGAATAGATAAGCGAGTTTTTTAATATAAATATATTTTTGAACATTGTGGTATTGTCGTTCGAAATTTTTTTTTATTGTTCCAAGCGAACACTTCGGTTTAGTTTGTTAAACAACTCGCTTAAACACGTTAAATTTTAGTAGTGTGAACGCCATATTAAAAACATTTCCTTTCGAATGAAATTACGATACTTTTTATTCGATATCGAGTACCATTATACCAAAATGAAAAATTACGAGATATTTTACTTGATATCGAAAGCGGCGATTAGACCCCATGCTTTTTTTTTAACGATATGCAGTGCTAGACAAAAATAATGTTTGTTTCACTGATTTTGCAATCATTTGCGGGTCATCCCTCTAATGTACGGAAATATGATGTTCATACAATTTATACTTTAGAACCTCACGGTGAATAATTAAGAAATTTATGGGACAAAGTAAAGTTAATATATAAGCAGTGCTTAGAATTTCAGCGGACTTCTACAGCTTCGAAAGCAGAAAATCTCAAGACGATAGTTCTGATGAAATAAGTATAGTGATGAAAAAATATCGTATTATTTATAACACTTTTATTACTTGCTTAGGTAAAATAAATAAGAGGAAATATGAATTGGCATCAGACTTGTTTTAGTTCTTTTATATTTCACGCAAACAACGTCTTAAAACATTTAAGACATCTTGTTATTAAGATATCAAGACATTTTTCAAATATACACAAGGGAGTATGTTTAAGTACGAATTCTTTATAAAGTTACGGTTTACAAATTTCCTTAAGTGTCCTTTTGATACCTTTTTTACATCCTTGTTGGAAAATCTTGTATTTTCAACGGGTTAACCGCTAACAGTACTAAAGTGTTGTTGGCTATTTTTTTGTATAATATAAGTTTGTTTTTCATACTTATTCATTCGTTTTGGAATATTCAAAGCCAACACTACGTGTAATCTTTTACAAGGTAAATATAAAATTTGATTTAATAAAGGAAGAGAATTAGTTCTCTAATTAATTGAAACATTAAATTAATAATTGTCTTTTTATTTCCATATATTTTGCGCCTATTTATCTGATTTACGCCGAAACATTGGTCCATCAACCCGGATATCTTTTACAAGAAAACATAACTCTCTTTTACAAGGAATACATTTTATTCAACTCCTCATCATATTCATCATTAACAACGAAAAAGTAAGGTTAGTGATTGATTTAAAAGTGTCATTAGTGAAATTGTTGTAGCCACAAATAATTTGTTATATGTGTGTGTGTTATAAAAAAGCAAACAACAAGTGGTAATTGGTAAAAGAAAAACAAGGAAAAATTATTGTGAAGTATTAAAGTTTATTAAAATTCGCGCAGTTTTTTTATTTCCATCCCTGTGTAAAATTTGTTTTATACAGTACCTATTGCTTTTCATTGGTACCAAATTTATCAAGGTTGGGTTTGTTTACGCGGACAGACCATAAACTAAAATAAAATTTTTAGTTTAATAATTTTTGTTTGTATTCTAATTAAAGTACAATACAAGTTAATAGTGGAATAAATTTATTTATTTGTACGGGAATACGTTTGTGATAAAGTTTGGTGCAGTTTATTCGAAAAACAAAATAAAACCAATAATATATGTACATACATATGTACATATGTATGTTGATCAAGTTGTTTGCAGTGATAAGTAAATACACAAGTAAATACACACACATATTTGTACATATATGAAATTTAATACAATTGTTTTATTTTAATGATCATAAAAATTATATTATTGGTGGTGTTTTTATTAAATTATTTAATTAATTCGTTTGATTATATTTTATCGCCGGTAAAATAAAATTTATTGTGTTATACGAGTCGATTATTCTTATACTGTTGGTCGATTTACTATTTGAAATTAATCAGTGTTTTTTATTTTTTATCTGATTATTTACCTTTTCACTTATATTCTGAAAGTTTTTGGTTTTCGTGTTAAGATTCGGATTCATAAATATGTCGAACGCTCTTGCTCTTGTATTGCCGTCAATTTCGGGTAATTTACCTTCGTTTATTTATCCTTCGGATATAACGAGTAAATTATCTAACATACAATTGGCGGATATAAATTTCTACAAGAGTATACTAGTTCACATTTTGCTTGGCGCCGATTTATACCCTAGACTAATTCTGGGTGAAGTACGCAGAAACATTTTTGGATCTTTAATGGCTCAGAAAACCGTCTTTGGATGATTCTGACAGGTCCCATTGATGTTGAAAAAAACTGCCGTCTCCTTTTCTGAAGAAGATAATTTGAACCAAAATCTTTTGAGATTTTGGGAATTAGAGGAAACTTAAAAAACGAAAATTATGTCTCCTTCCGACAAAATTTGCGAGGAGATTTACAAAAATAGCAGGGATTCTACAGATAGATATATCGTTTCGTTACCTTTTAAACCAGAATTTCCTACTGAAATTAATTTGGGAATATCAAGATCGAGCGCTTTAAAACAATTTATAAGGATGAAAGCTTCCCTTACACGTAAACCTGAAGTAAAATCCATGTATGATGATGCCTTAAAAGATTATTTGGAATTAGAACATCTAAAACCAATTAAAACTACTGATCAGATTGTTACAAAGTCCTGCTATTTACCACATCATCCAGTGATTAAAATGGAAAGGAAAACAACAAAATTAAGAGTCGTTTTCAATGCGTCAAATAAAACTTCCAATGGCAGCAGTTTAAATGATTGTCTTTTTGTAGGGCCTACACTGCAAGTTGATTTGGTCAGTTTAATTCTGCGGTGGCATTTGTACGAATTTATATTTAATTGCGACATTTACAAAATGTACAGGCAAATTCGTGTCATACCCCTTTTCAAAGGATCCTTTACAGGACATCCAGTGACGATCAAGTAATTGATTATAAATTACAGACAGTCACCTTTGGGTTAAATTGTGACCCTATTTAGCAATTCGGAGGTTATTACAGTTGACTGATGATTGTAAAGCAGAATTTCCCTTGGCTTCAGACATTTTGAGAAAAGGTATGTACGTCGATGATGTACTGTCTGGTGCTCATGATGTTTCTAGTGCTTTATTGGCCAGGAATCAGTTGACTGCTGCCTTGTTATCGGCAGGGTTCGAACTTAGGAAATGGTCATCGAATGAAAAATCGCTTTTGAAAGGGTTGCCTTCAGATCATTTGGTTGACGCAAAGCTTCTAATATTTGAAGAATCTAGTTATTCAAAAACTTTAGGGATTTTTTGGAATGCCCAACTAGATGCATTTTTTTCAAAGTTTGTCCTATTAAAGTACAATAGGGTTATACGATAAGGGATGTTTTATCGGCTATAGCAAAATTTGTTGATCCTGTTGGTTGGTTAAGCCCAGTAATTGTTACTGCAAAAATAATTATGCAAATGGCTGGGATGATTTACTTACTTCTTCTACGGAAAGGAGTGGTTAAAATTTGTTGAAGTATTTTATCAAGTTAATTTTATTCAAGTCGCAAGGTGGGTAAGTTATTATAAGTTTTCGGTTACTGAACTTCATGTTTTCATCCTTTGCCTCGGAAAAAGCATACGCGGGGGTAATATATATCCGAACTAAGACGCCAAGTGGAGAGATTCGTGTTTATTTGTTATCCTCTAAGACAACAGTAGCACCCCTTAAATCCGTTTCTTTACCTCGCCTGGAATTATGCGGGGCGATTTTGGCATCAGAATTGTTAAAGAATATCCTTAGTGAAATTGAAATTGCGATTGAGCGGGTTTATTGTTGGACAGATTCAACGATTGTGTTAGCGTGGCTACGAAAACCACCTTGTTCGTGGACAACTTTTGTTGCAAACAGAGTTTGTCGTATTCAGGAGAATACTGGAAATCACAATGGGTTTCACGTACGTTCTGTGGACAATCCTGCTGACTTAGGTAGTAAGGGGGTAGATCCGCTCACTTTATCAAAAAGTGATTTATGGTGGCACGGTCCAACATGGCTAATTCAGGACAAAACCCACTGATATAAACACACTTTGGACAATCTCGACAGTGATGTAGAAAGTCGAAAGGTTAAAGTTCATGCTTCGTTTTTTCGAAATTTGAAGATATTTTAGAAAGCTTTTCATCTTTGTACAGAGCCATTCGTGTTATCGCGTACTTATTTAGATTTTTATGATCGTTATGATTATACAACTAATGTCGTGTCTAGTGATGAACTCAAAATGGTAAAGGTACGTCTGGCGATTAAAAAAGGCTTATTATGCTGAGGAGTATAAGTCTTTTGGACAAGACACCCTTGCCGTCGAAAAGTTCTTTGATACCATTAAATCCCTTTCTTGATGAACTGGGATTGATGAGATTGAATGGTCGACTGGTGAAATCGCCTTCATTGTCGTATCGTGAACAATATCCGATAATTCTACCATATAGCTGTCGTTTCGCGAAGCTTATGGCGGAATTCATACACTTGCTGTCAATTCATGGCGAAACCAATTAATGTTGCGAATTTACCGCTGTGATTATTGGGTACCTCGATTAAGAGCTTTTGTTCGTACTGTAATTCGGCGATGCAAGCGGTGTGTAATTAATAGGCAACGTTCTTGCAGTCAGATAATGGCTGCTCTTCCTTCTGAACGCACTACGCTTGATAGGCCATTCACTACTACTGGGGTAGATTTCGCTGGCCCATTCGATGTAAAAAATCATAATAGTAAATCCTGCAAAATCACAAAAGGTTATGTTTGTATTTTTGGATGCTTTTCTACGAAAGCGATACATTTGGAAGCAGCGTCAAATTTATCATCTGACTCATTTTTAGCGGCTTTTAATCGATTTATATCGAGAAGAGGTTGCCCTCAAACCTTGTTTTCGGACAATGGTACAATTTTTGTTGGCGCTTCAAATGAAATTGCAAGGGACTTTCAAACTTTTCTAAAAGAATGTCAGGCAAGAATGTGTTCTACCTTTGGACATAAAGAGTTGACATGGCGCTTTATACCAGCTGGGGCTCCTCATATGTGGGGTCTTTGGGAAGCTGGGGTCAAAAGCTTTAAACTTCATTTTGCCGTTACACATTTGAAGAGTTATCTACGATTTTGGATAGAATTGAGGCTTGCTTATACTCTCGTCCTTTATGTCATATGCCTCACTATCCTGGCGAACCGATTGCTCGGGACACTTTTTGATCGGATCGGCTATATTGGCTCCGCCGGAACCGACGATATATGAAAGTCCGATTAGTGTTGTTAATCGATATCGCAAAGTGGAAAGAAGAATATCTCGTAAGTTTACACAAACGCTACAAATGGAAACATCCCCAAAGGGAAATTACTGTTGATGATTTGGTTGTGGTCAAAAACGAACAATTGCCTGCAACATCGTGGAAGTTAGGAATAGTGATAAAGATTTACACTGGTACTGATGGACACGTTCGCGTCGCTGATATTCGTACTCAAAACGGGCTACTAAATCGTCCAATTGCCAAACTAGTTGTTTTAAATGATCAATAATAATTTCACATCACTTTTATCAATCTTTCTATACTAACCTAAATTTTTATTAGAATCATGAAAGTCCAAACAAAAGCCAAACAAGCAATTGCCGATTTATTTGATGACGGTCTATTGGATTATGAAGAGGTAATGGAAACCAGCGAGGCTACTGCTACTGCCATTTCCTTGAGCCAAATCCTCCTGGCCCATCCAATGATCTCCTAGCACATCCAATAGAAATGATAGTGGAACCTCAGCCTGTTCCACCGCCAAAAAATATTATTGTTGAAACGATTGAAGTGATGGCTCAAGATAACCCAACCAGCGGGAAAGTGGAAGCTTTGAATTTAGCTTCGGTTGTTCGAGCGCATGACCTAGCATCTGGGTCGGCACCGGTCGCTCCTAATTCGGTAGGACGTTCTAAATGCAAAATTTTTGGAAGGAACCATCCAGTACGTTTCTGCCACAAATTTCGAGACATGTAATTTGAAAAGAAGTTGCGTATGGTGGCCCAACACCGTCTTTGTGGTCGGTGTTTGTGTGGTCATGTGGGAAAAGATTTCAGAAGTACTGCTACTTGCAAACATTGCAAAAAGAACCACAACACCTGGCTTCACGAACACAAGAATGCCGGTAAGAAGACGTCAAAGACTCGCGTCCAATCCGGGTCGGCTCCGGCATACCGCTTCCTCAAATTGTGTCGTTTTCGCCCACTCTTCGTCTGCGCTTATGTCTTGGTGGTAATTAATTTAATGTGGTTCTGGTTTCGTGTTGTCAAAATAGTTATATGTGCTCGCAATTAGCTAACAATTTAAAGATTCCCTTTACACAAGTGGACTCTAACCGGTTTTGTCGACTGGAAATAGAATCCATCCATGACTCGTCACAGCGCCTGTTCATTACCGCTCGAGTGCATAAAATGCGTGGAATCAAAACTCCATCTGAAAGGGTCACGGATGCGTTACTGGAGTCTTTCCAGGGCCTACAGCTAGCTGATCCGAACTTCAACCGTTCGGGAAATGTTGCGCTGGTTTTAGGTCCTGAAGTCGTGCCGCTAATAATGAAAGGTCGGTTACAAGCGAGCCCAGGGCTGCCACTTGCCCAATATACTGTATTTGGATGGGTTATCTCGTGCCTATCACCATATTAAAGATTGTTTCGACATCGCAACAGGAGCCCATCATGGCTCAAAAAACATTATTTATTTTAATAAAAAAAAAAATCATAGTAGACTTGTACACACTTTTGTATACAGTCTTCTGGAGTCTTTCATGACTCATTTACTTTTATAACATCCGGAGTCCTTCATGACTCAATAAAATTATTTTATTAGGTGTCCTTCATTACTCAATAAAATGATTAGGAGTCCTTCATGACTCAAATAAAATTATGTTATTATGGGTCCCTCATGACTCAAAATATATGACAAAATGAAAATAAAAACAAACAAAAAATAACAATAACAATAAACCGTACATTATTGATATTTAAAAAAAGAATTTTATAGTTACCTTTTGCCAAAAGCTTTATTTATTTGTTATATAGATTTTTTTTGCAACGACTTTATTGTTGCAAGGTGGCCGGTAATGTTTAAGTACGAATTCTTTATAAAATTACGGTTTACAAATTTCTTTAAGTGTACTTTTGATACCTTTTTTACATCCTTGTTGGAAAATCTTTTATTTTCAACGAGTTAACCGCTAACGGTACTTAAGTATTGTTGGCTATTTTTCTGTATAATATAAGTTTGTTTTTCATACTTATTCATTCGTTTTGGAATATTCAAAGCCAACACTACGTGTAATCTTTTACAAGGTAAATATAAAATTTGATTGAATAAAGGAAGAGAGTTGGCTCTCTAATTAATTGAAACATTAAATTAATAATTGTCTTTTTATTTCCATATATTTTTGAGCCTATTTATCGGATTTACGCCGAAACATTGGTCCATCAACGCGGATATCTTTTACCAGAAAGCATAAGTCTCTTTTACAAGGAATACATTTTATTCAACTCCTCATCATTTTCATCATTAACAACGAAAAAGTAAGGTTAGTGGTTGACTTAAAAGTGTCATTTGTGAAATTATTTGTATCCACAAATAATTTGTTATACGTGTGTGTGTTATAAAAAAGCAAACAACAAGTGGTAATTGGTAAAAGAAAAACAAGGAAAAATTATTGTGAATTATTAAAGTTTATTAAAATTCGCGCAGTTTTTTTTATTTCCATCCCTGTGTAAAATTTACAGTACCTATTGCTTTTCATTGCTACCAAATTTATCAGGTTGGGTTTGTTTACGCGGACAGACAACCATAAAGTAAAATTAAATTTTTAATTTAATAATTTTTGTTTGTGTTCTAATTAAAGTACAATACAAGTTAATAGTGGAATAAATTTATTTATTTGTACGGGAATACGTTTGTGATAAAATTTGGTGCAGTTTATTCGAAAAACAAAATAAAACCAATAATATATGTACATACATATGAACATATGTATGTTGATCAAGTTGTTTGCAGTGATAAGTAAATACACAAGTAAATACACACACATATTTGTATGTGAAATTTAATACAATTTTTTTTTTAATCATCATAAAAATTAATGGTGGTGTTTTTATTAAATTATTTAATTAATTCGTTCGATTATATTTTATCGCCGGTAAAATAAAATTTATTGAATTATACGAGTCGATTATTCTTCTTCTTCCTCATACATAAGTGTTAACCCTACTGGTGGTCGATTTACTATTTGAAATTAATCAGTGTTTTTTATCTTTTATCTGATTATTTACCTTTTCACTTATATTCTGAAAGGTTTTGTTTTCGTGTTAAGATTCGGATTCATAAATATGTGGAACGCTATTGAAACTTTTGCCCGCGCTCAGATGCCGTTTTTAAATTTGAAGATAATTTTATTAAAATTCGTGATGAAGATCATCTTGTATATACTATAGAGCTTTTAAGTGATGAATTAAAATCATTATGGGCAAAAAAGAGGTTCTTCAGGTGACTGAAGAGCACTCTCATTACTTACGCTCGCTGTATAACAACAATGAGAATAAAGAGTGATGAATTGGAGCCTAATTCGAAGCCAAAGACTCTGACTTCTGACCCGGCATCAGAAAACCGTCTTTGGATGGATTCTGACAGGTCCCATTGATGTTTCAGTTAATAATTCTATTAACGTTTTTTCAACTGCCGTCTCCTTTTCTGAAGAAGATAATTTGAACCAAAATCTTTTGCGATTTTGAACTTCCTACTGAAATTAATTCGGGAATATCAAGATCGAGAGCTTTAAAACAATTTATAAGGATGGAAGCTTCCCTTACACGTAAACCTGAAGTAGACTCCATGTATGATGATGCCTTAAAAGATTATTTGGAATTAGAACATCTAAAACCAATTAAAACTACTGATCAGGTTGTTACAAAGTCCTGCTATTTACCACATCATCCAGTGATTAAAATGGAAAGGAAAACAGCAAAATTAAGAGTCGTTTTTAATGCGTCAAATAAAACTTCCAATGGCAACAGTTTAAATGATTGTCTTTTTGTAGGGCCTACACTGCAAGTTGATTTGATCAGTTTAATTCTGCGGTGGCGCCTGTACGAATTTGTATTTAATTGCGACATTTAAAAAATGTACAGGCAAATTCGTGTCATACCCCTTTTCAAAGGATCCTTTACAGGACATCCAGTGACGATCAAGTAATTGATTATGAATTACAGACAGTCACCTTTGGGTTAAATTGTGCCCCCTATTTAGCAATTCGGACGTTATTACAGTTGACTGATGATTGTAAAGCAGAATTTCCCTTGGCTTCAGACATTTTGAGAAAAGGTATGTACGTCGATGATGTACTGTCTGGTGCTCATGATGTTTCTAGTGCTTTATTGGCCAGGGATCAGTTGACTGCTGCCTTGTTATCGGCAGGGTTCGAACTTAGGAAATGCTCATCGAATGAAAAATCGCTTTTGAAAGGGTTGCCTTCAGATCATTTGGTTGACATAAAGCTTCTAATATTTGAAGAATCGAGTTATTCAAAAACTTTAGGGCTTTTTTGGAATGCCCAACTAGATTCATTTTTTATTCAAAGTTTGTCCTATTAAAATACAATCGGTTTATACGAAAACGGAAGTTTTATCGGCTATAGCAAAATTTTTTGATCCTGTTGGTTGGTTAAGCCCACTAATTGTTACAGCAAAAATAATTATGCAACGCATATGGCTTGACAATATTGGCTAGGATGATTTACTTACTTCTTCTACGGAAAAGGAGTGGTTAAAATTTGTTGAAGTATTTCATCAAGTTAATTTTATTCAAGTCCCAAGGTGGGTAAATTATTATAAGCTTTCATGTTTTTATGCTTTGCCGCGGAAAAAGCATACGCGGGGGTAATATATATCCGAACTAAGACGCCAAGTGGAGAGATTCGTGTTCATTTGTTATCCTCTAAGACAAAAGTAGCACCCCGTTTCTTTACCTCGCCTGGAATTATGCGGGGCGGTTTTGGCATCAGAATTGTTAAAGAATATCCTTAGGGAAATTGAAATTGCGATTGAGCGGGTTTATTGTTGGACAGATTCAACGATTGTGTTGGCGTGGCTACGAAAACCACCTTGTTCGTGGACAACTTTTGTTGCAAACAGAGTTTGTCGTATTCAGGAGATAACTGGAAATCACAATTGGTTTCACGTACGTTTTGAGGACAATCCTGCTGACTTAGGTAGTAGGGGGATAGATCTTGTCTTTTGGACAAGACACCCTTGCCGTCAAAAAGTTCATTGATACCCTTAAATCCCTTTCTTGATGAACTGGGATTGATGAGATTAAATGGTCGACTGGTGAAATCGCCTTCATTGTCGTATCGTGAACAATATCCGATAATTCTACCATATAGCTGTCGTTTCGCGAAGCTTATGGCGGAATTCATACATTTGCTGTCAATTCAAGGCGGAAACCAATTAATGTTGCGAATTTACCGCTGTGAATATTGAGTACCTCGATTAAGGGTATTGGTTCGTACTGTAATTCGGCGATGCAAGCGGTGTATAATTGATAGGCAACGTTCTTGCAGTCAGATAATGGCTGCTCTTCCTCCTGAACGAACTACGACTTTTAATGTAAATTTATCCTTTTTATGGTAAAATAAATAAAATAAATTGCGGATAAAAGTGAATAAAATTAAAGTATTTTCATTCAGGGTATTTTCAATATGTAAATATTTGCTAGCAATTTGGTCATAGCAAAACGATAAGCTAACAGGATCACCATATAAATGGGATAATTTGTAGAGAGAAAAAAAATTTAATATTCACTTAACTGTTTAAGCCGTTGAAAGTATAAAAATTTACCTCTGCCATTAGAATTATCGCGTTTTACTTTATGTTTTATTTTATTAACTGTAAATAAAAAAGCTGAGAAAAAGAAATCACGATACTGTGGGGGGGTTTAAAAAAAGCTTTAATACTCTGCTTTAGGCTTTCAACTAACTCCCATCCAGTTTAAAAATTTTAAAGGATTTTTAAAAATAACAAATAATATTCAATTTAAATTTTATTATCACAATCAATATAAATGAAGTCGAGTTATCAAATTCTATATCTAAATTTTTGGATTATAATGTCGAAAGAAGTCACTACTTATTTCGAAGCAACTAAAACGTTATACAATGATTGCCATAAAAAAATCATATAGATTGTTCTGAAAGAAATATCAATACCTTAACGTGTGTTTAAACCGCGATATCGAGCGCCAGTAATAGTCGCTAATTACTTGACCTCATTTGGTCCAGCGATACCTCCAGTCCAAAAACCAAACTAACTATGTGGAGGTATTCCCAAAATTAGCAATATTGACTATTAACTAAGACATAAAGGCGAAAACTGCATCATCGCTTAGAATAACTTCGCTCGCAGAAGCGCCTGCCGAACTCTCATTATTTTTAAAATATTTTTTTTTTAGGATTGTAAACATTTTACTGCACATAAAAATATTGGATGAAGTTTATTTTAATTTTATTTTAACACAATATAAAAGTCGATAACGTTTTTATATGTTTAGTCTGACTTAGAGAAAGTGTTATGAAGGTATAATGTCCAATAAACTTTTTAATATAACATTCCATTTCCAAATTATATCGATATCAAATTACCGTGTGACTCTAAATTATTTCAATATCATGTGACTTTAAATTATTGCAATACCGTGTGACTTTAAATATATTTTGGCATTCTTTAATTATTGCATTTGCATCTCGTATTACCATTACTTTCATGACACCACATTAATATGTAAGAAATTATTATTAATAAATAATATAAAAAGAAGTTTAATAAAAGATATGTGTGGAGTTGTTAAAACGTTGTCGCGACACATAGAACACAAAAGATTATTGTGTTTTGTTTCCTCTATGTATATTTCGAACATATTACATGGCGACCGTGACAAGTGAAAAAAGTGTTAATTAAGACGTGAACTAAGTGGGTTGTTATTGTGTAAAACTGCAAGTGATTAAAAGTGTATTAAGAAAAAAAAGGGAAAAAAATAATATATAAAAATTAAAAAAAAAAAATTTTTATTAAAACTCTAAAAAAAAAAGAACAAAATAATTTGCCTTTTTGTTAAAGATGAATGAAAAATTTAAAAAGAATGACGAAGTGATTCCAGAAATATGCATATAAAGTTTCTGTTAAAAATGATAAATTAAAAACAAAACCTTTTAAAAAATATATACTTAAATTAAGCTAAAATGACTTGGTGGAAAAAAATACTGTCAACCATCCCATTACTAGTAGCAGGCTACGAGGTAGGGAAAAATCAGGAAGAAAACGACAATAAACAATTAGAAAAAATATTGGAAACTATAAAGGAGGACAACGTTGATAAGACAACTGAGAGCATGAGTCACATCGAAATTATGGCTCTGTTGTTAGCAGTAGCAATGGTAATTATCTACCTGGTTAAATTAGTATGCAAAACAATCAAAGATATGCAAAGGGGACAACACCGACAGCCCCAAGTATAAGTGAACCACAGCAAATGTGTTATAAATAAATAAAAAAAAAAAACCTTTAACAGTGCAGTAATAAATAAAATAAAATAAATTAAAATATCTTTTATAAATCAAATAATTAATAATTAATAATTCTATTTCATAAATTAATATATTACAAATAAAGTGAACTTATACAGACAGTGAATTGTATAAATATTGCATAAACAGCAGAAAATAAAAATAATAATATAAAAAAAAAACAAGAACAAAAGAAAAACTCTGCAAAAATATAAAACCAGCTTTAGAGCTTTAAAACGTGTTTAATTTACAAAAAGAAAAAAAAAAGAAAAAATAATAAAGCTAAAAAAAAAATATAACTATATAAGAAATAAATTTATTAGAAAACAGTTTCAACATTACAACAAAGTTTTAATAACAATATAAAAAAAGAGAAGGAAGAAGCATCCCCACGCCATGGGATGTATGCTCTCCACGCCGAGGAGAAGCCAACGTTGTACTCCAGGAACAACAACACCAATATCAACACCAGCAACAGCAACAAAAAAAAATAATCAACCCTAGAAAATGGATAAGTAACAAAAGAAAAATTTATTATAGTATAATTATTTAAGATAGACAATAGTGTCAAATGCAGAAATTTTTTTTTTTTGAAATATATTTATTGAAAACAAAATAAACATCTAACTTGTTATAATTAACCTTTATATGACAATATTAATTATTTAACAATAAATTATTAAGAGTACGATTTGGCAAAATATTAGGAGAAAAAGGAAATATAAATATGGGAAAATTATTCTAGTCATAATTATTCCAGTCATATGTCTGACTATAACAGCTGACATTATCAAAACCTGACCCATTTCAAATGCAAAACGCAAAATGCCCTAATTGGGAACAGTTATCTCAACAATTTCAAGAAAATCAAAGCAAATTCCTGCGGTCCTTCAAATGTTTAAACAAACAGAAACTGCCTAGCAGAGCAGTAATAGAATATCATCTGCATTTAATAGAAGTCCACTTTAATACAATAGTAAATACTTTTAATAACACTGCTTATTACCTTACACCCGAACACAGACAAGAGATTTTTGAATTAATAACCAAATTGAAGACAAAGGTTCAGTCAATAGAGAAACGGTTACAAAAAGAACTAGTAATAATATTCAGGGAGAATGGATGCGTAACTATAACATTGGAGGAGATAGATTATGGGAGCATATTGGAAAACTCGAATATTTGGGAACAGTTTGAAGACATTGACCCTGACCTAGCGGACTCAAAAATGGAACCCATTAAATTCATAGAATTAGCCACTAAAATCCTACCGGAATTTGATGGTAAATTTAAGAACCTTCAAAAATTTCTTGATGCTTTGAACCTTTTAGAATCACTGAAAGGAACCCATGAAAATCTTGCAGTACAAATAATACAGACAAAAATCAGCGGGACAGCTCGCATATCAATCAACGATTTAACGTCCATTGCAGCCATTGCAGACAAATTGAAAACGGTAATAAAGGGAGACTCCACTGACATATTAGTATCCAAATTAATGACCGCACGCCAGGGAAGTAAACCAAACAGCGTATATGCCCAAGAAATAGACGAGCTCTCGAAAATGTTATCAAACGCATATATTTCAGATGGCTTACCACCACAAATAGCAAACAAGTATGCCGTACAGGCAACTGTAAAAGCCCTCGCGAAGAATCTAAATAATGATAGAACAAGAATCATCATTGAAGCAGCTACCTTTGATACAATAGACCAAATAACAGAAAAAATTATGAGCACAGATGTACACCAATCAAGTGTATCAAATGTCTTACAACTGCGTGGTAGATACCGATGGGGCAGGCAAAGATACCCAAATGGGCGCCTGAATTATAACAATCAAGGATCTCATACATACCGTGGAGATCGTCTTTACCAGCAAACTAACAGGGGAAACCCCCGAAGAGTTAATAGACAAAACAATTACCGGCCAAACTCAAATAACAACCACAGTAGAACTAGTAGGCAACATACTAATTCCAGACAGTATGCGGACATGAGGGTTATGAATAGGGTCTCGGGAAACCCCGAGGACCCCCAGATAACACTGGGGGAAGAATAGGACATATCTTGACTTTGAATCTGAACCTCAGTGCTTTTGTTAACCTCTCCCTTACGGGAAGTATACAGGCACTAACATTCTTAATAGATACTGGCGCAGATATCTCCTTATTAAAACATGGGAGTGTTAAAGGACCAATTGATGGTAAAATAGTTAATGAATTAAAAGGCATAGGCGAGGGTAGTCAATTCACGATCGGCGTAACTCAAGGTTGGTTTTGCCTCAACAACTTCAAACTAAAACATGAATTTCACGTTGTACCTGATGATTTCTCAATCCCATGCGATGGAGTTTTGGGACTTGACTTCATTAGGGCGCACAATTGTATAATTGACTTCCATTCAAGGGATAACTTCTTGGTAATCCGTCCCATAAATAGCACCATTCAAATGGAAATCCCCATAGTAACAGGTCCGATTCAAGACACTATTGTTATACCACCAAGATCAGAGGTGGTACGGAAAATAAAATTACAACAGGGAATAGACGATATATTTATTCCACATCAAACAGTAGAAAATGAAGTCTTTATCCCAAATACTATTACAAATCTCAATAGCCCGGTGGTATGCGTAATGAATGTATCTAATTCTTCGAAAATAATATCCTTAAAAAATATAAAATATGAGCCTCTGTCTCAATATGAGACTAAAACAATAGACAACTATAAAAAATTCTAGGTCTAATGAGATTTTAGAAAGACTGATGGTAAATTGCCCGCGAATTGCAAAGAATGACCTTTTGGCTCTGTGTGCCGAATTTACTGACGTGTTTGGGTTGGAAACTGAACCGGTATCTACAAACAATTTTTATAAACAAAAATTGCGTATAGTGGATGAAACACCGATATATATAAAAAACTATAGAATTCCGGAAACACAGAAAGAAGAGATTGAGAGGCAAGTTGATAAGTTAATTAAAGGTGATTTAGTTGAGCCCTCTGTTTCGCCTTATAACAGTCCAGTGTTATTGGTTCCAAAGAAATCTTTGGAAGGTAGCGGTGATAAGAGGTGGCGTCTGGTAATTGATTATAGACAGGTAAACAAAAAACTTTTGTGCGACAAATTTCCTCTCCCAAGAATAGACGATATACTCGATCAGCTTGGAAGAGCTAAATACTTCTCAACATTGGATCTAATGTCTGGATTTCACCAAATCGAATTGGAAGATGGTTCGAGGGATATTACCTCCTTTTCAACACCCAAAGGTTCATTTAGGTTTAAGAGATTACCTTTTGGACTCAAAATCTCACCTAACTCATTTCAACGAATGATGTCACTAGCATTTGCTGGTTTAAAACCGTCAACTGCATTTTTGTATATGGATGATAATATAGTAATCGGATGCTCTAAAGCTCATATGATTAAAAATTTAAGAGAAGTTTTTCATACTTGCAGAAAGTATAATCTTACATTGCATCCTGATAAATGCAGGTTCTTTTGTCATGAGGTCACATTTTTGGGTCATAAATGTACGTCCCAGGGAATTTTACCGGACAGTAATAAATACGATACTATTAAAAATTATCCTAGGCCTAAGGATGGTAATGAAACTAAACGTTTTGTGGCCTTTGCTAACTACTATAGAAAGTTCATTCCAAATTTCGCACATTTCAGTAAACCATTAACAAATCTAACAAAAAAAAAAAAAAAAAACGCAACATTCCTTTGGTCAGATAAATGCGAAGATTCATTTAATTATTTGAAAAACACCCTAATATCTCCACCAATCCTACAGTATCCGGACTTCACAAAAACCTTCTACATTACCACAGACGCAAGTAAGTTGGCATGTGGTGCCGTGTTGAGTCAGCAACACGAGGGGACATTGTTGCCCATAGCATATGCATCAAGAACATTCACAAAAGGCGAAAGTAATAAGGCAACTATTGAACAAGAACTTCTGGCCATTCATTGGGCTATTAATTACTTTAGACCTTACGTCTATGGACGAAAATTCATAATTAAAACAGACCACAGACCTCTAACATATTTATTTTCGATGAAAAACCCATCTTCTAAGTTAATGAGAGTGCGTTTGGATCTGGAGGAATACAATTTCGATATAGAATATGTTAAGGGGAGAGAAAATTACGCAGCTGACGCATTGTCAAGAATTACCTTTGAAGATATAAAAGCCTGTAATGTAATGATGGTAACAACTAGGTCCAAGCAACTACTGCAGGAAAGAGAGAAAGATAGAGAACAAGCCCAACCAAAAATTTATGAAAATATATCGGAGCGCCAATTTAGAAAGCTTCCCAATATAATAACCCACATCCAAGGATGTGATGTTAAAAGAGGAAGTAAAATTCTATTTAAATTTAAAGCTAATGTTTATGTTATTAATGGACAAATAGACTTAGGTAAATTTTTCCAAGAGCTTGAGTTGCAAGCCAATAATATTCACATTAAAAAATTGCAAATGAGATTAAATGATAAGATGTTTGAAAAGGTACCTATAAAAGAATTTAAAGAATTGGGCAATAAGTTTTTAAAACACATTAAAATAGCGCTTACACCATCAGTTACAGAAATTACAGATGAAACAGAGAAGCAAGAAATATTAAGAAAATTCCACGAGGACCCCCTGCTAGGTGGCCACCCAGGGATAACTCGAATGATTAACAAAATTAGAAGGTATTTTTATTGGAAAAATATTACTAAATATGTCGCAAAGTATGTAGAGGCCTGTGAAACATGTAAACGGAACAAAACAAATAGGAATATTAAACAACCCCTAATTATAACACCAACACCAATGAGACCTTTTGATACAGTAGTGATTGACACGATAGGACCATTACCTATTACCGAACATGGACAACAATACATAATAACAATAGTGTGTGATCTAACAAAATATTTAATAAGCATCCCAATTCCAAACAAAACTGCAAAAACTGTAGCAAGAGCAATTTTTGAAAATTTATATCTTATTTATGGACCCGTCCATAAAATTTTAACTGATATGGGTACTGAATTTAAAAATGAAGTACTACAGGAATTATTAAAACTACTTAACATAAACTTAGTAAATTCAACACCATATCATCATGAAACGTTGGGTACAGTTGAACGTTCACATCGAACCTTCAACGAATTTATCAGATCATATGTATCTAAGTCTCTTAATGATTGGGATCAATGGTTACCCTATTTCACTTATTGTTACAACACAACCCCATCAACAACACACAGTTATTGCCCTTTTGAATTGATATTTGGTAAAACTCCAGAAATTTTTTCTTTATTGAATTCAAAAATCATAGAACCTTTATATAATTTTGATGATTATGTTAAAGAAGTTAGATACCGACTCAAAATTGCCAATGAAAATGCAAGATCTGCATTGCAAAACTCAAAACATTTACAAAAACTAAACTATGATAAAAATACAAAGGCATTACAAATTAAAATTAATGATCAAGTTTTTATAAAAAATGAGCAAGGTCATAAATTAGAAAACGTTTATAAAGGTCCATATAAAGTAATAAAAGTCGATAACAAAAACAATTGCACTTTACAAATTGATAAAAAGAAAGAAATAATAGTTCATAAAAATAGGCTTAAATTAGCAACTATATAAACATATATGAAAAAAAAAAGAGAACTAAATAGTCTAAAGAAAAATACATAGTAACAAGTATGTTAATAAAATAACACAGTAAATAAAAAAAAAACTATAAAATAAGAAAAAAGGTAGAATAATAATTTATTTTTAAGATATCAAATTAAACTACAAGAATTTATATAAACAAAATTTTATGAATTAAGCAAAAATATATACATATATATGTATATACATATGCAAATACTTTTATTTTTTATTAATTATTTAAATATTTTTTTTTGGTAAATAAATATAAATTATAATTATTTCTCTTCAAGAAATGCATATTATATAGCATTTGTAAAGAAAGCTCTTATGGCTGCCATCTGATCAATGTTAGCTATAAGACCTTTCTATTTAAGAGGGGTGGTGTTATGAAGGTATAATGTCCAATAAACTTTTTAATATAACATTCCATTTCCAAATTATATCGATATCAAATTACCGTGTGACTCTAAATTATTTCAATATCATGTGACTTTAAATTATTGCAATACCGTGTGACTTTAAATATATTTTGGCATTCTTTAATTATTGCATTTGCATCTCGTATTACCATTACTTTCATGACACCACATTAATATGTAAGAAATTATTATTAATAAATAATATAAAAAGAAGTTTAATAAAAGATATGTGTGGAGTTGTTAAAACGTTGTCGCGACACATAGAACACAAAAGATTATTGTGTTTTGTTTCCTCTATGTATATTTCGAACATATTACAAAAGGAAATATACTATAATCATATAGGTAAGTAACTGTTTTGCGTCTGTATATACACTTGCTATATACACTTGCTTACAGGTTGAGATTTTTTGGTAGTGGTAGTTTTCGACATCCTCTAATGCCGCTTAATTCGCATAACCCTAGATATCTATATCTGTATCTATATTAAGCATATCTATATTAAGCACATGCATGCCTGCGGTCCTTAGTCTAATGCTATACAATACCGGACAATTACATACAATGTGTGTGTAACATCTCTCTTCTCGAAAACCATTTTCTGCTTCGATTTTTAATTGTGATAGTTAAGATTAAGTATCCTTTTAGATTTGTAGAGTTCAAATAATAAAATCCCTGCAAGGCCTTTATTTTTTTAGATTTAGGCCCGCAAACGGCTACTAAAAATACGCTTCAGTTGATCTCATCTCCACGCTAGGATTATTCCCTTTAGTAGAGTTTCAATATTCTTTCGCTTTCGGAGATGCGCTTAATCACTTACCACTTAATCACTACCACTTCTTTTTTATTATTTCTATGGGGGATACCGAAGCAGATCACTTACTTCAAGGGTCCTCCTAATTGAGTCTCGTGGTGTCACTAACTTTTACTCTCGACTGTGGTGTCACTAACTTACTCTCGACTGTAGTAGTGATTTAGACTGGCAACTGATACATGTAGTCATTCTTTCTCATCACAGATTCTATGGTAATTACCAACATTTGCTTATGGCTAAGGATTCCATTTAATATGTACCTGTCCGCGATCCGAAGACTTTTTTTTAGCCAGTATACTCAACATCCACACAAAATGTGTTCTGTCGCCTTAGCCTTTTTCCAAGCACAGTTTGCAGGTATCTTCTTAATTCGATTTTAAACTTGGCAAGATTAATACTTAAGACTCCGTGACCCGTCACTAACACAGTTAACCATTTGAAGGCCCCAGATTATATCATAGCTCATTCTTATTCTTCCTGCCCACTTGTAGTGTACAATTTCAGATTCTATGGTGGTAATCGAACCCACATCACCTGATTTTTAGACAAGCACACTACCTACTAACCCACCAATGCACCCATTCATTACCACTGAAGTTACTTCAAAGCTATAGCTTCAATGGTGATTCACTGCTTGTCTTTTTCGGTTGTCTTCAGTGAATTACTTGGTTAATTATCATACATTTGAAAAAATTGAGAATAAAGGCGAACGAACAAAAATGTACTCATATTACTTTCACACAAATGGCCCCTATTTGCATAAATAACCAAATGATACCGCAGCTTCCAGCCATTAAATACCTTGTTATACATCTTGACCGTCGACTTACTTGGAAAAGCCAAATAGATTTCAAGTTAACTCAAATGAAATTGAAACCAGTACAACTAAATTCGCTTATTGGCAGAAACTCCACCCTGAGCTTAGATTGTAAACTTCTTCTGTACAAGTCGATCCTCAAACCAATTTGGTTTTATGGGATTCAATTATGGGAGACTGCTTCAGCTAGGTTAGGTTAGGTTAAGCAGGCAGCTCCAATACAACTCTCTTGGGTCCAATTATTAGTCCCTTTGTGTTACCTGCAAAAGAGGAGGGGAAAAAGGAAAAGGGAGAGATAGAGATAGAAAAGAGAGAAAGTTGAGAAAACATAGAATAAAAACACAGACAGTTTCAGCCAAAAGAAGAAGGTCAGAAATGTAGAGATTTTTTTTTAATTTACATTCTCTCTATCCGGCTATGCTGATCAATATCGACAGAGAAGATATAAAACCTTCTTTCGGTCGCCAAAGCAAGAGAGGTATAAGTCAGACTTCTGTTCAAGTTTAGAAAAGGTTTGCTTTAGAATAGAGTACGGATCATTACAAATAATTGTAATTGCAGGACTCGTTATAATTTTATTAATTTTGTCATAACCGTCATGAATCTGAACATAATGACTAGAAAATCTAAACACTGCAAAAATTGGTGAAAATTGAGTATGATAATCATCTTATCACTTGTCCATTTAGAAGTGGTACAAGATAAATAGAAGAAACATCACGTAACTGATTTAAAAGTGCTAAAAAGATGTCAAATTGCCTAAAGCTAGGCTAGCATTATAGTAACTAGTATTGTAACAAGCACGTTATGGATAATTTAGAACAGATTATTGTAGCAGTATCAACTGACTTTCTCCTAGGCCGACAACATATTAAAGTGGTCCTTTTCAATGAAACTGTTAGATGCCGAAAAGATCCCTATCATTTAGGAACTAGTCATGTGTGAATTCTCTTCACCTCGGGCAGTCAACCGAGAACTGTGAAATTGATCCTTTGTGTAGTTTTAACAACTAAGAGAATGCACATTATCACTGCCCCATTCGATGTAAAAAATCATAATAGTAAATCCTGCAAAATCACAAAAGGTTATGTTTGTATTTTTGGATGCTTTTCTACGAAAGCGATACATTTGGAAGCAGCGTCAAATTTATCATCCGACTCATTTTTAGCGGCTTTTAATCGATTTATATCGAGAAAAGCTTGCCCTCAAACCTTGTTTTTGGACAATGGTACGAATTTTGTTGGCGCTTCAAATGAAATTGCAAGGGACTTTCAAACTTTTCTAAAAGAATGTCAGGCAAGAATGTGTTCTACCTTTGGACATAAAGGGTTGACATGGCGCTTTATATGAGCTGGGGCTCCTCATATGGGGGGTCTTTGGGAAGCTGGGGAAGAAGAATATCTCGTAGGTTTACACAAACGCTACAAATGGAAATATCCCCAAAGGGAAATTACTGTTGATGATTTGGTTGTGGTCAAAAACGAACAATTGCCTGCAACATCGTGGAAGTTAGGAATAGTGATATAGTGGTACTGTCGGACACGTTCGCGTCGCTGATATTCGTGCTCAAAACGGGCTACTAAATCGTCCAATTACCATACTTGTTGTTTTAAATGATCAATAATAATTTCACATCACTTTTATCAATCTTTCTATACTAACCTATATTTTTATTAGAATCATGGAAGCCCAAACAAAAGCCAAACAAGCAATTGCCGATTTATTTGATGACGGTCTATTGGATTATGAAGAGGCAATGGAAACTAGGGAGGCTACTGCTACTGCCATTTCCTTTAAGCCAAATCCTCCTGGCCCATCCAATAGTAATGATAGTGGAACCTCAGCCTGTTCCACCGCCAAAAAATATTATTGTTGAAACGATTGAAGTGATGGCTCAAGATAACCCAACCAGCGGGAAAGTGGGAGCTTTGAATTTAGCTTCGGTTGTTCGAGCGCATGACCTAGCATCTGGGTCGGCACCGGTCGCTCCTAATTTGTGGAATGAACCATCCAGTTCGTTTCTGCCACAAATTTCGAGAAATGAAATTTGAAAAGAAGTTGCGTATGGTGGCCCAACACCTTCTTTGAGGTCGGTGTTTGTTTGGTCATGTGGGAAAAGATTGCAGAAGTACTGCTACTTGCAAACATTGCAAAAAGGACCACAACACCTGGCTTCAGGAACACAAGAATGCCGGTAAGAAGACGTCAAAGACTCGCGTCCAATCCGGGTCGGCTCCAGCATACCGCTTCGTCAAATTGTGTCGTTTTCGCCCACTCTTCGTCTGCGCTTATGTCTTGGTGGTAATTAATTTAATGTGGTTCTGGTTTCGTGTTGTCAAAATAGTTATATGTGCTCGCAATTAGCTAACAATTTAAAGATTCCCTTTACACAAGTGGACTCTAACCGGTTTTGTCGACTGGAAATAGAATCCATCCATGACTCGTCACAGCGCCTGTTCATTACCGCTCGAGTGCATAAAATGCGTGGAATCAAAACTCCATCTGAAAGGGTCACGGATGCGTTACTGGAGTCTTTCCAGGGCCTACAGCTAGCTGATCCGAACTTCAACCGTTCGGGAAATGTTGCGCTGGTTTTAGGTCCTGAAGTCGTGCCGCTAATAATGAAAGGTCGGATACAAGCGAGCCCAGGGCTGCAACTTGCCCAATATACTGTATTTGGATGGGTTATCTCGGGCCTATCACCATATTAAAGATTGTTTCGACATCGCAACAGGAGCCCATCATGGCTCAAAAAACATTATTTATTTTAATAAAAAAAAAACATAGTAGACTTGTACACACTTTTTTATACAGTTCACTGGCGTCTTTCATGACTCATTTACTTTTATAACATCCGGAGTCCTTCATGACTCAATAAAATTATTTTATTAGGTGTCCTTCATTACTCAATAAAATGATTTGGCGTCCTTCATGACTCAAATAAAATTATTTTATTATGGGTCCCTCATGACTCAAAATATATGACAAAATGAAAATAAAAACAAACAAAAAATAACAATAACAATAAACCGTACATTATTGATATTTAAAAAAAGAATTTTATAGTTACCTTTTGCCAAAAGCTTTATTTATTTGTTATATAGATTTTTTTGCAACGACTTTATTGTTGCAAAGTGGCCGGCAATGTTTAAGTACGAATTCTTTATAAAATTACGGTTTACAAAATTTCTTTAAGTGTCCTTTTGATACCTTTTTTACATCCTTGTTGGAAAATCTTTTATTTTCAACGAGTTAACCGCTAACGGTACTTAAGTGTTGTTGGCTATTTTTCTGCATAATATAAGTTTGTTTTTCATACTTATTCATTCGTTTTGGAATATTCAAAGGCAACACTAGGTGTAATCTTTTACAAGGTAAATATAAAATTTGATTTAATAAAGGAAGAGAATTGGCTCTCTAATTAATTGAAACATTAAATTAATAATTGTCTTTTTATTTCCATATATTTTTGCGCCTATTTATCGGATTTACGCCGAAACATTGGTCCATCAACGCGGATATCTTTTACAAGAAAGCATAAGTCTCTTTTACAAGGAATACATTTTATTCAACTCCTCATCATTTTCATCATTAACAACGAAAAAGTAAGGTTAGTGGTTGACTTAAAAGTGTCATTTGTGAAATTATTTGTATCCACAAATAATTTGTTATACGTGTGTGTGTTATAAAAAAGCAAACAACAAGTGGTAATTGGTAAAAGAAAAACAAGGAAAAATTATTGTGAATTATTAAAGTTTATTAAAATTCGCGCAGTTTTTTTTATTTCCATCCCTGTGTAAAATTTACAGTACCTATTGCTTTTCATTGCTACCAAATTTATCAGGTTGGGTTTGTTTACGCGGACAGACAACCATAAAGTAATATTAAATTTTTAATTTAATAATTTTTGATTGTGTTCTAATTAAAGTACAATACAAGTTAATAGTGGAATAAATTTATTTATTTGTACGGGAATACGTTTGTGATAAAATTTGGTGCAGTTTATTCGAAAAACAAAATAAAACCAATAATATATGTACATATGTATGTATGTATGTTGATCAAGTTGTTTGCAGTGATAAGTAAATACACAAGTAAATACACACACATATTTGTATGTGAAATTTAATACATTTTTTTTAATCATCATAAAAATTATTGGTGGTGTTTTTATTAAATTATTTAATTAATTCGTTCGATTATATTTTATCGCCGGTAAAATAAAATTTATTGAGTTATACGAGTCGATTATTCTTCTTCTTCCTCATACATAAGTGTTAACCCTACTGGTGGTCGATTTACTATTTGAAATTAATCAGTGTTTTTTATCTTTTATCTGATTATTTACCTTTTCACTTATATTCTGAAAGGTTTTGTTTTCGTGTTAAGATTCGGATTCATAAATATGTGGAACGCTATTGAAACTTTTGCCCGCGCTTCAGATGCCGTTTTTAAATTTGAAGATAATTTTATTAAAATTCGTGATGAAGATCATCTTGTATATATGTACTATAGAGGTTTTAAGTGATGAATTAAAATCATTATGGGCAAAAGTCAAAAAAGCATATGAAGAATGCGTCGAATATTTTGAATCGTCATCGAAAGTCAAATCAGAGGTTCTTGAGGTGACTGAAGAGCACGCTCATTACTTACGCTCGCTGTATAAAAACAATGAGAATAAAAAGTGATGAATTGGAGGCTAATTCGAAGCCAAAGGCTCTGACTTCTGACCCGGCATCAGAAAACCGTCTTTGGATTGATTCTGACAGGTCCCATTGATGTTTCAGTTAATAATTCTATTAACGTTTTTTCAACTGCCATCTCCTTTTCTGAAGAAGATAATTTGAACCAAAATCTTTTGAGATTTTGGGAATTAAAGGAAACTCAACAAACGAAAATTATGTCTCCTTCCGACAAAATTTGCGAGGAGATTTACAAAAAAACTACTAGCAGGGATTCTACAGATAGATATATCGTTTCGTTACCTTTTAAACCAGAATTTCCTACTGAAATTAATTTGGGAATATCAAGATCGAGCGCTTTAAAACAATTTATAAGGATGGAAACTTCCCTTACACGTAAACCTGAAGTAAAATCCGTGTATGATGATGCCTTAAAAGATTATTTGGAATTAGAACATCTAAAACCAATTAAAACTACTGATCAGGTTGTTACAAAGTCCTGCTATTTACCACATCATCCAGTGATTAAAATGGAAAGGAAAACAAAAAATTAAGAGTCGTTTTCAATGCGTCAAATAAAACTTCCAATGGCAACAGTTTAAATAATTGTCTTTTTGTAAAGCCTACACTGCAAGTTGATTTGGTCAGTTTAATTCTGCGGTGGCGCCTGTACAAATTTGTATTTAATTGCGACATTTAAAAAATGTACAGGCAAATTCCTGTCATACCGCTTATCAAAGGATCCTTTACAGGACATTCAGTGACGATCAAGTAATTGATTATGAATTACAGACAGTCACCTTTGGGTTAAATTGTGCCCCCTATTTAGCAATTCGGACGTTATTACAGTTGACTGATGATTGTAAAACAGAATTTCCCTTGGCTTCAGACATTTTGAGAAAAGGTATGTACGTCGATGATGTACTGTCTGGTGCTCATGATGTTTCTAGTGCTTTATTGGCCAGGGATCAGTTGACTGCTGCCTTGTTATCGGCAGGGTTCGAACTTAGGTAATGGTCATCGAATGAAAAATCTCTTTTGAAAGGGTTGCCTTCAGATCATTTGGTTGACGTAAAGCTTCTAATATTTGAAGAATCTAGTTATTCAAAAACTTTAGGGATTTTTTTGGAATGCCCAACTAGATTCATTTTTTTCCAAAGTTTTCCTATTAAAGTACAATCGGGTTATAAGAAAAGGGAAGTTTTATCGGCTATAGCAAAACTTTTTGATCCTGTTGGTTGGTTAAGCCCACTAATTGTTACAGCAAAAATAATTATGCAACGCATATGGCTTGACAATATTAGCTGGGATGATTTACTTACTTCTTCTACGGAAAAGGAGTGGTTAAAATTTGTTGAAGTATTTCATCAAGTTAATTTTATTCAAGTCCCAAGGTGGGTAAATTATTATAAGTTTACGCTTACTGAACTTCATGTTTTCATGCTTTGCCTCGGAAAAAGCATACGCGGGGGTAATATATATCCGAACTAAGACGCCAAGTGGAGAGATTCGTGTTCATTTGTTATCCTCTAAGACAAAAGTAGCACCCCGTTTCTTTACCTCGCCTGGAATTATGCGGGGCGGTTTTGGCATCAGAATTGTTAAAGAATATCCTTAGGGAAATTGAAATTGCGATTGAGCGGATTTATTGTTGGACAGATTCAACGATTGTGTTGGCGTGGCTACAAAAACCACCTTGTTCGTGGACAACTTTTGTTGCAAACAAAGTTCGTCGTATTCAGGAGAATACTGGAAATCACAATTGGTTTTACGTACGTTTTGAGGACAATCCTGCTGACTTAGTAGGGAGGTAGATCCGCTCACTTTATCAAAAAGTGATTTATGGTGGCACGGTCCAACATGGCTAATTCAGGACAAAACCCACTGGTATAAAGACACTTTGGACAATCTCGACACTGATGTAGAAAGTCGAAAGGTTAAAATTCATGCATCGTTTTTTCGAAATTTGAAGATAGTTTAGAAAGATTTTCATCTTTGGACAGAGCCATGCGTGTTATCGCGTACTTATTTAGATTTTTGCACTCTACACATTCTGCCCACAAAGGTCGTTATGATTATACAACTAATATCGTGTCTAGTGATGAACTCAAAATGGTAAAGGTACGTCTGGCGATTATTGCTCAAAAGGCTTATTATGCTGAGGAGTATAAAAGTCTTTTGGACGAGACACCCTTGCCGTCGAAGAGTTCTTTGATACCCTTAAATCCCTTTCATGATGAACTGGGATTGATGAGATTAAATGGTCGACTGGTGAAATCGCCTTCATTGTCGTATCGTGAACAATATCCGATAATTCTACCATATAGCTGTCGTTTCGCGAAGCTTATGGCGGAATTCATACATTTTCTGTCAATTCACGGCGGAAACCAGCGAATTTACCGCTGTGAATATTGAGTACCTCGATTAAGAGTATTGGTTCGTACTAAAATTCGGCGATTCAAGCGAGGTATAATTGATAGGCAACGTTCTTGCAGTCAGATAATGGCTGCTCTTCCTCCTAAACGCACTACGTTTGATAGGCCATTCACTACTACTGGCGTAGATTTCGCTGGCCCATTCGATGTAAAAAATCATAATAGTAAATCCTGCAAAATCACAAAAGGTTATGTTTGTATTTTTGGATGCTTCTCTACGAAAGCGATACATTTGGAAGCAGCGTCAAATTTATCATCTGACTCATTTTTAGCGGCTTTTAATCGATTTATATCGAGAAGAGCTTGCCCTCAAACCATGTTTTCGGACAATGGTACGAATTTTGTTGGCGCTTCAAATGAAATTGCAAGGGACTTTAAAACTTTTCTAAAAGAATGTCAGGCAAGAATGTGTTCTGCCTTTGAACATAAAGGGTTGACATGGCGCTTTATACCAGCTGGGGCTCCTCATATGGGTGGGTCTTTGGGAAGCTGGGGTCAAAAGCTTTAAACTTCATTTTAGGAAAGAGGTTCAATCTTGCCGATACACATTTGAAGAGTTATCTACGATTTTGGCTAGAATTGAGGCTTGTTTAAACTCTCGTCCTTTATGTCCTATGCTTGACAATCCTGGGGAACCGATTGCTCTGAAACCGGGACACTTTTTGATCGGATCAGCTATATCGGCTCCGACGGAACCGACGATATATGAAAGTCCGATTAGTGTAGTTAATCGATATCGCAAAGTAAAGGCCTTAATTCAAGAACTTTGTAAGACGTGGAAAGAAGAATATCTCGTAGGTTTACACAAACGCTACAAATGGAAACATCCCCAAAGGGAAATTACTGTTGATGATTTGGTTGTGGTCAAAAAGGAACAATTGCCTGCAACATCGTGGAAGTTAGGAATAGTGATATAGTGGTACTGTCGGACACGTTCGCGTCGCTGATAGTCGTGCTCAAAACGAGAGCACGACTAATTTGAATTAAAATTAAAAATAGCGAAGAATGCATAAACAGTAGTTTAAATTAATGATTTCGTGCAGGCATATGTATGTGAGTATGTTTGTACATTTATATAAAAATATTTACGTACATACGAATGAAATTCATTGTGAGAGTTTGAACACGCTTATTAACTTGTTGAAAATCGTTAGCTTCTGATGAAAATGAAGAAATTGAGTCATCGTAATCAATTGTCTTAACAGCGGTGTCAATATTTTGATAATCGTCCAATTACCAAACTAGTTGTTTTAAATGATCAATAATAATTTCACATCACTTTTATCAATCTTTCTATACTAACCTATATTTTTATTAGAATCATGGAAGTCCAAACAAAAGCCAAACAAGCAATTCCCGATTTATTTGATGACGGTATATTGGATTATGAAGAGGCAATGGAAACTAGCGAGGCTACTGCCATTTCCTTGAAGCCAAATCCTCCTGGCCCATCCAATGATCTCCTAGCACATCCAATAGAAATGATAGTGGAACCTCAGCCTGTTCCACCGCCAAAAAATATTATTGTTGAAACGATTGAAGTGATGGCTCAAGATAACCCAACCAGCGGGCAAGTGGAAGCTTTGAATTTAGATTCGGTTGTTCGAGCGCATGACCTAGCATCTGGGTCGGCACCGGTCGCTCCTAATTCGGTAGGACGTTCTAAATGCCAAATTTGTGGAAGGAACCATCCAGTTCGTTTCTGCCACAAATTTCGAGACATGAAATTTGAAAAGAAATTTTGTATGGTGGCCCAACACCGTCTTTGTGTGGTCATATGGGAAAAGATGGCAGAAGTACTGCTACTTGCAAACATTGCAAAAACGACCACAACACCTGGTTTCACGAACACAAGAATGCCGGTAAGAAGACGTCACAGACTCGCGTCCAATCCCTGTCGGCTCCTTGTAGCATACCGCTTCGTCAAATTGTGTCGTTTTCGCCCACTCTTCGTCTGCGCTTATGTCTTGGTGGTAAAAAAATTCCGATAAGAGCGGTTCTGGATTCGTGTTGTCAAAATAGTTATATGTGCTCGCAATTAGCTATCAATTTAAAGATTCCCTTTACAAAGTGGACTCTAACCGGTTTTGTCGACTGGAAATAGAATCCATCCATGACTCGTCTCAGCGCCTGTTCATTACCGCTCGAGTTCATAAAATGCGTGGAATCAAAACTCCATCTGAAAGGGTCACGGGTCTTTCCAGTGCCTACAGCTAGCTGATCCGAACTTCAACCGTTCGGGAAATGTTGCGCTGGTTTTAGGTCCTGAAGTCGTGCCGCTAATAATGAAAGGTCGGATACAAGCGAGCCCAGGGCTGCCACTTGCCCAATATACTGTATTTGGATGGGTTATCTCGGGCCTATCACCATATTAAAGATTGGCTCATAAAACATTATTTATTTTAATAAAAAAAAAACATAGTAGACTTGTACACACGAAGTCCTTCATGACTCAATAAAATTATTTTATTAGGAGTCCTTCATTACTCAATAAAATGATTTGGAGTCCTTCATGACTCAAATAAAATTATTTTATTATGGGTCCCTCACGACTCAAAATATATGAAAAAATGAAAATAAAAACAAACAAAAAATAACAATAAACCGTACATTATTTATATTTAAAAAAAAGAATCCTTATTGGCTCCGACTTTTATAGTTACCTTTTGCCATAAGCTTTATTTATTTGTTATATAGATTTTGTTTGCAACGACTTTATTGTTGCAAGGTGGCCGGCAATGTTTAAGTACGAATTCTTTATAAAGTTACGGTTTACAAATTTCTTTAAGTGTCCTTTTGATACCTTTTTTACATCCTTGCTGGAAAATCTTTTATTTCCAACGAGTTAACCGCTAACGGTACTTAAGTGTTGTTGGCTATTTTTCTGTATAATATAAGTTTTTTTATTCATACTTATTCATTCGTTTTGGAATATTCAAAGCCAACACTACGTGTAATCTTTTACAAGGTAAATATAAAATTTGATTTAATAAAGGAAGAGAATTAGTTCTCTAATTAATTGAAACATTAAATTAATAATTGTCTTTTTATTTCCATATATTTTTGCGCCTATTTATCGGATTTACGCCGAAACATTGGTCCATCAACCCGGATATCTTTTACAAGAAAACATAAGTCTCTTTTACAAGGAATACATTTTATTCAACTCCTCATCATTTTCATCATTAACAACGAAAAAGTAAGGTTAGTGGTTGACTTAAAAGTGTCATTAGTGGAATTATTTGTAGCCACAAATAATTTGTTATACGTGTGTGTGTTATAAAAAAGCAAACAACAAGTGGTAATTGGTAAAAGAAAAACAAGGAAAAATTATTGTGAATTTTTAAAGTTTATTAAAATTCGCGCAGTTTTTTTTTATTTCCATCCCTGTGTAAAATTTGTTTTATACAGTACCTATTGCTTTTCATTGGTACCAAATTTATCAGGTTGGGTTTGTTTACGCGGACAGACAACCATAAAGTAAAATTAAATTTTTAATTTAATAATTTTTGTTTGTGTTCTAATTAAAGTACAATACAAGTTAATAGTGGAATAAATTTATTTATTTGTACGGGAATACGTTTGTGATAAAATTTGGTCCAGTTTATTCGAAAAACGAAATAAAACCAATAATATATGTACATACATATGTACATATGTATGTTGATCAAGTTGTTTGCAGTGAAAGTAAATACACACACATATTTGTATATGAAATTTAATACAATCGTTTTTCTTTTAATCATCATAAAAATTATTGGTGGTGTTTTTATTAAATTTTTAATTAATTCGTTCGATTATATTTTATCGCCGGTAAAATAAAATTTATTGTGTTATACGAGTCGATTATTCTTCTTCTTCCTCATACATACGTGTTAACCCTACTGTTGGTCGATTTACTATTTGAAATTAATCAGTGTTTTTATCTTTTATCTGATTATTTACCTTTTCACTTATATTCTGAAAGTTTTAGGTTTTCGTGTTAAGATTCGGATTCAAAAATATGTCGAACGCTATTGAAACCGCGCTTCAGATGTCGTTTTTAAATTTGAAGATAATTTTATTAAAATTCGTGATGAAGATCATCTTGTATATACTATAGAGGTTTTAAGTGATGAATTAAAATCATTATGGGCAAAAGTCAAAAAAGCATATGAAGAATGCGTCGAATATTTTAAATCGTCATCGAAAGTCAAATCAGAGGTTCTTGAGGTGACTGAAGAGCACGCTCATTACTTACGCTCGCTGTATAAAAACAATGAGAATAAAAAGTGATGAATTGGAGGCTAATTCGAAGCCAAAGGCTCTGACTTCTGACCCGGCATCAGAATACCGTCTTTGGATTGATTCTGACAGGTCCCATTGATGTTTCAGTTAATAATTCTATTAACGTTTTTTCAACTGCCATCTCCTTTTCTGAAGAAGATAATTTGAACCAAAATCTTTTGAGATTTTGGGAATTAGAGGAAACTCAACAAACGAAAATTATGTCTCCTTCCGACAAAATTTGCGAGGAGATTTACAAAAAAACTACTAGCAGGGATTCTACAGATAGATATATCGTTTCGCTACCTTTTAAACCAGAATTTCCTACTGAAATTAATTTGGGAATATCAAGATCGAGCGCTTTAAAACAATTTATAAGGATGGAAACTTCCCTTACACGTAAACCTGAAGTAAAATCCATGTATGATGATGCCTTAAAAGATTATTTGGAATTAGAACATCTAAAACCAATTAAAACTACTGATCAGGTTGTTACAAAGTCCTGCTATTTACCACATCATCCAGTGATTAAAATGGAAAGGAAAACAAAAAATTAAGAGTCGTTTTCAATGCGTCAAATAAAACTTCCAATGGCAACAGTTTAAATAATTGTCTTTTTGTAAAGCCTACACTGCAAGTTGATTTGGTCAGTTTAATTCTGCGGTGGCGCCTGTACAAATTTGTATTTAATTGCGACATTTAAAAAATGTACAGGCAAATTCCTGTCATACCGCTTATCAAAGGATCCTTTACAGGACATTCAGTGACGATCAAGTAATTGATTATGAATTACAGACACTCACCTTTGGGTTAAATTGTGCCCCCTATTTAGCAATTCGGACGTTATTACAGTTGACTGATGATTGTAAAGCAGAATTTCCCTTGACTTCAGACATTTTGAGAAAAGGTATTTAAGTCGATGATGTACTGTCTGGTGCTCATGATGTTTCTAGTGGTTTATTGGCCAGGGATCAGTTGACTGCTGCCTTGTTATCGGCAGGGTTCGAACTTAGGTAATGGTCATCGAATGAAAAATCTCTTTTGAAAGGGTTGCCTTCAGATCATTTGGTTGACGTAAAGCTTCTAATATTTGAAGAATCTAGTTATTCAAAAACTTTAGGGATTTTTTTGGAATGCCCAACTAGATTCATTTTTTTTGCAAAGTTTGTCCTATTAAAGTACAATCGGGTTATACGAAAAGGGAAGTTTTATCGGCTATAGCAAAACTTTTGGACCCTGTTGGTTGGTTAAGCCCACTAATTGTTACAGCAAAAATAATTATGCAACGCATATGGCTTCTTCTACGGAAAAGGAGTGGTTAAAATTTGTTGAAGTATTTCATCAAGTTAATTTTATTCAAGTCCCAAGGTGGGTAAATTATTATAAGTTTACGCTTACTGAACTTCATGTTTTCATGCTTTGCCTCGGAAAAAGCATACGCGGGGGTAATATATATCCGAACTAAGACGCCAAGTGGAGAGATTCGTGTTCATTTGTTATCCTCTAAGACAAAAGTAGCACCCCGTTTCTTTACCTCGCCTGGAATTATGCGGGGCGGTTTTGGCATCAGAATTGTTAAAGAATATCCTTAGGGAAATTGAAATTGCGATTGAGCGGGTTTATTGTTGGACAGATTCAACGATTGTGTTGGCGTGGCTACGAAAACCACCTTGTTCGTGGACAACTTTTGTTGCAAACAAAGTTTGTCGTATTCAGGAGAATACTGGAAATCACAATTGGTTTTACGTACGTTTTGAGGACAATCCTGCTGACTTAGTAGGGGGGTAGATCCGCTCACTTTATCAAAAAGTGATTTATGGTGGCACGGTCCAACATGGCTAATTCAGGACAAAACCCACTGGTATAAAGACACTTTGGACAATCTCGACACTGATGTAGAAAGTCGAAAGGTTAAAATTCATGCATCGTTTTTTCGAAATTTGAAGATAGTTTAGAAAGATTTTCATCTCTGGACAGAGCCGTGCGTGTTATCACGTACTTATTTAGATTTTTGCACTCTACACATTCTGCCCACAAAGGTCGTTATGATTATACAACTAATGTCGTGTCTAGTGATGAACTCAAAATGGTAAAGGTACGTCTGGCGATTATTGCTCAAAAGGCTTATTATGCTGAGGAGTATAAAAGTCTTTTGGACAAGACACCCTTGCCGTCGAAAAGTTCTTTGATACCCTTAAATCCCTTTCTTGATGAACTGGGATTGATGAGATTAAATGGTCGACTGGTGAAATCGCCTTCATTGTCGTATCGTGAACAATATCCGATAATTCGGATATATATCCGAATATCCGGATATATATCCGAACTAAGACGCCAAGTGGAGAGATTCGTGTTCATTTGTTATCCTCTAAGACAAAAGTTGCACCCCGTTTCTTTACCCCGCATGGAATTATGCGGGGCGGTTTTGGCATCAGAATTGTTAAAGAATATCCTTAGGGAAATTGAAATTGCGATTGAGCGGGTTTATTGTTGGACAGATTCAACGATTGTGTTGGCGTGGCTACGAAAACCACATTGTTCGTGGACAACTTTTGTTGCAAACAAAGTTTGTCGTATTCAGGAGAATACTGGAAATCACAATTGGTTTTACGTACGTTTTGAGGACAATCCTGCTGACTTAGTAGGGGGGTAGATCCGCTCACTTTATCAAAAAGTGATTTATGGTGGCACGGTCCAACATGGCTAATTCAGGACAAAACCCACTGGTATAAAGACACTTTGGACAATCTCGACACTGATGTAGAAAGTCGAAAGGTTAAAATTCATGCATCGTTTTTTCGAAATTTGAAGATAGTTTAGAAAGATTTTCATCTTTGGACAGAGCCATGCGTGTTATCGCGTACTTATTTAGATTTTTGCACTCTACACATTCTGCCCACAAAGGTCGTTATGATTATACAACTAATGTCGTGTCTAGTGATGAACTCAAAATGGTAAAGGTACGTCTGGCGATTATTGCTCAAAAGGCTTATTATGCTGAGGAGTATAAAAGTCTTTTGGACAAGACACCCTTGCCGTCGAAGAGTTCTTTGATACCCTTAAATCCCTTTCTTGATGAACTGGGATTGATGAGATTAAATGGTCGACTGGTGAAATCGCCTTCATTGTCGTATCGTGAACAATATCCGATAATTCTACCATATAGCTGTCGTTTCGCGAAGCTTATGGCGGAATTCATACATTTTCTGTCAATTCACGGCGGAAACCAGCGAATTTACCGCTGTGAATATTGAGTACCTCGATTAAGAGTATTGGTTCGTACTAAAATTCGGCGATTCAAGCGAGGTATAATTGATAGGCAACGTTCTTGCAGTCAGATAATGGCTGCTCTTCCTCCTAAACGCACTACGCTTGATAGGCCATTCACTACTACTGGCGTAGATTTCGCTGGCCCATTCGATGTAAAAAATCATAATAGTAAATCCTGCAAAATCACAAAAGGTTATGTTTGTATTTTTGGATGCTTTTCTACGAAAGCGATACATTTGGAAGCAGCGTCAAATTTATCATCTGACTCATTTTTAGCGGCTTTTAATCGATTTATATCGAGAAGAGCTTGCCCTCAAACCATGTTTTCGGACAATGGTACGAATTTTGTTGGCGCTTCAAATGAAATTGCAAGGGACTTTAAAACTTTTCTAAAAGAATGTCAGGCAAGAATGTGTTCTACCTTTGAACATAAAGGGTTGACATGGCTGGGGCTCCTCATATGGGTGGGTCTTTGGGAAGCTGGGGTCAAAAGCTTTAAACTTCATTTTAGGAAAGAGGTTCAATCTTGCCGATACAAATTTGAAGAGTTATCTACGATTTTGGCTAGAATTGAGGCTTGTTTAAACTCTCGTCCTTTATGTCCTATGCCTGACAATCCTGGGGAACCGATTGCTCTGACACCGGGACACTTTTTGATCGGATCGGCTATATCGGCTCCGACGGAACCGACGATATATGAAAGTCCGATTAGTGTAGTTAATCGATATCGCAAAGTAAAGGCCTTAATTCATGAACTTTGTAAGAGGTGGAAAGAAGAATATCTCGTAGGTTTACACAAACGCTACAAATGGAAACATCCCCAAAGGGAAATTACTGTTGGTGATTTGGTTGTGGTCAAAAAGGAACAATTGCCTGCAACATCGTGGAAGTTAGGAATAGTGATATAGTGGTACTGTCGGACACGTTCGCGTCGCTGATAGTCGTGCTTAAAACGGGCTACTAAATCGTCCAATTACCAAACTAGTTGTTTTAAATGATCAATAATAATTTCACATCACTTTTATCAATCTTTCTATACTAACCTATATTTTTATTAGAATCATGGAAGTCCAAACAAAAGCCAAACAAGCAATTCCCGATTTATTTGATGACGGTATATTGGATTATGAAGAGGCAATGGAAACTAGCGAGGCTACTGCCATTTCCTTGAAGCCAAATCCTCCTGGCCCATCCAATGATCTCCTAGCACATCCAATAGAAATGATAGTGGAACCTCAGCCTGTTCCACCGCCAAAAAATATTATTGTTGAAACGATTGAAGTGATGGCTCAAGATAACCCAACCAGCGGGCAAGTGGAAGCTTTGAATTTAGATTCGGTTGTTCGAGCGCATGACCTAGCATCTGGGTCGGCACCGGTCGCTCCTAATTCGGTAGGACGTTCTAAATGCCAAATTTGTGGAAGGAACCATCCAGTTCGTTTCTGCCACAAATTTCGAGACATGAAATTTGAAAAGAAGTTTTGTATGGTGGCCCAACACCGTCTTTGTGTGGTCATATGGGAAAAGATGGCAGAGGTACTGCTACTTGCAAACATTGCAAAAACGACCACAACACCTGGCTTCACGAACACAAGAATGCCGGTAAGAAGACGTCACAGACTCGCGTCCAATTCCTGTCGGCTCCTTGTAGCATACCGCTTCGTCAAATTGTGTCGTTTTCGCCCACTCTTCGTCTGCGCTTATGTCTTGGTGGTAAAAAAATTCCGATAAGAGCGGTTCTGGATTCGTGTTGTCAAAATAGTTATATGTGCTCGCAATTAGCTAACAATTTAAAGATTCCCTTTACAAAGTGGACTCTAACCGGTTTTGTCGACTGGAAATAGAATCCATCCATGACTCGTCTCAGCGCCTGTTCATTACCGCTCGAGTTCATAAAATGCGTGGAATCAAAACTCCATCTGAAAGGGTCACGGGTCTTTCCAGTGCCTACAGCTAGCTGATCCGAACTTCAACCGTTCGGGAAATGTTGCGCTGGTTTTAGGTCCTGAAGTCGTGCCGCTAATAATGAAAGGTCGGATACAAGCGAGCCCAGGGCTGCCACTTGCCCAATATACTGTATTTGGATGGGTTATCTCGGGCCTATCACCATATTAAAGATTGGCTCATAAAACATTATTTATTTTAATAAAAAAAAAACATAGTAGACTTGTACACACGAAGTCCTTCATGACTCAATAAAATTATTTTATTAGGAGTCCTTCATTACTCAATAAAATGATTTGGAGTCCTTCATGACTCAAATAAAATTATTTTATTATGGGTCCCTCACGACTCAAAATATATGAAAAAATGAAAATAAAAACAAACAAAAAATAACAATAAACCGTACATTATTTATATTTAAAAAAAGAATCCTTATTGGCTCCGAATTTTATAGTTACCTTTTGCCATAAGCTTTATTTATTTGTTATATAGATTTTGTTTGCAACGACTTTATTGTTGCAAGGTGGCCGGCAATGTTTAAGTACGAATTCTTTATAAAGTTACGGTTTACAAATTTCTTTAAGTGTCCTTTTGATACCTTTTTTACATCCTTGCTGGAAAATCTTTTATTTCCAACGAGTTAACCGCTAACGGTACTTAAGTGTTGTTGGCTATTTTTCTGTATAATATAAGTTTTTTTATTCATACTTATTCATTCGTTTTGGAATATTCAAAGCCAACACTACGTGTAATCTTTTACAAGGTAAATATAAAATTTGATTTAATAAAGGAAGAGAATTAGTTCTCTAATTAATTGAAACATTAAATTAATAATTGTCTTTTTATTTCCATATATTTTTGCGCCTATTTATCGGATTTACGCCGAAACATTGGTCCATCAACCCGGATATCTTTTACAAGAAAACATAAGTCTCTTTTACAAGGAATACATTTTATTCAACTCCTCATCATTTTCATCATTAACAACGAAAAAGTAAGGTTAGTGGTTGACTTAAAAGTGTCATTAGTGGAATTATTTGTAGCCACAAATAATTTGTTATACGTGTGTGTGTTATAAAAAAGCAAACAACAAGTGGTAATTGGTAAAAGAAAAACAAGGAAAAATTATTGTGAATTATTAAAGTTTATTAAAATTCGCGCAGTTTTTTTTATTTCCATCCCTGTGTAAAATTTACAGTACCTATTGCTTTTCATTGCTACCAAATTTATCAGGTTGGGTTTGTTTACGCGGACAGACAACCATAAAGTAAAATTAAATTTTTAATTTAATAATTTTTGTTTGTGTTCTAATTAAAGTACAATACAAGTTAATAGTGGAATAAATTTATTTATTTGTACGGGAATACGTTTGTGATAAAATTTGGTCCAGTTTATTCGAAAAACGAAATAAAACCAATAATATATGTACATACATATGTACATATGTATGTTGATCAAGTTGTTTGCAGTGATAAGTAAATACACACACATATTTGTATATGAAATTTAATACAATTGTTTTTTTTTAATCATCATAAAAATTATTGGTGGTGTTTTTATTAAATTTTTAATTAATTCGTTCGATTATATTTTATCGCCGGTAAAATAAAATTTATTGTGTTATACGAGTCGATTATTCTTCTTCTTCCTCATACATACGTGTTAACCCTACTGTTGGTCGATTTACTATTTGAAATTAATCAGTGTTTTTATCTTTTATCTGATTATTTACCTTTTCACTTATATTCTGAAAGTTTTAGGTTTTCGTGTTAAGATTCGGATTCAAAAATATGTCGAACGCTATTGAAACCGCGCTTCAGATGTCGTTTTTAAATTTGAAGATAATTTTATTAAAATTCGTGATGAAGATCATCTTGTATATACTATAGAGGTTTTAAGTGATGAATTAAAATCATTATGGGCAAAAGTCAAAAAAGCATATGAAGAATGCGTCGAATATTTTAAATCGTCATCGAAAGTCAAATCAGAGGTTCTTGAGGTGACTGAAGAGCACGCTCATTACTTACGCTCGCTGTATAAAAACAATGAGAATAAAAAGTGATGAATTGGAGGCTAATTCGAAGCCAAAGGCTCTGACTTCTGACCCGGCATCAGAATACCGTCTTTGGATTGATTCTGACAGGTCCCATTGATGTTTCAGTTAATAATTCTATTAACGTTTTTTCAACTGCCATCTCCTTTTCTGAAGAAGATAATTTGAACCAAAATCTTTTGAGATTTTGGGAATTAGAGGAAACTCAACAAACGAAAATTATGTCTCCTTCCGACAAAATTTGCGAGGAGATTTACAAAAAAACTACTAGCAGGGATTCTACAGATAGATATATCGTTTCGCTACCTTTTAAACCAGAATTTCCTACTGAAATTAATTTGGGAATATCAAGATCGAGCGCTTTAAAACAATTTATAAGGATGGAAACTTCCCTTACACGTAAACCTGAAGTAAAATCCATGTATGATGATGCCTTAAAAGATTATTTGGAATTAGAACATCTAAAACCAATTAAAACTACTGATCAGGTTGTTACAAAGTCCTGCTATTTACCACATCATCCAGTGATTAAAATGGAAAGGAAAACAAAAAATTAAGAGTCGTTTTCAATGCGTCAAATAAAACTTCCAATGGCAACAGTTTAAATAATTGTCTTTTTGTAAAGCCTACACTGCAAGTTGATTTGGTCAGTTTAATTCTGCGGTGGCGCCTGTACAAATTTGTATTTAATTGCGACATTTAAAAAATGTACAGGCAAATTCCTGTCATACCGCTTATCAAAGGATCCTTTACAGGACATTCAGTGACGATCAAGTAATTGATTATGAATTACAGACACTCACCTTTGGGTTAAATTGTGCCCCCTATTTAGCAATTCGGACGTTATTACAGTTGACTGATGATTGTAAAGCAGAATTTCCCTTGACTTCAGACATTTTGAGAAAAGGTATTTAAGTCGATGATGTACTGTCTGGTGCTCATGATGTTTCTAGTGGTTTATTGGCCTTGTTGTCGGCAGGGTTCGAACTTAGGTAATGGTCATCGAATGAAAAATCTCTTTTGAAAGGGTTGCCTTCAGATCATTTGGTTGACGTAAAGCTTCTAATATTTGAAGAATCTAGTTATTCAAAAACTTTAGGGATTTCTTGTGAATGCCCAACTAGATTCATTTTTTTTGCAAAGTTTGTCCTATTAAAGTACAATCGGGTTATACGAAAAGGGAAGTTTTATCGGCTATAGCAAAACTTTTGGATCCTGTTGGTTGGTTAAGCCCACTAATTGTTACAGCAAAAATAATTATGCAACGCATATGGCTTCTTCTACGGAAAAGGAGTGGTTAAAATTTGTTGAAGTATTTCATCAAGTTAATTTTTAATTATAAGTTTACGCTTACTGAACTTCATGTTTTCATGCTTTGCCTCGGAAAAAGCATACGCGGGGGTAATATATATCCGAACTAAGACGCCAAGTGGAGAGATTCGTGTTCATTTGTTATCCTCTAAGACAAAAGTAGCACCCCGTTTCTTTACCTCGCCTGGAATTATGCGGGGCGGTTTTGGCATCAGAATTGTTAAAGAATATCCTTAGGGAAATTGAAATTGCGATTGAGCGGGTTTATTGTTGGACAGATTCAACGATTGTGTTGGCGTGGCTACGAAAACCACCTTGTTCGTGGACAACTTTTGTTGCAAACAAAATTTGTCGTATTCAGGAGAATACTGGAAATCACAATTGGTTTTACGTACGTTTTGAGGACAATCCTGCTGACTTAGTAGGGGGGTAGATCCGCTCACTTTATCAAAAAGTGATTTATGGTGGCACGGTCCAACATGGCTAATTCAGGACAAAACCCACTGGTATAAAGACACTTTGGACAATCTCGACACTGATGTAGAAAGTCGAAAGGTTAAAATTCATGCATCGTTTTTTCGAAATTTGAAGATAGTTTAGAAAGATTTTCATCTTTGGACAGAGCCATGCGTGTTATCACGTACTTATTTAGATTTTTGCACTCTACACATTCTGCCCACAAAGGTCGTTATGATTATACAACTAATGTCGTGTCTAGTGATGAACTCAAAATGGTAAAGGTACGTCTGGCGATTATTGCTCAAAAGGCTTATTATGCTGAGGAGTATAAAAGTCTTTTGGACAAGACACCCTTGCCGTCGAAAAGTTCTTTGATACCCTTAAATCCCTTTCTTGATGAACTGGGATTGATGAGATTAAATGGTCGACTGGTGAAATCGCCTTCATTGTCGTATCGTGAACAATATCCGTTAATTCTACCATATAGCTGTCGTTTCGCGAAGCTTATGGCGGAATTCATACATTTTCTGTCAATTCACGGCGGAAACCAGCGAATTTACCGCTGTGAATATTGAGTACCTCGATTAAGAGTATTGGTTCGTACTGTAATTCGGCGATTCAAGCGAGGTATAATTGATAGGCAACGTTCTTGCAGTCAGATAATGGCTGCTCTTCCTCCTAAACGCACTACGCTTGATAGGCCATTCACTACTACTGGCGTAGATTTCGCTGGCCCATTCGATGTAAAAAATCATAATAGTAAATCCTGTAAAATCACAAAAGGTTATGTTTGTATTTTTGGATGCTTTTCTACGAAAGCGATACATTTGGAAGCAGCGTCAAATTTATCATCTGACTCATTTTTAGCGGCTTTTAAGCGATTTATATCGAGAAGAGCTTGCCCTCAAACCATGTTTTCGGACAATGGTACGAATTTTGTTGGCGCTTCAAATGAAATTGCAAGGGACTTTAAAACTTTTCTAAAAGAATGTCAGGCAAGAATGTGTTCTACCTTTGAACATAAAGGGTTGACATGGCGCTTTATACCAGCTGGGGCTCCTCATATGGGTGGGTCTTTGGGAAGCTGGGGTCAAAAGCTTTAAACTTCATTTTAGGAAAGAGGTTCAATCTTGCCGATACACATTTGAAGAGTTATCTACGATTTTGGCTAGAATTAAGGCTTGTTTAAACTCTCGTCCTTTATGTCCTATGCCTGACAATCCTGGGGAACCGATTGCTCTGACACCGGGACACTTTTTGATCGGATCGGCTATATCGGCTCCGCCGGAACCGACGATATATGAAAGTCCGATTAGTGTAGTTAATCGATATCGCAAAGTAAAGGCCTTAATTCATGAATTTTGTAAGAGGTGGAAAGAAGAATATCTCGTAGGTTTACACAAACTCTACAAATGGAAACATCCCCAAAGGGAAATTACTGTTGATGATTTGGTTGTGGTCAAAAACGAACAATTGAAAGCAACATCGTGGAAGTTAGGAATAGTGATATAGTGGTACTGTCGGACACGTTCGCATCGCTGATAGTCGTGCTCAAAACGGGCTACTAAATCGTCCAATTACCAAACTAGTTGTTTTAAATGATCAATAATAATTTCACATCACTTTTATCAATCTTTCTATACTAACCTATATTTTTATTAGAATCATGGAAGTCCAAACAAAAGCCAAACAAGCAATTCCCGATTTATTTGATGACGGTATATTGGATTATGAAGAGGCAATGGAAACTAGCGAGGCTACTGCCATTTCCTTGAAGCCAAATCCTCCTGGCCCATCCAATGATCTCCTAGCACATCCAATAGAAATGATAGTGGAACCTCAGCCTGTTCCACCGCCAAAAAATATTATTGTTGAAACGATTGAAGTGATGGCTCAAGATAACCCAACCAGCGGGAAAGTGGAAGCTTTGAATTTAGCTTCGGTTGCTTGAGCGCATGACCTAGCATCTGGGTCGGCACCGGTCGCTCCTAATTCGGTAGGACGTTCTAAATGCCAAATTTGTGGAAGGAACCATCCAGTTCGTTTCTGCCACAAATTTTGAAATTTGAAAAGAAGTTTTGTATGGTGGCCCAACACCGTCTTTGTGTGGTCATGTGGGAAAAGATTGCAGAAGTACTGCTACTGCTACAAGAATGCCGGTAAGAAGACGTCTCAGACTCGCGTCCAATCCCTGTCGGCTCCTTGTAGCATACCGCTTCGTCAAATTGTGTCGTTTTCGCCCACTCTTCGTCTGCGCTTATGTCTTGGTGGTAAAAAAATTCCGATAAGAGCGGTTCTGGATTCGTGTTGTCAAAATAGTTATATGTGCTCGCAATTAGCTAACAATTTAAAGATTCCCTTTACAAAGTGGACTCTAACCGGTTTTGTCGACTGGAAATAGAATCCATCCATGACTCGTCTCAGCGCCTGTTCATTACCGCTCGAGTTCATGAAATGCGTGGAATCAAAACTCCATCTGAAAGGGTCACGGGTCTTTCCAGTGCCTACAGCTAGCTGATCCGAACTTCAACCGTTCGGGAAATGTTGCGCTGGTTTTAGGTCCTGAAGTCGTGCCGCTAATAATGAAAGGTCGGATACAAGCGAGCCCAGGGCTGCCACTTGCCCAATATACTGTATTTGGATGGGTTATCTCGGGCCTATCACCATATTAAAGATTGGCTCAAAAAACATTATTTATTTTATTAAAAAAAAAACTTAGTAGACTTGTACACACGAAGTCCTTCATGACTCAATAAAATTATTTTATTAGGAGTCCTTCATTACTCAATAAAATGATTTGAAGTCCTTCATGACTCAAATAAAATTATTTTATTATGGGTCCCTCACGACTCAAAATATATGAAAAAATGAAAATAAAAACAAACAAAAAATAACAATAAACCGTACATTATTTATATTTAAAAAAAAGAATCCTTATTGGCTCCGAATTTTATAGTTACCTTTTGCCATAAGCTTTATTTATTTGTTATATAGATTTTGTTTGCAACGACTTTATTGTTGCAAGGTGGCCGGCAATGTTTAAGTACGAATTCTTTATAAAGTTACGGTTTACAAATTTCTTTAAGTGTCCTTCTGATACCTTTTTTACATCCTTGCTGGAAAATCTTTTATTTCCAACGAGTTAACCGCTACCAGTACTTAAGTGTTGTTGGCTATTTTTCTGTATAATATAAGTTTTTTTATTCATACTTATTCATTCGTTTTGGAATATTCAAAGCCAACACTACGTGTAATCTTTTACAAGTTAAATATAAAATTTAATTTAATAAAGGAAGAGAACTAGTTCTCTAATTGAAACATTAAATTAATAATTGTCTTTTTATTTCCATATATTTTTGCGCCTATTTATCGGATTTACGCCGAAACAAATTATTTTCTTTTTATTTCTACAGTATTTGTTTGTCGCGACTTCAGTATACCATTTAAAAAATATGCCATGTCTTGATTTTGTATGTAAATGGATTTATGCAGGCCTCTAGTTGACATACAAATGTGAACTAGTTTAGTTCAATTTGTGGAATAGTTTAATTGAACTAATTCGATCGTGAACTACCCAAGTCTACTAGATATGATTTTGTTGCATTCCAAGAAATAAAAAACATTGTGCATCTCTTTTAAATCATTCCCAGCCATTGCACCTGATTGGGTACAGAAAATGGAAAATATTTAAATGCGCATACATTTTATGAGAAGAGGAATTAGACGTTGCTCCTTTGGTTTTGCATTCAACCAAGGCGAATTCATACCAGGTGGAGTCGATAGCCCAGCTGATTGTTTTTTGCTAATGTCTTGTCAAAAAATACATTGTTTCATATCTGCTAATCTAATGTCAAAGTTGTTGTTTTGTTGTAGTTGTTGTCCTACTGCTCTCACCTGGTATGAATTCGCCTTGCATTCAACATAATGTGCTTATAAAACACTAATAAACAAAATGTAACAACATCGTACCCAAGGCGAATTCATAACAGGTAAACTCGAGAGCTCAGCTGACTATTTGTTGTCACCATCTTACAGTGTCAAAATGTACTAACATTTTTTATTTTGACAGCCAAAAATGATTTATACAACAAAAAAATGTACGTATTTTTATTACAGAATTGTACTCTTTTTTCGCCGCGAGTCTACCTTGTTTATTGTGCCATGATCGTACCGTTACTTTGTATTTTTTTAGTTCTGCAGCAGTTTTGCGAGTATTCGCTAGGTCAGTAATAATACAGCTGAGTTGAATAAAACCTACTTTATTATAATAAGTGGTTTTGACAAATTTTCAAACTGAAGAACTCATATGTTGTTTAAAAAGTTACAAGAAAAAAAGTATCAAATTGGGTGTACCCAATTGGGTACAATGGCTTATACATTATGCATTTTTTTAATTTTTCCTCAAACTGAAATCAAGCTATCAAAACTTTAACTTTTTGCAACAAACGTTTTAAAAGTTTGAACAGAGCACTGAATTTTGTAGAAAGAGACCACCACACATTAAACATTGCGTTTATTTCAGGAGCTCTAGATAGAGCTGGCAAACTATCGATAGTACTATCGATAGTTTTGTTTTCATTAGACTATCGATGGTTTTTTTCTCGATAGCGATACTATCGTTGAAAAAATAAATTAATAAATTGGCAATTAGTTAGTTGATAATGAAAATTCACCAGCAGAAATAGTCCCATTGCAGTACTGGAAGGTAAGTTATATAGTTAATTAAGCAATTTATACAGTGTTATATCTATTCACAGAACAATTCTAATCAGATGTCACTCACAAAGTCATGTGCTTACGTTACATATGCATACCAGATGCCATATTCTGTAATTCTCGTAGCTAAATCTATCGCTAAAATTCTAAAAATGCACTAACAAATTATGAGTGTTGTTGTAAGAATACTCGTAATTACTTGGTGCATTTTTAGAATTTTAGCGATAGATTTAGCTACGAGAATTACAGAATATGGCACAGCAACTTCGACAGAATCTGAAAGAATGTTTAGCAAAGCCGGAGCCATTATTTCATATAGAAGATCTAGTTTAAAGCCAAAAAAAAATGTTGATATGCTGCTCTTTTTAAGCAAAAATTTTTAGGTTACTCAAGAATTATAAAAAATTACGATTATAAAATAATTCCTTGGGCAGCCTGCATATGCACAACATATGTATGTGATATACGAGTACATAGTATTTATAGTGTATGTACAAATTTTATTAGAAAATTGATCTCAAAATGCGTTGTAAAAATGAATTATAAATGGGTTTTTGTTTTTATGCTAAGTTTTGTATGCTTCATATTTTTGTTTTTTTGTATTATCTTTTTTTTTTAATAAAATATCTCTGAACTTTACTTAAGATCGTTTAATATGTTAGTTTTCTTTTATTAAACTAACTCAAATAATTTCAAAACTTGATCAATTAAGTTGATGGAGTTAATAATACAGAATACTTTGTCATATAAAATATGGAACCCAACATTCCCAAAAAATTCGATACTATCGATAGTTTTCCCTACTTTTTAGACGAATGTACCCACGTTAAATGTACCAGGTAGGGTAGAAATATTTTGTGGCAGTGATAGCGAAGACAACATACAACTTATGCCAACCGAAGTTGATCGCGGAATATAATAGGGAATGGGTGGTGTAGACCAGTTATTGACAGCCCGATTGTGTGAATATCTATAGAATGAAATGAAATAGTGGCCACCTTTATTTGCAAGGAAAGAAATAACGCGGCCACTATTTACTGCAATATTGTGGTTAGTACATGGAAGCTGTATAAAACAGCAGAGTTTAAACGTTTCGCTACTACCTACGAATTTATACACAGAAATTGTTCACTTCCCAACGCTTACTAGCTTCCTGTGTAGCAGCTACTGCTGGAAAACGCTTTCGCAGAACGACAAAAAACCCTTACGATGCCATAAGAGAATAAGTCGGAGGTGTGAACAATGTGGTGTTGCACTCTGTGTAGAAAGTGATATAAAAATGTTGATACACTAAAATAAGCGTACTCATTATGCCATTGTACCCGTTTGGGTACAGCTCCAAAAGCATAGTTCCTGAATGTTTTTTTATTTTGTATTTTTCTTATTTGTGTATATTTTAGTTAAGCTAAATAAACGAAATCAACAATTTTTAGTTAATAATAGTCTTGGTTTTTAATGGGTTAAGGCAACACCTCTAACAATTGGACAAAAATACCGTGACGGTGAGAGTCCGGATATTAAAGGTTTCACTGTCTTTACGACTTCTTGTGTTATTACATTTTAGAAAATTATAAGATCATTTCCCTTGTAAAAGAGTCGTTCCATTTATATTACATCCAGACTCTATATGCTCTATCACTTGTTGTTTAAGTTGAGCAACGTGTTCTTTCAGATTCTTTAATATTGAACCTAGATCTGTATTTTCCCCCTTTAATATTTTAACTTTATCTTCCAATTTTGAAATACGTTCAAGTTTTCTTTTCCGACATTTTGAAGCTGCTACTCGATTCCTTTGCCGTTTTCGTTCTAGTTTTATTTTTTCTTGGGTCTCCATGTCAATTGGGCTTACCGGTGGTGAGGCTGAAGTGTTTCGTGGTTCATCTTTTATTGGAACAGAATTAAATGGTTCTATAAAAAGGGGGAATATTAGTACTGTTTCTACGAAATTTAAAATCAACTAACCTAAGTTTGTATATGTAAATGATCCACCACTCATTCCAGTCCCAACATTTACAGTATTTGCGTTGCCAGATCTAATTACATTACTACCGCCATCGGCTTGAGTTTGTATATTACCATTATTTCGTAAACTATGCAAAGCCTCCTCGAAACCTTTTCCAAACGCCTCTTGTTCGGAAGTTATCTCTGTTGATTTCGTTTGAAATAATAACCCAGGTTGTGGCGTAGGTAATAAATGAAGTAATTTTTCCAAGTCAGGCGTTGTAAGGGGTTTAACATTTTGCGTTTCCGGAGATCCAATAACAAGAGGAACCGGTGTTGCAAAACGTTGCTTTTTTGATGAATTTTTTAAGTCCAAGGACATGGGACGTTTTGTAATGTTGTTGCACGAATTTAGAGACAGATTAGGTGTATGAAAGTTTATTTGCTCACTATCTTTCTCGATAGACGATTCAGCTTTTATCGAAAAAGTAACCTGCTTGTCGCTTGTTGAACACTCCGGATTTGTTTTCATTTGAAAGAAATTATATGTCCATCCAAAAGCTTAAAAGTATGACGTCACAAAGTAATGTTTCTACCACAGATTCAAGTCGCTCGGTTCGAAGTCGGCTGAGAGCCGCCGACATTCCGAATCGTTCAACTTTGTGGCTAAGTAAAAGGCGAATTAGTTTTACTAGGTGGCATGACGGCGAAGTTAATTATTTTTTGCTATACATACTTTTTCATATGCAAAGCGGCTGTCAAAAATTCATTTATTTTTTTTAAACTTGAAAAAAAATAAAATTTTAAATATTTAAAAAAATTATACAATATTAAAAAAATACAAAATACTGCCGTACATTTAACAAACAATAAAGTGCATGTGGGTATTTTTTGGTATTGTATTTGTTGTCACGGCGATGCCACCTTATATAGATTCGCTTAGTTATGCATTAAACATATAGACAACATCAGTAGTGCGATTCACTATTCAGTTTTAACGATTCGGGACTCGATAAAAAAATTTAACAACAAAACGGAATACTTTGCTAGTCATTAATGCTTTTTAATAACATTGGATGTTGTTAGAAATCAGCTTAGCAAGTCGAGTATTGTTAATTCAACTACCACTATTTTTGTGTCGTTTACTTTGTCAAAATATTCTAAATAATTAATATTTATAATTAAAACACATACATATGTATTTTACTTACCTTATAAAAATGAATTTAAACAATTTTTAGAAATAAAAAAAAAAAAAATGAAGCACATGGTTGAAAAGTTTCGTATATTTTGTTTATTATTTTTCATTCCTCTTTGTTCTTTTCGCTATTTTGACCATAGACTTTTATTTTGTGATTTTGACATTTTGTTTAATCATAGGTTAGCGAATAGCAAATGCGTTAGTGCAAGCAAAAAAAAAACATGTTGATATATTTAACAAGTGTTAAATCGTTCAAAGTTAGTGAATTGCACTACCGCCTACAAACTGTCAAAATTAAAACGCAAACGTTTATAGGAAAACGTTTATTTTCACGACATCATAGCTACATGGCTACACGACAATCGTTGTGGCTGTAGCCAACTTAGGCTAATTTCTATTTTTGTTTGTGACAATTTTATTTTATTCAACAAAAGAAAATGTCACAAAATTAAATATACGAATTCATTTACAATCAAAAGGTTTTGAACAAATATATTTATTTGTTTTTATACGATAAAAGTATTTTTTTGAAAATTTAATTTTTTTATAAGTAAAATATATATTTCTACAATATTTTCATAGTTTTGCAGTATGTAGCTGCCGTCATCAATATAATTCATAAGCTGACTACGCGGCGACTATTGTAGCCAACTTCATTTGTTGTAGTATAGCTATTGTGTATGTATTTCAAGCATTAGACGATTCTTATTAAATTACAAATTAGGTGATAATATTAAAGAAAAATTGGGAAAATTTAATTTTTAGACACCAGCAGGAGCAGAATGCACATTTTCTAGACAGCCACGTCCGTCATCAGCACTCTTGTATCTATCTACTTAGGGTAGTATTTAGTTGTAAGCATCATCTATTTAACAAAAAAACCCAGATAAAGGAATACGAGAAAACTTGTATTCAATTATCAATCGTCAGTTGGTGAGAAGGAAGTCTACCACTACCTTAAGCTTCCATCTTGTTGAATATTTTTACTTTTAAAATTTACCACCTTATATTTTGTTGTTCCTTCAGACAACCTTCGGTTAGCAATGAAAGTTACTTTTGTTTATTTGTTTTACTTCCAACATTCGTTTTTAGTTAACATTAATCTAGTATCAAACCAAACTTTTTTTGTAAACATCATTGCGCGGTGCTTTGCGATTTTTAATTTTGAAAATTTTTATTTATTATTTGTCGAACTATTTATGTATTACATACAATGAAATTTATATTCAAGCTTAAGTTCGTATTTATTCTCTCTAAGAAAGAATAAATTAAACTACAAATTAGGTGGTAATATTAAAGACAAATTGGGAAAATTAAATTTTTGACACCTGTAGGATACGGAATGCACATTTTCTAGACAGCCACGTCCGTCATCAGCACACTTGTATCTATCTACTTAAAGTGCATTTACACGGCGTGTATTTGTCATATGACTTGTCCATGTGTAAGTTCTATACACGTCGTGAAAACCCTTTCAAACATAACATGTGTATTTTCCATGTGTACAACAAATATGACATTTTTCATTTAGAACGTGATCTATTTTGATGTGACAAAGCATCTGACATCCTGTAATGCCAACTTTATATTTTGATATTTAAGGTTTTTTGTGGTACTAAAAGCACTAAAAGCGTGGCAAAAGCACAACGTTTGCACATTTGCATCAGCTGTGGTTGGCAGTACAAAACTGTGTGACGGAAAAATTATATATTATAGGTTATGTCAGATGTAATTACACATGTACGTTTGAAAGCAAAAATTATAAACCGTATGTAAAATGTCTATTTTGACAAACACATAAAATTACATATGGGTTATCAAACTGACAAGTCATATGACAAACCCACGCCGTGTAAAACCATTTTTAGGGTAGTGTTTAGTTGTAAGCATCATCTATTTAACCAACCAAACCCAGATAAAGGAATACGAGAATACTTGTATTCAATTATCAATCGTCAGTTGGTGAGAACGAAGTCACAAAGCTTAAGCTTCTCTCTTGTTGAATATTTTTACTTTTAATATTTACCACCTTATATTTTGTTGTTCCTTCAGCCAACCTTCGATTAGCAATGAAAGTTACTTTTTGTTTATTTGTTTTACTTCCAACATTCGTTTTTAGTTAACACTAATCTAGTATTAAACCAAACTTTTTTGAGTAAACATGATTGCGCGGTGCTTTGCGATTTTTAATTATGAAAATTTTTAATTTTTGAAAATTGGTCATACTGACCAAGTCAAATTCACTTTGTCTTGATACATGTATGTAAACTCTGAAGTTTTTTTTAAATATTCTTAGTCACAAAAATATTTTTTCTACTAATGTATCTTTAATATTTTTATATTTTAGTTTATTAGTTTATATTATTTACTTTTTCATTAAATATTTTTTGCTACAAACCGAATATTTCTGTTTTAAAACCACTACTGAATAGGTAAAACTTGTGAAAATAAAATATACATAGGTATGTACATACCAGAGAACTGCATGAGTTGATTCACTTTCGCTGTCCACTCACATTAACATTGCTTTTGTTCTATCTTTTAACATCAATATATACAATGATATTGCTTGCAGTGTTAAATCTCTAACAATTGACTGTTATTTACCCACTCTTGCTTTTTACATATGTATGTGATGTTAGCGAAAGAGTGTAAAAAGTTCTTGCTGTTGTTGGATTGTTTAGCTGAACCCTCAAATAACTCACAAAAGCACGTTGTCAAAGTATTGACCAGCGTTCGAAAAATAATGTTATAATTTTATGTATGGCTGCAATTCTGTTATAAAAAATCTTGAAACATCTACATATTTAAAGAAAGTGGAAACTGGGTTAAATTTTTATGAAAAATAATTAGTATTTTAAGATTATTATACCTATTACTTGACAAAATTAGTGGACAGTATAATAAAATAATAATTTCAAGTATTTTTTTTAATACTGTCATATACAGAATTACATTTTTTGTGAAACATTTTATGACTAATTAGAAATGTTTAAAGTATGTATGTATGTTGAATTGTTTGTATTTGGATGCAAGACATTTCTGTGTTTATATACAAACTTTTTCTTGCGAAGTAATAACTCAACTGGATTGACTGGATTAAAATTCTTTTACCTGCCAGAAATGGTATATTTGCATACGCAAATAGCCTAATTATGAACATCAAATTCAATTGAAAAAAGGGTTAACAGAATGCAAGTATTTCTGGAATTCATGTACATGTACTCGTATTCTATTTTTGAAATACTATTTTAGGAATTAAATGAGAAAATTATAGTACGGAAAACAAGTTGTGGGTTTTTCGACAATAAAGTATAAAGCAATTATTTTTTCTATTTAAAACAAAAAAAAAAAAAAATAAGTATTGACAAATAGTAGTGTTAATGGATAAAGAAAAATTAAAATAGACAAAACTGTTAATACAATTTTGTTCATTAACTGAATTCTCCATTGGCTCACCATAAATGTATGTTCTATAATTTTAAGTATTTCTGCAAGTAGTGGGGTTTTCGAGCGCGCGTTTTAAGCAGCAGGTAACATCATAAAAAACCGCGTTGGTTCGAAAACTGTAAATAATTTACTTTTCCTGAATTCAGTTTATAAATATGACTAATAGTTAATTTCATTTACTTTTTTATTTTACTTAATTTTGTCACTTTAATAATAGATGTATATATAGTGTATATAATATTTAGTATTTTTGTTCAGCCTTATTATTATTGTTTAAATTAAAAAGAAAAAGGTCAAGCTTGAGGCCAGTATATTATTTATAAAAACAAATATTTTTATTTATTTTCTTCCAATATTTCGATACCCATCGGATATCATTATCAAGGACTAAAAAATATAAAAAGGAAAAATACATTTCATACAAAATCAAAAGTTGTAACCACTGTGCAAAAATAAACAATATAAATATTACAATAAACAAAAGACTTACAATGAGTAACAAATGTACATGAAAAAAGGGACGTCACACAGTTTTCACACAAAACATTGTACTAATTGGACTATTTAATTATCTTATTTATAATGTGTCTATAGCTAATCGCAGAATTTTCTATGTCTGTTTTAAAATTAATTCTCTTTTCCTTAGGTATGTTGATTATGTGTAGCATTTCCAGTGTGTACCGTTTGTTATATTTGTTTTCTCTTTGCAGTATTTCCACATTCTCTAAATTGGGTTTGTGTTTTCTCTCTGCACAGTGGGATACTAATGCTGTTTTTTGCGTCGATATTTTATTAATGTTTTTTATGTCCGATCTATGCCCCGCAATTCTGGTTTTTAATTTGTTCCCTGTCGTTCCGACATATACTTGCTCGCACATGTCATTGTCATTTCCCTCACAGCTGATTTTATATATTATGTTAGCGCTATCCATTTTGTCCAGTTTACTCTTGGTGTTCGAAAATAATTGTTTCAATGTGTTTTTCGATGTGTGTGCAATTCTAAATTTTTCTTCGTTATATATACGTGCGTTTCTTATTCTTTCTGTGATCTTTGGACATACGTCATTGATTTATATATTTTATTTGTTTCTTTTTGTTCCATCGTCTTTTTCTTTTTATAATTGTTCAAAAGATTTTTAATTAAGCGTTTGGGAAAATTATTTATTTCTAAAATATCCTTTATTCTTTTTTGGTTTTTAGTATGAAAAGTCTCATCGCTTATACTTAAAACTCTCTTTATCAGATTATTTGCAGTGTTAATTATCACATTTTTTTTTGGTTGGCAAGAGTAAAAATTAATTATTCTACCAGAAGATGTTGGTTTCTGGTACCAATCTATTTTTATTTTATTTTTCCTTCTTATAACCAGGGTATCCAAGTACGGAAGTTTTCCCTCGGTTTCTTCTTCCATTGTAAATTTTATTTTGTAATGAAAGGAATTTAATTGATCCAGAATCTTTTTTATTGCACTTGTTTTAACAATACAAAAAATATCATCCACATATTTCGTCAATAATCTAGGTTTTTCTTCAAGATTTTTCATACAATTATCTAAAAGTTCTTCCATTACAATATCAGCGACAATAGGTGATGCCGGTGAACCCATTGGTAGGCCACTGTACTGTTTATAACATTTGTCATTATATTTAAAATACCTGTTGTCCTTTATGCAGAATTTTAAGATTTCCAAGAACAGTTCCTTTGGTATATTTGTGTGTTTCTTTATATCGTCCCATTTTTCCATAATAACTTTTATAGCGTAGTCTACCGGTATACTCGGAAAGAGTGATATTACATCGAAGGAAACTATTTTCTCGTCATCTAATATTGCACTATTGTTTACCTTATTCCTAAATTGCACTGCATCCCTAATGTTATACTTCGATGTCTCTGTGAGTTTTTTCAAAACGATCGTCAATAATTTGGATAATCCACTAGATGGTGAATTAACTGATGCACAGATTGGTCGAAGAGGGTATCCTTCCTTATGGATTTTAGGAAGTCCGTATATTCTAGGTGCAGTTGCCGCGTCGTTTTTCAGTCTTTTCTTTTCTGTTTCATTAATATTGCCAGTGAGGAACAATTTATCCACCAATACATTAATCTTCCGCTGTAAGGACGGTGTGAGATCCTTTGTAATTCTTCTGTACGTCATCAGGTCACCTAAAATATTTTTCATTCTTGTTACATACTCCTCTTTCTTCATTGCTACTGTAACATTCCCTTTGTCAGCGTTTAATATTAGAATCTCTTTGTTTTTATGCAAAAATCTTTTTGTTTGTTCCACTATGCTCAGTATGTATCTATCCCTTTTTGTCAGGCTAAGTTTGTTAATATGGCTTTCCAACATTGATGTGAACTTTGTTCTGGCTGTCTCTTGCTGCTCTTTGTTTTCTAACGTTTGGATACAGTCTTCCCCATCCGCAATCATTTTAAATAAAGGAAATTTATTTTTCTCGGTAGGGATCGTAAATTTTCCCCCTAATGACAAGAGCCATTGAGTCTCGTTTGGTATGTTCGTGTCTGTTTTGTTTACAAACCACCCGTTATTGTAAATAATATTTAGCTCCTCTCTCTGGTTTTTCTTTAGCTTTTCAAACTTTTTTCTATGTTTTTCCTTAATCAGTTTGTTGTTCTTGTCCATCAATATCTTTTCGCTGTTCCATAATTGCTTTTGTTCATTATTTGTCAAGTGTTTATTTATTTTTACCTCTAGTTCGGTTAGATCCTTTGCAATCCATTTTGCCATTTCGTGTTTATGTCTTATTAGGAGGTTTAATACTTTTTTGTGAAAATTCTCTAAAGTGGTGTTTAAGGCGCTATTAATTTTCTTGGGAATTTTGTGGTTGCGTTCGAAGATACTGGATACATTTTTTGTTGAATTTTGTAAAAAATTGGGTACAATACCTATATTCCTACATTTTATAAGAAATGTTATCGTCGATTTTGCATTTAGTTCCTGTTTTTTCAGTGTTTTTCGTTTGTTGATGTAATTCTTGATGTGTTGATGGTGTTTCTTCAGTGTAGTGTATATGTATATACATCCAATTCTGTTTTTACACGGTTTTGATTTAATACGGTTTGAAAATACAAAAATATTTTTTTACACGATTTTATTACATTTAGGACGATTCAAAATCATTTGGGCTTAGATTTTATTTATAAAATTTAAGTTTTGCGAAATATTTTTATATAAAAGTTTTAGAGGAATTCAATTTTTGTGCATACAAGCATTTTTACTTGTTAGAGCAATTGAAATGTGATAATATTTTGTGAAGTATCAATGCATCTCTACAAGAAGACGTCGAAAACTACAAATAAAAAACTAAAACGTAAAGCCATTTGTTTAGGAAACAAAATTGAAATTATAGATCGCCTTCCAAATGGAGAAGGCTCAACATTTCTTAGCAAAATGTTTGGTTTAAACAAAACTACAGTAACAACTATAAAAAATTAAAATTCAATTAGGCAATCGTTGATTTCTTGAACGAAACTATCTAATAAGTCTTCATCATACACTAAAGATTCAAATAAATACACATTACCTATATAATTTAGTAAAATAAACATGATTTCTTGTTGTTAAAAAAATTCTCGTTTTTCACTAATTTTAATAAGTTTTAGAGATAAGGAACCAATCACCTATTTTTGTATATGATCAATGTCTTTTTTTAAACGGTTTTTTTTACACGGATATTTCTGGATCCAATCTACCGTGTAAAAACAGAATTAGGTGTACATATATTGATTTATTTATATATTGAAGAAATTTTAAATTTTTTATTTATTTTTTTTTATTTTTTCTTAACTTCCGTTTCTTATTTTCTTTCGATATATCTACATATACGTATACTATATAAAATGTAGAAACGGATTTTTTCATTTTATTATGTACATATTTAGATAAGTATATACGTATACTATATATACTTAGGTAAATATGTACATAATAAAATAACATTTTTAAATTAAATTATTAAATATTTGAAGGCCTAGATTCCCCTACTTGTATATTTATGTTATATAAATTAATTTACTGTTTTATATAATGATTAATAAATATCAATATAATAATTGTTCTCATATTAAAATAAAAATCTTCTGTAAAACTATACATATTTGTCAGCGGCTTCTTTTACGAACCATTCAAAACACTCATACTGATTCATTGGTTTTGTGAATAATGGGAATAAACAGAAATTGCAAGCAGTGACAAGCATATGTTGACAACAGTATCATTGATATGAATCATGCATTAACATCATTCATTTTTTTAATGTTAAGTGGTAGCTCAATACTAATTTTAGAAAATGTTGCCGTTTGAGTCGTAATCATGCAGGTCTCTGGTACATACATACTATGAAAAATTACAAATTAAAAATTTTTATAAACAAAATTTAAGTTTTATTTTAAATATATTATTCAACTCTTATTTAGCTAAGTTTTTTTACAACTACCGCGAGTTAGATAATCCATAATTTATACAAATATATACATAAATTAACACTAAAAATCATATGAGCTAAATACAATTGAGCGAAACAGATCAACTGAGCGAATCAATTGCTTTTAGCTCACTAAATGAGCTATTGAACTAAATGAACGAACTAGTTCGTTTTAATGAGCTGATCTGAAAAGAGCGCTCACTTTAAAGAGCTGATAAACCCAACTCTAACGACAATGACGCGAGAGTTGTTCACCAAACCGCAGCTGATTTACGACTGAGAGCGAAGCTTGATACGAGTTTATGTTACAAAGCAGGTTGTGTAACAGTGTTGGAATTTGTAGTACAGTTGCACCAAAATTTTTTCATTCGACAAATGAGTGATACACTTGTACACTTCATGTTTTTTTTGGTAAAATTTCATATAAAATTTATTAAAAAATTTTTTTTTATTTTATCAATATTTTTTGTATTTTTTCTTGCGGTATCAAACATTTATAATTACATAGTTTTCCAACCTGTCTAGAATTAAATCGCAACATTCTTCAGTTATGTTCAAGATTTTTATTATTTACTTTGATAGCATTTGATAGTATACAATTTAGTTTGCAATGCCTTTTTGCTGTACTACAGCATTTAAACGTTTTTGCATTGCCTTAATTAGTTTTCAGCAGTATTCGGCTGATATATTTTTCCATTGCTTCTAGTGACAAATCGTCTTTTTTGGTAATTAGAAGACTCTTCAAATATTCTTAAAAATAAATCCGGTATTACTATATCGGATTAAGATCCGGTTACTAAGGTGGAGTTTCAAGTACTTGCTGGAAGCAAGTTCATAACCCTACAAGAACTGTGACCATCAATTGAGCAATCATTTGAGTGTCACTGATGAGAAATTTTTTGTCATTGCGTAGAATAGAGCTACCATCACGTTATTAAGGGCATGGTACAAAAATGAAGCAAACATTTGTGTACGTGTGATTTTGCATCTCTCTCGAACTTATTAACTCTTTGGACTAATGAGCATATCTCTGTACTGCTCACTCTACTGCTTTTTAATAATCAACTATGCTGTAAAAATTAATCAACGATGACTACTCAAACTAGATAAATAAACCCCTCACAGCTGACTAAGCAAAATTGTGCAGAAACAGATGCAATATCTTTATATTTATTAAAATACATTTTAAAATTAGTTTATAAATATTTATTTAATATATAATTTTACAATTTTAAATATTTTTATTCGCTCAAAAATGACTGCGTTCTACTGCCATTCGCTACTGTAAAGCATCTGAAATATGAAGAAATATATATGTTATAAAATATTTTAAGTGGTCCAAAGTATGTATATACTTCGATGATGATTATCGACTCACATAAGCTTCCCAGAAGCATATTTTTCTCATCTAACTTCCTCATTGTACTTCTCCAGCAGGTCTTCCGAGCAGATTGCGGGGATGTCAGCAGTATTCCCCGACGTCGATTTTAGCTTATGCAAATATGTATGTAGTCTGTGAAGAATGAAATAATAAAGTAAAAATTTGAATTAGTTACTATTGCTTGAGTTAAATTTGCTGTCCTTAATTTCAGCCCTACCTCTTCCGCAACAAGGGTCTTCAAGGAAAGAATGCTGGCGATTCCATGTTAACACATTCTATATTTTTAATAACTTTTTTATGCACCAAACTACTTTTTACATTTATTTTCTTCTCATATTTCATATTTATTTTAATATTTTAAAAACACGAGGATATATTTTACTATTTACGACTCAAATTACAGTGGCAGAGTTGTATTTTACAAAAAATTCAACTCTGCTACTCACATTAATTTTTATTTTTGTGTATGTATGAGTTTTCATTGTTCATGTGTTAGTTTCAATCATCCATTTCTTGTAGGAAACATTACGTCTTGACGAACCATTATTTTGTTCAACCATTAAACAATTTCATGTGCGCATATTAAAACCTGTCGAGAAGACAATCGTTGTCGATGTCATGTTCAAACAGCATTATTCGAACATTTGTTCTCACAACGATGTCTGCCATCAAATGTTGTTTTTAGTAGAAAAGTTTGACTTTTAAAGAACGCCATCTGTTGATAAAGCGTGCAAATCCAATTTGGTGTGCTATAAGAATTATAACAAAATTGACGACAAACAGAAAATTATATTTAGTCGGAACATGCACGTTTTCTCGACATAGAATAAAATTATCAAATTTTTGTTTCATATTCTGCCGATGTTCATGTGCAAACAAAACAATGGCTCGCCAAGACGACGTGTAAGCAAGTCTTTTGCTTATAAAATAGTTAAGTATTTTAGCAAAATAATTGTTAGTAAATTAGCAATACAAGAAATTAATCTCAAATATCATTACTTTAGAATACCCTAGTGTAAAAGTTTTGTCCAATTTTAATGCCGAGCTACTATATCCATGTTATGTTTTTTATACAAAATGCCAAAGTTTTGTAGAATTCATGTTAAAAAATTATTATAAACTAAAAAAATTGATTTGATCATGTTTTGTTCCAACAGAATTTAAAATATAAAGTTTTTAAAATATTATTCAAAATTTATTTTGTTATGATCTCATCTGGCAACTCTAAGAACTGTTTTAAACACATTTGATAATAATGGTAGTAAGACCAACCACAATCCATCTCAGATTCACCGCCATTTTGAGATTATTCTAGAAAACCTTGTAAAAGCGTGCACCCGCAATTTTGATTAAGAAAATAAAAATTAAATAAATTTTAAAGATCATTAAAATTCAGGTGTGGGGTACACTCGCGTTTGCCGACAAAATGGATACGCGCCTTTCACGCCAAGAATTTATAGATGTTCTGAAGAAGGCAGGAATAGAATTTCCTTCGACGGCCACTATTGCCCAGTTGCGAACTCTTTATGAGAAGACGCTGGCGATCACCATGATGTCTTGGCTGCGGTTCCACACCGTTCGGTGATGAATGTTACAAACAAAAGCCATTGATGGTTGGTGGTACAATGAATCGAACTGCTGGTGGAGTAGATTCTTTGGAAGATCAGTTGAAGAAGTTGCAGCTGAGACTCGAGATTCTACGGGTTCAAGAGGAAATACGTCAGCCACGTCACTTCGACCTAAGCGAGATTGATGCAGTCATACCACCGTTTAACGGTGAAGACCACTATGATATTATAAAGTGGTTTCACCAGTTCGAAGATTACACCGAAATGTGTGGTTATGGCGATAAAGAGAAGAGTCTTGGACTGCGACGTCGGCTGACAGGAGCTGCTAAAAGTTATGTGTTTAATTTGGGCTCCATTGGTTATCAAGAAATGAAGGCTAAGCTGATTAAACTGTTTAAGCGAACGGTAACCCAGCAAGAATTCTACCGCCAGCTCCAGACGCGCAAACTCCTACCCTCAGAAACCGCCTTAAGTTATGTAATTGCGATGCAGACTATAGCTAGCCAAGCTAATATTGATGAACAGGAGCTGGTCGACCTGATCGTCGACGGCATCCCAGATTCGGGAAGCCACGTTACTTTCCTCTATGGTGCCCATTCAATGGATGATCTCATCCGACGACTTGACCGCTTCGAGTGGAAACGTTGCTATACTGCGGCAGAGTTGAGGAAAATGGGAACAGTAAGTAAGGCAGTCAACAGGACTACTTCGGCTATACAATCGGGCGCCGCCAAGACAAATGATGAGACGGTACGGTGCTATAACTGCTCTCAGTTTGGGCACTACCAAAGTAAGTGCCCCAAACCCATTCGGCCTGTTAACTCGTGTTTCCAGTGTGGGGTTGTCGGCCATTATCGCAAGGATTGCCCGAAGCGAGGACGAAGTGTAGCTGCAGTGGTTGAGGATGGTGCTCCGGATGTTGACTTGGTAGACGCATTCCAAACGGTAAGTATTGCCTTCTTTATAGGAGATAAGTGCACAGAGCTAACACCTAGTATCTCTCTTTTTGATTCGGGCAGTCCGGTTAGCTGCGTCAAAAAGTCGATGGTACCAGCCTATATCAATAATGAGAAAATAGTTTCGTCATTTCGTGGGGTTGGCCCCAAGAGGATAAGTGTTTTCGGAAGCATAAAATGTAAAGTCGTGTTTAAGAGTTGTGAAATAGAGCATAAATTTTTAATTTTACCGGATGAAGAGGCGGTGATACCATTATTGATTGGAAGAGATGTTTTAAAAAATTTAATATCCAAATTCGTCAAATAAAGAGAAAATATATTATTGGAAAATTGATGAACCTAAGTGCAAATAAAATTGAATTAAATGATTTAGTTTCAAGTGCACTTATGTCTTTTAATATATATACAATCCCGAAACAAAATAATGAGTGGGTTCCAGTTATTGGCGACAAGCATGGGATATTTAATTTTCCTTTTCAATTAAATAAATCTGAATGTGCAGATAATAGTTATATGATGGATGACATCGGTGCCACCACTCTGGACGATGGGCAGTTAGGTGGTCCATGTAATAATTTCAGTGAGGGTTCAGGGGGAACAGATAAGTGTGATTTGATTCGGATGATTGATGTCGATGCTGAGTTAGGATTGACCGAGACAGACCTAATAAGAAACACCATATCTGAGTGTTATATTGTTGGGGCGAGGGCTAGAAGAGAGACATTAGACTACTCTATGAGGCTACGACTTACTAGCGATGCGCCGGTCTTTAGCATATCCCGACGATTATCCCATAGGGAACGTGAAGAAGTTCAGCGGACTCTTGAACGTTTATTGCAGGAGGGTATAGTTAGACACAGTGACTCCTCTTACGCATCTCCACTGGTAATAGTAAGGAAGAAGAATGGCTCTTTGCGTATGTGTGTAGACTACCGCGCAACCCTGTTACTTTGCGGGATAACTTCCCACCGATTATTGAGGACTGCCTCGAGTACTTGGGGGGTAAGGAGTATTTTAGTGCCCGTGATCTGAAAGAAGGGTTTCATCAAGTCAGGGTTCATCCAGATTCTATTAAATATACTGCTTTTGTCACCCCGTTTGGGCAATATGAGTATTGTCATATGCCCTATGGACTGCGGAATGCTCCAGCAGTATTCCAACGATTCATAACCACAGTACTGCGTCCGCTTATCGATACTAGGAAAATAGTTGTGTACATAGATGACATTGTCATCGCAACTAATACTATTAATGAACATGTTGAGATACTTAGAGAGGTTCTGCTGTTGTTGAAGGGAATTGAATTTAGCAAAGTGCAAATTTGGTTATCGAGAGTTAGACTATTTGGGATATAGGGTTAATGGATTGGGAATTCGGCCTAATAATGACCATATAACAACGATTGAGAATTATCCGGTCCCCACCAATTCCAAAGAGGTGCAGCGATGCTTAGGGTTATTTTCGTATTTTAGACGGTTTGTGCCAAATTTTTCAAGGATCGCAAGGCCTCTTACGGACCTTACCAAGAAGGACTGTAATTTCGATTGGACAGAATCTTGTACCGAGGCCTTCTACGAATTACGGGATCGACTGATTAATTCACCTGTACTGTCGGAATACAGCCCTTCACGTGATACAGAATTGCATACTGATGCAAGTTCTAGGGGATTTGGATCGGTGCTCCTTCAAAGGCAGGATGAAGGTAATTTATTATTCGAAATCTACTTCTAAGGCCGAGTCTAGATACCATAGTTTTGAGCTGGAGACATTGGCTGTTATATACGCATTGAGAAGATTTAGAATGTTTTTAGAGGGCAAAAAATTCACCATAGGCACTGATTGTAGTTCACTGACCCTTACATTGAGTAAGAAATTAATAAATCCCCGTATCGCGCGATGGGCCTTGGAGCTAGAAAACTATGACTATTTAGTTGAGCATAGGAAAAGTGAGAGAATGGCACATGTGGATGCATTGAGCCGTGTACCAATAGCCGTGATTATGAATGCAGCAGATGTTGATAGAAATATCCAGGTTGTACAATGTAGAGATCCGTAAATACTGAAGATTCGTAAAGGTTTAGAGAATGGGGAGGTAGAGGGTTATTTTTTGGAAAGTGGGTTAGTTTGTCGAAGGGGAGAGAGGGGACAAAATCAATTGTTCGTTCCCAAAGAAATGGAAGACAATATAATTAGGCTCACTCATGAGAAATATGGTCATGTCGGGATCGAAAAGTGTATTAACCAAATCAAGAAGCATTACTGGTTTCCCAGTATGAGAGAGAAGATTAGTCGCTTTATTCGAAACTGTCTGAAGTGTAATTATTATTTCGCCCCAAATAGTGGTAATGAGAGACAATTATATAGTATTGAGAAAAAACCTATACCCTTCGACACGTTGCATATTGATCACTTCGGTCCGCTTCCATCTGTGCGTTCCAAGAGGAAACATATACTAGTGGTTGTTGACTCATTTACCAAATTTGTAATTCTATACGCCGTAAATACGCCGGGTACCAAAGAGGTGTGTTGTGCTTTTTAAAAATATTTCCAATATTATAGCTTATGCGTATTGTTAGTGATCGGGGAACGTGTTTTACGTCTGGCGAATTTGACAGATTTTTGTCTGAGCGAAACATCATCCATGTGAAGGTGTCGATAGCCTCACCGCAGTCGAATGGCCAGGTGGAAAGGGTGAATCGGGACTTAAAAGCAATGTTGTCTAAACTTACGGAACCAGTGGACCATGCAGATTGCGTTGAAAAATTGAATCAAGTGGAATTCGCCATTAACAATACTGTCCACAGTACGATTATACAAACACCCAGTGTGATGTTGTTTGGAGTAGAGCAAAGGGGAGAAGTTTTGGATGAACTTACTGAGCATCTGAGAGACAAGACTGAGAAACAAGGGGTTAACTTAGGTGAGGTGCGGTCTGCAGCAGAGGGGGTAATACACAAGTCTCAGGAATAAGTTCAGAGTACTATAAAAGGGGTCATAGGCCTCCCAAGGAATTTGAAGTTGGGAATTTGGTAGTAATTAGAAACGTTGACAGTACTGCAGGGTCTAACAAGAAGTTTCTGCCCAAATATCGAGGACTTTATATTATCCAGAAAAGTGTTGGCAACGACCGTTATGAAGTCGCTGATGTAGAGAATTGCCAGGTGACCCAGATTCCTACACGCTTGAGAAAGTGGCTGGAACTCGGGAATACTGAACATAATTTTGACTTGGGCTTAGAAGGCAATACTGACGAATGTACTGATTATTAATACTTGGAGGATGAGGAAGAGATGGATTGAGGTGGCCCAGATGATGCAATCGGGGTCGATTGCAATGTCAGGTCGGCCGAAATTGTTATGATCTCATCTGGCAACTCTACTGTTTTAAACACATTTGATAATAATGGTAGTAAGACCAACCACAATCCATCTCAGATTCACCGCCATTTTGAGATCATTCTAGAAAACCTTGTAAAAGCGTGCACCCGCAATTTTGATTAAGAAAATAAAAATTAAATAAATTTTAAAGATCGTTAAAATTTTAAGTTTAGTTTAGATTATTTAGAGAGGGAAAAAGTCTAAGTATAAACTATAAAAAAGTTAGTTATAGTGTTGACATGTTACGATATGTACATGAGACCATGATTGCAATTTTATGTAAGGTAGTTCAAATTCTCTCTTTTAAGAGACGTCGTACAGTGAGACAACGCCGGCATTAAATACAAGGAGTCATTCTAGAGCTCTGAAATTTTGCACAGTTTATTTTTGAGACAATTCCTGTTAAAAAAAAATATGACAATTCCCCCAGTTTTACGCCCACCTCCATAGAATCGAAATTGGTAAAATGCCGTATTGTCGGTAATACTTTAGGTATAACTTTCTATTTTGGTATACTTGAATGTTATATTGTTACAAACATTATCGGAAAAAAATTTTGAACTTTGGCCGACTTTTACCCCCACCACCTATACAACCTCAACATAAAAAGTGCCATATTTTCTAAAATATTTTAGTTACAACCATCAAATTTTATATTACTGTAATTTATATCATTTAAAATGTTTAATGCAAAAATTACAATAACACGTCCTCTATTACGCCCACCTCTCATGGAATGCAATAAAAATAACAATTTTTCATTCTATCAATAATTTTTTAACATCATGGTATTCTAATTTTTTCCATTTCATTCTCATTCTAAATGATTTAATATGATGATATTTGCAAATAGTGCATTACATCTTCATTCGTAGAAATACGTGAATTTTTACGAGAACGGAATACCCTACAGTATCTATTCTCCTTACTCATTGATTCTTGCGCTTCTACGGATAACATTCGTGTACCAAAAAAAAAAAAGATAATAATAAATAAAATTTAAAAAAATACTTTCAAAAATAACAATTGCAAACAAACCTATTGGCAATATAGCCTCAAATACCATTTTGCTACCGTGAATGAGAACTTTATGGACAGTGATAGCATTTAATACCAGTCATAAAGCTCTACATACACTTTTGCAGTGTCCATACGTAGGAAATTTACCAACATCTATATTTTTACTAGTATTTATAGTATTTAATATAAATTTAAAGCAGTGAATTAAGTCTACATTTACACCAGTTATGTCAGCGGTTATTTCTGGATTTTAAAAAAATCTTCTAGAGACATTACCATCATTGGTTGTTCAAATGCCTTGTTTCATCACATCGACTTTTAAACCCAGAACTAATTTTATTTTTTTTATTTCTGTCTTAACAACCCAAAATCAATAACCTTCAAAAAAATTATCAATCAAATGAATAATGTAAATAAAATAATAATAAAAAATAAGGGAATAGTTGTAAACAAATAAAAAAAAATAAAAGTAAAAAGGTCTAAGCAGGCTAACATACGTATAGCGACAGAATGTGAGTGTTGCGTTTTTTTTTTGTATGTTTAAAGTACTTTTGCAAAATTTTGCTATATGTCCTTTACTTCAAATGAAAGCTGTGTTACGGACCGGTTGACACGGCGAGGTTTCCGTTTAGCTCAATTGTTTATCCCTCAGGTGGTCCCGACCCTTCCCGCCCGCCGCGTACCCTAACACAAAAAAAGGTATACAAAAATATATATAAAAAACACTGAAACTAACATCGACAATACCACAAGAAACACAATTAATTTGGAGACAGATATTCATCTCCTATTTTTGCCCACCCACTTATCGTGGTAGTTTTCCTTCTTAATTTTCTCCACAACCCAAAACCCACTTGACCACTTCTCCACTTACCTTTCCATCGTTGCCGTTACCTATTTAAATTAAGCCAGCATACTGAAAATTATAATAAATTAACTGATATTAAAACCTAATATTTCCCTCTTTACTTTTTAACTTCTTGGCAATTTTCTTTTTTTTTCAGCCGTATAATATTAGTTAATACTCCCTTTAAAAATAATAAAATTTCTTGAAGATCTACGAAGATATACATATGTATATAGCTTGAACGAGATGTAGACAATACAACAGAAAGTCGATTTCCTAGGGCTTAAGTTAATCTCTTCCTAATGCAGGTTTTCGAAATCTAAGTACTTAGCCTAAAGGAGCTCCTTGAGGTTATCTGTTTTTTTTTTTATCAGAACTCTACCACACGCGCTTTTCTTAAGCTCTCTGCAAACGCTTTCCTTCTACGTTATATTTTTTAAATTTATATGTATATAAGCATTAACACTTATTTCTTTAAAATTTTTCTTTACTTTTACTTAAATTCAAAAATTTCAAAAATTAACCGGCTTTCGACACACACACTTACTTAAATAATACCTAACTACTTAACTCTACTGAAGTTATAAAGAGATATTTTTGTTGTTGTCTTTTCATGCACTTCTTTATGAATTATTAAAGATACCTTTTTTTTTGATATCTACTTTTCAATAATTTTATATCTCCGATAGCTATGTATTTCAAAAAGTCCGGAGGAAGTTAAACAATATGATTTTCAGCTTTATGGATAAATAAAGCACCAATATTTATAATTTTTCTATCTTTCTCTACTTCGAAGAAAGGTTTAAATTTTTTAGCATTGTTTCACCGGTCATTTACTATGAGTATTAAAATAACTTTTCAGCAGATTAAATAAAATTTGTTACCAGGCTATTTACTTCCTATTGGCCCTGTCGCAGTTGTTTAATCAGCCACATTTGTTCCAATAGCCAGCTACACAAAAAGAAATGAACCAATACTAACCACTTATTATTTTAAAATTTATTACACCGCCGTATGACGTTTTTATCTATATATTAATAATTTGCTTAAAAAAACAAATAAACTTTTTCCTTGAAAGAGACTTCGCAATTCTCAAACTGATCAGCCTAGAGCGGCTCTACTCTACACGGCAAAAGGATTTTACTTTAACCACAAACTTTTTTAACTATTTTTCACTTCTATAACACAGTTGAAGTTATAATTTTAAACAAACTAATGTGCCTCTATATATATCCCTTTAGCCCAGATATCTCTTCGCTATTTATCTCTATACATACATACTACTATTGAGAGATATTCCAGTATACACCAAAAAACTTTTCCGCATCTCATTTTCATGTAAACATACTTATGTGAAAGTTTTCCCGCGGCTCATTTAACTACCTATATTCGAAATGAATTTTCCGCCTCTCAACAGATGAATAACAGAATATTTAAGAAGTTTCTTTTTCATGTTCATAAATTTGAATTTTTACTATTTAAAACTTTTTTTCTATCTTTTACTACCGATATTCTTGTACTACCAATATTTTGTCGTTACCCAACACTATTTTTCTCTTGCTTTTATTATTGATGAGGAAGCATACAAGATGGACAGGGAAAACACAAGTAAGGTTTTTATTTATTAATTTAACAATTTAAATAAATATTTTTTCTTTCAGAAACTATGTAAAATAGAATATAAAAAGAATATATTTTAACGACACAAAAGAAGTTTACTTATCCTAAACAATCATATATAATTATTTTCTTCTGTGACTACATATTTACGCTGTCTTGGAAATAAACAACCCCAATTGACCATAATTTGGGATATCAATCTCACACTATGAGCAATAAAATCAAATCCACTCTGTAACGAGAAGAAAAGCTTCCCTCAAATTCGGACACAAAATTTAAGAGCGAATGTGCCATTAAAACCGCCCGCAACAAAACTCCGGTTTCGATGGTGTTACCGGGGGAAACGGTGTGCGGGTATCATACGCTCAACGTGGGGAACTCTCATGGCCCTGAGATGTCATGGCCTGAAGAGTCTCATACTCTACCCTAATATTAGCCAAGACTTTTAAATAGTGAATATATTTTTAGACTTTTTTGTTGTTTTTTAATGACCACATTTTTATTTATTGTATATTGTTTTACGTCTTGTTCTTGTTGCAGTTCATCAGGCAAAGGAATAATCCTATTTCACCAAACTTAACACAGCACTCTAACGAATTACTTTCTAGTGGAAAACAAGACGTAGAGGAAAACCCAATTTACACAAACAAAATTATACTTCTTGTTACCGCTTTTAAATCGGTAGAGCACATTGCGTGCTTAATATATTAAACGAACACCTGCGAAATTATCGAGGCAACAAATAAAAACACTACATTTTTACGAACTGCGTCCTAAAATTAATCCCTAATAACTAACGGGTTACGCCTCTGTCGCTACTTTACCACTGGGTAAAATACTGTCACGTTTTGACTACATCTCTGGAAGTTTTTACGCCTAAAAACCATCCAGAGATATTCAGGTCATTCCCTGGTCTAATTCCCTGCAAATAGTTGTAACTTACGGGAAGTTTTATCTTGTGATATATATTTTTTTAAGAATCTTTACTTTGTGAATTCCTTTTCTTTTCCAGGTTCCAGACTTACGATCCTACTACAACAAAATTATTTCATTGCACATAATAAACCTTAAGCCTAGTGGTGTTCCTCTGAGGGATTTTTGCAAATTGTGGACAAACTAAGATAGATTACGGGATGGGACATACACTATTTTAAAGCTAATGAATCACAGATTTGTAATCCTTTTAGACATTTTAAGGAAAATGTTTTGGACATCAAAAAAATGCCTTGAAAATATTCTCACATATAAGTGGTGTTTCTCTGAGGGATTTTTGCAAATTGAGGACAAACTAAGATAGATAACGGGTTGGGACATACACTATTTTAAAGCTAATGAATCACAGATTTGTAATCCATTTAGACATTTTAAGGAAAATGTTTTGGACATCAAAAAAATTCCTTAAAAATATTCTCACATTTAAGTGGGGTTTCTCTGAGGGATTTTTGCAAATTGTGGACAAACTAAGATAGATTACGGAATGGGACATACATTATTTTAAAGCTAATGAATCACAGATTTGTAATCCATTTAGACATTTTAAGGAAAATGTTTTTGACATCAAAAAAATGCCTTAAAAATATTCTCACATATAATTGGTGTTTCTCTGAGGGATTTTTGCAAATTGTGGACAAACTAAGATAAATTACGGGATGGGACATACACTATTTTAAAGCTAATGAATCACAGATTTGTAATCCATTTAGACGTTTTAAGGAAAATGTTTTGGATATCCAAAAAATTCCTTAAAAATATTCTCACATATAAGTGGTGTTTCTCTGAGGGATTTTTGCAAATTGTGGACAAACTAAGATAGATTACGGGATGGGACATACACTATTTTAAAGCTAATGAATCACAGATTTGTAATCCATTTAGACATTTTAAGGAAAATGTTTTGGACATCAAAAAAATTCCTTAAAAATATTCTCACATATAAGTGGTGTTTCTCTGAGTGATTTTTGCAAATTGTGGACAAACTAAGATAGATTACGGGATGGGGCATACACTATTTTAAAGCTAATCAATCACAGATTTGTAATCCCTTTAGACATTTTAAGGAAAATGTTTTGGATATCCAAAAAATTCCTTAAAAATATTCTCACAGATAAGTGGTGTTTCTCTGAGGGATTTTTGCAAATTGTGGACAAACTAAGATAGATTACGGGATGGGACATACACTATTTTAAAGCTAATGAATCACAGATTTGTAATCCATTTAGACATTTTAAGGAAAATGTTTTGGATATCCAAAAAATTCTTTAAAAATATTCTCACATATAAGTGGTGTTTCTCTGAGGGATTTTTGCAAATTGTGGACAAACTAAGATAGATTACGTGATCGGACATACTTCATTTTAAAGCTAATGAATCACAGATTTGTAATTCATTTAGACATTTTAAGAAACATGTTTTGGATATACAAAAAATTCCTTAAAAATATTCTCACATTTAAGTGGGGTTTCTCTGAGGGATTTTTGCAAATTGTGGACAAACTAAGATAGATTACGGGATGGGACATACACTATTTTAAAGCTAATGAATCACAGATTTGTAATCCATTTAGACATTTTAAGGAAAATGTTTTGGATATCCAAAAAATTCTTTAAAAATATTCTCACATATAAGTGGTGTTTCTCTGAGGGATTTTTGCAAATTGTGGACAAACTAAGATAGATTACGTGATCGGACATACTTCATTTTAAAGCTAATCAATCACAGATTTGTTATTCATTTAGACATTTTAAGAAACATGTTTTGGATATACAAAAAATTCCTTAAAAATATTCTCACATATAAGTGGTGTTTCTCTGTGGGATTTTTGCAAATTGTGGACAAACTAAGATAGATTACGTGATCGGACATACTTCATTTTAAAGCTAATGAATCACAGATTTGTAATTCATTTAGACATTTTAAGAAACATGGGACATACACTATTTTAAAGCTAATGAATCACAGATTTGTAATCCATTTAGACATTTTAAGGAAAATGTTTTTGACATCAAAAAAATTCCTTAAAAATATTCTCACATATAATTGGTGTTTCTCTGAGGGATTTTTGCAAATTTTGGACAAACTAAGATAGATTACGGGATGGGACATACACTATTTTAAAGCTAATGAATCACAGATTTGTAATCCATTTAGACGTTTTAAGGAAAATGTTTTGGATATCCAAAAAATTCCTTAAAAATATTCTCACATATAAGTGGTGTTTCTCTGAGGGATTTTTGCAAATTGTGGACAAACTAAGATAGATTACGGGATGGGACATACACTATTTTAAAGCTAATGAATCACAGATTTGTAATACATTTAGACATTTTAAGGAAAATGTTTTGGATATCCAAAAAATGCTTTAAAAATATTCTCACATATAAGTTGTGTTTCTCTGAGGGATTTTTCAAATTGTGGACAAACTAAGATAGATTACGGGATGGGACATATACTATTTTAAAGCTAATGAATCACAGATTTGTAATCCATTTAGACATTTTAAGGAAAATGTTTTGGATATCCAATAAATAAACACACAAAAGAAATGGACTTCACAAGCTAAAACTAATATCACAGATCAACATTATAGCAGATT